>JAVGWX010000012.1:59126389-59726389 GCA_036924085.1 Ariolimax columbianus | reverse complement strand
TCCCTATTTTCTCTTATTATTTTACCTGTGCTATCTACGTCAGGGACTACCTTGTCTTTCATTCTTTGTTTATAACATAAGAAAAGAAGCTTTTACTATCAATCTTGATCATATGAGCAAGTTTTTTTAAAGTCTATTTTCATTTTCTGACCTACGTTTTGCTTGTAAAGTATTTAAAATGTTTCTTTCGATTCACCTGCTTCTATACATTTTTTTCATGCTTTAACTCTTCTACATTTTACTACACATCTAGTTATCCACTTTTTACGCTTGGTGTTTACCTCCCTACATGGAACACATTCCACTTTTAGCTTCTCTAGAACTGTTTACAGAACTGTGTGACAAGGCATCTAGCGCAGTTTTTTGTGGGGGGGGGGGGGGGGGGGGGGAGGGTTTCTCCCCAACACTTTTCAATATATTCCGTGAGTGAATTATGAGTGAGGCACTTGGAGGTCACGTTGGTACTGTCAAAATAGGGCGCCGAACGATTACCAACCTTCGTTTTGCAGATGATATCGAAGGGTTGGCGGGCACAGAAGCAGAACTCCAGGAATGGGTCAGAAGGCTCGATGAAACAGATCTTGACTATGGTATTGAGATAAACGCTGAGAAGACAATCGATGCTAAGGTCTTCAACAGTAGGATAAAAGCTAATGGGCAGGAACTTAAAGTGGTTGACCGTTTTAAATATCTAAGTTCGATTGTCAGTGATGAAGGAAAAAAAATGTGAGGTAATGGCTAGAATAGCACAGACAATAGCGGTGCTTGCACGGCTTAACAAAATCTGGCAAGATAAATGGTTAGCAGTATGCACAAAAATCTTATTAATGCGCACATTGGTGCTGTCAATATTCCTCGGTGCTTGTGAGAAATCAACAATTACAGCTGACCTGCAGCAGAGGATACAAAACTTGGAGATGAGATGTTTCCAAAGACGTCTAAACGTCACCTACAAAGATCGAGTTACAAATAAGGAAATACAGGACAGAATTACAACAGCAATAGGGCCTTTTGAAGACCTCTTGGCCACTGTCAAAAGAAGGAAACTCGCTTGGTACGGTCACATATCGAGATCAATAGTCTGGCAAATACAATCCTCCACGGAAAGATGCAAGGCAGACGACGAATAGGCCGCCCCAAAAAGAGGTGGGAGGACAACATACAATCATTGACCAATCTCCAACCAGAAGAGGCACAGGGAGCGACCGCCGACAGAGAAGGATGGCGTGGAGTTGTTAGGATGTCTGCATGTGTGCTCTATCGACCTCACTGGTCACGGGATAACCTGATCTGACAACTGTTTTGAAACTCGCCCACTCCTGTTCAACATCTGTTCAATATTTTTCCAGATTATGTGGCTGGCTGATCTTTTAACTTCTGAACATATGTCTTGTGAGGGAAAATTTCTAAAAATCTGAGTCTCCTTCCACGTTTCAGCCTTTGAAAAACTGTCAAACTATTTTGACAATTGAACACATATCTCTTTCAATTTCAGGAACAGTTCCATTAGCTTATTAACCACACCACTGCCACTCATAAGAACCAAACACAAATTGTATTGACTTATGACAGAACGCCAAGAGGCTAGCATATTTCTCATTTTACAGAGGGCCTAGTTTGGCTTCGGCTGTTTCTCTGCCTGGAGAGAACCGATAAGACTCGACCGCTTACGATGTCAGTGCTGTCATTTAGAGGCTCAAATAGCGGGAATATCGTTGAGTATTGTGGCGTAAATTGAGAGGAATACTAATAGTATACGGTACTGTTTATTCAATATTTTTATTGTATGCTCTTATCAATGTCCCGTGGAAATTTAACTAAAAATAACTTAACTAAAATGAATGGGGACTAGCCTAGTCCCACCAGTCCAATTGACGGAACGCCACCCAGCCCACTGGTCACTTGTGTAATCTGACCCATGGAAAGGGATCGTAGTGGAGGGGCAAACTCTGTACGCAGATCTACTCAAATCAGCTGAAATCGGATGTCAGGTCGAAATGCGCAGATATCGCAGTCTCAATGTACACTACGACATAATGTTCTTTTCATGACGAACGCCGAAGTAGAAATAGATCTGATTTAAAAAAACAACAACTTATATTTCAACAGGTTATATTTCGGGCAGTTAAAAAATAAATGTTTGGCAATATTTCTAAATGTTCCTCTGGCAACCCGGGTCTGAGTAAGGGTGCACCAACATACACGTTTATTTCCGGTTTCTCGCGCATGCGTGGTATTTGTATATAGACATGTCTCATCGTTTAATTGCAACGTTGAGTTTTCAACTTGTTGACAATTAAAACACGAACGTCGTGGAAAGGGATGGCTGCCCAGACCTTTCAGCAGGAATATATGCAAATGCCCCCTGTTACAAGGGCGTATACGACTGCATGTGTTCTCACAACATTAGCAGTAGTAAGTACTAACGACTTAAATTAATAAGAATAAGTAGTACTAGTCTACTAGTACTGTCCTACTAGTAGTACTACTACTAGTCACAACTACTAGTCCTACTTAGTACTAGTAGTTGTACTCAACTAGTAGTTAAGTAGTAGTTAAGTACACTAGTAGTAGTGTTTATAATTTAATTTAGATCTAAGCAAAGCTTCTGTGTTTTTAGAGTGTAGTATAGTGAAATACTAAAATAGTCAGTGAGTAGTGTAGTGTGTTAAGTGTTAGGTTAGTCACTGACTACTAATTACTAATAGTAATTACTACAATTGTCTCATGGGTCGCGGCGGATCTCAGCTGACACTTGAATGAAAGTTAAACATTAAACAAGTACAAGGCTAACAAGGAACCTGACTTTGTGACCACATAAAGTAGGCACTTTGATAAAAATTTCAAATTGACTCTACAGCATTACAAATACAACTGTTAGAAAGCCCAAGAAAAATGCAATCCAATGATATATCAACCATGTCTCTATGTCTTTCCTTAAAAAAGTTATGATTTTTTTTCTATTTAAAAAATCGCAATAGGGCTATAGAGAAAAATATAGACTAGGGACTTGGGCAAAATTGATTCCAAAAAGGAGGTACAGTTGACAATATATTGGAAATCTCAGCTATTCGTGATTGAACACCTGTAAAACCATACATTTTTGTATTCGGGAGAACAAAATACAACCGATGAAGATAATTGCATGACTTTTCAAAAAGGCACAGACTAATTAATATTCAAAATGGCGACCTCATTTGCATAATTTTCAACTAAAATAATGTTGTAATATTTGTTTTCTTCATGATACACTACATATGATATATCGTTTTGATCGTCTTTTTGAGAAGAGCATTAATATATTCATTGTTTGCTATTATTTGATTAAAATGCTTGGAGAATTAGTATACAGAACAAATTATTACACAAATTTTACTCGAAAATTTGTTTACAAGGTTAATAAACATGCATAGTTGTTAGAAATTAAAATGAATGTTAAAAATAAAAAGAATATACTTACAGAAGGCCCCCTGGAACATACTTACAAGCTGCAGTTGATTAGTCAAATGTGGTATCTCCAAACATTACTTGTTTTCTTTGTGTTGATGTTAAAACAAAAGTTGATGCACATAGCTGAACATCATTCAATTTTTCAGTACACAAGCTAAAATATCAGGAAATTTGGAAACAACTAATCAATTTAATAAACAGAAAAAAAAATATACAAATATAACAAGAGGCACGTATGATATGCAGTTTAATTCATAAATGGATGTATTTTCCAAACAAGTGTCACAAACAGCAAAACATATGGATTAACAGTCTTTATTGGGTAAGTCTGATATGTTAATTGTTTTTGTCGTGCAGCATTTTGTTGTTGCATGTTTCTTTTTCTTTTACTATTTGACAAATTAAGATATATTTATATCATTTATATGTTCTTAATGCTCATGCAATTCCCTTTTCTTCCATATATGACCACATGTAATATAAAACAGTAACTGTAACACTAGATGAAATCTCCAGAGTGACAAGGAGATGCCCGGCTTCAAAGATGGAAATATTGCTATATCCTCAAAAAAGCTAATTTAAAAAAAAAAAGTACAAATATGGCTATATCAATTACAAAAAGAATTTACAGACAGTCCTTGGAACATACTTACCAGTAAAGATGATTATTCGAACTTGATGTCCCCAAGAGCGAAATCAGCCAACATCGCTGTCACCGGCATTACATAATCCTCTTTTGGAGGAACTTCACCTGTAGTCCAATACTTCACGCACACACACTTCTGGTCAGGTTTGTTCTTCTTCCCTCGCTCCATTGTAAAGGATGTTACCTTCCCGTGGTATACAACATCAACATCAACTTCTTCCACAGACCATACATGAAGAAACGGAATGCCTAAAATGGAATCATTATTGTCAATGAATAGCTGTAGTTTAGCTTTCACATTATCTTCTATTTCTTTAAAAATTTCCAATTCTAATATTGGTGTATTGTTTAAAATGGCACCCTCAATAATTATTTTATAATTGGCCCTTCTCTTCTTATCTGCTTTCCTCATGATTAATTTCTGCTTAATGGCCTGAGCTGCATCTGTAGCTTTCTTATTGTCAGCCCGCAGCAACCTCATCTTGGCTCCATGATGGACAGCAAAGTGGATTAGGTCAATCTGCTCGGAGTCGGGAAATGTATCCAACCACTCAAGCACATTGTTCTGTACCCCTTTTACTTTCCCATCTATGAAACCAAGGGTTGCATTGGGAGCTCTCCGCCATAGAGCGTCCATCATGCCCAGAGTTCTTTCAGAACTCATGTTGTGAACTGGAGCTGAAGCAGTATCCACCAGCATGGTGTCTGTTGGCACTGCTAGAGCCCCAGTCAGATATGGGCACAGTTGACGTTCCAGCTTCAAGATGAAAGCATTAGCCAAATTTTTTACAGCCAGCCTAAATTTAACTAAATATGACTTTTCAACATCAATAAATGTGAGAGTTAAAAATGTATGGTCTGACTCAATGTCACCACCGAATACATCCTGCTTTCTGGAGGTGATAGATGATGGTTTCGCCGCTAACGCTCTCAGGGAATCCAAGCATTTCTTGAAGTAACCTGCTTTTGCCTGCAGAGAAAAATTGCATAAGATCAGTGTCAGTAATAAAGCGCAAGGCCAGGCACAACTTGAAAAATTTGTATCAGTAGTTTCTTTAGTAGCAAAATGGTCAACAATATCTGATAGACAAAATTTAGAGCTTGAGTAATATTCTAATGAAACTAATGTATTTACTGTAAAAGTTATTCCAAGTGGTACTTACTGCTTCAAGATTTGAAAGTTGCTTGTCATTCTTGTAAAACAAACACATCCATGGCCCAGTCAGGATTTTGAAGAACAGTCCAAGTGCTTGAAGCTGAGCCTGGATATCGGGGTTCTTCAGATAGTTAAGTATGGTTGCCGCCATTTTTGTGCGACTACACTTTAGCTCGAAGTAATCTTTGAGTTTCTCCCGCAGGACAAAAATGGTGGAAGCCATGTGAAACAAAACATTCAGTCTGTTCCCCACATATCTCTGGATAGTGCCAAGCTTCAGCTTTTCACCTCTTAGGAAGGTCTCAAATCCTTCTGGGTCACCTGTGCCTTGTTTGTGTCTGGAATGAATAAAAAGCAATTTATTTAAATAAACACTACAATTAAAAACATAAATTCACCTATTGCAAGATTGACATTGGTAACAAATCTGTATTTTTTCTATTTAATTAAGTGTATCTATTAAGCTGCTTAAAAAACACACATTTTTTTAATAAACAATACACACATTGGACATTTAATTTTACCTCATTTTGGAAATGCAGTGAATAAGTTCAGCTGCAATACATCCAGTCCTATGTTGAGTGGCTAGTCCCCATTCTCTGTCTAGGTTGGCAAGTGTTGTTCTGGCAGAAAGTGCAAGTCCATCGAGGGGATGAACATTGCAGTTCAGCTCAAGCAAATCCATGTCAAACTTTTTCTTCATTTCCTCGACAACACAGTGATTAACCGGTGCTCTGTCGGTGATTGTGCTCTTAATGGTTTTAAAAACACTTTTCTTGACATTGACAGCATCAATCTCTGACAGATTACGATACACACAATATGTCTCGATGACATCAAGTAAAGCTTGACTGACGTGCTTATAGTAATCACTTGTTGTTCCTCCATGAAGCATACCTATATCCAGGACAAATGTCTGAAATAAAGAGTCTTTCACATTAGTAGTCACATGGACTTCATTGATATGAGATCCTTTTAAACTTGTGGCATCCCATGACAGAGTAGTGCAAGATGACTCATGCAATATATATCCAGTCTTAATTTGAGACAGAACACCTATTTCATAAGCTATCTGTGCTATAGTGGATGGAACAGGTCTGCTTGAAATTTGTTTACCACACAGAAGGAATACCCCATAGTGAAGGATATCACAACAATGCTGAACACTGACATTACATATCAAACTTTTATACATGCATTTCCTGAATATATGGTCATACGTCTTACCATCTACCTTTACCTGTATAACCTCGTTGTTGATGTCATCTATCTTTTCTTGTAACATGGACATCTGATTCTCATGGGATGCTTCTAGGTTGCTCAAGTTCTTTCTAGCGTGAGCAACCTGACGTTCATGTTGTCTTTTCACTTGCTTCGTGTGCACCTTAGACTGATGCTGGAAAAGAGCAAACTTATTCTGCAATAATTTAAAATCCTTATCTTTCTTTTCAAGCTGTTTCTGGATGCTGTCATGTCTCAACTCATAATCTCGCAGCTTCTCGTTCAAGGCATTACTTTTCAGCTTCAACTTCTCCAAAGAATTCTTCACCATTTTGTAACTCCTCAAAGCACTCTTGCATTTGGCTTTCGAAGAGCTTAGGCTTATTACCTTCCTGCGAATGGTCTGATTGACCACCTTTGGAGCAAAACGTGCCAGTTCTTGCGCATGATGTTTTTTCTGATCAAACAAACGCCTGCGCAATGTGACAATGGTCTCTCTCAAATTATTGAGTGTGCGCTGCTTGGTAACACAGTTATGACAATCATAACGAAGTTTCTTTGGGGATGGGGGACCAACCGTTACAGTTGAAACAATTGATACATCAGTAGGTGAGTAAATCTCTTGTGGCTGAAACAAAATAACTGTATTAGACACATCTTTAAAATATACAGGAAATGGCTGCTGAAAAAGTAGTACAAGTGAGTCCCAGTGTGTACTCAAATTGTGTTTCTTGAACTTCAGATCTCTCTGCAAAGCACGCAGATCACTGTTAAGCTTTTTCTCATCAACACACTTATCCTGTTCTGCAGATGTACTTGGAATAAGCGTCTTGATTTTCCATATCAAAGCAGTGATTGGATCTTTGGTTTCCACAAAAAGCTGCAGAATGTATCCTTTCTTGAGTGGATACACTGGCCAAAAGCCCGCTAAATGTGCTTTCAGATCAGCAACACACTTCTTGCTTATTGGTGGGGAAGGTGGCCCAACCATTGCAGCTGAAAGACTTGATACTTCGGTAGGGGAGGAAATCTCTTGTGGCTGCAACAAAACAACAGTATTAGACACATCTTTAAAATGTATAGGAAATGGCTGCTGAAAAAGATGTACAAGTGAATCCCAGTGTGTACTCAAATTGCATTTCTTCAACTTCAGCTCTTTCTGCAAGCTCTGTAAAGCCCAGCTGAGCTTTATCTCATCTACACACTTATCCTGTTCTATACAAGTAGTCGGAACAAGCGCCTTGACTTTACGTATCAGAGCAGTGGTTTTGATATCTCTTGTTTCCCCTATCAGTCGTGCAATGTATCCTTTCCTGAGTGGATACAATGAATCAAAGCATGCCAAATGTGCTTTCAGATCAACAGCAAACTTCTTGTTTTCCATGGTTGGATGATGAGTAGATCTAACAATTTCTGAAAATAATTAAAACAAATATAATAATTAAAAAAAATAAATTGCCAGAAAGTCAGGCTAATGTTTGAACCCAATATTAGTTTAAGCAATATAAAATCTTGATAAAAATTACTAATGTCTGGAGTAACTTGATTAATTGCAATAGACTCTAATGACTTTGGTGAAATAAAAACAACAATGACGGACATGTCAAAAATAATCAGTGTGGTTAAATTACTAGCCTCAGCAAAGTTCAAACTCCATGACTCGAATGATCTATAGGATCCCCAAAATAACAAAACATACACTATCATACAGATAAGTGGATGGAGAATTTAAATAAATACAAATTATGCAACAAAACCAGTTATTATACCTAACAGTATACCTAACAGTCATTGACGGTGATAGTAATGTCAAATAATGTGTTATGTAAATTAACAGGAGTAGATCTACCTTTCGTTTTTTTTAATTGCTAGATTATCATATTAATAAGTATATGCTATATTCATGAAATGTAATTGCAAAACTCAATTGTAGTGATAAACATCATTACAATATTTTTAGTATGATCAGGATCGTGTTTAAAGTTACTAATCAAATGTGCTAAGTTGATTGATTAATTGTAAAGGCGGAAAAAGAATGGCGAACACCGGGACATGTCAAATAAATCAGCATGGTGAAATTACTGGCCTCGGCAAAATTCAAACTAATTATTTCAGCTAATTTCTAATTCCTCCACAATAACTAAACATACAGATAAAGTGGATGCAGAATTCAAAAGAAGAACATTGAAATACATTAAACAATCATTACAAATACATAAAGCATGCAAACTTACGCGTATTTTTCAATACCAGTGAAATTCCTTCAATCAGTATCAAATTTTCGTTCGCGTGTGGTCAATGGTCGATTGGGTCAATGAACTAGCGTGTTTGGCTTTTATACACTACAAAAACATCCCGGGATTGGCCTAAAAACAAAAAACCGTTAAAGAGTCACGCTAAGATCGGTCAGCGCCCGGAACCAGAAATTCACGAACCATCGGCGGCTAAACAGGAAACTGTTCTAAAAATAGAAATAGGTAAATTCCGATGTGCCTACATAAAGAAGGTTCCATAAATCATGATAATGATAGTCACACATTGACTTGTAATTTTGTATTGAGTCAAGTAAATTAGTTGCTAAAATTGAAGGGAAATAAGATTTTCTGTGGGTTACTAATGGGAAATGTGTACTGTACATACTACATAGTCTTAGTTATTCATTGCAAGCGAAGATTACAACAGCGTCAGACATCTTTACTCAGATGTGACCACATATGACTGTTCAGTCTGATCTGAGCGTGACAAACTCTACCGCACGTAGGGCACGTGTGAACAGCATCTGTAGTTAGTAGTCTTGCATTCTTTTCTTTTGTGCAGCTTGCTTTTCCTTCGCCTCGTAATGGTCATGAGTGACGGCAGTGCGCTAGGCTGAGCTGTTCGGAAAAAAGCAGCTCCCAGTCAGCAACATCAATGGAGAAACTTTTAGAGTGTCTTTGTATCTTTTCTGTTGTCATCTCTGAAAACGCTGTCCTGTCATGAGCTCACCGTACAACAGTTGTTTTGGGAGGCGCTCATCTGACAATACGAACATGCCCTGTCCATGTTACCTGGGTTCTCTGTAGCAGCATTATGGATGCCAGAGAGTAGCCCTGCTGAGGACTTCAGAGTTTGGCACTCTGTCCTGCCAACCGATCCTGAGTAGTCTGCGGAGACAGTTTACATGGAAACGATTTAGTTTCCTGACATACCTACTATAGACTGTCCATGTTTCGCATGAGTACAAAAGGATGGTTAACACAACAGCACGATACACACCAATCTTGGTGGCAACACTGATTCCCTGCCGGTGTCAAACATTTTCTTGTAGTCTTCCGAAAGCAGCACTCGCCTTGCAAATCCTATCGTGGACCTCGGAGTCATTATTTACTTCTCTGGTGAGGGTACTGCCACACTGCCAAGGTAGGTAAAGCTATCAACTGCTTTTAGTCGATGTCTCTGTACGGTGACGTTTGTTTCGTGGTAGGGCTTCCCATCGCATATAGAAACATTACCTTCATTTTCTTGGTGTTTACAGTAAGACCAAAATTAATGCGCTCGGTTGAGAACTCATTCATGCTTGCCTGCATGTCCTGTTCTGCGCACGTGTTAATTGCGCAGTTGTCGGCACAGAGGAGATGGTTTCTTCTTTCACCTTTGTGAGGGCCATTGGGCGCTTCAGTGTGAACAGCCGCCCATCCGTCCGGTATCTGATCAGTATGCCAGTGTCACAGTCACGTGTTGCATCAGAAATCATGGCTGCAAATACCATGCTAAAAAGTATTGGGGCCAGCACACAAGCCCGTTTGACTCCATTTATGACTCAAAATCCTAAAGAGTGTTCATCATCATTCAGTACACGAACTGACATGCCATCATGAAACTGGCGGACAGCTGTAATGAATTTTTTGGGAAACCAATTTCGCCATGTTTTCTAAAGTCCGTCCCTGTTGACGGTGTCAAAGGTCTATATCAGGTCTACAAAAGTTGTGTATAGATCACGTTGCTGTTCCTGTTTCTTGGATTTGATAAACTGCAAAAATCATGTCAACTGTTCCACAGCCAGCTCGGAAACCACATTGAGTCTCTGGGAGTAGCTTCTGCTCGAGATGAGTTTGTTAAGCGGTTGAGCAAAAATTAAGCTACAATTTTTTTCAGCGATCGACTGGACTGTGGTTATCACAGGATTGATGATTGACCTTGTGATTGTACATGTTGACATTACATGTTACACTGGACATTAAGCTGATTGCTTTCTCAACCTCATCTGTATTGGGCGGGTTACCCAGCCTTTCATTGACTTCAAGTTGTGGCATTTGTGTTATGACTGATTTACTGATAGTGGAAGGACAGTTTAGGCTAGCACTGAAGTGCTCTGACCATCGTTTCAGAATGTAGACTTTGTCGGCCATCAGCATTAAGGGCATGAGTGAATGATAGGACCTGGAACCATAGACCGCATTCAGGGCATCGTAAAACCGATTTGTGTCTGCGTATCACTAGATTTCATCTGCTTTGCTGTTAAGCCAGGCATCCTGCTTAGTCCTGAGCTGGTTCTTGGCAATCCTGCGAATATTGGAAGATGAGGGATCATCTTGGTGAAGTCTAAATAAACTATGTTTTTCATCAAGCAACGTCTTAATAGCCTCGTCATTGTAATCACACCAGTCTTGGTTTTTGTGAGCTGCATGACCCAGATACTCAGAAGCGGTAGAGTTAACAACATCCTTTAGAAAGGTCCATTTGTCCTCAATTGTCTCCGTACGTGTGTCCGCCAGCCAGCTGTCCAGAGCACTGGAAAAGCGTACCGCATTGGTCCCACTTTGCAAAATGGAGATTTTTTAGTCTCTTCTCAGATTTTCAACCCTGGTGACGTCACCTAGACAGTTAAACTTTGACACAATGAGTTGTGATCTGTCCAACACTCGGCACCGCACATAGCCTTTGTCACTTGCACATCTCATCTGTCCCTCTTGTTGTTGAGGACACAGTTAATAAGATGCCACTGCTTAGAGCGGGATACATCCACGACGTCTTGTTGTTGAGGTTAATAAGATGCCACTGCTTAGAGCGGGATACATCCACGACATCTTGTTGTTGAGGACATAGTTAATAAGATGCCACTGCTTAGAGCGGGATACATCCACAACGTCTTGTTGCGAGTGGACAGATGAAACATGGTGTTGATGATGGAGAGATCATGAGTGGCACAGAGGCCCAGTAGTATCAACCCATTGGTGTTGCACTTGCTCGTGCCATGTACCCCAAATACACCTTCCCAGAACTGGTGGTCGGCCTCTACTCTGACATTGAAGTTACCAAAGATAACAAGCTTATCGGACTTTGGAACCAACAAATTTTTTTGATATCTTCAGGATTAGTCATTGTTGTGGCATAGAAGTTGATCACTGTACTACTATTTCTGTGTCCCAGAGAGTTGGCACATTCATTAGCCGATCATTGATACCCTGTGGTAGGCGAACAATCGCGCAGAGTAGATGAGACCTGATGGTGAATCCGACACCAACTTCTTGACTTTCTATTATGTTGCACCCACTCCAGAAAAACATAGACTATCCTGAAAAGTATAGTCACAAGGAAATGCTTCCTGTTTATAGTGAGAAGTGTTTATCTCATGATGCATTAGATAACTGGCTCTGCAAATTTTCTCAAGGACGCAAAAGAATTGTAGATGAAGCCCGACCTTATTGTCCTGTTTAGATTGCAACAGAAGCATTTGCAGCGTTTTGAGCTGCCAGGCGAGTAACGATGTCTACATACTAGTGACACTACATCTGACTACCACACATTCAATCCGTGTCAACTCACAAACATGTGACAATATCTGAATATCACAATCATTGCGGATTGAATTGCCAACTCAATTGTCATATTTCAATAATAAAATCATTTTATGGACTAAATTATAAAATTCAAAGGTGTCACGTCATATTTTAAATCTAAAACCAGAAGTCAGAACTTCACAAAGTACCATACTACACTCTAAAAATTACAGCAAGCCAAAAAGTATTCTTAGTTTTACTCGACCTGTACTTCTATAGGGTTGTTGCCCCTGTGCAGGTCCCAGCTCTGGTGTGAGCTGGATGTAGCCGGGAGGAAGATTTCCTGCTAAGCAGACTAGACTCCGCTGTGTTAGGACAAGTGCCATTGAGGGTGGTTAACCGATGTGCGAGTCCATATTAATAGAAATAGACTAAAACACTAGAGCAAAGTAGACCCACAGCCTGTTAGGCGCTATCTATGTTGCTCTTAGCAAACCACCTAACCATGTTTACAACATGCTCTCTGTGGGGCACAATTTTAATCTTTATCATACACAAAGACCCCGGCAGACCATAAACCATAAATGACTTAACCAAATTATTATAAATTTTTTATAAAATAGTTTGTAGTTAATTGTCCAATCCTAACAAGATAAATCAGAAATTTCCAGACTGAAGAACTTTTAAAATCAAACGAAGGTCAAGGTGCATTTAGAGAATGAGTTTTTTCAATTAATGACCTACATGAACTATCTGTGTCCACGCTCTTCTCCATTTACTGAGAGATACTGAGCACCTTAGACTATGTGTATGTCCAATGTGCAGTGAAGACGGTTCTTAAGAACGGAACAGAAGATAGGTCAATCAATCACCATGAATTAAAACCTAGAACGCCCCTTTTGGAACATAGGCCTTCAAGAAATACACACAAATACTTACTGTCCTGGGTCAATATTAAATCAATATATGTCTCAATATTTGTCTCAAGCTTTATTTTCCATAAATGCATAAACCTGCTTCTACTTCCCTTGCCTGCAGGATTCCATAACAGAGGTTGTTTGGTAGATATATCAACTTGTTTCCTCTTATCCAGCACCATTACCTTCTCTTCACATCTTCTTCCAATGGCATTTGAGCAGTTCTCTCCTCCACAGATCCACATTACTGGGTAGTGATTTTGTTGTGTCGTTGCAGTATCACTTTAATCTATCTTTTCTGTGCAGTATCATTTATGTTCCCCAATTAATTAAAATTAAAACAACTCTCTCCTTTTGTATTCTTTGCCTGACATACATATCTGTAACCTTCCATTTTGTCTATATTGCTACCAAGATATAGGAAGGAGTCAATATCTCATAAGAGAGTGTCACCCAACACAATGTGATTGTCGATAATAGTATTCATTTGCAAAACCTGTTTTATCTCTGTTATTTGCAGACCCAAACTTATTTTACTTTGCATCTGGCTGTGGGTATGAGACAAAAGAGCCAAGTCATTGGCAGAGTCCAAATCTAGATATGGATAAACATACTTTGTACATTGTTGGAGATCACACTTCCTGGGCAACTTGATTATAGGGCCTTCCTCAACTGGGCTTTTGGTCTTACGTCACTCAGCAGTAATATGGCGTTCTGAATGTCCTCTGTGATGCTATTCTGTATATGTCATTGGATATCAGGGATAACCAGTGGAGCTGGTTGATTTAAAAGCTCTTAAAAATGTTCTGCCCACCTCTTCATCTGCTCATTCATGTTGCTAATCAAATTTACATCCTTATCTTTAATAAAGCCATGTACTTGCTTATATTTTCCTTCTAATTTCTCAATTCTGTTGTATAGGTCTTTGCTATTAAGCTATCTGTGCTGCTCTTGTGAGCTTATTTATATATTTCTGCTGGTTCGTTCTGATGTAAATTCTATTAGTTATATTACACATCATGTGAAGGTGTAGTTTTCTATTGTGTGCCAGATTTGTTGCAGATGTTGTTGTCTGTGTTTCTTCAATGTCTTGCTGACACCATCTATCCATTTTTTTGGTGGTCTATCTCTTGCTCTGTAACCATGATGCCTGGTATTGTAGATCCACACAGCTGGTAACTTTGGTTGCATTTTTGTTAGTAAGTCATTAATATTAGGATACACTGCATTATATATTTGTACATGCCATTTTTTATTATTCTGGAACTGTTTTGGCGACTCCACTTAATTGAAACATAATGTCTTTATACTGGTTTAGAAGATTTTGTATACTAGTTTCATTTACATTTCATTGGTCTAACAGCTATGTGCATCCAATCTATTCTTAAATGCGTTAATTGTCCTTGCCTCCACTACATTCCTGTGGTAATGCATTCCAAACATTCACCACTCTCTGACTATACAAAAATATTTCCTAATATCTAATCTGGACCTTTCTTTAGTTAATTTGTTGCTATGTCCTCTTGTTCTTGTAGGTGGTTGTTTTGTAAAATGACCAAAATTATTTTTGAGACATTCCGCTTTTAGTTGATGGTTGATAATATTATGTTGCAACGTTTGTGACAGGAAATATTTATTATAGTGCAGGGTGTGACAAGTCTAGGCGCCAAACACAGGGCTTAATGAAAAGTTCTTGCAAGAGGGTATGCATGAATTGTTCTAGAAAATATGAATTCTCATATGCAAAGTGATACTTACCTATTTCTGCTAATCCTAATTTATCTTTATGCCCCATAGATAATGCGTAACATGACGACAACAGTCTGACCGTATCATATTCTATTTTGCATCCCATAAAGCAAGAATGGAGAAATTGCGTGCATAAATGTGACATTGAGCTTGAAATGTTAGTCGTCACACCAAGATTTTTAGGCGACTTGACACCCAGGATTTATCGTGTCATGAAGTAGTGCATTGCATTAAATAAGATACTAACAATTACACACCCATAAGTATTTTTCTGCGTTCGTAGTTTACTGCGATATCTGCGTCTTTCAGCTGGCTTTATTTAGTGTCAGGTTTGGTTTCTCACTGCCTTCTCTATTCTCTTAGCCAGACTACATTAGTGCCGCTTGTTTCTGGGATTGCCGCTTGGAAGCGGAAAAGGCTGTTGCTCAGCTCTGGTTCACTGGATCCTGATGCAAACAGCTATAATTTGTTGGTTTATTCATAAGTATAGAACATATTGAATGTCTTGCGAAACTAAAGCGGAGAAACTTTGCAGAAATAGCCAAAGCAAAGATGCACGAAGATCCCATAAACGCACTAACAACACCAAAGCCCATCACTACTGTACGAAAATCTACCTGGAGGCAGGATATATTTCCAGAGGTGGTAGAACATATACCAGGTATTGGAAACAAAAACTGCCAGACTGAAAAAGAAAGACATACTACCCTAAGCTTTATATCGAAAAACTACCCAAGCATGGACTGGACCCATGCATACACCGACGGTTCTGTAACAAACACTACACAGAACGGAGGGGCAGGAGCATTCCTGAACCTACCAAATGGCAGAAAAATAACACTGTCATTCGCTACTGGTAAGTACACAAGCAATTTCAGAGCGGAGGCACTGAGGGCGGCAGTGGAAGAAATGGTGACACATAAAGAAAATGAAAGCCATACAATCCTGCTTACAGATGCTCTCGTCGTAGTCACAGCGCTAAAAAGCCAGAAAAACACTGAGCTTAATGACTTAAGAGCAGCACTCTGTCAACTATGCCAGCAGTCCGCACCAAAAAGGGTAGTGGTACAGTGGGTCCCATCACACTGCAACATCCAAGGCAACGAGGAGGCAGACAGACTGGCAAAAGAAGGTGCAAATGGTAAAAAAAGGTACATGACCAAATGGGAAACCGAACATACTGGTTACACCAAAAACGATGCCTATTACTAGTTGAACAGAAGAGAGCAGGTCGTTGTCTTCAGACTTCGCACTGGCCACAATAGACTGAGGTACCACCTATTCAACAAATTGAAGATAGGGTGGCACTTACGAATGCCCGTGTGGTACCGGGAAAATGACCGCTGAACATCTGCTGCCCGACATACGAGGATCAGAGAGAGCAGATGTGGCCATCACCAGTGGAACCACAAGACAAGCTCTATGGCAGTGTCGACAACCTCAGGATGACCGCCGCTTTTTTCGAAAAAATAATGGTTACTGCGTACGAAGAAGAAGAATGTCTTGCGTAAATTTATTGTTGTGGCTTTTGACGTTTAATCCTGAGTTTTTATTTTAGGCTGCAATTTAATTATAATTTTTGAGTTCCTATGTTTGATTAAAAGTTATTTTGATTCTCTACAGCATAGCAGCTTTGCTGTAATTTTCAAATTTGCCATTTTTATTTTTTTCAGCAGCTGGATCTCATCAGCCCATTTCAAATATATTTTAATCCGGATTTAATATTCAGACAATACCAGGTAATCATGGTGATTATTATTCATCGCTTAAATTAATTTTTAAAAAATGTATATACTATATGCATTTATATATATATATGTTGAGCAGAGTGTAGAATTAAACTCTCCACTTTATATCACACTCATGCCACTTTATATCACATTCATGGACTATGAAAACGTCTTTGACGGAGAACTGCTCTGAAAATTGTTCAGGCACTATGGCGTATAGTGGCATGATTGTGAAATAAAGCGACGAGTTCAATTATCTCTATATATATATTTATAAAATCCTGGGCCACTCAAGATAAGTCTAAAGGATATTGCTCTTCAACTGGTCCATGAGTTCAAGTATTTGGGCAGTATTTTTTCGGCAGATGGTAGGATCGACAAGGAAATCGAGAGAAGGTGTCAGAAAGCATCTGCAGTGACGTATCAACTGTCCCCATTGCTTAGACACCCGAGCATTAGTTTGGCAACAAAGCAACAGCTGATAAACAGTATATTTATGCCGATTTTGTGCTACCAGTGCCAAGGGCGTGTGAGAGCAGAATTTTGACTTGTGAAATGAAGTGTTTGAGGAAAGTCATTGGTGTTACCAGAAGAGACAGAATGCGGAATGGCGACATTCGAAGTATGGTCTTGTGCCGAATACATTTCCAGGCAGAAAATAAGTTGGTTTGGTCATCTCATGAGAATGCACCCTCATCATCTTCCACTGATGGCTTACAATGCTGGTAGATCTGGCTACAGGGCAAGGGGGCGGCCGCGAGGTAGGTGGATAGATGACATTAGAGTGATTGTGCAACGACAAGGGCTCACATTGACCGACAAAATGCACTTGGCACAGGATAGACGACTCAAGCTCCCCACGACGCTAAACGGCACAAGTGGAAAGAAAACTAACTAACCAAATATATATATACACACACACTCGAAATATGACCTATAGTCTTTTGTCATTAAAAAGTGATGGTCATTTACCATCTGTCTCTCTGTCATGGTTTCAAACTATACTGTCCCAAAATTGTGTTTTTTGTTACCTGAGAAAACCTGTTATTAGTTTTTGATGTATTTTGGGGGTTTTATTTATTGGAAAATGAACCTTCCATCTATTATTTTGTTTAAATTCCCAAGCTTGTTTATCTATTTTACTAGCTTGATGTTGCAATGATACCTTTTCAGCTGTTTCATCAAAGTCTTTCGTTGCTCTTGTTTTTGATTGTCCTTTAAGGCCTAGTTTCTTTTTCAGGTTTTATACATGCTACTGAACCTCTTACACCTACTTCTGCAGCTTGGACTGGCTATAAACTGCGTCCACCTCAGCTCAGTAATCAGGTATTTGGGGATTTTTGAAGAGGACTGCTCATTCAATTTAGATTTGAAAAACAATTAACAGATCACCATGATATTGTGCAGCATACATATGCTCACCTCAGACATCTTTATGACATCAAGATAAGTAGATACAATGTCATCTCCCAGTCATTAGCACTGTAAAGAACCGTTTCCCTTCATCCACACCCTGTTGCTACAGAGTATTCTCTATTGTGACTTCATGTGAATTGTCCTTGTTCTCATGACCCCTTGCAAGATGAAAGAACGTATTCCAGAGTTTGTTTCCTTATGCGAATTTGACATTGAGTATCCTCACTTTCGCCATTTAATAAGTTTTGTAGCTGATAGCAGAATATCATGTGCTAAAATGAAGCTGGTCTGTAGAGGTGCTCTTTGCCTTTTCCGATCCCTGGGATAATGTTTTCACTCTTCTTCGTTTCTCTGTGCCAGGAAGTGAAATGTACATATTTTTTTCAGTTGTTTTGTGTCTCAAGTGGTGGTAGTAGTTTCTGACAATGATGGACAATCCAGAAGATGGTGTTTCACTGTTTCCTCTTGTACATCACAGTGCTTGAGTATTTTTATGGTCTGCGGTTGCTATGTCACATGTCTTGTTCGCAACCTGAAAATTTTTGGCCTCTTCAGCTCAAATTGATGCTTGCGGGACCTGGTATTAGGGTACTGTTGCCATAGAATACAAGTACCATTATAGATTTGAGAATATTTGTTAGGATTTACCTCCATAGTGATGGATGGTAATTCCTTATATGTTCTAATAAATCGTTAGGGTTGATGAATAAAGTTGCATTCTTTCAATCTTCTACTGGCTAGATCTTCAGCTATTGTCCTTACTATGGTGAGTTTTCTCCTTGCCAATGCCACTGGATTTTAAATGTATGACTCCATCTCATTTGTAAACATCTGCTTGGGCACTTAAAGTTGTAGGCCAACAAGAATGTTACTTTTTGTGTATTTATCTGTCATCATGAAAGCACCACAAGCTTGGCCATGTGCATTTTCTTAACAATGCAGTCTTCTTCGTTTCCCAATCTTATGCTACCAAGCCGTGAACAGGGCTTTGCAAGTAGCAGGATGTAGTCCGAACAATGGAATACTCAGATTTTGGAACAATGAGTCATAATGATAATATATAAAATTAAAATACTGCTTAAAATCACACAAGAGAGAATAAGGCAGAAAGTAGAGAGGAAAGTTTCAGAAGAACAATTTGGGTTTTGAAAGTAAAATGAAGCAATTTTCTGTTTGAGAACTATGACAGATAAATATACAGAAATACATAACGACATTTATAAAACTACCAAAACACTTTTTGACAGTGTTAAACATAGGACATTAATTAAATGTCTAGAAGAAATAGGTCTATGGAAAAGACAAGACTCCTCAGTAATTTGTACTAGGAACAAACTGTCACAGTAAAATCAGGAAAGTCATGTTCTCTAAGTATAGATAAAAAAAAAAGAGTGAGACAAGACTGTTATACCCTTGTCTTTTTACATTAATATCTACACAGAACAAATATTCAAACATATAATCAAGAATGCCAGGGCATGTTATTGGAGCATTGATAATGGATAACCTTAGATATGCGGATGATATAGTTTTGATGGCTAAAAGTGAGCAATAATTGCAGGGGGAACAGACACTGAGATTTTTGGGAAAAGTGACAAGAAACCATGTATGCTGATAAAAATAATAGAACTGCTGAGGCAGATACAGAGTTTCTCCTATCTAGATATATAATAACGAAGAAGGCAGCTGTGAAAAATTAATCAGAAAGAGAATAGGTATGACTAAAATAGTATTCAGCAACATGTGACACATACTGGCACCCAAACAGATAAACCATTAATTGAAAATGAAAATTGTCACAAAAACATGGACACTGAATAATGTTGAAAAAGAGTATCGAAACATAAATGTGGGTTTGTAGAAGATTGTGTCACATTTCTTGTAAAGGTAAGAAACTAAATGTGGACGTATTGAAAACGTTGGGTGGGAAAAGGGAATTAATGACTGAAATCAAGGCTGGACAGTCAAGATATTTTGGTCATATAGTAAGACCATACTTGAAGATAGGGGGGAAGACATGTTCCATAGGCAGACTTTTGTGGGCGGATAACATGAGAGGAACTGGAAAAAAAACTCAAGATTGCGCCATTATGGCAAGAATACACTGGAGATCCACTGCAGTCGGCCTTTGATGCAGAGATGACACTTGAACTGGCTGAGCTTGGAATATTGTGTGAAAAAGAAATAATTTTAGTCGTCACCACAAACACAAGCAAAATATATACAATACTGAAAGTAACATGTTTGTTTATCCATGGTGACAGCTGGGATGCAAAATGAAAATTGTGTAATGTCAATGGAATTCAGCAGTACTATGTTTAACACATTTTTTTTTAATAAAGCGTTTGGAATTCAGGACAATCAGTGCCAACTCGAAAATTCTCAAGCAATTTCAGAGCAGAGGCACTGAAGGCTGCAGTAAAAGCAATGCTGACAGGCGAAAGCAATGAAAGCCAGATAGTTTTGTTTACAGATACCCTGTCCGTGGTTATAGCACTAAAAAGCCAGAAAAATACTGAACTTTAATGATTTAAGAGCAGTACTCTGTCAACTTAGCCAGCAGTCCGCACCAAAAAGAGTAGTGGTACAGTGGGTTCCATCCCACTGTAACATCCAAGGCAATGAGGAGGCAGGCAGACTGGCAAAAGAGGGTGCAAGACTACCACAACCAGATTCTAGTGTGACTATGAAGAGTCCAAAAGGTTTATTAGGGCCAGATACATGGCCAAATGGGAAACAAAACATACTGGCTACACATACAATGATGCCTATTACCAGTTGAACAATAGAGAGCAGGTCGTGGTCTTCAGACTCCACACAGGCCACAACAGACTGAGGTACCATCTATTCAATAAACTGAAGATAGGTGGCACTGACGAATGCACCTGTTTTACAGGGAAAATGACCGCTGAACATCTGCTGCAAAATTGCCCGACATACGAGGACTAGAGAAAGCACATGTGGTCATCACAAGTGGCAACACTAGACAAGCTCTATGGCAGTGTCGACAGCCTCAGGATGACAGCTGCTTTCTTCTAACAAATTCAAGTTGATGTCTGACAGCGTACGAAGAAGAAGAAGAAGAATTCAGGACAGTGAATCCCATTATTTATATAAAACAATTAGATTTTTTTAACATGCACAAAATTTAATCTTTTATTTTATATAGTTATGGAGGATAGTTACAAGTTTCTTGTATTTTGGACCAATTGGATTCAACTTCCTGTTCAACATGATATTTGCCTACCGCTACTGCCGGATGCTTGAGGAGGGGTCATTCAGAGGAAGGACAGCTGATTTTTTTTTCATGTTTTTGTTTGGTGGCTTCTTCATGATTATATCCTTTTGCATAGTAAATATATACAAATAGCAGCCTAGCATGTTAGTTATATGCTAACAATTTAATTAAAAGCTGTTCATTTTTCAGTCTTCTCTGGTCACATGTATAACAGATTTAAAAATTGTATCTATTTGTGCTATTTCCCATCTTTCTATGTTTTTAGGCAGTTTTTTTAGTTTTTCTGGTTCTTTTACAGCCTATTACTGCATCAAGCTGTTTTCTACTTTTTACTCACAGTGATTGAAAATTCACACTCATTTTCTAATACATAAGTAATTTCATCTTTAAAATTGTTGTTCGTATTCAGCCATACTGTGATACTTGATCATTTGTTGTTCCATCTATGCCATATCTAACTTAAGCTGTGTATGTGAATATAAATTTGTGTTTTGCATACAAGTTAAGCAGATGTTCCCTATTACCATTACACTCTGTCGTATTGTTGTTAAAGGGGCCAAGGTAGATTTCCCATAGCATTCCAACCACTACTGGAAATAGAAACTATTTTGTACATATGACAAGGAAGTTTACATAACTTTTTTTTAAAAATCATATAAAAGAGTACAAGGGGGGGGGCTTGTCATAAGTCTTTGCCCTGACCATTAAGGAGTAGGAGGAGAAAGTTGAAATTTGGCAGTGCTTATTCGTTCCCATTGTAGCCACCACCTGAATTTATACATTTCTGCCATCTCTGCGTGACCTTGAAAAGACCTTTAGAATAAATTAACCTATTCTTCGAACTATACCAGTTATCACAAGCCATTATGACATCTTCGTCACTGCCAAAATGATTTCCTTTCAGGTGTTTGTCAAGTTTTGGGAAAAGAAAAAAGTCTGATGGGGCTAAATCCGTAGAATATGGTGGGTGTGGAAGAATTTCAATATTCTAATTGTTGGCTGTTTGGAGCACACGCCTTGCATTATGGGAGGGTGCGTTCTCTTGAAGCAAATGCAGAATTTGAGTGAGCGCTAGCCCTCATTTTCAGGTCACAGTCTTTCTTAGTATGGTAAGGAGATCTGCAAAATATTGCCCATTAACTGTGTTGCCATGAGGTAATCTTTCAATATGACACCTCTGACATCCCAAAAAACAGTCAGCATTCACTTTTCTTGCAGATTTCTGTGCTCTTGGCTTGACATGTATTGGTGAGTCCAGGGTTTTTCACTGCAAATTTTGGATTCTGGGTCATGGATCATAATGGTGAACCCAAGTCTCATCTACTGTAACCATGGTCAGCAACATGTTTTTCGATTGACACATTTTGAGCAACTGGCCACAGCAATCAACCCTCGTTTGTTTCTGTTCACATGTCAGCAGACGTGGGACCCAGCAGGCACACACCTTTCTAATGTTCAGTCTGTTGTGTAAAATTCTAAAAACTACTTTCATTCACTTTTGCTGACCTAGATATCTCTGCAATTGTCATTTTCCTATCCTGGTCCATGACTTTCTTCACTCTAGCAGCATTTTCATCGCTTCACTCTGAGGATGGTCTTCCTGATCTTGGACGATCAGCAACATGGGAATGCCCACACCAGTTTTTTACAGAAGCATACGAAGGACAGAATTCCTCAAACACTGGTTCCATCTCCCTGTGTATTTCTATAGGTGTTTTTCCCTGCAACATCAAGAATTTTATTACAGTTCTGGCCTCTGATTTCTCCATTGTTCGGACAAACCGTTAGAGTAGCAGATCCTGTCAATAAGGTGTATTGTGCCATGCACCAGACAGGGTTTTGCCTCAAAGAGGATGTTCTAATTTGGATGACTGTCAATTTGATGTGTCTAGTCCCACTTTGATCTAAAAGAAACATGAAATGTGATGTCTTTGTGTAATTATTATGTGGTTGCAAGATTGTGTAGGTATTTATTTCTGCAATCCAAATTGTTAAATTATATATTGATGCTGCTATCCGCACTATTGAAGGTCATACAGTAAAAAGTAAAGTATCCCATAGCATTGCTGCCGTAGGGGTGTGAGGTGTTAGCGATCTCACATTTCAAAGGCTCGGCTATATGAGGGCGGTAGCCATCTCCTCTCCCTCGCAGCTTTTACTTCCTGGACTGAACCGGTACCCATTTAAGGCTGGGTCGGCCCGGGAGCCATTGCGGTCTGAAAAAAACATTACCGCCTCAACTGGGGAATGAACCCAGGACCACTCAGATGCGAAGCCAGCGCGCTAACCACTGCGCTATGCGGCTCCCTCAGTATAATGACTCTATGCTTTAAATTTGAAATCTGTTTGTTTGGGTCTGAAAGTTAAACTGTAATTTTTCACCACCACCTGGCCTTCATCATGATGGAAGGACAATTTTAACAACCTGAAGAAATTTGCATGTATGAAAACTCATAGTTGCACACACAGAAAACAAAATGTGTGTCTTGTGGAACTACCCACATGGTCCTTGGTTCACCATTCTAAAACCGCTTTAAACAGTAATTTGCCTATATGCTAAATAGTTCTTTATTGTGGCTTACATCATTCTTCTATCTACCAAATTGCTGCAATCTGCTATTATGTTTCTAATCCTCTCAATCTCCTTTTTCTTTCTGATATTTTAGTATTGCCCATGTTACAGGTTGTTTTTGTGTAAAGGAAAGTAACGTGTCAAATTTCTGTGTATCTCACCACTGGGTTTGTTCCAGCAATGATATAGCTTCTTTTCTCAGACATGTCACTGCAGATTGGTGCATTCATATTTCCAAATATATTTAACTTAACGTCTTTATACTGGTTTAGAAGAGAGTCTGTAAATACATTCAGTTTTTTTTATTCACTTGATCTAAAATTACCTATACTCATCCAATCAATTCTTGAATGCATTGCTTGACCTTGCCTCCACTACTATCCTGTGGCAATGCTTCATCACTCAGACTAAAAAAATATTCCCTGGTATCTAATCTGGACCTTTCTTTAATTAATTTGTTGCTGCGCCCTTATGTTTTTGTAAGCGGCTGTATTGTTGAAAAATTTTTCTTGTTTTGTCTTATCCACTTGTGCCGTCCTGACGTTGTTGGGAGCCGTAGCTTTCTGTCCAGGGTCAAACGCGTCGCCGAAGTAGTCATCATCCCATGACAATTTAGAATATCCGCAACATTTCCTATCCATCTAGTTCTCAGTCTGCCACGGTTGCGAAAACCCAAACGTCGTGCGTTATAGGCGCACATGGCTAGTTGGTCATGATGCATTCTCATTAGGTGACCGAACCAATTGATTCTCGTCTCATCAATATATTCAGGTCAAGGTCTTGCTTCAACTATTCTTCTAACATCTTCATTGCGCCTTCTGTCTCTCCTAGTTACGTTGATTGTTTTCTGGAGGCATCTCATCTCACATATTGTGATCTTTCTCTCTAGAGTTTTTGTTAGTCCACATTTGGCGCTGGTAACAGAGAGTTGACATGAATATACTGTTGATTTACATTCCTTTTGTGGACATGTTTATGTTAGGGTGTTTCAATAATGGGGACAGCTGGTTTGCATTTGCTTTTTGGCACCTGATCTCAATCTCTCTATCTAAACCTCTATTCTATGTGAAAACAATGCCCAAGTAATTGAACTCATGCACTTGTTTGATCTTGGTCCCATTTACCATAAGGTTGATGTTTTCAAATGATCTGCTTAGTTTCTGTTTTGGATGTGTTAATTCTCATACTGTATCTTTCATATACATAGTTGAGCGCAGTCAGATGTTGCTGCAGATCATCTTCACTCTCGTAAAGTACACATTGATCATCTGCAAAAAAGGAGTTAATTTAACTGATCAGCCTCTGTCCTTTCTTCCTCTGCATTTCTTGGAAGATGCTTCTTTTTGACCTCCAGTGTTAATCTGTCCATATATGTGTTGAAGTACAGGGTAGTGGCGACAAAACACAACCTTGTCTCACCCCAGTTATCTTCATTGTTTCAGTCAGGCCGTCTATTCTTCCTACACTTTGGCACCCTTGGTACAGTGCTCTGTTCTCTAATAGCTGACCCTGTACTCCGTAGTCGCCCAGGATGGCCCATAGTTTAGTTCTGTCTATCTTCTCTGTCAAAAGTCTTTTCTTGTTCTATGACAGCAATGTTGAGTTTGTGATCATATTTGATGTTTGCTTCGCATAGTTGTCTCAGAGTGAATAATGCGCCTGTCAGGCTCCTACCCCGTTGGAAACCGAATTGAGTCCCATTCAGTTGTGGTTTGAGGATCGGCCGAATTCTCTACTCCAGGATTTTCACATAGTTTCCCTGTGTGGCTTAGTAGTGATATCCTCTGGTAGGTATCGCACTTTTTTTTTGTTGATCTTTGTTTTTTTCCAGATTGGCACTATGATAGCTTTCTGCCAGTCTTTAGAGACTCTTGTTTGCACCCAAGTCACTGAGAATACCATATTGCTCCTAGGAATTCACAAGCTGTATTTGCTTTACAGGTTATTATAGGGGACGGCGCGGCTTAGTGGTTAAGTGGCACGGCTCACAACCAGAAGGTGCTGGGTTCGATCCCCATCACAGCACCGGCCGTTACCCCGGGGAAGCAAACCCTTAGAAAATGCAGGAGGAAGCAGACCCTTACATAAAATGCATGCTGAAGTCGGATGCACTGGGCCGACAGGCGCAAAATAAAAACCACAGTGTAACGCACACACGCCTTGGGGAATAGATAAATAAGGCGAACGCAAAAAAAAAAAAAAAAAGGTTATTACGGCTGCTTTGTGCTTTTTTTTTTTACAATTTCCTCAATCTCCTGGATTAATATTTTGTTGTCTGTTTTTAGCTTGTAAGTATGAAACGCGCTTTGCGTATCATTTGGGTTTAGATGTTCTAGGAAATACTCCCTCCATCTCACCTTCCTTTGTTCTGGATCAAAAATGGGTGTCCTGTGTTTGTCATTTATAATTGTGGTGTATTCCAAAGCTGTTGTCTCTCACTCCCATTGTCCTGATACTTTTAAAGAAATCCCTTGGCTTCTTGTGACACATGATCACTATTTGTTCACCATATTTGTTCCATACGTCTGCTTTGGAATTTTTTATTACATTTTTTTAGAAGTGCTCTAGTGTGTCTGTAAGTTGCGTGATCCTCTTGTGAATTCAATTTCAACCACTTTTTGTATAATTTATTCTTTGCTTGTATTGCTTTCTGTACCTGTTTATTCCACCACGCTTTTCTTTTGGAATCGTTGAAGTTTTTTCCTACTGCATTTTGTGTTCACTGTGTTCATCAGTGCTGATTTGAACTACTGCCACTCATCCATTGTATTGTCAGATGTTACTTGCAGTGACTTTTATGTGTCTTTCATGTAACATTGTATGTTTGTGTGAATGTCTTCCTCGTCTAGTTTCGCCATATTTGTGACAAATACCTGTCATTGCATCTTCTGTTTGCTTTTGTATGTAGGACTCCACAATAGACTGAGGTACCACCTATTCAACAAATTGAAGATAGGTGGCACTGACGAATGCCCGTGTGGTACCGGGAAAATGACCGCTGAGCATTTGCTGCAAAACTGCCCTTACATACGAGGATCAAAGAGAGCAGATGTGGCCATCATCGGTGGCAACACTAGACAAGCTCTATGGCAGTGTCGACAGCCTCAGGATGACCGCTGCTTTTTTCGAAAAAATAATGGTTACTGTCTGACTGCGTACGATGAAGAAGAAGAAGTATGTAGGACTGGTTTTGGAAATGCATTTTCAGACTATAAGGGATTGTTCAGTGCATTGGATATGACAGTGCATGCATTGGATATAGAAATAAAGTATGTGTGCATACAGTATGCATTCTAAAAGGATTATAGATATTTTCTTGTCCTTGAAGCTTGAGTTTAGGCTGAGAACGTGCTGATCATTTGGGAGTGTTTATTAACAAAGTTTAAGATGTCTTCCATCACCTACAAAATTTATTTACACCTGAGTTGTCATTACAAATTGTGAACCGAACGATGCGACCACATGACATACATATTTAACAAGCTCTTTGACTTTCTGAAGCACGATGTATGAGCATCAGCATTGTTGTAAATTTCAGCATCTTGTCCTCATGACGTCACAAAGACTGCACAATGCTTTGTTTTCATGGCCGATACAGGATCCAGTGGTAAAAAAATATTTTCAGTGTGTGGAGTGCAACCAAAACCCCCAGTCATGGGTAAATGTCCCCAAGGAGTTACACCCATGTATGGGATGTTCAGGGGCAGTAAGCACATCTAATAGGAAGACATCATGTTTCCACTGGAAATAGTTTGCCCACTCCTGGTCCTCACATGCCATTCATATTTCACATGTGACTTTGAGCAGCTGCAGTATGTGTAGCAAACACACCTTGAGACACTGTTTGAACTAGCTGTCTGAACCAGGTAAGGGTAGACTAATAATAGTTGCCCATTGCAAGTATCAGATTTGCGCTGTGGGATGATGTATTCTCATATGGCTATAGAGACCAATTCTGGGACAGCAGATATTGCAGCACTTATGTAAGGAGTGGACTGTGGATTCGTCATGCTCTTTTGTGTGGCTCACCTACTCCGAGCCTTCACGATGCAGTTTTTCTCTGTGATCTGAGCACCTAGCAACTTCTAGGAGGTGACATCAAAGTTAAAGCTTTCAGAGACACTTTCAAGGAGTCGCTCTAGCTTTTCTTCTGTCTCTCTCCTGAGTGGTTGCCTGTTCTCATCTCGCTGTATAACAACTGCTCGGGAATGTGCTTATTGGACAAGCGAATAATGATGTCATAATAAGGACACTGATGCCATGTCAGCTCCATGCGTTTGTTTGCAGCCTCTCAAACACAGATCTCGCCTTTGCAATATTGCTGTTAACCTCAAAATTGATATTCATTTTTCTAGTGAGGGGAAGTTATCGGCTGCCTAGAGGTGCTGGTTCTGTATGGTAATGTTTGGTTTACTGTACGTCTAACCAGGATCAGGTTCGAAGAGTACATCAATTTTCTAATGTTTGATAATGAGACCAAAGTTACTGCATGCCATCAAAAGTTCCATCGTGGGGGATTCCATATATGTTCTGATGTGTTAAGGGCACATCCGTCAGCGAACAAGAGATCCAAGATCGTGGCTTCACTCACCTTGATGTAAGACTTCAGGTGCCCCGTCCCACGACCCACATGAAAATCACACAGACTTTCAAATATAGGCATACCATCTAGACATTGACAAATATAACCTGTACATGCAAAATCAGGTACATTGTCAGTGCTTGTAAGTTACATTACTAGTAGTAAAATTTGGTAGATAAATAGTGACAGCATACATTATATTTAGGGATAATTCTATTAGTGCCATTCTTTTCATCTTTAATTTGTAGGGTTAAGTGGTAACTCACCTGGTATGATCTGTATAGATTCTGAATCTTCCTACTTGTTCACTTTGAGCTGGTATGTCTTTGACTAAGAAAATTATATTTATAGCCGCCTTTCTACCATGTTTTATAACAATGAGCTGTATAACAACTATGTATTTATATGAAGAAGAAACCTTAACCTCGACCCAGATTATGGCACTATTTGTGAATCTTGTGTTTTTAGGAAGTGCATTTACTATAATGTTGGTGTATGTTTGGAGTAGGAGAAATCCTTACATACGGCTCAACTTCTTTGGTTTGATGAATTTTCAGGTGAGCTATAAAGTCACTTCGTTGCTCTGTTAGTGCCGCCACATAAAGACCAAGATGGTGGTGCCTTTTTTGTGTACTCCGCAAAAGACGGTTGAAAATCATCTTTTGGGTTTTTCTTCCAGTTATAAGTTACAGTTGTAAAACTGTATAAGATTCAACTTTTGTATAGAGACTCTGGACACATACTACTGGTGTTTAGGAAGGCTGGAAGCGTACTATTACCAATATATGTATATTTCATCATGTAGAAGCAAGCTGGATTAATGTGTTTGTCATTATTTTCCTCTGACATTTGATTTGAAAAAACGGTTGTCAACTGTAATGTATGATACTTGAGTTTCATTATGTGGGTGACTTTGACTTTCAATCTGTGACAACAATTTGTGAATATCTGGAACATTATTTGGTACTTACAGTTTCCTGTGCCATTTGTTATGAACAAAGAGATTTAGTCCTGGTCATACAACATTCTCAACCTATTGGATGTCGCGTATACACACCCCCACCTCCCTCTCTTGCCTTGCAGGATACCTGTAACGGAGAAGGCTTCAAGAGTAAACCCCGAGGAAAAATGTGCATCCTGTGCTACCTGCAGTTATCTCAATAATGCGTTGCCACTCGCCAAAGGTAGCTCAACATAGATAGTAATGTTGACAAATTGCACAAATTTTCTTCACTTTAATCCAAAATTGTAGCACAAGTTGCTCTTTCACCCATTTCAGCGGACAGAGTAAAAGGAAACGATTTTCCACTTGGCTGAACAGAGCGAGTGGTCATCATCACATGTGAACAATGATCATCACATTACTCTTCATTTGAATTGCAATGTTGTACAACATATACTAGAGTTTACACCAAGTTCTGAAGGAATAGAAATATATCTTTTTCACTTAAAAAAAAGTAAAAGACTTTTTCTGTTTATGGTCATCTCTGACTTGGAGCATTGTAGTATATATTTGAAATTGAGCTAACAACAAAGAAGTACTTGTGATATCTTATTTGTCTATTTGCAGGGAATTTCAAATTGGTGGTGAATGATTATTTTATCTCAAAACTGATTTTTGTGTGCACTTCATTAGGTGGTGCGATGGAGCTTGTGTGTCTTGATGGGAGCTATGTCTGTGGGAGTCTTGTGCTCCTAGCAGGCCGAACAGGTCACCAAGAGAGAGCCCAGACTAAAAATATAAAACCATTTCGAGGTTGTGTTAGGAGTAACCTAACCCAGAAAAAAAAAACTATGTTGCAGAAACCACAACCAATGTTCAAGATGCTAATACCACTGGTCTTATTCTAGATGACATGATCTGATGAAAGTCAATCAATGGAAGTCGGATCACCAACAAATCTTTTTGTGAAAAAGGCAAAAACACCAGAAACGGTTTGTGGAACATCATAACCCTGTACGAAGCAAGAAAGATAGCCCAAGTAAGAAGGAATGGTACAGGAAACACCACACCAAGCAAGCACAGGGGAAACTATAATATATTCCAGACACGAAGAGGAAGACCAATATCACACAGAGGAGATCACCTTTATGATACCAACAGAAGTCAGCAAGGCACTTACAGAATGGGAACCAATATCACCCAGAGTAATAACAGCAATATTTCTCAAAACGAGATAAATCAAAATCATGTATAGTTATGCATCAACAAACAATGCTGATGAAAATACCAAACAATTTTATTATATTTTCTAAGAAACAATGCTCCAAAATAAGACATAGATAATCATGTGAGATCTAAATGTCAAAGGTTAGAACAGATAACAGCAAAAAATTAGCACACCAAAAGCCAAAATAACCATTTCACAAAAGATCGGAAGTGGAGACGTTGCTTACAGGATGTGAGTAAAAAGATCAGATCACCACTTGCCCTTAGTGATTATGGCAATAAAACTTAAGGACTTTCAAAGACAGGACAGTTAAAACAACCCACAAATACATGCAAAACCTCTCATATAAAGTCACAAGGACTAAATTCAAACTAAATCTAAACCACAGATTTGAAATCCTTGGAAATCTCACAGACGAAATCATAGACATCTACTGGTATCAGCTTGAGGGATCAATTGGGAACATGTGTGAAGAAGTTCTTGGAAAGAAGTAAATGTCAGGTAGAAGAAAGGGCGACTGTGAAACAGAAAATTGTGTGCATGGAAAAGAAAAGACAAGGCTGCATACATTATACTTGAAGCTAAACAAGAAAGTGAAAAAGAGGGCCAGACAGGATAAGATTAGGCTGAAAAAGCAGCAAAATGAGATATTCAAAAAAATATATAATATAACTAGAATACTATCAAGGAAAAAGCAGGTTCACAACACAGGTGAAAGACAAACAAGGACAGATCATCTGCTGTGAAAAGAAACATTGTGGCACATGGGTAGAATATTTTCAGTTCAAGTGCCATCTTTGCATCGAAGGACGACTGCAATGGATCTCCAGTATACTCTATCTTTGCCGTAATGGTGCAATCTGAGAGGCTTTTTTTCCGGTCCATCTCCTGATGTTATTCACCCACTTAAAACGTCTGCCTCTTAAATGATTGTCTTCCACCCTACCCTCCAGTATGGTCTTCAACAAGGAGGTATGTCTTGTTATATGACCAAAATAATGTAACTGTCTAACCTTGATTTAGGTAATTAATTCTCTTTTCACCCCTAACTTTTTCAATACCTCCAAATTTGTTTTCTTCTCTTTCCAAGAAATGCGACCCAATCTTCTGAATACCCACATTTCAAAGGCTTCAATACTCTTTTCCAACTTTTTATTCATTGTCCATATTTCTGTGCCATAAAGAAGTGATGCGTATATATAACACCTAAAAATTCTGATTTATCTGTTTGGATGTGTCACATATTGCCAAATACCATCATGGCCAAACCTACTCTCTTTATGTTTTCTTTTTCACAGCTGCTGTCTTCCATTATTATATGACCTAGATAGGAGAAACTGTACCTGTTCAAGTAGTTAATGTTTTATTTTTATCTGTATACATGGTTTCTTTTCACTTTTCCCAATTATCATAATCTTTGATTGTTTTCTTTATGTTTATGTCTAATCCAAACTCTTGACTTATTTTGTTTACTGTTGTCACAAGCTCCTGTAATTCTTGCTCACTTTTTGCCATCATCCGCATATCTAAGATTATTCATTGCCACTCCTCCATTAACAAGCTCTGGCTATTTTTAATATTTGTTCTGTGTAGATATTAAAAAGACAAGAGGATAATCCACATACCTGTTTCACTCCTCTTTTCACATCTATACTTGGAGGGCATAACTTTCCTGATTTTACTGTAGATTTGTTCCCGGTATAGAAAGAACAGTTTTGAATTTTTACCATCTAGACCTATTTCTTGGAGACATTTTATTAATTTTTTAATTATTAAAAAAAATATATTTAAAAATAATAATTAAACAAGATATTACAAGTACTTCTTTGTTGTTAGCTCAATTACAAAAACAATATTTTAAAGAAACTTAAAACAAAAATTAGCTTTCTGGACAAGATATTCTTTACTAACCAATTTTCCTTGATGCTCAGTTCTTTTAGAAGTAATTGTTAATAATTATAGTCATTTTTTGTAATAAAAACTATTTTTCGCATACAAAAATGCCACTAATGCATAAATAACCACTTAAACATTATGCAGATTGGTCTAGTGTACTTCAAAATAACATATGAATAATATCTAAAAGAAAATATTTTGTTTAGAGCAGTCAAATGGAGTTGATGAGCCACTGAGTTGCAGGTCTGCATTCCCTCCCCATGGTCGACCACATTTTGGCAGCAATCTGAATGAGTTCTGGGTCTCCAATTGAAATATTGCATCTTCGTTTTTCTGTTGATGGTGCAAAGTTTTTGCCTTTTAGCAGCACTAGGTCTTGGCTGTGGCAACCCCCCTCATCTTCAGCATCAGATTCGGTAGGCTGCGTAGGTTGAATATTATATTCTATGTCTAACTCCGATTCAACATCAGAAAAAATGTGAATGCTCGTCACTAAATTCATCTAGAGTACACAACTCCCTAGCCTTTTCTACAGATAAAAATAACCTAATATTAGACAATCTTGAAGTGCTAGGTCCGCTACACATTCTTGTGATAAACTGACTTAAAAGATGACAAATGTTTTCCAACTTTGATTTTCCTCACCATGCGCGTCTCTGATTTTACAAATGAAAAGCAAATGTAAGAGTTACTTCTCTTACCATGTAGTGCCAATTAAAATTTAGAAACACTGAAAAAAACTAAACAAATTTTGTTCAATGGGCTGTTAACGATATGAGCGTTTTTCTGACATCAAGTGGACTCCAGGAAGAACGCTGACAGTATTCTTATGACCTTTAAGAGTTAAGTGTTTGTGTGGTGGTCCACGTTTCACATCCATACATTGCCACTGGGAAGATGCAAGTTGGCCAGATTTTTAAGTTCGTCATTTTACAAGAGTTCTGCCATAAGTTTTCTCATTTTATTCAACCTCTGTGTTGCCATGGCCAATCTCCGTCTGACTTCCTTCAGGCAGTCTCCATTGTTACTTATAACTGAGCCGAGGTACTCAAAACTTGTGACTTTCTCAATCTCCTGCTGTTCTATAAGAATTTTAGGTTTTGTCTTTTGTCTTGTTTGTGCTCATTATCTTGGTTTTACTTATAATCAGGTATAGATTTTGGCCTTCGTTGTGTTGTTTTATCGACATAATCATCCTTTCCAGGCCTGCAGCTCTCTTTGAGAGAATAGTTGTGCCATCTGAGCCCTGGTATCATATTCACGCTGATTGTTAATGACTCGAACTTGTCATAATTTCCATAGTTTTTGACGTTCCTCATTAAAGATTCTGCATATATATTGAATAGGTATCCCTGTTTTACGTTCTTTTGAACTTCGCGTCGCGAACCAGTCTGATATTTTGCCGGCTATTCTGACTGCAGCTTGTTGTTCCTGGTAAAGTGACTCAATCAATTTAATCAAGTTCATTGGGAACCCCATGTCTCTCATTATGTTTCACATCACTTGGTGTTGCTAACACTGGCTTCTCCTCCTGCTTGAATACATTCTCAGGGTATATCATTGCATCCTGATGATTTCCTTTTCTTCAAACCTTGAATTGCAGAACGGATCAGGAAGCTTAGGCATTGTGTTGAAGCCGTCTTCGATGTTTTCATACATTTCGCTGCAGTATTCCTTCCATCTTTCCAGTATGTCCTTGGTTTTTGTCAGTGTACTGCCATCTTTATTGTGTATGACATGCAATGCTGGGTTGAATTCACATGTAAGTATTTTGGCTTTTTAGAATGCATCTCCTAATTTCCTTTGTTTTTGTGATGCTTCTATATGTGTTGCTTTTTATCATTCCCAATCTCTTCTAATTTCTCTTGTGGTTTCTTCTTTTTTCGCTTCTGCAGTCTATCTCAGATTGTTTTAACTTTTTTCTTTCTTATATGTCTCATGGTCTTTTCTGTGATGTAACTGATCTTTTCTCTGATGTAACTGATATTTGTGTCATTTTCTAGGAATAATGTTACCCGCAGATGAGAAGAGAATATTTCCTGCATGTGTTATGAGTGTCATGTCTTCTTGCACTGCCATGAGCATCGCAAACTTATTTGTTACCTCTATTGTGTATTCTAGTGGCAATAGCCTGACATCATAGCATTGCTGATGTCTTGCACTTTTGAACAACTTTTTCAGTCTTGCATTGATGTTCACGGCTAGTAGCTGGGAGTTGCAGTCTGCATGTGGTAGTCTCTTCATGTATGTTACACCTCCATCTTTGTGGCATTAGAATGTAGTCTATTTGATTTCTGCTTCTCCCATTGACTGGGGTGTTGTTTAAAGAGAGATTGTTTTCCATACAAAATTCTATTAGCTTTTCTCCACTTTCATTTTTGAGCCCTAATCTCTTTTCTATTGCTTCCTATTTTTGCATTGAAATTTTATGATCATCATGATGTCTCTTTTCTTACTTTATTGATGGTCACTAGTAGATCATAGAGAGATGGTGTTTTGAAGTTTAAGTGAATTTTTAAGTGTGTATGTGTGTCTTTAAGCCCCTTCCCTCCTCACTGGGCAAGTTAAGTTGGTCAACATACAATATAGCTGATCGCAACAAACACTAACTTGAGCTGGCTGGTGCTGTGACGTCACTGATCTCTCGAGAGCTACAAATCAAAATACATCAGTGGTTCCCAACCGTTTCCAGTTTGCAGAAACAAAAAAAAACAATAATAAAGAATCTACGACACACACACACATCATCTTCATGTATATTATTCTGCAAAACCAATGAAGTATTCATTTAGGACACAACATATGTAAAAGTTGAGGGGCTTTCTGTAAGGTTGTATGTGTAATAGAAACAAGGATAACACGACTGTACCAAGGATGACAGGCACTAGTAACAATGGGTCTAGCCCTTCATTTTATGTTATTCATCTTAGTTAGGAAATAAGCAGTAGTCCAATGAAGCAACCTTCTTAAAAGCAATGTTTCTGACAACAAACAACATCTACCTTGCTGGTAGACTGGGGGCAGTTATAAGCTAGGGATGCAGCGTAACCCGCTTCATAGAGACGATAACCAGAAATTACTTTGTTCAATTCATTCATTTGGATGTCTGATTATGAATGGGGGTTATGGAAAAGACGTATATGTGTGCGTTAGAGAGGCAGGGTTGATCTATTACCACACTAGGAGAATGCCATCAGAAACAAATAACTGAGACGTCTACGCTTCTACTCTAAAGTACGTCATATTTCATGCGTTTGCACACATCACCATTCACACATACCAAAACCTTGCAGAGTGTGTAATAGTGTATTATATTTTAAAGGTCACATACATAATACCCCCATATATGATATAAGAAAACAGAGTGAAGAATTTATTTTCCTGGGATAAGAAAAATGTGAAGAAAAACCTGTATATCAATGTTTAACATCATTTGAAAACTCACATATTCTTAGCGGCGTTTGTCATCCGTCTGCTTTCAAATGTTTGATCGACATAGGATAATATCAATTGTAGATCGCACCCTACACTACGTTCATGTTTATGTATTTAGTTATCACAAGGGCTGATAACAACATCATTCTATTTACCTAGTCGTTCCACTTACACCCTGTGTGTTGAGTCCTCTTTTGTTTTTCTTGAGGATTATAGCTTGAACATAATTGGGATATTCAGCCCCATGCCCAATCCTTTGTATTTGCCTCTTATGACATGCCTGACAGGCAACAGTGAAACTTTGTTTGATCCCAATTCAGTTTCTGGCCCTGGAAACACACACTCTGAGAATATTGTCTTACACAGATAAGTTCTGACAAATGACATCGACTCAAATACGGGAAATCAGCACTAGCTCAGCCAATGTTTGATCTTCTATGCCTCTGCTGGGAGGAAGGTGCAGTCCCCCAAGATATGCGGGACGCCACCATATTTATAAAAACAAAGATTATCGCGAAGACTGCAATAATTAAAGAGGGATCTCGCTCCTGAGCGTTGTAAGAAAAGTTTACCCTCTCATGCTACTAAACAGGTTGAGACTGCTCGCGTACAGAGTGTTGCTCACGGACAGGGTGTACCCAGAATCCCAGTGTGGCTTTAGAGTGGGTAGATCAACAACGGATAAGTTTTTCTCACTTCGCCAAATCTAGGAGAACAAGACCAGCCGCTCTTTAAGATGTTTCTAGACCTCGCCAAGGCCTTCAACTTGGTTAGTAGAAAGGGTCTATTCGGATATAGTGAGGAGGTACTACGCCATCCATAAAGATTGATGGCGTCTCTCTGAAGGTTGTCAACAGTTTCACTTATCTGTAGTCTGCCATCAGCAACACTCTCTCGCTCGAGAAGGAGATAGACAGTAGGCTTGGCAGGGCAAGTACCGACATTGTCCGACTGACAAAGAGAGTTTTGGAAAACACTGCACTGTCTCACTACACAAAGGTACGGGTCTATCAGACCTGCGTTCTTGGCACTCTCATGTATGGAAGCGAGACTTGGAGCACTTAAGCTATCAGGAATGGCGGCTGAACACTTTTCACATGAGGTGTCTACGGCGTATATTGGGGATTGGGTGGCAAGAGAGAGTGTCACATAATACGGTTTTACAGAGAGCAAACACAGTATATACTCAATGTTTAGCCAGCGACGTCTATGGTGGTTGGGACATGTTTATCGCATGGAAGATGAGAGGTTGCCAAAGGATATCCTTTAGGGATAGCTAGCCATTGTAGTTAGAAAAATCGGCCGTCCCACACTGCAATTCAAGGACCTATGCAAGAGGAACATGAAGTCATGCAACATCCCGTCCGAGAGGGCTGGAAAGAAATTGCTCAGGATCGAGGGGGCATGGTGGCTGCTGACGCTCGTAGAGGTCTACTGGCCGCAGAGAAAAGAGAAAGGCTGAAGAGATCAAGGAACAGCCAGGCAAGCCAGCCTCCTCAGTATGGTTGTACGATCTGTGGCAGGGACTGTCACTCGCGGATCGGCCTTTACAGCCATAAAGTGGACAGTGTCGAAATACAGGAAATACAGCTCTGGCTGGACAAAACTTACAGGGTGCATGGTCTATAGAGACTGAGACGCCTATGATGAGTAGATCATAGTAAAACTCGTTTATCTCTTCTTCCGCTGCTGTTGTAGTTGGTGCATACACTTGTATTGTTGTGGTGTTGATGTTTTTCCTTTTTTAACATTAATCTGATCTTGAGGACCCAATCATAAACTGGATCGTATCTAAGCAGTGCTGCTGGGGCTCTTTTCGATTAAAGGAAACCATCTCTGCCATAACCGCTCCATTCTCACCCTAAGAATACAAAGTATCCGCCTGTGTGGGTACTGAAATGGCCCTGACTCGCCCATCTGTTTTGCAAGCTCCCCAGTATGGCCACGTTTGTTCTCCATTTCCTTCTCAATCATGAGTATTCCTTGATACAAGTTCTGATTCGAGTCTTTTGTTCAGACTAGCAATAGGGCTTTTAACGCTTTTCACTCTTTTCCCATCTGGCTTTTGTCCATCGTCACGATTACTTGTACTTGCCCCGATATTGTTCTCATCCCCACCATCTGATCTTTTAGTTACTTATTTTTAGCTGTCATGATTTTCTTGGCAATTTACATACAGTAGTTTGCCATTACTTTCTGTATGGTTCTGGCCGCTATTCACCTTCTGTTCCCTGGTGGCCCCTAAGCCATATACTAGGGTGGTTTAGTTCCTACTTTCCGAGCCATTGTAAATTATGGTGATTATCCATCTCTTCCGCCAGCGGCTGTGTGTGCTGTATAGGAGGGAACTCCTCTCTGCGATATCTCACATAGTTTAGCCTAGTCAAAACCGCTGCCACACACTAGCAATCTTGTGGAGCCATATGAGGTCTAAACAGTTTTGCAATTGAACCAAAGTACTCAAGTGCTTATCTTCATATCAAGCATCATGATGAGATACATGTTCGGTGGAATACATGGTACGATTAAGAATTCCAACACCTTTAATCTGTGCCAAATAAAGCTTCTATAGGACTTGCAGAAATCATGTATGAAGATCAAACCAAAAGTCAGAGGAGCTCGTGACCACTAGTAGCATTTGATGGAATGTTTATCACACTATCCTAATCCTCATTGATAATGTCACCAATGCCTGTAAAAAGAGGTCAAAGAAGTACTCAGTTGAGTACTAGAAATTTGAGGCACATGTATATACTGATGATGAGACCCTGATCACCAGAGATGTCACCTTTTCTGGAAAGAATAGCTGGGGAAAAAGGATAACCACTAACATCTCAAAACAAAAATCCATGAGATTCAAGAGAAGAAGATTCATGAAGTAGCACTGGGAAAGCAATTCAATCAGTTCAAATACAAAAGAGAGAGTAGCCCGAAGAGCAGCAACTGATAGATTTTTCAAGGTAATAAATAGAGGCTTCCTCGTCACTAGAGAAATGGCCAAGAAATCTGTATCCATCTTAGCTTGTGGGCATGGGCTGTCCAAGGCCAAAGTGAAGTTACTTGGATCAAGATTTTTTAAGCAATGGGATCTTCTCAAGGAAAATGCCAGACTTACTTTGTGTACAACCAACAAAAGTTTAGTGTCAATGTAATAGTTGTCCATCACAAGTGATGAAGACCACTCTCTTTGTTCAGTCGTATCTCCGCTGAAATGGGTGACTTGGCGGTGATTTTTATTAAAGTGAGGAAGAAACTGCGCCTTTTGTCAACCTCACTCACAGAGCCTAAGCTACCTTTTGCCAGTGGCAAGACATTCATCGAGACGACTGGAGATAGCATAGGATGCAGATTTTGCTTCAGGGTTACCACCGAAGCCTTCCCGTAAACATGTAACCCGCAGGGTAGAAAGGTGGGAAGGCATCTAACGCAGTTTGTCGTGCCTTTTCGATAACCACAAGAGGTCGTATGGACAACACTCAGCTTGTGAGTGACTCTGGCATCTCTCCCCAGCTGTATTCAGCTCATCATAGTAGCATCAAAAATTCCCACACGCCATATTCGTGAAGGTGAACCGGCAGAACAAACCCGTGAAACACGACACAGGAATAAGCGTAGCGCCATTCAGCCGGCGTCCAGACCAGGATAAACGGATGGAAGAAATCACAAAAAAAGAACGAAATAGCAAGTCCAGACGGAAAACAACTCCACGTTTCCGCGAACACAAGTGTAAGTCGTCGACTAGTGTGAATTCCAGGCAAATCCGTGGTCTGGTGGCATCCATAATGATCCAAAACAGTAGAGAAATGTAGACTCGCAGCCAGTTATGGCGCCATCCTTGCCAGATTGTCAATGTAACCAGTCAATATATCACGATCTCAATAACCAACCACCACAAATTTTGTAGAAAGAGTCTTAACTGCAATGGTTTGATCATGTCATAAGAATAACAGAAAACCTGCTACCATGACGATCATGGGAGGCCAAAATCTATACTGAAGACCTCAGGATGACCATATTTCCACAAGCAGATAGAGCTTTGTGACATTTTCACTTGCCAGCCGCTAAACCCCAGGTTAGATAAGAAGTGGCAAAGTACATAAGTGTAGTATAGCTTATTTGATTGTTACATTGTTTGCAATGTAATTGCATTTTCACAATTATTAAAACTTGTACATTTACTATTTTGACAGGCACCATTTTTACCATGGGTTCTCCTAGGGTTTTCATTGCTGCTTGGTAATTCTGTTATCATTGATCTCATGGGTAAGCTGACAGTTAGAAATTAAATATTACTTCTGCATTTCTGAGACATGTTACATGACAGAAAGATTGTGCTGTAAAAAATGTTAATAAAGACACAAAAATGTGAAGAATGAATAAGACTGTGATATTTAAGACTGTAGATCTCTGCAGTTACCTGCAGAATATAGAATATAATTTAATAAGCATTAAAACCCTGTAGGCCGGTTTTTCTCTTTCCTCATAACTGTAATTCTGGATTCCCACTATCAGCTTTGTCACTCTTTTTTGTATTCTTTCCAGCATGTTTATATCTCCTCTATGATAAGGACTCCACACCTGTACACAGTACTCCAATCTAGATCTAACTAATGCTTTATACAGTTTGACCATCACTTCCTCCAGATATTCAGATCTTTAACTGCACAAGCTGCCAATTCATAATTACTAAAGTTAAGATCCATGTAGCATTTACTCTTCTCAGCACATTTTTGTTTAATTGTGATACCAAAATCTTTGTATTGTAACTTGTTAATATGGTTGCTAAGGATGTATAGAGTGTCCTGCACGTGCCATTATGGCACAGATGAACAACATGATGTAATTGCAGTTAAAAGATGGCCGCCCCACTATTGACATACGAAAGGTGTAAAATCTATAGAAATTTATTGGCGAATGAAGGTCCAGTATGATGTTGCATGCCTTTCACTCCAGTAAGAATATGAGTGAAGTAGACGTTTAAAAAATGGCATGAGTTCTATGACAGAATGTTCATGACCGGGTCAGGCACACCGAGTAGTGACCCCAGAGTCGATTACAGCCGTTGACCGCCTCATAAAGCAAAAAGGCAGATTGATTGGGAAAAAATTGCTGTACGTCTAGACATCAGTCAAGGTTCAGCACACCACATCATCCATGATGTGCTACAGTATCATAAAGTGTCTGCGAGGTGGGTTCCACGACAGCTTACTCCAGTATTGAAATGATGCATTGATGCCTGTCAGGAGCTTTTGCGGTGCTTTGAAGTGATGGTTTCCTAGCACGAATTGTTACTGGAGATTAAACCTGGGCTCACAACCACGAGCTTGAAACGAATAGAGCGAGCAACGAATGGCACCATCCCTCTCCCCCAAAACAGAAGAAGTTTCACATGCAGCAATCTGCATGGGAAGTTATGCTGACTCTCTTTTGCGATGAATGAGGCGTTATTTTAGAGCACCACATGCCCAAGGGGAACATTGTCACCAGTGCCATGTATACAGATCTTTTCAGGAATTATCTTCAACCCGCAATCAAATCCAAATGACGTGAATTTCTGAAATAAGGTGTGCCATACCGACCCCATACTGACAGTGCAACGGCTGCAGCCATCGAGTACCTCCATTTTCAGTGTCTGCCACATCCATCGAGTACCTCCATTTTCAGTGTCTGCCACATCCACCGAGTACCTCCATTTTCAGTGTCTGCCACATCCACTGTACTCACCAGACCTAGCCCCAAGTGATTTTCAGGTTCGATGAAGAGGTCCATCAGGTGGTGCATTAGTGGTTACACATGCAACCAAGATCATTTTGTAACACCAATCCATGCAATTTAAAGGTTGGGGGGGGGGGGGGGGAGGCTTGTATAGAGCGCAATTGTGACTGTGGCGAAAAATGATAGTTATTTCACTTTTCATAATAAATTTACCCAAAAAATATATTTAAGGTTTTCGTTTGAATACCTCTCATATGTTGTCACATAAGCAGCAGGACATACAAGGAAAGATGGACATATGTTAATATGAAGTAGCGAAGGGGGGATTGTAGGTTAATGTTAAGAAAACAAAGGAAATTAGAATTAACAACAAGCAAAAAGACCACCTAATGATAAATGTCCAGATAGTGAGAAATTGCAAAGTTTTACCTATCTTGTGGGAAGTAATATTGATAAAAATGGAGGAACAAACCAAGATGTTAATGCCAGTATGAATAAGGCTAGATTTGCTTTCAACTCTAATTGCCCAATATTGAATAAAATTAGACTGTTTAATACAAATGTAAAGTCTGTCATGCCATATGTCTCCCAAGTACTCCTACCAAGGACTGATGGTCGGATCCTTATTGTCACCAAGAATAATAGCGAGCGTCTCTGACTTTGTTACAATCTGCACATTTCTCATACCTTGAGATAGAATGGCATTATTACAGCAATGACATAGTATCATATGTAGCAGTTGCAACAGTGTGCCCTTGAAGCGGCATGATCAGATCAGATGGGATACCTTTGCTGTCTGGGTTAAGATTTCCTACTTACGGGGTCGATAGCTGTCTTTATACAATCATACATTTGTCTGATGTTCTCTGTGCTAGAGTCTGTTTCACTAAACAGGAACCAGTACTTATTTGTACAACGATAAGCTGTTTGTTAAATGTAACTTCTGGAGTACCTGCATTTGGAAAGTACTTGTATCTAAATGAAAGCAGCACACTTGATCTTAATGACTGGTGTAATATCATTCACTTTCGCTTCAAACCAGTCATTTCATTTAACAGTTTCTTCTTCCGAAGGTAGCAAGTGCAGTGATATGAATGACGTTTCATAGATGTTCCCAGGTCTCTGTAACAGTGCTGCTATGATGTGGGATATTGAAAGTTTCCTCAAAAGCATTGTTAAATATCTTGATCAGCGCATGGTCCAACATTTTACTTACCTTTGTTTCTGGTGTGGTGGAACTTCCTTGGCTGCAATCTGATTTTACAGTGAACCAATGAATAATCAGTAGGATCATGTTTTACAAATGTAGAGACCGGTTATTGTTTGAATGGAGCACTGGCTATTGGTGTAGAGACTTTTGCACAGGTTAATTAGGTGATCTGTTACTTTGCCTTTGCTTTGCCTTACTCAATAGTGTGCCAATATTTTCCATAGATACAAGATGTCTGTCTACCCTGTCAAAAGCTTTCTCTTGATCTACAATCGCAACATACAGTTCCTGGTCATATTCAATTATTTTCTCCATCAATTGTCGGAGTGTTAAAATTGCATCCGTGCAGCTTCTGTTCTTTCTAAATCCATCTGAGTATCATTGAGCTGAGGTTCGATAATGTAGCGAAATCTTTTTTTTACAAGATTTTACAAAATATTTTGTCAGTGTGGCTCAGGAGCGATATTCCTCTATATTTTGTGCCACAAGTGGCTCACATGGTTTTGACACCCATGCTGAGACTGAGATGAAAAAGGAAGATGTTAATTGTCTTACAGGAAATATTTCCAGTTTTTACCTTTGCCGTATTATGAATGAGTAAATTTGGTCTCAAATCTCTGATATTTATTTCACTACAATATTCCAACTTTGACAACAATTCTGCAGGTATTGCAATAGGACATGTGTATTTTTTCTTGGAAGATGTCTTCCCACAGCAACAAGGAGGTTTCAAGATTTTAAGGACACCAGGGTTCTTGTAAGTTATCCCTGATGAAGGCCTATTAGTTGTAACGTGGGTTTTGTTTGTGTTTTTGTCTCAGTGAGGTATCTAACGATATCTATTTATTATTTTTTGTTCACTTAATTTTTGCTTATTGTAAGATTCTTCAGTTTAACTTCTTGCAATTCTGATAAGAAAGGCTTTTGATGGCAGTAATGTTGTCTGTGATGTGTATTGTTTAATTTTAATCTCATTCACAATTAAGTAGGCATCCTCTTAGTCATGAATACCAGATGAAACGAAATGTAAATACACACGTGGTTTATTTCACATTGTTGCCTGGATGTGGCTAGGCTAGCAGAGAAAACCGCAGACAGACCAGGTAGATGACCCATTAGCGGGACAGACAGCTGATCTAGAGGAAGGAAAAACTAATGACAAACCATAATTGACTCATAGCAGGAGCTTTGGAGATTTTGTAATGCCTCTAGTAATCTCCAGTAAATTGGGGGGGTCCTTTCTCTTGTGACTTGTCACATTCAGTTATTATGTTGGAATCACTAAGTTATTCTGTTTATCTTATATACCAGTATTATATGTTTTGAATGTAACAACCATTAGCTATTTTCAGTAAAACCACAAATCTGTCATTGTTTCAGTTCTGTTTATGTTATTATTGTTTCCACTTTACATTTAGCATTAATGCTTATGGTGTGTGGTTCTATCTATCTTCAGTCCACTTGTGACATTTGATGTTGTGGGGAAGTGTGACCTCCTTTTGTTGAATTTATTTTTGGCAGGCGAAAATCTGCTGGTGACTTGCCAGGTCAATCTCAGTATCTGTTACCAACCATCGGGTTCTATGGTGTGTGGTTACTAGAGGGAGGGGTAGTACCTCTAGTGGCAGACATGTCGTTTCCAATCTTTGGTAGTTTATCCATTATTGGTCCTCATTATTGGCACTCAACTCACACTTGTAGCTCAAGCGGCAGCGACCACCCCCAGGCAAATGTTTCGACGTGAGTGATAGGCTAAACAAAGTGAGGGTAGCTGAGGGGTCTAATAAACCCACAGTGATATAGGGCTTGTCTACCTAAGCATGTGAAGACTGGATACAGCAGACTGTGTGGAAGAACCACTGGCTGGTCAACGGGCAGCAAGGTGACTACCAGCAACTCGCTGTGGAGCGTTTGGAGCAAGGCTAGACACAGAAGATCCCCTTTGTCATCCACTGCCTCCGGATTATTGCTTCAGTCATCTTGATCATGTCTTGCCACTGGATTAAATGGAATCAGGACGACTGACGGTGAGTAACTCTCTCACTTAAATCCAATTCACAGACAAGTCATATTGTCATCTCATCACATCATCTATTCAAGTCCTGCGGCGATGGGCTAATAGCAAAGTGGCAGGTGTGGAATCCCTATTCATGTGGTTGAAATAATAATAACAATAATAGAAAAACCAGCCAAGTTCTACTGACCATTGGTGCGAGGAACATTCGCACCCTCCTGGATCGTGCAAATACAAACAGACCTGAAAGAAGAACTTCCCTGGCTGCTAGAAAACTGGAGCGATACAATATCCACATTGCTGCCTTGAGTGAAACTCGTCTTGCTGGTGAAGGACAGATTACAGAAGATGGTGCTAGGTGCACCTTCTTCTGGAGAAGTTGAGCAGCAGACAAGTGACAGGAAGCTGGTGTTGGCCTGGCTATAAAGTTAAACCTGGTGATGAAGCTAACCAGCCTACCAAAAGGAATAAATGACCGGATAATGACATTCCAACTATGTGTTTAGAAGGTGGAACCAATTATCAGTGTCTATGCACCTACCATGATAATACCAAGGACAAGGCTTAGCCAAAGCCCTGAACAACGAGGACTGCAGAAACCATGAAACCGCAGTACAACTGAGTGGGAAAATGCTGCCCAAAACACATACAGCTAATGCATTTATAAAAACATTCTCGCAAGCAAGCCAGATTCATATCCCACCTGAAAGAAAATAGGCAATGGCTATAGAGATAGATCTACAAAAAAACTAATTAACCTGCCCAGAGGAGCATTTAACAACCAAACTGATCATGAAGGAACTTGATACAGCAATTTACTCCCTCAAACCAAGAAAGTCACCTGGAAAGGACGGGGTAACCAACAATATGCTTATGAGTTGCACTTCAAAGAAAATACTCCTCGAGATCATGAACTGCAGCTGGAAACGTGGCATTGTACCTCAAGTGTGGAAAGAAGCACGAATGATTCCCATCCTGAAGAAAAATAAAGATAAACTTGACCCAAATAGCTATAGATAAATGACATCACCAACAACCTCCACAAAAGTACCCACTATTCTCTCTACTATGACCTGGCCATGTGGACTACTGAAAAACTCATCACTACAGCCAGCACACGAATGCAAGGCTCTGTCGCAGCCCTCGAAAGATGGTCCAAGACCTGGTTACTAAAAATAAATTAACAAAAAACGACACATACCATCTTCTGCCTTTATGTTTCCCTGTATCTTCTCCCTGCCATATTTTTATACGGCAACAAGTAAAACTAAATGGAAAAGTGATATGGCTAGATGAGGCTCCAACCTTCTTAGGAGTTTCCTTAGACCGACGTCTGACCTGGTAAATGCAAATTTTAAAGACCCAGCTGAGGAAGAGGCTACGCATGTCCATCATGAAGAAACTTGCTGGTACTACATGGGGTGCTGACAGAAACACACTAAAGAAATTATACACTGGCAGAGTGAGACCAGTTTGGGAATATGGCATTGCAGCTTGGTCCACGGCATCTAAATCAAACTTTGACAAAATAGAGCGCACGTAGAACCAAGCAGCCCGCATCATAACAGGAGCCCTGAAATTCACCCAAATAAAAGACCTGGAATCAATAGCTGGGCTACAGCCAATGAAAGATGGCAGAGACTGCAGAATCCTACAGCAAACGGGAAAATTCAAAATAATTATGGACCACCAAATGCACCACAGACTAAATGGGCTGGGACGCGGCAGACTAAAAAGGAAAAGTTTTACAGCCCAGGCAAAAGAAAATATTAAAAACAATTCTTCACTTTTAAAGGATAAAATAAAACCAATACCAGCATGCACCATCAGCTGCCTCTGGAAAGGAAGACTCTTCCCTGATATTATATTTCCATATCCCCAACATCGAAGACAAAAAAGTCACAGTGGAACAGAAAAAACACAAGTTACAAATTATACCAACCAAAAATTTCCACCGACAGCCTGGACGCATGCCTATACGGATGGCTCAGCCAAAGATGCCATTGGAAATGGGGGAGGAGGCATCACTATAAAACTAAAAAGCAAAGTATACCCAGGAGCATTTCCCACTGGGAGACTCTGCAGCAACTTCAGTATCGAATCCAGTACCCTGAGACGAGCAGCTGAAACCATTATAAGGAGCAGTTCATCAACTTCCTCACTAGGGGAAAGGCTCTTGGATTCGTCTCAATTCCTATCGAAATCTACTAAGCTGGGGGACCTAGACTGACTGAGAAGCTGACCTAGAACAACGGCTACTTCCAGAGAATCAATAAGAGTACTGCAACCAAGGAATGCGAGCTTGCTCGTGTACATAAACCTTGAAGATGCAAAGTTTATCATTACTTTTATTAATTTTTAGTTTCAACCATTTCCTCCAAAAATTTTATGGTGGTTTTTATTTTTTTGGTAACATTAATATTTAGTCCTTTCTTAAAGCGTACAATAATTAATCAATCTATGTGTGTGTAATAGAGAGAGTTGTTCTTTTTTGTCTCTTTAATTCAATATTTTATTATCAAACCACATTTGTCACATCAGTTTTTATAATCATTGTTCCATTGTGTACTTTAGGCCAGATATAGATTTGTTCGATAGTAATAGCCGTACAGCGCAAGCGATGATGACAATAGCGATCAGACATGTTGTGTTGCACCTCACTGATGAGTCCGGAGGTGGCTGTATAGTCCAATTCTGGCACGGAAACCCTTTCTACATATGTAGCACTTAGGTCAAAATTGGACATGAGAGCACATCAGTTGCTCTGTCTTTTCGCAAAGTGCGTTTTTTCTGTCCCTCGGATGCCCGTTGTTCCTCGACAATGGAGGTGCCTTCGATGGTGGTCCCACGCCATGCCCCGCAGTTCTGCGGCGAGGCACTCCCATTACTCCCATCGATGTTGAAGCGTGTCAGAGATACTTTGAGGGAACCTTTGAAGCTATTCTTTTGGTAACAGTAGTGGAGATAGTATACAGCCTTGCTGTTCACTGGATCTAATAAATTATTCGGAATATTTTGCGTTTGTACTTACTGCACATTGACTATTTACTTAAAGACTTTTACATAGGTTAGTCAAATGTTAACTGCAAAAATTTCTAGTGTCCACAGTTGGTATCTATTCACTGGATCGAATGCCTTCTGTTGGTCTCCGAAAGCTATATGTAGTGTCTGATCGTTCCCTATTGCTTTCTCTGCTAGTTGCCTGAGTGTGAAATTTTAGATGATCAGACATTACAGAAAGCCAGTTTGAACTTTGGACAGCGAGTATATATATATATATATCACTTTAGACAGGCAGTTCAAACAATTTGGACGGTCATTTAACAAATTAAAGATGGCTGGATTAAAATTTTAGGAGTCATTTGAAACATTTTTGAAGGCCAGTATCAAAAATGTTTGGGCTGCTAATTTAAATATTGGAACAGCCTGTCTAAAAATTTAGACAGTCCATATATAGTCAGGAAGAAACACTTTGATTCTGAATCATTTTTCAAATTTGCATGGCCACATTTTAGATGTTCAGTTTAAAAGTCCTATTGAACATTTTGGACGGTATTTGAAAAATTTAAGCCAGCCGGATTGGACATTTATTTAGTTAGTTGCCTATCGCAAAGCCATGATGGCAACATCGTCAGGCTGTTATGTCTTGATGTTGTAACTTGCACTGTACTTGGATTATAGTGAGGAGGAAACTGTGCTGGTCATCAACCTTAGACTCTGGTCCCATGCTACCTTTGACCAGGGATCGCTTGAAAACTTGCGGAATTTGATCGCCCACAGTTTCTGTTGATACGACAGCGACTCTCTGAAAACTGCAGAGTATGTAGACAACCCAGAAGGCGAAGATTGCATCTGTACAGCTCCTGTTTTTCATAAATCAGATCTGTACTTTGCTGACTGTGGTTCTATGTTTGGGCATCATTTTTTTTCCAGTACTTTACAGAATACCTTTCCACTTTGGCAGTGTAATGAAATCCCTATATATTTTGTCCTTTTTTGCTGCCCTTTTTTTTCATATGAGGAGTATTGTTGCACCTCCAGTCTTCTGGTGTTTTTTGTTTAATTCATACTAGATTTTACAGTCTGTGAAGCCAGGTTATTTCTATATCTTTTGTTGCCTTGATTAGTTCAACAGGGATGTCATCCGCCCTGGTGACTTGTTTGATGGAGCCACTTGTGGAGCAGTTTGTATATCTGATTTAGTTATTTTCGGTTCTAGCTCTGTGATGATATCTTGTACTCCCTTTATTCCTTCAGTAGCTCTTCTAAGTGGAGCGCCTAGTTGACAGTGAGCTGGCTTGCTAAGACTGGGATTACACCGCGCCAAGGTTCAAAATCACATGCGGACAGAACAAAATCCGGGCGTGGTTCATTCCTGATACGACCACTCCTCCAATCGACCCAGCTGTAAATGGCTACCTGGCGACATATTCTTTTTGGGGAAGGTATAAAAAGCAACGAAGAGAACTGGCCACCCCACCTCACATATGCTGCGGCTTAGTCCATGAAGATTTTATCTTCATCCCCGACGGCAATTGTTGTCATGGGACCCACCTAGCTCTTCTAAATACTGTTGCCGTTTTGCCAAGATTTTTCTTTTGTCTTGTATATCGTTACTCATTTCATCACTTATGACTTTTGTTGGGTCATAACACTCATCTCTGTGTCTCATTATTTAAATTTTCTTTTAATTTCTTAATGCTTTTTTATGGCCTGAGTTTAGATTTTCTCTGTATTCTTTCCATGATTGTGTTTTCACCTCTTAAAATACCCTTTTTGTGATTTTTCTTGCCAATTTAAATTCAGTATAGTATGTCGCTGTTTTGCTCTAAATCCATATTTTGAATTTGTTCTTTTTCTCTTTAATTGCCATTTTTACTTCGTTATTCTACCATGCTGTACTTTTTTGTTTAGGGCCTCTTGTCTTTGCAGTTTTCCATGTTGCTCTTGCTGTTTCAGTGATAGTATTCTTGAACATTGCTTATGCTTCTTCAGCTGTCTGTAATTCTTTTGTGAGTTTTGCAAAACCTTCTGTTACTTTGTTTATATAGTCCTCCTGTGTCTTGATATCTTTTAAACTTGATTGTTACTGTTTGTTGACTTTCTATTTTGTTCACATGGTCATCATTACAGCTTTATAGTCAAAACACAAATTCAGGAAAGCTCTTGCATTGATCACCTGCTTGTCTCTACATTTATTGGCTAGTCTTAACTTTTCTGGTTCAAATAATTCCACCTGTACCATGTGTATACCTGTGAGCTATACTAGAAAAATGTGCTTTCTGTGCTGCACATTTCCAGGAGTCTGTGTCCGTTCTTGTTTCTTTCTTTGTTGTTTATCATTTTCCTTGATAGTTTTCAACTCCTGTCATCCTGGTCTCATGTTAAGTCTCCCATTATAATAAAGTTTTCTTTTATTTTGAAGCTGTTTATTGTGTCATTCATGTCCAAAAATTCTTCACACTCATCTTCAATTTTTTTAAAGCATTGCAAGGAGCATATAATTTAGTATATTTTATTTTTTCTACCATTTCATTGATTTTAACTGACAAGATTCTTTCTGATATATTTTTTATTTCAAGTGTGTTCTTTGCTGTAGTTGATTCTATGATGAATTCTACCCCATGTTTTGCTATTTCATTTTGCTATTTTCATCCTAAATATAGGATCCAGAGTAGTTTGTCGGGGTCTTTGTGTATGACAAGGACAAGAATAGCACCACTGCCTCCTCAGAGAGCACGTCGTAAGAGGCGACTGTGTCACATGGTATAACACCGGCCATGGTTAGGTGGTTTGTTTAGAACAGCAAAGATGGCACATAACAGACTGCAGGTCTACTTTGCTCTAGTGTTTGAGTCTATTAAGATGAATTCGCACATCAGGTAACCACCCTCCGTAAGCGATGGTCCCAACGCCGTGGAGTATTAAGCTTCTGGAGCCTAGCCCGCTAAGCAGGAAATCTTTCTCTCAGCTACATATCCAGCTCATACTAGAGCTGGGACCTGCACAGGGGTATCTGCCCCTGTAGAAGTATAGGTCAACTAAGATATAGGATAGTTGCACCATCAAAATAATAGTACATTTTTTACAAATTTTATCCCAGGAAATTGTTACTAGACCCTCCTCCAGATCATGATGACTATAATCCTCTTCCAGAAGACAATAATGGATTCAACAGGGGATTTCGACCCAGGCCAGGTCAAGAAAATGATCAGGAAAATCAGTGAAAGCAGTAACTGTTCTTTTGTGTCTGAAAGTAGAGAGAAAGAATGCAAAAGTGCACTGACAAGAGCTTCCAAATGTTAAACTCGTGCTTATAAATAACTGAAAGCTACATGTAAATAATTAAAGGAACTGTGTATGTGACACTTGAGCGTACCATATAATTATAGAACATCTAATTTATTAAGCCTAACTGCAAATTTTTGGACTGAAGTGTTGGAATAAAAGTAGCCCTTAAATGGATGTCATGTAAAGTTTTCACAATCTTGAGTGTGTGTGTTAGAGAAGGAAATCTTAGAAGCTGCAGATGTCAACCAGCATGGTATGATGATCATAATGTGATATATCCTTGAGTGCATGTGGTGCATGATAATGTAAGATATTCTTGAACTTAGGAGAAGCACTGTCAGTAATTTCATTGTTTTCATATGCCATGCCTAGTGACATTAATGACTGACTCTCACCACAATTGTTTGTCTCTTTAATATCCGAGTACTTCACATACTCACTGTTTCTTTGGCAATATTGTCATACTTTTTAAATATTTTTCTTTCTGCCATTCATTCTAAAATGGTTGTTGTGCTGTAGTTTACAGTGATGATGTGATGTCAGCACCTTTTGGCCTGACACAGCCGGTTTCAGTATGGCAATTTTGGAACTGGGTTTGCCTTCTCTCTGTGATCCATTTTCGCTTGGCCAGACTACACTAATGCTGTCTGTTTCCAGGGCGGGGCTGTCACTTGAAGGGGATAGAGGGACTTGGTCAGCTGTAATTCGCTGACCTTGATGCAAGAAGTCAACTATGAGTCATTAGCTGCTGTTTTCTGAAATTTGCATTAAATTTGTGTAAAAATTGTTACCAGATTTTCCTGACCCATCCTATAACAGTACATAGTTTACTGTATACTAAACACTTTTATCTATCTCCATTTTACTGTTGCAATCTGTTTCCAGTGCATAGTGTTAGACCTTTCCTGTATATGTTAAACAGTTTACAGTCCTGCCTAATTTTGTAGATTTGTGTCTTGCAGGCTAAGTAAAGTGTTGCAACTATGTATGTGAAATAGTTTAGCAAACAAACAATTTAGTGATACATCCTTAAGATCCTATACCACTGGTAACCGCTGACACCCTCAAATCCTATGCCACTGAAAACCGCTTGTTTTCATTGCATTAATTTGTTGGTTACTTCCGCCTATCATTACCTGCTGGTTTGATTTCAGGTGCAAAGAGAAAGTATCGATAAAGTACCAAAAACCGGCTTGGAACTTATGAACCAGTGCATTTTTTCAAAAAAATTAGTAATTTATCCAATAGTAAACAACCAGCGCAGTCAAGGCAGAATCTGTTCTATCATTTTACAAGCTAAACTTTGGTTATGTTGATAATCAATCAGATATTGATATAGAGAGTGATAACGATGAGCTAGATCTATACCACAGCAATATCATAGGCAATGATCATAGGCCCAGTGACACTAGTGTAAATGATGCATGTTCGATGTGCACTGCTTACGATAGGTGGAGCTTTTATTGTAGCAATGCAGGTGTACATGTACAGCAATGTTATGAAAATTATGAGCCATCAAATAATTATTTAGGTCTAGATGAAAAACCAGTGGATTATTTCTATCAATTGATTCTGTGCTCGAAGAATTACAAGATAGTTGATTGACTCAACGTGAACTATTCAAGATTGAGACCAAAATAGGTCAACGTGACTGTGCTCACTGTAAAAAGGCAGGCATAAAAACAACGAGCAACAAATCAGTCCAGACCACCAAACAGTGCCTTGCTCTTTAATGTTGGACTGTTCTTATTTTGTCGCCTACCATGGCATTTTGTTGTCAGTCAAAATTCATTTGTATATATTTTCTGCAAAGTAGGTCATATGCACTTACCAACTAGGTCACAATGTTTTGCACACTAGCAGGACATTTTAGATACTCCTCCATTCATACACATGTCCAAAATGTATTCCAATATGGCTTGGCTTGTCTTCGTTTGTTCGTTCTCAATCTCCCACTACCAAACCCTGAAAGGGCTTAAATAGCAGAATGTAGTCCAGAGAAAGGAATGCGTTGTGTCGTAGTTTACAGCTTTTGACTGCAATATTTGCACCTTTCGGTCCAACACATTCGACTTCAGCAAGCATTTTATGAGTACCAGGTTAGCATTCACTCTTCGATTTCTTCTCCTCAGCCAGTCTGCCCTGCTGCAGCCTGTTATCCAGGATCACAGCGTGGAGGTGTAGAAGGGTCTTGGCAGCTCTGGTTTGCTGGCCCTGACGCTAGCAGTCAGCTATGGGGTGTCGCTGACCACTGCAGCTCATGCGCTGCTCAGTATCTTGATCCCGTATTCCAATATAATAACAATAAAAAAGTTACAGATAAAATAAGATGAACACAAATTTCTCAATGTTTTTATTGATTTATTTCAGGATTCTATGAATCATAATGAAAAATACCTCTAGGATCTTAAGGGGTTAACCAAAAAAAAAAAAAAAAATTATAAGGACTTTGGCTGGCTTGGCTTCGTTCATTCTCAATCTCCCGCTACCAAGCCCTGAAAGGGCTTAAGTAGCAGAATGTAGTCCAGAGAATGGAAAGCTTTGTGTCGTAGTTTACAGCTTGACTGCGATATTTGCACTTTTTGGTCCAACACATCCGACTTCCAGCAAGCATTTTTTTAGTACCGGGTTAGCATTCCCTCTTCGATCCCTTCTCCTTAGCCAGTCTGCCCTGCTGCAGCCTGTTATCCAGGATCACTGCGTGGTGTAGTAGAAGGGTCTTGGCAGCTCTGGATCGCTGGCCCTGACGCAGCAGTCAGCTATGGGTCGCTGGCCCTGACGCTAGCAGTCAGCTATGGGTCACTGACCACTGCAGCTCATGCACTGCTTAGCATCTTGATCCCTTAAGGACTTTAAGACACATAATTAAACTATCTTTTGACATGAAATCAAAACTTACTAACAAACAAATAAAAATCCCTTTAACATCTGAATGTAAAACATGGACCATTACACAGACACTGAAGAAGAAAATTGAATTCTTCAAGCTTAAATTGATGCAGGAAAGTTCTCAGAATATCATGAATAGTGAAAAGGAATAACATAGATGTCCTTGAGGACTGTAACTAGATATAGAAAAAAATGTCATAAAGTCTAGGAAACTCCCCTCAAATATTTGTTTACCACATCAAACGCTACAAAGGTTTACATAAAATGATACTACTTGGTAACTGGAAAATAAGACAGAGGCAGACTGAATAGATGATGAACACACAACATCAAAGATGTTCTGAATATGATAGTGGTTTTCTAAATATCAAGTCTTAAAGAGGCAGCTGTGATGGGAGCGATGTTTTGCAAAGGACATGCTACATGATGATGATATAAACTGTTCGTAATAAAATTAATATTAGTATGAAGCATGTAATTAATGCAGAGGTGGGGATACCACAGAATTAAAAAAAAATTTTTTTTACTCGCTACACATGTTGAAATTTTAGCTTTATCCAAAGCATTATAATTTTCACTGTTTCAAAATCAGAATCAGACAAATTGAATATCCATGGGTAACCCAGATGCATGATCATTGACCTGATCAAATATGTAATTTCTCTGATCTTGAACTGCTAATTCCATCAAGCAGAAAAAGAGCTATAAAAATTTACAGAAAATGTAAACCAAATGGAAAAAACTTTTCATTAAATGAAAGCTGAGCAAGTGCTGAATCATCATGTTTTAGGTTATTTCAAAACCGGAATTAGAGGACAGAATGCCGGAAGTTGGTCTAGTCAGACAGAACTGATGTTTTGAGTGATGTCGTTCAGGGCCAAATGTAAAGAGTTACGGTTAATTCTTGTTTTGTTATTTCATTATATATATCAAAGACATTTGTTTAGTCAATGAAACAAAGATAAGATATGTGTACCATTGTTCTAAGTATGCTTATATAATATATATTGCATTTTATGTTTTAACTCCATAAATCAGTGCTATCCTTCTTATAATTTTATTCTGTGATGCATAATTAAGTGTCCACATAAGAATTATGACAATATTTCTATGACTCATAACTTAACTTAATTTCTATATACTGGTTCAGAAGACTGCAGAGTCTGTATACAACCAGTTTAATTTACATTTCCTTGCTCTAAAAGCTATACACATCCAATCTCTTCTTAAATACATTAATTGTCTCCACTACTTGCCGTGGCAATGTGTTCCAAGCATTCACCACTCTCTGACTAAACAAATATTTCCTTATATCTAATCTGGACTTTTCTGTAGTTAATTTGTATCTATGCCCTCTTGTTCTGGTAGGTGGTTATATTTTGAAAAACTTGTGTTTTAGCCTATTTATACCTCATAACTGTAGTTCTGGAATTCCATTATCAGTTTTGTTGCTTTTTTTTTGTATCCTTTCCAGCCTGTTTATGTCTCCTCCACGATAAGGACCCCACACCTATACACAGTACTCCAATCTAGGTCTAACTAATGCTTTTATACAGTTTGACTATCACTTCCTTGCTTCTATGTTTAATATTTCTTTTTATCATACCCAACATTACATTTGTCTTTTACACTGCTACCTGGACCTGCTCACTATCTTTACTTGTATGATCTATTATAACCCCTAAGTTCCTTTCCTTTTCTTTCATTCTAATATTGTTCTCGCCCATTCTGTAATTATGTTCCATATTGGATCTACCCACGTGGATGACTCCATTTGCCAGCTTGTAGATCATTCTCTCATTTTATGTAAATCCAACCTCAATATATCCACTTCTGCTTTAGATCAGACAGTACTGCATAGTTGTGTATCATCAACGAATTTTGCAATCATGAACCTGATATCAATGTCAAAATTAAAATTGTTTATATATATATATGAAGAACAAAATTGGTCCCAAAACCAAGCCCTGTGGCACACCACTTTTTAACCATTTTCTTCATTTAAAAAATGATTTATTGAGCTTGTCCTGCCTCATGTGTAGTAATTGTTGGAACTTGTTGTACCCCATATGTAATGATTGTTTAGATATTTCAGAGTAAATCTTCTGAGGACAGATGAGATGTTATCTGCAAAAAGTTGTAAATCATTGTTCAAGCACAAATGGATTGAAAATTGGTTAATGGGAAGAAGGCAGAGGGTGGGCATAAATAAGGAGTACTCTGAGTGGTGTGAAGTGAAAAGTGGTGTGCCACAGGGCTCGGTTTTGGGACCAATTTTGTTCTTGATATATATAAATGATTTGGACATTGATATGAGATCCATAATTGCAAAATTTGCTGATGACACAAAACTATGCAGTAGTGTCTCATCTAAAGCAGAAGTGGATATATTGATGTCGGATTTAGATAAAATTCGAGAATGGTCTGTAAGCTGGCAAATGGAGTTTAATGTAGATAAATGTACAGTCATCCACATGGGTAGATCCAATATGGAACATAATTACAGAATGGGAGAAAACAATATTAGAAAGATAGATAAGGAAAGGGACCTAGGGGTTATAATAGATCATACAGGAAAGGTGAGTGAGCAAGTTAAGGTAGCAGTGAAAAAGGCAAATGCAATGTTAGGTATGATAAAAAGAAATATTAAACATAGGAGCAAGGAAGTGATCGTCAATCTGTATAAAGCTTTAGTTAGACCTAGATTGGAGTACTGTGTACAGGTGTTGAGTCCTTATCATAGAGGGGACATAAACATGCTGGAAAGAATACAAAAAAGAGCGACAAAGATGATAGTGGGATTCCAGAATTACAGTTATGAGGAACGACTCAGAAAAACCGGCCTACAGTGTCTCGAAGAGAGAAGAATTCGTGGTGACTTAATACAGGTTTATAAGATGATCAGAGGAATCGATAAATTAGACTATAACAAGTTTTTTTAAAATACAGCCGCCTACAATAACACGAGGGCATAGCTACAAGCTGACTAAAGAGAGGTCCAGGTTAGATATTAGGAAATATTTTTTTAGTCAGAGAGTGGTGTCTGCTTGGAATGCATTGCCAGGGGAGGTAGTGGAGGCAGGGACAGTTAATGCATTTAAGAATAAACTGGATGCGCATAGCTTTTAGAGCAAGGTGATGTAAATGTAACTGGTTGTATACAGACTCTGCAGGGTCTTCTAAGCCAGTATAAAACGTTAAGTTAAGTTAAGGAGTTTCAAATTAAAACCGACCCGTAGGCAGAATAAGAACGAGGTCAATGGTCCACAAGCACAGTTGTTTCAAACTCAAACCACCGCTTAGGCTAACTGAGGACAAGGTTGATGGTCCACAGGCCGATTGCAATAAAGTATATGTCATTTTCAAAATCCAATTGTAGAATGTAAAACGTTAAAATGCTAATGAATATTTACAGAAAAAATTGCATAATAAAATTGAATTTTGATCTGTACTTGCAAATGCATATGTTCATTTTTTAAGCTACTCTTGAGATTTCTCTCAGACAAAAATTTGTAGGATTCTGGAATGTCAATGTCTGTAAACTTTGTTTGAAGACAGTGTCACACTGAAGCTTTATCTGTATGTTCTCAGAAACACTTAATATTCACAGCAAACAGTGTAGATAAAGTAAATTGTGGTTCAAGTGCTTCAAATGGAAACAAATTGTGCATATATGTCAAAAACAGAAAAAACATTAAGCATTTGTTATCCTATTGTGAAATACGTGCCAGACTTGGCCATGAGTGTAAGACACTTGCTCTGGTATATTATGTTCAGGGTATTAGTATTTTTGTGTTCCCAAAACCAACCTCCTCACACACAACCCCCATCATTTTGGCACAGTAAAATGATTGTTTGATTTTCTTCTTATCATTTAAAAAATTTTTCATGCATTTTGAGTATGGTTGATGTTGTTGCTAATTGCTGGATAATTTCTTAAACCTCAATTAAAGATATTTTATCAGCATTTTCAGGTGTATTTCTGAATATTTTTTTGATCATTATTTTGAGTGTAGTTGAAATTGTTCTTCTATAGTAATCAGTTAACATTTCATTTTGTACATCATCATTTGTACTCTTTCACTCCAGTAGGAGAGTTATGTCACCACTGAAGTTTGCTTCCTTGTGTCTAAGCAACTGTAGGCTCTCGTGGTAATGGTTTCTGCAGCATTTTGTTTTACATAATGGAGTTTCAAAGCCCATGGCCATAACCTCAGTCCTCTTTTACATCATGCATATTTGGGTGTATTGGTCCTATTTCCCCTCCCGTGTGAATATTTAAATCTTTTTGAGAAAAAATTGACATGGCAATCTCCAAACTAGAATACAAAGCTGGAAATCAATTATGTATTGTGCAACGATAGCAAGTTTGTTACAAACGTGGAAGTGCTACATCGTTTGGACGTAGAGGCCATCAGAGCTGTTTGTCTGAAGATAAATAAAAGTAAAACACAATACATCAGAAACTTGTTAAAGTAAACCAACTCCTATATCTACCTAGGTCAAGACATAAATGCCAACCATGAAATCTCTAGATGACAAAAATCAGCTTTAAACCAATACTCCAAGAGATGAAAGACATCACGGCAAAATAACACACTTTCAATTTCATGGTCATTCCAGCAATGGTTTATGGATGCGAAGTGTGGAACATGCGCAAAACATGCTGAGGAGCTCAAGACCGAAATGCATACAAAATATTGTTGGCTTCCTTGCATGCGGCACAGCTGCCGGACTGACGCAGAGTGACAAAAGCTCTTTTGCAATTTTAATTTTTAAAATCTAAATTGTAAAATTTCTTTATCTATACCAGTAGTTGTGTTTGTTTCTATCGTCTTTTGTGTACCTTTTTTTTTTTAAATGTTTTCTTATTTGCTCTATTGCTAGTATGATCAAGAAAAGTATCCCAAGAGGTTGCAGAAAAGACTAGCAACCCTTCTGGACCCAAAAACTGGAAGAGCTGCAAGGTGAAATTAGTACGTGCCGAGAAATCATGGAGACGAACCCAACAGATGAAAATACAATCTTGCACAACAAAGCAAAAGCAGCCTTCATAAAAGAGAAGAAGAGTATGAGAGAAAGTTGGCACAAGCTAACCAGCTCTTTAGACCTGGAAAAAGATAATACAAGACTGGAATCTCACAAAAACCCTAATAGGTGACAAGACAGAGAGATAGAAAACTGTGCTACATATGACCGTAGGCGGCAGCAGAACTTATCAGTCAGAAAGTAAGACGCAAGTTTCAAGAGAGAGTCAAAGAAGTAAGAACGCAGATCAGAGCTCTCAAAAAAGACCGTGGCATAGGCACTCCAACAGAGTACATGACAGTAAAGTTTTCCCTGCAGGAGCTAGAAGATGAAACTAAGAAACTAAAGGAGAGAAAAGCACCAGAGGCAGATGGTATCACAAATAAATTCCTTAAACACCTTGGTCCCATAAGCAAGAGGTTCCTCCTTGGAATATTTAACCAAAGCTGGCATGAGGGTACAGTTCCGGCACTCTGGAAGGAGGCCTACATTCAGCCTATTCCTAAAGCAGTAAAGGACAAAAACGATCCTAAAAACTACAGACCCATCAGTCTCCTGAGCTGTGTGGGGAAACTGATGAAAAGACTGATAAACAAAATACCTGGTATCTTGAGACTAGCCTCAACTCAGACAAGATACAGACAGCACAGAGGACCAATTGAAACTGATGAAAAGACTGATAAACAAAATACCTGGTATCTTGAGACCAACTAGCCTCAACTCAGACAGGATACAGACAGCACAGAGAACCAATTAACATATCTAACACAGGACATACAAAATGACTTTCAAGAGAAAAAGAAAGTGCTTCTTTGATCTCTCCTGTGCCTTCGACACTGTCTTGAGAGAAGGCCTGAAGCTGAAAATCCTCCAAGAAGGAGTTGCCAACAACATGTTCTCATGGAAATCTGCCAGGGTTAAATTGGACAACTATAGCAGCAAGTCAGTCAGGCTGAGAGAGGGAGTGCCACAGGGAAGTGTAATAGCGCCTACTCTCTTCTTGATATATATCAACATCATCATTAAATGCTGCCATCAGCATGTATCAAACAGCTTAAGCGCAGATGACTTTGCTATATGGACAGCCACAGAACATGCAACAATAGCCTCATACTTGCTCCAAAAGACAGTAGAGAAGGTGGCGAACTGGATAAAAGAGTGGGAACAGAAAATAAACCTCCACCACTCTCTTTTCACTCTCCCCCAAAAAGGAAACAATGAAGATAGGAAACCAACAAATACCCCAGTTGGACACACCCACATTCCTTGGAGTCACATTTGACTCAAGACTTACCTGGAAGTCAAATATAGAGAAAATCCAGACAAGGGCCATACAAATACTGTCAGTGATCAAAAAACTAGCTGGTAGATCGTCGAGCAAGTCTATACTGGTGCAATCAGACCAATCATGGAATATGCCTCTAGCACTTGGTGTACAGCAATCAAAACAAGTACAGGAAAACTAGACCAAGTTGAAAATATGGGTCTCAGAATTACCCTTGGAGCAATGAAAAGCACTCCAATTACAGAGCTGAGAAAAACATCAAATATTGAGCCCCTTGAATTAAGGAGAAAATATAAATCGCTTACTCAGTTTGAAAAACTAAAGAGGTTACCTGATAATCCTCTGCACCAGAAGTTCCAAGAGAGAACAAAAAACAGACTACTAAGGAAATCCTCAACCATCTAGGTAGAGAAATCCACAGAAAATACACAGACATGCTTGAAGCTGAAGCCAAAACGTGCGAAGCACTCATTTCAGAACCCTGGACATGGAGCCAGGACCGGTCCAAAATAATCTTAGAGGTTCCAGGGTTAACGAAGAAAAGTGTGCAGTCGGCAACATAGCAAAAAATCCACATTCTACAGGAGCTCAAGAGACAGTACCCTAGCAACTCTTGGACACACGTGTACACAGATGGATCTGCCTCGGTGAGCGATAAAAGGGGAGGCAGTGGAATCTACATTGAACACTCCAATGGCGACATAGAAAATGACTCCAGCAGGAGATACCAATTTCAGAGCTGAAGCAAGAGCTATTCATGCAGCAACTCAGATTCTTATCAGCCAAAACATAAATACAAAGAAAACGGTCAGACTTTAGGAGTGTACTTCAAGCCACAAAAAGATAGATTTCTCACATGAAATAAAATACAACATAGGATTGCTGTCTCAAAAAACAGATTTAGTCCTATAATGAGTCTTCATACTCAGAATGTGACATTTTAGACTCAAGGCCCACCTCTACAGAATGGGTCTCAAGAGACACTGCCATGTGCGATTGTGGAGCACCCAAGCAAACACCAGAACATATTCTGCAAGAATGCCCTACCTATGCAGACCAAAGAGAGGCAGTCTGGCCTGGGGGAGCGACCATGTTCGAAAAGACCTGAAAGGCAGTCTCCTTCGTAAACCTCACCGGACTAGAAGCATAGTATCAGTTAATCGATGAAGAAGAAGCTAGTATGATCTCCCTTGTCACTTCTTTAATTAAATTGATAAGCGACTCACATTGATCTAAGTCATTTTGTAATATCTATGGATTCTGGTCTGTTTTTCAATTTATATAATCAACTTTTTATTTTACTTATATTTATCACAATAATTTTTTTTTTATTTTTTTTTTTTACTTTTCACTACATTAAAATATGAACTTCATACTCTGCACCTGGCATTGTTTTAACTAGGGTGAGTGCATTCTATTATTTATCGTATTTGTAACAATCCCATTTAGTATGTCTTTAATTTACTGCTGCTTCTTATTTTTGTCCTATTGCCTTTGCCATGAGGCATCGCAGAGAGGCAGGATGTGTCGATTTCTTGTTATCGTCAGGGGGAAGGCTTGTGCTATCGTTAAGTGGAACTTCCTGAGTGTGTTAGAGACACCCTCATCCACCTATGTCAAGGTCTGACCCTTGCTCGTGGACCAGAAACCTTCATATGATATGTTCTTGCTGCAGGTTGGTCATAATGTGTTCTGACTAAATGACCAAACCACTTGATCTGTTGGGTGACTAACTGGGTTTGTCACCACTATCTGTCTCAGCGTTGAGTTGTGGATTTGGTCAATGATTGTGTTTCTGGCTGCACTTCTCATATAGTGCGTCTCACAGCTCTGAATCTAACTCATGTATTCCTAGTAAGGACCAAGATTGACATTGGTGACGTAATGTAGCATTTATCAGCAACTTCTTAGTTAAAACAAGCACTCAAGAGTGTTTCAAAATCAGTACAATTTTATAGTGGACAGTATTCACCTACTGAATTTGATGTGCGATTTCTCTGTCATTATCAGTGGACAATACTACATAGATATTTGAACTGCCTTACTTGCTTGATACTTTTGTCACCGCTATGGAAACTTCTCTGCACTGTTTAATGCGATATCATCATAGTCTTCGTCTTTTCTGTGTTGATCTTTATATCATATCCATTACAAGTAAAATTCAGAAAGGTTAGGTGACATGTTCATTTAGGAACTCGTCATGGGGGCTAGCTGTGTGATTTTATTCATATAAATTATGAATTTGTCTAACTGGCATTTATTTTTCCGTGCTGCATCCCTTTTGTTCATTGTATACATGGATCAAATAACAACTGAAGCAAAACCAGAATCCACCACAATGAACGAGCTCCATTTTGCAGATGATCAGTCTCTTTCATTCTGATGAACAAAATCTCCAAGAACATCTGAATGCCCTTGACAATGCCTGCAATAGATATAATATGAGGATTAGTACAGCAAAGACTGAAGACAATGAAAATCAGTAGAATAGAGAAAATACTAAATATACAGATAACAGATACAGAGTTTAAACAAGTCGGTGAATTCAAATACATGGGCAGCCTGTTTTACACAAGATGGAAGGCTAGATAGAGAGGTGGAATCAAGTACACAGAAAGCTAATGCGGTTTCCTATCAGCTCTCACTATTACTAAGACACAAACACATTCCAATGAAGAGAATGAGACAGCTGATAAATAGTATTGTTATATCATCTCTCTGCTACCAGTGTCAGACATGCTCTCACTAAGGCACAAGAAAGAAAAATCATGGTATGCGAAATGAAGTGTTTGAGAAAGGCTGTCGGGGTCACAAGGCTGGACAGATTAAGCAAAACAATCAGACAGACGGTGGGTGCAACACTTTGCATGAAATACATAGAAAGGCAGATAATATGGTTCGGACACCTGACAAGAATGCAACCAAAGTTACCAGCTGCTCGTATCTACAATACCAGACATCAGGGTTGCAGAGCAAGAGGCAGACCAATGTAAAAGATGGATAGATGGTGTCATTATGACACTGAAGAAACATGGAATGACAACAATATCAGTGACAAAGCTGGCACACAACAGAAAACTACACCTCCCCACAACGTCTAATGACACAAGTGAATAGATGATGATGATGACTGCACCTTTGCTGTTTATGTGGCACGAATTATGAAGGTATGCTCATTTGTAAATCCTCTCAGTAATTCAGTAATTAATGAGCAGATGAAATTTTATTTCTCCCAATCCAAAAGTTCTACTGTTTTTCTTGTACAACTTTGTCACTGGAATCTGATTCCATTTGAAGTATTTTTTATTTAGCACTAAAATTTAAGAAATAAAATTAGCGCTATTTATAAATGTGTTTATGGTTTTGCAGCACAAGAATAAGAAAATAATGATTGTATTTGAGTCCATTTTGGAAAAAAAAAGGCACATAATGGAGGATGCTATTAAATACTATTCAACTTCCAGATTATGTGTTAAAATACATTTTCTAAGTGAGATGGGGAAAAACATGTGTGTAAATAACTTGTAATATTTTAAGAATAGTCACAATATTTTGATTTGCAATATATGTTTGCATTTAAAAAAAACTTGGCATTTTTGTGCAATAATTGTTATAAATATGCATTTTATATATCATCATTTTCCTTTTTTTAAAAATTTTAAAATTAAATAGCGTTGATGAAATAATGAGCTGTAAACTGGCAGCTCTTGACAGCACAACGCCTCCCCTTATCTGTAAACTGGCAGCTCTTGACAGCACAACGCCTCCCCTTATCTGTAAACTGGCAGCTCTTGACAGCACAACGCCTCCCCTTATCTGTAAACTGGCAGCTCTTGACAGCACAACGCCTCCCCTTATCTGTAAACTGGCAGCTCTTGACAGCACAACGCCTCCCCTTATCTGTAAACTGGCAGCTCTTGACAGCACAACGCCTCCCCTTATCTGTAAACTGGCAGCTCTTGACAGCACAACGCCTCCCCTTATCTGTAAACTGGCAGCTCTTGACAGCACAACGCCTCCCCTTATCTGTAAACTGGCAGCTCTTGACAGCACAACGCCTCCCCTTATCTGTAAACTGGCAGCTCTTGACAGCACAACGCCTCCCCTTATCTGTAAACTGGCAGCTCTTGACAGCACAACGCCTCCCCTTATCTGTAAACTGGCAGCTCTTGACAGCACAACGCCTCCCCTTATCTGTAAACTGGCAGCTCTTGACAGCACAACGCCTCCCCTTATCTGTAAACTGGCAGCTCTTGACAGCACAACGCCTCCCCTTATCTGTAAACTGGCAGCTTTTGACAGCACAACGCCTCCCCTTATCTGTAAACTGGCAGCTTTTGACAGCACAACGCCTCCCCTTATCTGTAAACTGGCAGCTTTTGACAGCACAACGCCTCCCTGACAAAAGCTCACATCCTCCTCGATTGTTATGGTGGAGTGTGGTACCAGCAGCCAGTTTTACATATCGGCCAGACCTGGATACCTCTTCTTCGTACGCTGTCAGACGTCAACTTGAATTTGTTAGAAGAAAGCAGCTGTCATCCTGAGGCTGTCGACACTGCCATAGAGCTTGTCTAGTGTTGCCACTGGTGATGGCCACATGTGCTTAATTTGGTCCTCGTATGTCGGGCAGTTTTGCAGTAGATGTTCAGCGGTCATTTTCCCTGTACCACGGGTGCATTCGTCAGTGCCACCTATCTTCAGTTTATTGAATAGATAGTACCTCAGCGTGTTGTGGCCTGTGCGGAGTCTGAAGACCACGACCTGCTTTCTTGTTCAACTGGTAATAGGCATCATTTTTTGTGTAGCCAGTTTGTTCTGTTTCCCATTTGGCCATGTATCTGGCCCTAATAAACCTTTTGGACTCTTTGTAGGTCACACTAGAATCTGGTTGTGGTAGTCTTGCACCTTCTTTTGCCAGTCTGTCTGCCTCCTCGTTGCCTTGGATGTTACAGTGGGATGGAACCCACTGTACCACTACTCTTTTTGGTGCGGGCTGCTGGCATAGTTGACAGAGTACTGCTCTTAAATCATTAAGTTCAGTATTTTTCTGGCTTTTTAGTGCTGTAACCACGGCCAGGGCATCTGTAAACACAGCCGTTGATACAAAGTCAGGAGGTGCTCAACTGACTTCTCATGGTCAGAATCTGCACTACAAAGTTGGTCTATTCTATTCAGATTTTTATTGAGAAGGGTATGGCCTGTTCTCAGCCAGAAGATCAAACTCTAGTCTGTGCATTTCAGTTTCTTGGCTGAGCCTTGGGAATTTGGTTTTGCTTGGTGTTTGAAATATACTCTGCCTGATCTAGGCACTCCTGTCTATAATTGTTTCTCAGGATCTGTTTGCAGGTCTGTAGTGTTTGATACTAGGTAGTGGCTGTCTTTAGCCACAAACTACTGTAGATACAGGTGATACTCACTGAGAAACCCCTTTGAAACGTCACATTCCACCGCATATTAAATGACGGAACTTGCATGTTTCAATTATTGTCCGTTTCTCACTCGTTACCATCAATTACCGCCTAATATCTCCATATCCCTTGCACCGATAAACATTATTTTTTTGCATGTGGACTTGTCTTTTCAATGTTCCAATGACTTTAGAATTTACATTTTGTCAGGCAGTGCCATTTTCTAAAAGTGGCTAGTTCCTTTGATCTTTTTTTTTGTTTGTTTTGAAAATGAATTATTTTGTCTCTGCAGAAAATAATTTACCATAAATTTAAAAAATTGTCTTTCTTTAGGCAGAGGTGTCTAATTTGAATGAGATTTTCGACATTAGGTACCACATAATGTCCTTTTTAATGTGTTTCATGTGTTTTAGGAATTGTAAGAAGTAACTGCTCATTTCGTAGAAAGAATGTGTGAAAATGTAAATGACATACTTCAAATGGATTGGTTCAGTTTCATAAATAGATGCTGGAGTAAACCAATAAATGGTTTTAGTTCAAGTCTGAGATCTAGCTGATTGAGGTAGCCCTGAGAAAGACTATTTTGTCAAGGTGATGGAAACTTCTATTTCTCTGAAAACAAACATGCCTTAATGAACTGGTTTAACTTGAATGAACATTTCAACAAGGGGATAAATGTGGCAACATATATAGGGATAGGCTGTGACATTGCTATTCAGACTGTTAAAAAAAATGTATCAGTGTTAAATTTCTAGTATAACCATGCATAGCTTACTTTGGGTGTGTCCAAATGTATGGCTTACTTGGGGGCTTGTCCAAATAATGTATGTCTTACTTGGGGGCTTGTCCAAATAATGTATGGCTTACTTTGGGGCTTGTCCAAATAATGTATGGCTTACTTTGGGGCTTGTCCAAATAATGTATGGCTTACTTGGAGGCTTGTCCAAATAATGTATGGCTTACTTGAAGGATTGTCCAAATGTATGGCTTACTTTGGGGCTTGTCCAAATAATATATGGCTTACTTTGGGGCTTGTCCAAATAATGTATGGCTTACTTTGGGGCTTGTCCAAATAATGTATGGCTTACTTTGGGGCTTGTCCAAATAATGTATGGCTTACTTTGGGGCTTGTCCAAATAATGTATGGCTTACTTTGGGGCTTGTCCAAATAATGTATGGCTTACTTTGGGGCTTGTCCAAATAATGTATGGCTTACTTTGGGGCTTGTCCAAATAATGTATGGCTTACTTTGGGGCTTGTCCAAATAATGTATGGCTTACTTTGGGGCTTGTCCAAATAATGTATGGCTTACTTTGGGGCTTGTCCAAATGTATGGCAGAAGACATGGGACTAAACACAATACCAGAGAAATGAATATAAAAATCCAGAAAACAACAAACACGACACAATAAACCCATGGTGGGGGATGCATCAGAGATAAGAATGGTGCCATTTTGATGGTTGAGAATAACATATCAAACAGTTGGGCGAAATTTACAAGGGAGCTTTTTGAGGACAATTGCGGAGCCAAACATCAACATATGATAATGAAGGACCCAGCATCCTAAGACCAGAGGTGGTAAATGTAATACAAACTATGAGAAAAGGGAAAGCAACAGGGCCGAGCTCCATAAACATAGAATTGATAGAGGCCCTAGAGGAATTTGGTATATATATATACTTACTGATCTGTGTAATGACACATACAATACTGGATGCATACTAACGGACCTGAAAACATCTACGTTTATAACACTCCCGAAAAAACCTAATGCAGCAGAATCTTCTGAACAATAAATCTATTGAGTGACACAATTAAAATACTACTGAAGATCATACCAGACAAAATAAGAGGTAAAACAGAGAACAATTTGGTTTTCGATAGTTTAATGGAACAAGGGAAGCAGTTTTCTGTTTGCGAACTTTCACAGAAAAAAATATAGAAATACATAATGACATTTATATTTGCTTTGTAGACTAACAGAAGGATTTTGACAGAGTACAACATGAGAAATTAATTAAATGTCTACAGGAAAAAGGTGTAGATGGTAAAGACATAAGACTGCTCAGTAATGTACTGTGAACAAACTGCTACAGTAAAATCAGAAAATATATGGTCTCCAAGTATAGATATAATAAGGATGTGTATTATCTTCATTTTTATGTCTTTTTAATATATACACAGATCAAATATTTAAACAGATAGAGGGTATTCCAGGGCTTGTCATTGGTGGAGTAGCAATGAATAACCTTAGATATGCGGTTGATACAATTTTGATGGCAAAACGTGAACAAAAATTGCAGGAGCCTGTAAACAAAAATATGCACAAAAAGTCAAACATAAAGAAAACAAAGACTATGATAATTGGGAAAAGTGACAAGAAACTATGTATGCAGATAACAACAAGATTAACTACTTGAACAGGTAGAGATTTTCTCCTATCTAGGTCATATAATAACGGAAGAAGGCAGCTGTGAAAAAGAAATCAGAAAGAGAATAGTTATGGCCAAGATGGTATTCGACAACATGCGACACATACTGACATCCAAACAGATACATTAGGGACAGGGCGAACGTTGACATTTGCCGATGGCATCCCTACGTCCAGAACTGGCACATACAGGCAAGAGTTAGTCAAAGACATCCAGGAAACCTTCCTTGCAAGCAATCTCACAGTGTTGCAGCGACTCAATCTCCAAGATCAATCCGAACAATGCCTACTTGATGTGGTGCTCTTTGAATAATTCCATAGTAAAGGCCGAGCTCCCAGGCATCACTTTTGATGGTTGCACCATTGACAGATGCGACAGGTTGAAATACATCGGAGTGACTTTTGATCGCAGACTTTCCTATAACTGCCATGTTGACCACATCGTACAAAGATGCAAAAGAGGGTTAGGAGCACTCAGGACCATGGCTGCTCCCAACTTGGAACAACACCTCCTGTTCATCCTATTTCGTCAGGTCGTGTTGTCTGTCATCGATTACGGACTGGGCAGCCTCACACTATCAAGAACACATTGTGAAAGGTTGGAACGCATCCAGAATGAAGGTGTGAGACTGGTTCTGGGCTGCACTAGAGATACTCCGATTGGGATGATGCGGTACATGTTGTAGTACATATCGGTGACATCCAGACATAAACTGGCACAAGTCAAAGCCTAGATGCGTGTCACCACAGTGTCTTCATGGATGGCACAGGCAGAGACAACAATCGGACACGTCACTCCTGCTGAGACGATAGCGAAAGGGGAAGAATGGGTCCACACTGGTGATAGAGTACCAGAGAGTCATCATAACCCTAGGCAAGGAATGCAGAGAACAGAGCAACAAGAGAGCAGAGCACAAGATAAATCAGCTGATAACTGAGAACACACAGGAGTGACCCCGACGGATCAGTCGTGCGCAGTGGGACATCAGGCTGGGGTTTCTCGGCTAGAGTGAGAGGAGAGGTCGTTGCTGAGCGCAGTAGGGCATACATGTCAACAACCTCCAGTATGAGAATGGAGACGGAAGCAGTGACCTCAGCATTGAAATGGATATCTGAGACTTCTATAACAAAGGCAGTCATCGTGACAGACTCGCAAGCCGTACTTCAGAAAGTACAGAAGGGATGGCTTAGGTACGAGTGGATTATTGAGGCCTCAAACCTTCAGGCGTTGACCTGGATCTACCGTCCTGCTCATACCGGTGTTCAGGGGAATGAAAGAGCTGACATCTTAGCTTCACAAGCTCCTATCATGGGCACATTAGTGATGGACAAAAGTAACATTTTGAAATCAATCAATGACCGCCTGCGTAATGAGGACACCGCAATAGATGAAGCTACAATCGACAGACTGTAAAGTTTCGACATTAAACGAGGTTCGAGCGGAGTGTTGTACATAAGAGGACGGCGTAGGAGAGTGTACAACCAGCGAGCTACAGGGACCATCAGTATCCATACCTTACGCAATTTGATGAGAGAGACTGAGCACCTATGGGTATGCCCGGAGTACAGTGACGTCGATTCTTAGAAACAGAAACATCAGAAATTGAAAATGAGGATTGTCAGGTGTTATGTATACTTGTTACTACTTTATGTACAGAAACAAGGACATTGAAGAACAAGTTGGGGATCAAGATGCTGCAGCGGTCAGCGACCCATAGCTGACTTCTAGTGTCAGGGCCAGCGAACCATAGCTGCCAAGATCCTTCTACACCTCCACGTGGTGATCCTGGATAACAGGCTGCAGTAGGGCAGACTGGCTAAGGAGAAGGGATCGAAGAGGGAATGCTAACCCGGTACTCAAAAAATGCTTGCTGAAGTCAGATGTGTTGGACCGAAAGGTGCAAATATCGCAGCCAAGCTGTAAACTACGACACAACGCATTCCGTTCTCTGGACTACATTCTGCTACTTAAGCCCTTTCAGGGTTTGGTAGTGGGAGATTGAGAACGAACAAAGATGAAGAAGAAGAAGAACAAGTTGGAAAAGAGTATTGAAGTCTTCAAAATGTGGGTTGCATTTCTTAGAAAGAGAATAAAACTAATTTGGAGGTATTGGAAAAGTTGGGAGTGAAAAGAGAAGTAATGACCGAAATCAGGGTTAGACAGTTAAGTTGTTTTACTCATATAAAAAGACATACCTCCTTGTTGAAGACCATACTGAAGTGTAGAGTAGAATGCAATCGTTCAAGAGCAAGACGCTTTAAGTGGGCGTATAACATCAAACTTAACTTAACGTCTTTATACTCGTTTAGAAGACTCTACATAATCTGAATACAACCAGTTTTTTCGAGGGTGGTTTAACTTATATGCAAATCGAACTTACTCTGTCACGCACTCTCTCATCCCCTCTATCACTCACTGTCTCACCCCCCACTATCACTCACTCTCTCATCCCCTCTATCACCCCCCTCTATCACTCACTGTCTCACCCCCCACTATCACTCACTCTCTCACCACCTCTGTCACTCACTCTCTCAGCCCCTCTGTCACTCACTTTCTCAGCTCCTCTGTCACTCACTCTCTCACCACTCTGTCACTCACTCTCTCACCCCCTGTCACTCACTCTCTCACCACCTCTGTTACTCACTCTCTCACCACCTCTGTTACTCACTCTCTCACCCCTTCTATCACTCTATAACACTCTCTCACCCACCCCCCCACTATCACACATTCTCTCACCCCCTCTAGCACTCACTGTCACACCATCACCTCCTCTATCACTCACTCTCTCACTCCATCTATCCCTCACTCTATCACCCTCTATCACTCACTCTCTCACTCCATCTATCCCTCACTCTCTCACCCTCTATCACTCACTCTCACCCCCCTCTATCACTCACTCTCTCACTCCATCTATCCCTCACTCTCTCACCCTCTATCACTCACTCTCATCCCCTCTATCACTCACTCTCTCAAGCCCCATGTCACTCACTCTCTCTATCACTCACTCCCTTACTCCCTCTATCACTCACTCTCTCAAGCCCCCTGTCACTCTCTCTATCACTCACTCCCTTACCTCCTCTATCACTCACTCTCTCACTCTATCACCCCGTCTATCACTCACTCCCTTACCCCCTCTATCACTCACTCTCTCAACCCCCCTGTCACTCACTCTCTCACCCCCTCTATCACTCACTCTCTCACCTCCTCTCACTCCATCATCCCTTCTATCACTCACTTCATTTCTCCCTTATCACTCCTTTCTCAACCCCTCTAGTCACTCACTCTCTCACATCCTCTCACTCCATCACCCCCTCTATCACTAACTCTCTCAAACCCCATGTCATTTACTCCCTCATCCCCCCTGTCACTCACCCTCTCACCTCCTCTCACTCCATCACCCCCCCCCCCCTATAACGCACTCTCTCACCCCCTCTGTCACTCACTCTCTCTCTCACACCCTGTCAATCACTCTCTCCCCCCATCTGTCACTCACTTTCTCACCCCTGTCATTCACTCTCTGACCCCCTCTGTCACTCACTTTCTCACCCCCTGTCACTCACTCTCTCCACCCCCTCTGTCACTCACTCTCTCACCCCTCTGTCACTCACTATCTAAACCCCATCTGTCACTCACTCTCTCACCCCCTGTCACTCACTCTCTCACCCCCTCTGTCACTCACTCTCTCACCCCCTGTCACTCACTCTCTCAGCCCCTCTGTCACTCACTCTCTCACCCCTTTGTCACTCACTCTCTAAACCCCATCTGTCACTCACTCTCTCACCCCCTCTGTCACTCACTCTGTCACTCACTCTCTCAGCCCCTGTCACTCACTCTTACCCCTATGTTACTCACTCTCTCACCCCCCTCTATCACTCACTCTCTTACCCCCTCTATCACTCACGCTCTCACCCCCCACTATCACTCACTCTCTCATTCCCTCTATCACTCACACCCTTACCCCATCACTCACTCTCTCACCCCCTGTCACTCGCTCTCACCTCCTCTGTCACTCAATCTCTCACCCCCTGTCACTCACTCTCACCCTCTCTGTCACTCACTCTATCACTCCTTCTGCCACTCTCTCACCCCCTCTGTCAGTCACTCTCTCACTCCTTCTGTCACTCTCTCACCTCCTCTATCACTCACTCCCTTACCCCATCTATCACTCACTCTCTCATCTTCTCTGTCACTCACTCTCTCACCCCCCCCCTCTATCAAACACTCTCTCACCCCCCTCTATCAATCACTATCTCACCTCCTCTGTCACTCACTCTATCACACCCTCTGTCACTCACTCTATCACACCCTCTGTCACTCACCCTCTTACTCCATCACCCCCTCAGTCACTCACTCTCAACCCCCCTGTCACTCACTCTCTCACCTCCTCTCACTCCATCACCCCCTCAGTCACTAACTCTCTCTGAACCCCCCTGTCACTCACCTCCTCTCACTCCATCACTCACTCTCTACACCCCCCTGTCACTCACTCTATGAACCCGCCCCTGTCATTCACTCTCTCACCCTCTCTGTCACTCACTCTATCACACCCTCTGTCACTCACCCTCTTACTCCTCTCACTCCATCACCCCCTCAGTCACTAACTCTCTCTGAACCCCCCTGTCACTCACTCTCTCACCTCCTCTCACTCCATCTCCCCCTCTATCACTCACTCTCTCCACCCCCCCCCCCACCCTCCCCGCAGTCACTCACTCTCTCAACCGCCTCTGTCACTCACTCTCTCACCACCTCTGTCATTCACTCTCTCACCCCCTATGTCACTCACTCTCTCAACCCCTCTATCACTCACTGTCACTCCATCACCCCCTCTATCACTCACTCTCTCGCACCCTCTATCACTCACTCTCTCACTCCATCTATCACTCACTCTCATCCCCTCTATCACTCACTCTCTCACTCCATTACCTTCTTTATCACTCACTCCCTTACCCCATCTATCACTCACTCTCTCTATCACTCACTCCCTTACCCCCTCTATCACTCACACCCTCTATCACTCACTCTCACCCCCCTCTATCACTCACTCTCTCACTCCATCTATCACTCACTCTCATCCCCTCTATCACTCACTCTCTCACTCCATCATCCCCTCTATAACTCACTCCTTTACCCCCTCTATCACTCACTCCCTTACCCCATCTATCACTCATTCTCTCTATCACTCACTCCCTTACCCCCTCAATCACTCACTCTCTCACCCCCTTCTATCAAACACTCTCTCACCCCCTCTATCACTCACTCTCTCTGAACTCCCCTTTCACTCACTCTCTCACCCCTTCTGTCACTCTCTCACCCCCCTCTATCACTCACTCCCTTACCCCCTCTGTCACTCACTCTCTCATCTTCTCTGTCACTCACTCTCTCACCATCCCCCCCTCTCTCAAACACACTCTCACCCCCCTCTATCAATCACTCTGTCACACCCCTCTATCAATCACTATCTCACCCCTTCTGTCACTCACTCTATCACACCCTCTGTCACTCACCCTCTTACTCCATCACCCCCTCAGTCACTCACTCTCAACCCCCCTGTCACTCACTCTCTCACCTCCTCTCACTCCATCACCCCCTCAGTCACTAACTCTCTCTGAACCCCCCTGTCACTCACTCTCTCACCTCCTCTCACTCCATCACCCCCTCTATCACTCACTCTCTACACCCCACTGTCACTCACTCTCTGAACCCCCCCCCCCCCCCGCCCCAGTCACTCACTCATTCAACCCTTTTCTCACTCACCCTCTTACTCCATCACCCCCTCAGTCACTCACTCTCTCACCTCCTCTCACTCCATCACCCCCTCAGTCACTAACTCTCTCTGAACTCCCCCTGTCACTCACTCTCTCACCTCCTCTAACTCCATCACCCCCTCTATCACTCACTCTCTGAACCCCGCCCCAGTCACTCACTCACTAACCCCTTCTGTAACTCACTCTCTCAACCGCATCTGTCATTCACTCTCTTACCCCCTCTGTCATTCACTCTCTCACACCCTCTATCACTCACTCTCTCACTCCCTCTGTCACTAACTCTCTCACTCCTTTTATCACTCACTCTCTCATATCTCTATCACTCACTCTCTGACTCCATTACCCCCTCTATCATTCACTCCCTTACCCCATCTATCACTCACTCTCTCTATCAATTACTATCTCACCTCCTCTGTCACTCACTCTCTCACCCCTTCTGTCACTCACTCTATCACACCGTCTGTCACTCACCTTCTTACTCCATCACCCCCTCAGTCACTCACTCTCAACCCCCCTGTCACTCACTCTCTCACCTCCTCTCACTCCATCACCCCCTCAGTCACTAACTCTCTCTGAACCCCCCTATCACTCACTCTCTCACCTCCTCTCACTCCATCACACCCTCTATCACTCACTCTCTACACCCCATGTCACTCACTCTCTGAACACCCACCCCCCGCCCCAGTCACTCACTCACTCAACCCTTCTGTCACTCACTCTCACACCCTCTCTGTCACTCACTCTATCACACCATCTGTCACTCACCCTCTTACTCCATCACCCCCTCAGTCACTAACTCTCAACCCCGCTGTCACTCACTTTCACCTCCTCTCACTCCATCACCCCCTCTATCCCTCCGCCCTAGTCACTCACTCACCCCTTCTGTAACTCACTCTCTCAACCGCCTCTGTCACTCACTCTCTCACCCCCTCTGTCACTCACTCTCTCAACCGCCTCTGTCACTCACTCTCTCACCCCCTCTGTCATTCACTCTCTCACCCCCTCTGTCACTCACTCTCTCACCCCCTCTATAACTCACTGTCACTCCATCACCCCCTCTATCACTCACTCTCTCACACCCTCTATCATTCATTCTCACCCCCCTCTATCACTCACTCTCTCACTCCATCTATCACTCACTCTCTCATCCCCTCTATCACTCACTCCCTCACTCCATTACCCCCTCTATCACTCAATCCCTTACCCCATCTATCACTCACTCTCTCTATCACTCACTCCCTTACCCCCTCTATCACTCACTCTCTCACACCCTCTATCTTACTCCATCACCCCCTCAGTCACTCACTCTACACCCCCCTGTCACTCACTCTCACCTCCTCTCACTCCATCACCCCCTCTATCACTCACTCTCTACACCCCCCCACCCTCCGCCCCAGTCACTCACTCACTCACCCCTTCTGTAACTCACTCTCTCAACCGCCTCTGTCACTCACTCTCTCACCCCCTCTGTCACTCACTCTCTCACCCCCTCTATCACTCACTGTCACTCCATCACCCCCTCTGTCACTCACTCTCTCCCACCCTCTATCACTCACTCTCTCACTCCCTTACCCCATCTATGACTCACTCTCACCCCCCTCTATCACTCACTCTCACACTCCATCTCTCACTCACTCTCTCACTCCATTACCCCCTCTATCACTCACTCCCTTACCCCCTCTATCACTCACTCTCTTACACCCTCTATCACTCACTCTCACCCCCCTCTATCACTCACTCTCTCACTCCATCTATCACTCACTCTCATCCCCTCTATCACTCACTCTCTCACTCCATCACCCCCCTCTATAACTCACTCCCTTACCCCATCTATCACTCACTCTCTCTATCACTCACTCCCTTACCCCCTCTATCACTCACTCTCTCACCCCCCCCTGTCACTCACTCTCTCACCCCTTCTGTCACTCTATCACCCCCTCTCTTACCCCCTCTGTCACTCACTCTCTCACTCCTGTCACTCTCTCACCCCCTCTATCACTCACTTCCTTACCCCCTCTATCACCCACTCTCTCATCTTCTCTGTCACTCACACTCTCACCCCCCCCCCTCTATCAAACACTCTCTCACCCCCCTCTATCAATCACTCTGTCACCCCCCTCTATCAATCACTATCTCACCTCCTCTGTCACTCACTCTCTCACCCCCTCTGTCACTCACTCTATCACACCGTCTGTCACTCACCCTCTTACTCCATCACCCCCTCAGTCACTCACTCTCAACCCCCCTGTCACTCACTCTCTCACCTCCTCTCACTCCATCACCCCCTCAGTCACTAACTCTCTCTGAACCCCCCTGTCACTCACTCTCTCACCTCCTCTCACTCCATCACCCCCTCTATCACTCACTCTCTACACCCTCTGTCACTCACTCTCTGAACACCCCCCCCGCCCCAGTCACTCACTCACTCAACCCTTCTGTCACTCACTCTCTCACACCATCTGTCACTCACCCTCTTACTCCATCACCCCCTCAGTCACTCACTCTCAACCCCCCTGTCACTCACTCTCTACACCTCCCCAACCCTCCGCCCCAGTCACGCACTCACCCCTTCTGTAACTCACTCTCTCAACCGCGTCTGTCACTCACTCTCTCACCCCCTCTGTCATTCACTCTCTCACCCCCTCTGTCACTCACTCTCTCACCCCCTCTATAACTCACTGTCACTCCATCACCCCTCTATCACTCACTCTCTCACACCCTCTATCACTCATTCTCACCCCCCTCTATCACTCACTCTCTCATCCCCTCTATCACTCCCTCACTCCATTACCCCCTCTATCACTCAATCCCTTACCCCATCTATCACTCACTCTCTCTATCACTCACTCCCTTACCCCCTCTATCACTCACTCTCACCCCCCTCTATCACTCACTCTCTCACTCCATCTATCACTCACTCTCATCCCCTCTATCACTCACTCTCTCACTCCATCACCCCCTCTATCACTCACTCTCTCACCCCCTCTATCAAACAATCCCTCACCCCCCCTGTCACTCACTCTCTCACTCCTTCTGCAACTCTCTCACCCCCTCTGTCACTCACTCTCTCACTCCTTCTGTCACTCTGTCACTCCCTCTATCACTCACTCCCTTACCCCCACTGTCACTCACTCTCTCACCCCTTCTGTCACTCTCTCACCCCCTCTATCACTCACTCCCTTACCCCCTCTGTCACTCACTCTCTCACTCCTTCTGTCACTCTCTCACTCCTTCTGTCACTCTCTCACCCCCTCTATCAATCACTATCTCACCCCCTCTGTCACTCACTCTATCACACCGTCTGTCACTCACCCTCTTACTCCATCACCCCCTCAGTCACTCACTCTCTACACCCCCCTGTCACTCACTCTTTGAACCCCCCGCCCCAGTCACTCACTCACTCACCCCTTCTGTCACTCACTCTCTCTGTCACTCACTCTATCACACCCTCGGTCACTTACCCTCTTACTCCATCATCTCCTCAGTCACTCACTCTGAACCCCCCCTGTCACTCACTCTCTCACTTCATCACCCCCTCTATCACTCACTCACTCACCCCTTCTGTAACTCACTCTCTCAACCGCCTCTGTCATTCACTCTCTCACACCCTCTATCACTCACTCTCACCCCCCTCTATCACTCACTCTCTCACTCCTTCTATCACTCACTCTCTCACTCCATTACCCTCTCTATCACTCACTCTCTCTATCACTCACTCCCGTACCCCCTCTATCACTCACTCTCTCACCTCCTCTCACTCTATCACCCCCTCTATCACTCACTATCTTACCCCCTCCTTCACTAACTCTCTCAAACCCCATGTCACTCACTCCCTCATCCCCCTGTCTTTCACCCTCTCACCTCCTCTCACGCCATCACCCCCCCCCCCCTATCACTCACTCTGTCGAACCCTCTGTCACTCACTCTGTCAACCCCCCCCCAGTTACTCACTCTCTCACCCCCTCTGTCATTCACTCTCTGAACCCCTCTGTCACTCACTCTATCACCCCCTGTCACTCACTCTCTCAACCCCCTCTGTCACTCACTCTCTCAACCCCCCCCCCCCGCCCCAGTCACTCACTCTCTCACCCCCTCTGTCACACACACTCTCACCCCCTCTGTCACTCACTCTCTCTCAGCCCCTGTTGCTCACTCTCTCACCCCCCTCTGTCACTCACTCTCTCACCCCCTCTGTCACTCACTCTCTCACCCCTGTCACTCACTCTCTCACCCCCTCTGTCACTCACTCTGTCACTCACTCTCTCACCCCTGTCACTCACTCTCTCCCCCCATATGTCACTCACTCTCTCAACCCCCTCTGTCACTCACTCTCTCACCCCCTGTCACTCACTCTCTCAACCCCCTCTGTCACTCACTCTCTCACCCCCTCTCTCACTCACTCTCTCACCCCCTGTCACTCATTCTCTAAACCCCCTCTGTCACTCACTCATCCCCTCTGTCACTCACTCTCTCACCCCCTGTTACTCACTCTCTCAACCCCTTCTGTCACTCACTCTCAGCCCCTGTCACTCACTCTCTCAACCCCCTCTGTCATTCACTCTCTCACCCCCGCTGTCACTCACTCTCTCACCCCCTCTGTTACTCACTCTCTCACCCCGTCACTCACTCTCTCAACCCCCTATGTCACTCACTCTCTCACCCCCTCTGTCACTCACTCTCTCACCCCCTCTGTCACTCACTATCTCACCCCCTGTCACTAATTCTCTCAACCCCCTCTGTCACTCACTCTCTCACCCCCTGTCATTCACTCTCTCAACCCCCTCTGTCACTCACTCTCTCACCTCCTCTGTCAATCACTCTCTCACCCCCTGTCACTCACTCTATCAATCCCCTCTGTCACTCACTCTCCCCCCCTCTGTCACTCACTCTTTCAACCTCCTCTGTCACTCACTCATCCCCTCTGTCACTCACTCTCTCACTCCCTGTTACTCACTCTCTCAACTCCCTCTGTCACTCACTCTCTCTCACCCCCTGTCACTCACTCTCTTACCCCCTCTGTCACTCACTCTCTCACCCCCTGTCATTCACTCTCTCAACCCCCTCTGTCACTCACTCTCTCACCTCCTCTGTCACTCACTCTCTCACCCCCTGTCACTCACTCTATCAACCCCCTCTGTACTCACTCTCTCACCCCCTCTGTCACTCACTCCCTTACCCCATCTATCACTCACTCTCTCTATCACTCACTCCCTTACCCCCTCTATCACTCACTCTCTCACACCCTCTATCACTCACTCTCTCACTCAATCTATCACTCACTCTCATCCCCTCTATCACTCACTCTCTCACTCCATCACCGCCTCTATTACTCACTCCTTTACCCCCTCTATCACTAACTTCCTCATCCCCCCTGTCACTCACTCTCTCACTTCCTCTCACTCCATCACCCCCGCCCCCTGTCACTTACTCTCTCAACCCCCCCCCCCCCCCCCCCCCCATCTACCAGTAACTCACTCTCTCACCCCCTCTGTCACTCACTCTCTCACCCCCTCTGTCACTCACTCCCTTACCCCCTCTATCACTCCCTCTCTCAACCCACCTCTCACTCACTCTCTCAACCCCTCTAGTCACTCACTCTCTCACCCCCTCTATCACTCACTCTCTCACCCCCTCTATCACTCACTGTCACTCCATCACCCCCTCTATCACTCACTCTCTCACTCAACCTATCACTCACTCTCATCCCCTCTATCACTCACTCTCTCACTTCCTCTCACTCCATCACCCCCGCCCCCTGTCACTTACTCTCTCAACCCCCCCCCCCATCTACCAGTAACTCACTCTCTCACCCCCTCTGTCACTCACTCTTTCACCCCCTCTGTCACTCACTCCCTTACCCCCTCTATAACTCCCTCTCTCAACCCACCTCTCACTCACTCTCTCAACCCCTCTAGTCACTCACTCTCTCACCCCCTCTATCACTCACTCTCTCACCCCCTCTATCACTCACTGTCACTCCATCACCCCCTCTATCACTCACTCTCTCACTCAACCTATCACTCACTCTCATCCCCTCTATCACTCACTCTCTCACTCCATCAGCCCCTCTATCACTCACTCCTCTACCGCCTCTATCACTAACTCCCTCATCCCCCCTGTCACTCACTCCCTCACTTCCACTCACTCCATCACCCCCCCCCCCTGTCACTTACTCTCTAAACCCCCCCCCTCCCAGTAACTCACTCTCTCAACCCCCTCTGTCACTCACTATCTCACCCCCTGTCACTCACTCTCTCAACCCCCTCTGTCACTCACTCTCTCACCCCCTCTGTCACTCACTCCCTTACCCCCTCTATCACTCCCTCTCTCAACCCCTCTAGTCACTCACTCTCTCACCTCCTCTCACTCTATCACCCCCTCTATCACTCACTGTCTTACCCCCTCTATCACTAACTCTCTCACCTCCTCTCACGCCATCACCCCTCCCCCCTATCACTCACTCTCTCACCCCCTCTGTCACTCACTCCATCAACCTACAAAGTCACTCACTCTCTCACTCACTCTCTGACCCCCTCTGTCACTCACTCTATCACCCCCTGTCACTCACTTTCTCAACCCCCTCTGTCACTCACTCTCTAAACCCCCCTCCCCCAGTCACTCACTCTCTCACCCCTCTGTCACTCACTCTCTCTCACCCCCTGTCACTCACTCTCTCACCCTCTCTGTCACTCACTCTCTCAGCCCCTCTTTCACTCACTCTCTCTCACTCCCTGTCACTCACTCTCTCACCCCCTCTGTCACTCACTATCTCACCCCCTGTCACTCACTCTCGCAACCCCCTCTGTCACTCACTCTCTCACCCCCTCTGTCACTCACTCTGTCACTCCCTGTCACTCACTCTCTCAACCCCCTCTGTCACTCACTCTCTCACCCCCTCTGTCACTCACTCTCACACCCCCTGTCACTCAATCTCTCAACCTCCTCCGTCACTCACTCTCTCACCCCCTGTCACTCACTCTCTCAACCCTTTCTGTCACTCATTTTCTCTCCCCATCTTTCACTCACTCTCTCAACCCCCTCTGTCACTCACTCTCTCAATCTCCTCTGTCACTCATTCTCTTACCCCCTCTGTCACTAACTCTCTCAACCCCCTCTGTCACTCTCTCACCCCTTCTGTCACTCACTCTCTCACCCCCTGACACTCACTCTCTCACCCCCTGTCACTCACTCTCTCAACCCCCTCTGTCACTCACTCTCTCACCCCCTCTGTCACTCACTCTCTCACCCCCTGTCACTCACTCTCTTAACCCTATCAGTCACTCACTCTCTCACCCCCTCTGTCACTCACTCTCTCACCCCCTGTCACTCACTCTCTCAACCCCCTCTGTCACTCACTCTCTCACCCCCTCTGTCACTCACTCTCTCACACGCTCTGTCACTAACTCTCTCACCCCCTGTCACTCACTCTCTCAACCCCCCTCTGTCACTCACTCTCTCACCCCCTGTCACTCACTCTGTCACCCTCTCTGTCACTAACTATCTCACCCCGTGTCACTCACTCTCTCAACCCCCTCTGTCACTCACTCTCTCAACCCCTCTGTCACTCACTCTCTCTCACCTTCTGTCACTCACTCTCTCAACCCCCTCTGTCACTCACTCTCTATACCATCTCTGTCACTCATTTTCTCTCCCCATCTTTCACTCACTGCTCTCAACCCCCTCTGTCACTCACTCTGTCGATCTCCTCTATCACTCATTCTCTTACCCCCTCTTTCACTCACTCTCTCAACCCCCTCTGTCACTCTCTCACCCCTTCTGTCACTTACTCTCTCAACCCCCTCTGTCACTCACTCTCTCACCCCCTGTCACTCACTCTCTCACCCCCTCTGTCACTCATTCTCTCACCCCCTGTCACTCACTCTATCAACCCCCTCTGTCACTCACACTCTAACCCCCTCTGTCACTCACTCTCTCACCCCCTTTGTCACTCACTCTCTCACCCCTGTCACTCACTCTCTCAACCCCCTCTGTCACTCACTCTCTCACCCCCTGTCACTCACTCTCTCAACCCTATCAGTCACTCACTCTCTCACCCCCTCTGTCACTCACTCTCTCACCCCCTTTCACTCACTCTCTCAACCCCCTCTGTCACTCACTCTCTCACCCCCTCTGTCACTCACTCTCTCACACCCTCTGTCACTAACTCTCTCACCCCCTGTCCCTCACTCTCTCAACCCCCTCTGTCACTCACTCTCTCACCCCCTCTGTCATTCACTCTCTCACCCCCTCTGTCACTCACTCTCTCACCCCTGTCACTCACTCTCTCAACCCCCTCTGTCACTCACTCTCTCACCCCCTCTGTCACTCACTCTCTCACCCCCTCTATCACTCACTCTCTCACCCCCTCTATCACTCACTGTCACTCCATCACCCGCTCTATCACTCACTCTCTCACTCAATCTATCACTCACTCTCATCCCCTCTATCACTCACTCTCTCACTCATCACCCCCTCTATCACTCACTCCTTTACCCCTCTATCACTAACTCCCTCATCCCCCCTGTCACTCACTCTCTCACTTCTCTCACTCCATCACCCCCCCCCCCCTGTCAATTACTATCTCAACCCCCCCCCTCCCAGTAACTCACTCTCTCAACCCCCTCTGTCACTCACTCTCTCACAACCTCTGTCACTCACTCTCTCACCCCCTCTGTCAATCACTCCCTTACCCCCTCTATCACTCCCTCTCTCAACCCACCTCTCACTCACTCTCTCAACCCCTCTAGTCACTCACTCTCTCACCTCCTCTAGCTCTATCACCCCCTCTATCACGAACTCTCTCAAACCCCCATGTCACTCACCCTCTCACCTCCTCTCACGCCATCACCCCCCCCCTAATCACTCACTCTCTTACCCCCTCTGTCACTCACTCTCTGACCCCCTCTGTCACTCACTCTATCACCCCCTGTCACTCACTTTCTCAACCCCCTCTGTCACTCACTCTCTCAACCCCCCCCCCCCCCAGTCACTCACTCTCTCACCCCCTCTGTCACACATTCTCTCGCCCCTCTGTCACTCACTCTCTCTCACCCCCTGTCACTCACTCTCTCACCCTCTCTGTCACTCACTCTTTCAGCCCCTCTGTCACTCACTCTCTCTCACTCCCTTTCACTCACTCTCTCACCCCCTCTGTCACTCACTATCTCACCCCCTGTCACTCACTCTCTCAACCCCCTCTGTCACTCACTCTCTCATCCCCTCTGTCACTCACTCTCTCACTCCCTGTCACTCACTCTCTCAACCCCCTCTGTAACTCACTCTCTCACCCCCTCTGTCACTCACTCTCACACCCCCTGTCACTCAATCTCTCAACCTCCTCCGTCACTCACTCTCTCACCCCCTGTCACTCACTCCTCTCAACTCCCTCTGTCACTCCTTTTCTCTCCCATCTTTCACTCACTCTCAACCCCCTCTGTCACTCACTCTCTCAACCCCCTCTGTCACTCTCTCACCCCTTCTGTCACTTACTCTCTCACCCCCTCTGTCACTCACTCTCTCACCCCCTGACACTCACTCTCTCAACCCCTCTGTCACTCACTCTCTCACCCCCTGTCACTCACTCTCTCACCCCCTGTCACTCACTCTCTCAACCCCTCTGTCACTCACTCTCTCACCCCCTCTGTCACTCACTCTCTCACCCCCTGTCACTCACTCTCTCAGCCCCCTCTGTCACTCTCTCACCCCTTCTGTCACTTACTCTCTCACCCCCTCTGTCACTCACTCTCTCACCCCCTGACACTCACTCTCTCAACCCCCTCTGTCACTCACTCTCTCACCCCCTGTCACTCACTCTCTCAACCCCTGTCACTCACTCTCTCAACCCCCTCTGTCACTCACTCTCTCACCCCCTCTGTCACTCACTCTCTCACCCCCTTTGTCACTCACTCTCTCACCCCTGTCACTCACTCTCTCAACCCCCTCTGTCACTCACTCTCTAAACCCCCCAGTCACTCACTCTCTCACCCCCTCTGTCACTCACTCTCTCACCCCCTCTGTCACTCACTCTCTCTCACCCCCTGTCACTCACTCTCTCACCCCCTCTGTCACTCACTCTCTCAGCCCCTCAGTCACTCACTCTCTCACCCCCTGTCACTCACTCTATCACCCCCTCTGTCACTCACTATCTCACCCCCTGTCACTCACTCTCTCAACCCCCTCTGCCACTCACTCTCTCACCCCTCTGTCACTCACTCTCTCACCCCCTGTCACTCACTCTCTCAACCCCCTCTGTCACTCACTCTCTCTCCCCATCTTTCACTCACTCTCTCAACCCTTTCTGTCACTCACTCTCTTAATCTCCTCTGACACTCACTCTCTCAACCCCCTCTGTCACTCTCTCACCCCCTCCGTCACTTACTCTCTTACCCCCTCTGTCACTCACTCTCTCACCCACTGTCACTCACTCTCTCAACCCCCTCTGTCACTCACTCTCTCACCCCCTCTGTCACTCACTCTCTCACCCCCTGTCACTCACTCTCTCAACCTCCTCTTTCACTCACTCTCTCACCCCCTGTCACTCACTCTCTCAACCCCCTCTGTCACTCATTTTCTCTCCCCATCTTTCACTCACTCTCTCAACCCCCTCTGTCACTCACTCTCTCAATCTCCTCTGTCACTCATTCTCTTACCCTTTCTGTCACTCACTCTCTCAACCCCCTCTGTCACTTTCTCACCCCCTCTATCACTTACTATCTCACCCCCTCTGTCACACTCTCTCACCCCCTGACACTCACTCTTTCAACCCCCTCTCTCACCCCCTGTCACTCACTCTCTCAACCCCCTCTATCACTCACTCTCACACCCCCTCTGTCACTCACTCTCTCACCCCCTCTGTCACTCACTCTCTCAACCCCCTCTGTCACTCACTCTCTCACCCCTCTGTCACTAACTCTCTCAACCCCCTCTGTCACTCACTCTCTCACCCCCTGTCACTCACTCTCTCAACCCCCTCTGTCACTCACTCTCACACCCCCTCTGTCACTCACTCTCTCACCCCCCTCTGTCACTCACTCTCTCAACCCCTTCTGTCACTCACTCTCTCACCCCTCTGTCACTCACTCTCTCACCCCCTCTGTCACTCTCTTTCTAAACCTCCTCTGTCACTCACTCTCTCAACCCCCTCTGTCACTCACTCTCTCAACCCCCTCTGCCACTCACTCTCTCAACCCCCTCTGTCACTCACTCTCTCACCCTTCTGACACTAACTCTCTCAACCCCCTCTGTCACTCACTCTCTCACCCCCTGTCACTCACTCTCTCAACCCCCTCTGTCACTCACTCTCACACCCCCTCTGTCACTCACTCTCTCACCCCCTCTGTCACTCACTCTCTCAACTTCCTCTGTCACTCACTCTCTCACCCCTCTGTCACTCACTCTCTCACCCCCTGTCACTCACTCTCTCACCTCCTCTGTCACTCACTCTCTCACCCCCTCTGTCACTCACTCTCTCACCCCCTCTTTCACTCACTCTCTCACCCCTGTCACTCACTCTCTCAACCCCCTCTGTCACTCACTCTCTCACCCCCTTTGTCATTCACTCTCTCACCCCCTCTGTCACTCACTCTCTCACCCCCTCTATCACTCACTCTGTCACCCCCTCTATCACTCACTGTCACTCCATCACCCCCTCTATCACTCACTCTCTCACACCCTCTATCACTCACTCTAACCCCCCTCTGTCACTCACTCTCTCACCCCCGGTCACTCACTCTCTCAACCCCTTCAGTCACTCTCTCTCTCACCCCCTCTGTCACTCACTCTCTGACCCCCTGTCACTCACTCTCTCAACCCCCTCTGTCACACACTCTCTCACCCCCTGTCACTCACTCTCTCAACCCCTTCAGTCACTCTCTCTCACCCCCTCTGTCACTCACTCTCTCACCCCCTGTCACTCACTCTCTCACCCCCTCTATCACCCACTCTCTCACCCCCTCTATCACTCACTGTCACTCCATCACCCTCTCTATCACTCACTCTCTCACACCCTCTATCACTCACTCTCACCCCATTCTATCACTCACTCTCTCACTCCATCTATCACTCACTCTCTCATCCCCTCTATCACTCACTCTCTCACTCCATTACCCCCTCTATCACTCACTCCCTTACCCCCTCTATCACTCACTCTCTCACACCCTCTATATCTCACTCTCTCACTCAATCTATCACTCACTCTCATCCCCTCTATCACTCACTCTCTCACTCCATCACCCCCTCTATCACTCACTCCTTTACCCCCTCTATCACTAACTCCCTCATCCCCCTGTCACTCACTCTCTCACTTCCTCTCACTCCATCACCCCACCCCCTGTCAATTACTATCTCAACCCCCCCCCTCCAGTAACTCACTCTCTCAACCCCCTCTGTCACTCACTCTCTCACAACCTCTGTCACTCACTCTCTCACCCCCTCTATCACTCCCTCTCTCAACCCACCTCTCACTCACTCTCTCAACCCCTCTAGTCACTCACTCTCTCACCTCCTCTCACTCTATCACCCCCTCTATCAATAACTCTCTCAAACCCCATGTCACTCACCCTCTCACCTCCTCTCACGCCATCACCCCCCCCCCTATCACTCACTCTCTCACCCCCTCTGTCACTCACTCCCTCAACCCACAAAGTCACTCACTCTCTCACTCCCTCTGTCACTCACTCTCTGACCCCCTCTGTCACTCACTCTATCACCCCCTGTCACTCACTTTCTCAACCCCCTCTGTCACTCACTCTCTCAACCCCCCCCCCACCCAGTCACTCACTCTGTCACCCCCTCTGTCACACACTCTCTCACCCCTCTGTCACTCACTCTCTCTCACCCCCTGTCACTCACTCTCTCACCCTCTCTGTCACTCACTCTTTCAGCCCCTCTGTCACTCACTCTCTCATCCCCTCTGTCACTCACTCTCTCACTCCCTGTCACTCACTCTCTCAACCCCCTCTGTCACTCACTCTCTCACCCCCTCTGTCACTCACTCTCACACCCCCTGTCACTCAATCTCTCAACCTCCTCCGTCACTCACTCTCTCACCCCCTGTCACTCACTCTCTCAACTCCCTCTGTCACTCATTTTCTCTCCCCATCTTTCACTCACTCTCAACCCCCTCTGTCACTCACTCTCTCAACCCCTCTGTCACTCTCTCACCCCTTCTGTCACTTACTCTCTCACCCCCTCTGTCACTCACTCTCTCACCCCCTGACACTCATTCTCTCAACCCCCTCTGTCACTCACTCTCTCACCCCCTGTCACTCACTCTCTCACCCCCTGTCACTCACTCTCTCAACCCCCTCTGTCACTCACTCTCTCACCCCCGCTGTCACTCACTCTCTCACCCCCTGTCACTCACTCTCTCAGCCCCCTCTGTCACTCACTCTCTCACCCCCTGTCACTCACTCTCTCACCCCCTGTCACTCACTATCTCAACCCCCTCTGTCACTCACTCTCTCATCCCCTCTGTCACTCACTCTCTCACCCCCTCAATCACTCACTCTCTCACTCAATCTATCACTCACTCTCATCCCCTCTATCACTCACTCTCTCACTCCATCATCCCCTCTATCACTCACTCCTTTACCCTTTCTATCACTAACACCCTCATCCCCCCTGTCACTCACTCTCTCACTTCCTCTCACTCCATCACCCCCCCCCTATCACTCACTCTCTCATTTCCTCTCACTCCATCACCCATGCCCTGTCACTTACTCTCTCAATCCCCCCTCCCAGTAACTCACTCTCTCACCCCCTCTGTCACTCACTCTCTCACCCCCTCTGTCACTCACTCTCTCACCCCCTCTGTCACTCACTCCCTTACCCCCTCTATCACTCACTCTCTTAACCCACCTCTCACTCACTCTCTAAACCCCTCTAGTCACTCACTCTCTCACCTCCTCTCACTCTATCACCCCCTCTATCACTCACTGTCTTACCCTCCCCTCTATCACTAACTCTTTCAAACCCCATGTCACTCACCCTCTCACCTCCTCTCACGCCATCACCCCCCCCCCCCAGTCACTCACTCTCTCACCCCCTCTGTCACTCACTCTCTCACTCCCTGTCACTCACTCTCTCACCCCCTCTGTCACTCACTCTCTCAGCCCCTTCAGTAACTCTCTCTCTCACCCCTCTGTCACTCACTCTCTGACCCCCTGTCACTCACTCTCTCAACCCCCTCTGTCACTCACTCTCTCACCCCCTGTCATTCACTCTCTCAACCCCTTCAGTCACTCTCTCTCACCCCCTCTGTCACTCACTCTCTCACCCCCTGTCACTCACTCTCTCACCCCCTCTATCACCCACTCTCTCACCCCCTCTATCACTCACTGTCACTCCATCACCCTCTCTATCACTCACTCTCTCACACCCTCTATCACTCACTCTCACCCCATTCTATCACTCACTCTCTCACTCCATCTATCACTCACTCTCTCATCCCCTTTATCACTCACTCTCTCACTCCATTACCCCCCATTACCCCCTCTATCACTCACTTCCCTTACCCCCTCTATCACTCACTCTCTCACACCCTCTATCACTCACTCTCACCCCCCTCTATCACTCACTCTCTCACTCAATCTATCACTCACTCTCATCCCCTCTATCACTCACTCTCTCACTCCATCACCCCCTCTATCACTCACTCCTTTACCCCCTCTATCACTAACTCCCTCATCCCCCCTGTCACTCACTCTCTCACTTTCTCTCACTCCATCACCCCCCCCCCCCCTGTCAATTACTATCTCAACCCCCCCCCCCCTCCCAGTAACTCACTCTCTCAACCCCCTCTGTCACTCACTCTCTCACAACCTCTGTCACTCACTCTCTCACCCCCTCTGTCAATCACTCCCTTACCCCCTCTATCACTCCCTCTCTCAACCCACCTCTCACTCACTCTCTCAACCCCTCTAGTCACTCACTCTCTCACCTCCTCTCACTCTATCACCCCCTCTATCAATAACTCTCTCAAACCCCATGTCACTCACCCTCTCACCTCCTCTCACGCCATCACCCCCCCCCCCCCCCTATCACTCACTCTCTCACCCCCCTCTGTCACTCACTCCCTCAACCCACAAAGTCACTCACTCTCTCACTCCCTCTGTCACTCACTCTCTGACCCCCTCTGTCACTCACTCTATCACCCCCTGTCACTCACTTTCTCAACCCCCTAAGTCACTCACTCTCTCAACCCCCCCCCCCCCCACCCAGTCACTCACTCTGTCACCCCCTCTGTCACACACTCTCTCACCCCTCTGTCACTCACTCTCTCTCACCCCCCTGTCACTCACTCTCTCACCCTCTCTGTCACTCACTTTTTCAGCCCCCTCTGTCACTCACTCTCTCATCGCCTCTGTCACTCACTCTCTCACTCCCTGTCACTCACTCTCTCAACCCCCCTCTGTTACTCACTCTCTCACCCCCTCTGTCACTCACTCTCACACCCCCTGTCACTCAATCTCTCAACCTCCTCCGTCACTCACTCTCTCACCCCCTGTCACTCACTCTCTCAACTCCCTCTGTCACTCATTTTCTCTCCCCATCTTTCACTCACTCTCAACCCCCTCTGTCACTCACTCTCTCAACCCCCTCTGTCACTCTCTCACCCCTTCTGTCACTTACTCTCTCACCCCCTCTGTCACTCACTCTCTCACCCCCCTGACACTCACTCTCTCAACCCCCTCTGTCACTCACTCTCTCACCCCCCTGTCACTCACTCTCTCACCCCCTGTCACTCACTCTCTCAACCCCCTCTGTCACTCACTCTCTCACCCCCTCTGTCACTCACTCTCTCACCCCCTGTCACTCACTCTCTCAGCCCCCTCTGTCACTCACTCTCTCACCCCCTGTCACTCACTCTCTCACCCCCTGTCACTCACTCTCTCAACCCCCTCTGTCACTCACTCTCTCATCCCCTCTGTCACTCACTCTCTCACCCCCTCAATCACTCACTCTCTCACTCAATCTATCACTCACTCTCATCCCTCTATCACTCACTCTCTCACTCCATCATCCCCTCTATCACTCACTCCTTTACCCTTTCTATCACTAACACCCTCATCCCCCCTGTCACTCACTCTCTTCTTCCTCTCACTCCATCACCCCCCCCCTATCACTCACTCTCTCATTTCCTCTCATTCCATCACCCATGCCCTGTCACTTACTCTCTCAACCCCCCCCCCCCTCCCAGTAACTCACTCTCTCAACCCCCTCTGTCACTCACTCTCTCACCCCCTCTGTCACTCACTCTCTCACCCCCCCTCTGTCACTCACTCCCTTACCCCCTCTATCAATCACTCTCTTAACCCACCTCTCACTCACTCTCTCAACCCCTCTAGTCACTCACTCTCTCACCTCCTCTCACTCTATCACCCCCTCTATCACTCACTGTCTTACCCCCTCTATCACTAACTCTTTCAAACCCCATGTCACTCACCCTCTCACCTCCTCTCACGCCATCACCCCCCCCCAGTCACTCACTCTCTCACCCCCTCTGTCACTCACTCTCTCACCCCCTGTCACTCACTCTCTCACCCCCTCTGTCACTCACTCTCTCAGCCTCTCTGTCACTCACTCTCTCTCACCCCCTGTCACTCCCTCTGTCACCCCCCTCTGTCACTCACTATCTCACCCCCTGTCACTCACTCTCTCAACCCCCTCTGTCACTCACTCTCTCAACCCCTCTGTCACTCACTCTCTCTCACCCCCTGTCACTCACTCTCTCAACCCCCTCTGTCACTCACTTGCTCAACCATCTCTGTCACTCACTCTCTCACCCCTCTGTCACTCACTCTCTCACCCCCTGTCACTCACTCTCTCAATCTTCTCTGTCACTCACTCTCTCACCCCCTCTATCACTAACTCTCTCAACCCCCTCTGTCACTCTCTCACCCCCTCCGTCACTTACTCTCTTACCCCTCTGTCACTCACTCTCTCACCCCCTCTGTCACTCACTCTCTCACCCCCTGTCACTCACTCTCTCAACCTCCTCTGTCACTCACTCTCTCACCCCCTGTCACTCACTCTCTCAACCCCCTCTGTCACTCATTTTCTCTCCCCATCTTTCACTCACTCTCTCAACCCCGTCTGTCACTCACTCTCTCAATCTTCTCTGTCACTCATTCTCTTACCCCTTCTGTCACTCACTCTCTCAACCCCCCCCTCTGTCACTTACTCTCTCACCCCCTCTGTCACTCACTCTCTCACCCCCCCCCCCCAGTCACTCACTCTCTCACTCCCTCTGTCACTCACTCTTTGACCCCCTCTGTCACTCACTCTATCACCCCCTGTCACTCACGTTCTCAACCCCCTCAGTCACTCACTCTCTCAACCCCCCCCCCCCCCCCAGTCACTCACTCTCTTACCCCCTCTGTCACTCACTCTCTCACCCCCTCTGTCACTCACTCTCTCACCCCCTGTCACTCACTCTCTCACCCCCTCTGTCACTCACTCTCTCAGCCCCTCTGTCACTCACTCTCTCTCACCCCCTGTCACTCACTCTGTCACCCCCTCTGTCACTCACTCTCTCACCCCCCTCTGTCACTCACTCTCTCATCCCCTGTCACTCACTCTCTCAACCTCCTCTGTCACTCACTCATCCCCTCTGTCACTCACTCTCTCACTCCCTGTCACTCACTCGCTCAACCATCTCTGTCACTCACTCTCTCAACCCTCTCTGTCACTCACTCTCTCACCCCTCTGTCACTCACTCTCTCAACCCCCTGTCTGTCACTCTCTCAACCCCCTCTGTCACTTACTCTCTCACTCCCTCTGTCACTCACTCTCTCACCCCCCACCCCCCCCAGTCACTCACTCTCTCACTCCCTCTGTCACTCACTCTCTGACCCCCTCTGTCACTCACTCTATCACCCCCTGTCACTCACGTTCTCAACCCCCTCAGTCACTCACTCTCTCAACCCCCCCCCCCCCAGTCACTCACTCTCTCACCCCCTCTGTCACTCACTCTCTCACCCCCTCTGTCACTCACTCTCTCACCCCCTGTCACTCACTCTCTCACCCCCTCTGTCACTCACTCTCTCAGCCCCTCTGTCACTCACTCTCTCTCACCCCCTGTCACTCACTCTGTCACCCCCTCTGTCACTCACTCTCTCATCCCCTGTCACTCACTCTCTCAACCTCCTCTGTCACTCACTCATCCCCTCTGTCACTCACTCTCTCACTCCCTGTCACTCACTCGCTCAACCATCTCTGTCACTCACTCTCTCACCCCTCTGTCACTCACTCTCTCACCCCCTGTCACTCACTCTCTCAACCCCCTCTGTCACTCACTCTCTCTCTCCATCTTTCACTTACTCTCTCAACCCCCTCACTCTCTCAATCTTCTCTGTCACTCACTCTCTCACCCCCTCAATCACTCACTCTCTCAACCCCCTCTGTCACTCACTCTCTCACCCCCTCTGTCACTCACTCTCTCACCCCCTGTCACTCACTCTCTCAACCTCCTCTGTCACTCACTCTCTCACCCCCTGTCACTCACTCTCTCAACCCCCTCTGTCACTCATTTTCTCTCCCCATCTTTCACTCACTCTCTCAACCCCCTCTGTTACTCACTCTCTCAACCCCCTCTGTCACTCACTCTCTCAACCCCCTGTCACTCACTCTATCAACCCCCTCTGTCACTCACTCTCTCACCCCCTCTGTCACTCACTCTCTCACCCCCTCTGTCACTCACTCTCTCAACCCCCTCTGTCACTCACTTTCTCACCCCCTGTCACTCACTCTCTCAACCCCCTCTGTCACTCACTCTCTCAACCCCATCTGTCACTCACTCTCTCTCACCCCCTGTCACTCCCTCTGTCACCCCCTCTGTCACTCACTATCTCACCCCCTGTCACTCACTCTCTCAACCCCCTCTGTCACTCACTCTCTCAACCCCTCTGTCACTCACTCTCTCTCACCCCCTGTCACTCACTCTCTCAACCCCCTCTGTCACTCACTTGCTCAACCATCTCTGTCACTCACTCTCTCACCCCTCTGTCACTCACTCTCTCACCCCCTGTCACTCACTCTCTCAATCTTCTCTGTCACTCACTCTCTCACCCCCTCTATCACTAACTCTCTCAACCCCCTCTGTCACTCTCTCACCCCCTCCGTCACTTACTCTGTTACCCCCTCTGTCACTCACTCTCTCACCCCCTCTGTCACTCACTCTCTCACCCCCTGTCACTCACTCTCTCAACCTCCTCTGTCACTCACTCTCTCACCCCCTGTCACTCACTCTCTCAACCCCCTCTGTCACTCATTTTCTCTCCCCATCTTTCACTCACTCTCTCAACCCCGTCTGTCACTCACTCTCTCAATCTTCTCTGTCACTCATTCTCTTACCCCTTCTGTCACTCACTCTCTCAACCCCCTCTGTCACTCTCTCACCCCCTCTGTCACTTACTCTCTCACCCCCTCTGTCACTCACTCTCTCACCCCCCCCAGTCACTCACTCTCTCACTCCCTCTGTCACTCACTCTCTGACCCCCTCTGTCACTCACTCTATCACCCCCTGTCACTCACGTTCTCAACCCCCTCAGTCACTCACTCTCTCAACCCCCCCCCCCAGTCACTCACTCTCTCACCCCCTCTGTCACTCACTCTCTCACCCCCTCTGTCACTCACTCTCTCACCCCCTGTCACTCACTCTCTCACCCCCTCTGTCACTCACTCTCTCAGCCCCTCTGTCACTCACTCTCTCTCACCCCCTGTCACTCACTCTGTCACCCCCTCTGTCACTCACTCTCTCACCCCCTCTGTCACTCACTCTCTCATCCCCTGTCACTCACTCTCTCAACCTCCTCTGTCACTCACTCATCCCCTCTGTCACTCACTCTCTCACTCCCTGTCACTCACTCTCTCACCCCCTGTCACTCACTCTCTCAACCCCCTCTGTCACTCATTTTCTCTCCCCATCTTTCACTCACTCTCTCAACCCCGTCTGTCACTCACTCTCTCAATCTTCTCTGTCACTCATTCTCTCACCCCCTCTGTCACTCACTCTCTCACCCCCCCCAGTCACTCACTCTCTCACTCCCTCTGTCACTCACTCTCTGACCCCCTCTGTCACTCACTCTATCACCCCCTGTCACTCACGTTCTCAACCCCCTCAGTCACTCACTCTCTCAACTCCCCCCCCCCCCAGTCACTCACTCTCTCACCCCCTCTGTCACTCACTCTCTCACCCCCTCTGTCACTCACTCTCTCACCCCCTGTCACTCACTCTCTCACCCCCTCTGTCACTCACTCTCTCAGCCCCTCTGTCACTCACTCTCTCTCACCCCCTGTCACTCACTCTGTCACCCCCTCTGTCACTCACTCTCTCACCCCCTCTGTCACTCACTCTCTCATCCCCTGTCACTCACTCTCTCAACCTCCTCTGTCACTCACTCATCCCCTCTGTCACTAACTCTCTCACTCCCTGTCACTCACTCGCTCAACCATCTCTGTCACTCACTCTCTCACCCCTCTGTCACTCACTCTCTCACCCCCTGTCACTCACTCTCTCTCAACCCCCTCTGTCACTCACTCTCTCTCCCCATCTTTCACTTACTCTCTCAACCCCCTCACTCTCTCAATCTTCTCTGTCACTCACTATCTCACCCCCTGTCACTCACTCTCTCAACCCCCTCTGTCACTCACTCTCTCAACCCCTCTGTCACTCACTCTCTCTCACCCCCTGTCACTCACTCTCTCAACCCCCTCTGTCACTCACTTGCTCAACCATCTCTGTCACTCACTCTCTCACCCCTCTGTCACTCACTCTCTCACCCCCTGTCACTCACTCTCTCAATCTTCTCTGTCACTCACTCTCTCACCCCCTCTATCACTAACTCTCTCAACCCCCTCTGTCACTCTCTCACCCCCTCCGTCACTTACTCTGTTACCCCCTCTGTCACTCACTCTCTCACCCCCTCTGTCACTCACTCTCTCATCCCCTGTCACTCACTCTCTCAACCTCCTCTGTCACTCACTCATCCCCTCTGTCACTCACTCTCTCACTCCCTGTCACTCACTCGCTCAACCATCTCTGTCACTCACTCTCTCACCCCTCTGTCACTAACTCTCTCACCCCCTGTCACTCACTCTCTCAACCCCCTCTGTCACTCTCTCACCCCCTCTGTCACTTACTCTCTCACCCCCTCTGTCACTCACTCTCTCACCCCCCCCCAGTCACTCACTCTCTCACTCCCTCTGTCACTCACTCTCTGACCCCCTCTGTCACTCACTCTATCACCCCCTGTCACTCACGTTCTCAACCCCCTCAGTCACTCACTCTCTCAACTCCCCCCCCCCCCAGTCACTCACTCTCTCACCCCCTCTGTCACTCACTCTCTCACCCCCTCTGTCACTCACTCTCTCACCCCCTGTCACTCACTCTCTCACCCCCTCTGTCACTCACTCTCTCAGCCCCTCTGTCACTCACTCTCTCTCACCCCCTGTCACTCACTCTGTCACCCCCTCTGTCACTCACTCTCTCACCCCCTCTGTCACTCACTCTCTCATCCCCTGTCACTCACTCTCTCAACCTCCTCTGTCACTCACTCATCCCCTCTGTCACTAACTCTCTCACTCCCTGTCACTCACTCGCTCAACCATCTCTGTCACTCACTCTCTCACCCCTCTGTCACTCACTCTCTCACCCCCTGTCACTCACTCTCTCTCAACCCCCTCTGTCACTCACTCTCTCTCCCCATCTTTCACTTACTCTCTCAACCCCCTCACTCTCTCAATCTTCTCTGTCACTCACTATCTCACCCCCTGTCACTCACTCTCTCAACCCCCTCTGTCACTCACTCTCTCAACCCCTCTGTCACTCACTCTCTCTCACCCCCTGTCACTCACTCTCTCAACCCCCTCTGTCACTCACTTGCTCAACCATCTCTGTCACTCACTCTCTCACCCCTCTGTCACTCACTCTCTCACCCCCTGTCACTCACTCTCTCAATCTTCTCTGTCACTCACTCTCTCACCCCCTCTATCACTAACTCTCTCAACCCCCTCTGTCACTCTCTCACCCCCTCCGTCACTTACTCTGTTACCCCCTCTGTCACTCACTCTCTCACCCCCTCTGTCACTCACTCTCTCACCCCCTGTCACTCACTCTCTCAACCTCCTCTGTCACTCACTCTCTCACCCCCTGTCACTCACTCTCTCAACCCCCTCTGTCACTCATTTTCTCTCCCCATCTTTCACTCACTCTCTCAACCCCGTCTGTCACTCACTCTCTCAATCTTCTCTGTCACTCATTCTCTTACCCCTTCTGTCACTCACTCTCTCAACCCCCTCTGTCACTCTCTCACCCCCTCTGTCACTTACTCTCTCACCCCCTCTGTCACTCACTCTCTCACCCCCCCCAGTCACTCACTCTCTCACTCCCTCTGTCACTCACTCTCTGACCCCCTCTGTCACTCACTCTATCACCCCCTGTCACTCACGTTCTCAACCCCCTCAGTCACTCACTCTCTCAACCCCCCCCCCCCCAGTCACTCACTCTCTCACCCCCTCTGTCACTCACTCTCTCACCCCCTCTGTCACTCACTCTCTCACCCCCTGTCACTCACTCTCTCACCCCCTCTGTCACTCACTCTCTCAGCCCCTCTGTCACTCACTCTCTCTCACCCCCTGTCACTCACTCTGTCACCCCCTCTGTCACTCACTCTCTCACCCCCTCTGTAACTCACTCTCTCATCCCCTGTCACTCACTCTCTCAACCTCCTCTGTCACTCACTCATCCCCTCTGTCACTCACTCTCTCACTCCCTGTCACTCACTCGCTCAACCATCTCTGTCACTCACTCTCTCACCCCTCTGTCACTCACTCTCTCACCCCCTGTCACTCACTCTCTCAACCCCCTCTGTCACTCTCTCACCCCCTCTGTCACTTACTCTCTCACCCCCTCTGTCACTCACTCTCTCACCCCCCCCCCAGTCACTCACTCTCTCACTCCCTCTGTCACTCACTCTCTGACCCCCTCTGTCACTCACTCTATCACCCCCTGTCACTCACGTTCTCAACCCCCTCAGTCACTCACTCTCTCAACTCCCCCCCCCCAGTCACTCACTCTCTCACCTCCTCTGTCACTCACTCTCTCACCCCCTCTGTCACTCACTCTCTCACCCCCTGTCACTCACTCTCTCACCCCCTCTGTCACTCACTCTCTCAGCCCCTCTGTCACTCACTCTCTCTCACCCCCTGTCACTCACTCTGTCACCCCCTCTGTCACTCACTCTCTCACCCCCTCTGTCACTCACTCTCTCATCCCCTGTCACTCACTCTCTCAACCTCCTCTGTCACTCACTCATCCCCTCTGTCACTCACTCTCTCACTCCCTGTCACTCACTCGCTCAACCATCTCTGTCACTCACTCTCTCACCCCTCTGTCACTCACTCTCTCACCCCCTGTCACTCACTCTCTCAACCCCCTCTGTCACTCTCTCACCCCCTCTGTCACTTACTCTCTCACCCCCTCTGTCACTCACTCTCTCACCCCCCCCCCCAGTCACTCACTCTCTCACTCCCTCTGTCACTCACTCTCTGACCCCCTCTGTCACTCACTCTATCACCCCCTGTCACTCACGTTCTCAACCCCCTCAGTCACTCACTCTCTCAACCCCCCCCCCCCCAGTCACTCACTCTCTCACCCCCTCTGTCACTCACTCTCTCACCCCCTCTGTCACTCACTCTCTCACCCCCTGTCACTCACTCTCTCACCCCCTCTGTCACTCACTCTCTCAGCCCCTCTGTCACTCACTCTCTCTCACCCCCTGTCACTCACTCTGTCACCCCCTCTGTCACTCACTCTCTCACCCCCTCTGTCACTCACTCTCTCATCCCCTGTCACTCACTCTCTCAACCTCCTCTGTCACTCACTCATCCCCTCTGTCACTCACTCTCTCACTCCCTGTCACTCACTCGCTCAACCATCTCTGTCACTCACTCTCTCACCCCTCTGTCACTCACTCTCTCACCCCCTGTCACTCACTCTCTCAACCCCTTCTGTCACTCACTCTCTCTCCCCATCTTTCACTTACTCTCTCAACCCCCTCACTCTCTCAATCTTCTCTGTCACTCACTCTCTCACCCCCTCTATCACTCACTCTCTCAACCCCCTCTGTCACTCACTCTCTCACCCCCTCTGTCACTCACTCTCTCACCCCCTGTCACTCACTCTCTCAACCTCCTCTGTCACTCACTCTCTCACCCCCTGTCACTCACTCTCTCAACCCCCTCTGTCACTCATTTTCTCTCCCATCTTTCACTCACTCTCTCAACCCCCTCTGTTACTCACTCTCTCAACCCCCTCTGTCACTCACTCTCTCAACCCCCTGTCACTCACTCTATCAACCCCCTCTATCACTCACTCTCTCACCCCCTCTGTCACTCACTCTCACCCCCTCTGTCACTCACTCTCTCAACCCCCTCTGTAACTCACTTTCTCACCCCCTCTGTCACTCACTCTCTCAACCCCCTCTGTCACTCACTCTCTCAACCCCATCTGTCACTCACTCTCTCTCACCCCCTGTCACTCCCTCTGTCACCCCCTCTGTCACTCACTATCTCACCCCCTGTCACTCACTCTCTCAACCCCCTCTGTCACTCACTCTCTCAACCCCTCTGTCACTCACTCTCTCTCACCCCCTGTCACTCACTCTCTCAACCCCCTCTGTCACTCACTTGCTCAACCATCTCTGTCACTCACTCTCTCACCCCTCTGTCACTCACTCTCTCACCCCCTGTCACTCACTCTCTCAATCTTCTCTGTCACTCACTCTCTCACCCCCTCTATCACTAACTCTCTCAACCCCCTCTGTCACTCTCTCACCCCCTCCGTCACTTACTCTCTTACCTCCTCTGTCACTCACTCTCTCACCCCCCTCTGTCACTCACTCTCTCACCCCCTGTCACTCACTCTCTCAACCTCCTCTGTCACTCACTCTCTCACCCCCTGTCACTCACTCTCTCAACCCCCTCTGTCACTCATTTTCTCTCCCCATCTTTCACTCACTCTCTCAACCCCGTCTGTCACTCACTCTCTCAATCTTCTCTGTCACTCATTCTCTTACCCCTTCTGTCACTCACTCTCTCAACCCCCTCTGTCACTCTCTCACCCCCTCTGTCACTTACTCTCTCACCCCCTCTGTCACTCACTCTCTCACCCCCCCCCAGTCACTCACTCTCTCACTCCCTCTGTCACTCACTCTCTGACCCCCTCTGTCACTCACTCTATCACCCCCTGTCACTCACGTTCTCAACCCCCTCAGTCACTCACTCTCTCAACCCCCCCCCCCCCCCAGTCACTCACTCTCTCACCCCCTCTGTCACTCACTCTCTCACCCCCTCTGTCACTCACTCTCTCACCCCCTGTCACTCACTCTCTCACCCCCTCTGTCACTCACTCTCTCAGCCCCTCTGTCACTCACTCTCTCTCACCCCCTGTCACTCACTCTGTCACCCCCTCTGTCACTCACTCTCTCACCCCCTCTGTCACTCACTCTCTCATCCCCTGTCACTCACTCTCTCAACCTCCTCTGTCACTCACTCATCCCCTCTGTCACTCACTCTCTCACTCCCTGTCACTCACTCGCTCAACCATCTCTGTCACTCACTCTCTCACCCCTCTGTCACTCACTCTCTCACCCCCTGTCACTCACTCTCTCAACCCCCTCTGTCACTCTCTCACCCCCTCTGTCACTTACTCTCTCACCCCCTCTGTCACTCACTCTCTCACCCCCCCCCCCCAGTCACTCACTCTCTCACTCCCTCTGTCACTCACTCTCTGACCCCCTCTGTCACTCACTCTATCACCCCCTGTCACTCACGTTCTCAACCCCCTCAGTCACTCACTCTCTCAACCCCCCCCCCCCCCAGTCACTCACTCTCTCACCCCCTCTGTCACTCACTCTCTCACCCCCTCTGTCACTCACTCTCTCACCCCCTGTCACTCACTCTCTCACCCCCTCTGTCACTCACTCTCTCAGCCCCTCTGTCACTCACTCTCTCATCCCCTGTCACTCACTCTCTCAACCTCCTCTGTCACTCACTCATCCCCTCTGTCACTCACTCTCTCTCTCCCTGTCACTCACTCGCTCAACCATCTCTGTCACTCACTCTCTCACCCCTCTGTCACTCACTCTCTCACCCCCTGTCACTCACTCTCTCAACCCCCTCTGTCACTCACTCTCTCTCCCCATCTTTCACTTACTCTCTCAACCCCCTCACTCTCTCAATCTTCTCTGTCACTCACTCTCTCACCCCCTCTATCACTCACTCTCTCAACCCCCTCTGTCACTCACTCTCTCACCCCCTCTGTCACTCACTCTCTCACCCCCTGTCACTCACTCTCTCAACCTCCTCTGTCACTCACTCTCTCACCCCCTGTCACTCACTCTCTCAACCCCCTCTGTCACTCATTTTCTCTCCCCATCTTTCACTCACTCTCTCAACCCCCTCTGTTACTCACTCTCTCAACCCCCTCTGTCACTCACTCTCTCAACCCCCTGTCACTCACTCTATCAACCCCCTCTGTCACTCACTCTCTCACCCCCTCTGTCACTCACTCTCTCACCCCCTCTGTCACTCACTCTCTCAACCCCCTCTGTCACTCACTTTCTCACCCCCTCTGTCACTCACTCTCTCAACCCCCTCTGTCACTCACTCTCTCAACCCCATCTGTCACTCACTCTCTCAACCCCCTCTGTCACTCACTCTCTCAACCCCCTCTGTCACTCACTCTCTCAACCCCTTCTGTCACTCACTCTCTCACCCCCTCTGTCACTCACTCTCTCAAACCCCTCTGTCACTCACTCTCTCACCCCCTCTGTCACTCACTCTCTCAACCCCCCTCTGTCACTAACTCTCTCACCCTCTGTCACTCACTCTCTCACCCCATCTGTCACTCACTCTCTCACCCCCTGTCACTCACTCTCTCACCCCCTCTGTCACTCACTCTCTCACCCTCTGTCACTCACTCTCTCACCCCGCTGTCACTCACTCTCTCACCCCCTCTGTCACTCACTCTCTCACCCCGTCACTCACTCTCTCAACCCCTTCTGTCACTCACTCTCTCACCCCCTCTGTCTCTCACTCTCTCACCCCCTTTGTCACTCACTATCTCATCCCCTGTCACTCATTCACTCAACCATCTCTGTCACTCACTCTCTCAACCCCTTATGTCACTGACTCTCTCACCCCCTTTGTCACTCACCTCTCTCACCCCCTCTCTCACTTCCTCTCACTCCATCACCCCCCCTGTAATTCACTCTCCTAAACCCCCCCCCCCCCCCCCAGTCACTCACTCTCTCTCTGACCGCCTCTACCACTACTATCACTCACTTTCTGACCGCCTCTACCACTACTATCAATCACTCACTCCCTCCCTTACCCCTTCTATCACTCACTCTCTCTATCACTCACTCCCTTACCCCCTCTATCACTCACTCTCACCTCCTCTCACTCTATCACCCCGTCTATCACTCACTCTCTCAACCCACCTCTCACTCACTCTCTAAACCCCTCTATCACTCACTTTCTCACCTCCTATCACTCTATCACCCCGTCTATCACTCCCTCTCTCCCCCTCTGTCACTCACTCCCTCATCCCCTGTCACTCACTCTCTAAACCCCCTCTGTCACTCACTCTCTCACCCCCTCTGTCACTCACTCTCTCACCCCCTGTCACTCACTCTCTCACCCCCTCTGTCACTCACTCTCTCAGCCCCTCTGTCACTCACTCTCTCTCACCCCCTGTCACTCACTCTGTCACCCCCTCTGTCACTCACTCTCTCACCCCCTCTGTCACTCACTCTCTCATCCCCTGTCACTCACTCTCTCAACCTCCTCTGTCACTCACTCATCCCCTCTGTCACTCACTCTCTCACTCCCTGTCACTCACTCGCTCAACCATCTCTGTCACTCACTCTCTCACCCCTCTGTCACTCACTCTCTCACCCCCTGTCACTCACTCTCTCAACCCCTTCTGTCACTCACTCTCTCTCCCCATCTTTCACTTACTCTCTCAACCCCCTCACTCTCTCAATCTTCTCTGTCACTCACTCTCTCACCCCCTCTATCACTCACTCTCTCAACCCCCTCTGTCACTCACTCTCTCACCCCCTCTGTCACTCACTCTCTCACCCCCTGTCACTCACTCTCTCAACCTCCTCTGTCACTCACTCTCTCACCCCCTGTCACTCACTCTCTCAACCCCCTCTGTCACTCATTTTCTCTCCCCATCTTTCACTCACTCTCTCAACCCCCTCTGTTACTCACTCTCTCAACCCCCTCTGTCACTCACTCTCTCAACCCCCTGTCACTCACTCTATCAACCCCCTCTATCACTCACTCTCTCACCCCCTCTGTCACTCACTCTCTCACCCCCTCTGTCACTCACTCTCTCAACCCCCTCTGTAACTCACTTTCTCACCCCCTCTGTCACTCACTCTCTCAACCCCCTCTGTCACTCACTCTCTCAACCCCATCTGTCACTCACTCTCTCTCACCCCCTGTCACTCCCTCTGTCACCCCCTCTGTCACTCACTATCTCACCCCCTGTCACTCACTCTCTCAACCCCCTCTGTCACTCACTCTCTCAACCCCTCTGTCACTCACTCTCTCTCACCCCCTGTCACTCACTCTCTCAACCCCCTCTGTCACTCACTTGCTCAACCATCTCTGTCACTCACTCTCTCACCCCTCTGTCACTCACTCTCTCACCCCCTGTCACTCACTCTCTCAATCTTCTCTGTCACTCACTCTCTCACCCCCTCTATCACTAACTCTCTCAACCCCCTCTGTCACTCTCTCACCCCCTCCGTCACTTACTCTCTTACCTCCTCTGTCACTCACTCTCTCACCCCCTCTGTCACTCACTCTCTCACCCCCTGTCACTCACTCTCTCAACCTCCTCTGTCACTCACTCTCTCACCCCCTGTCACTCACTCTCTCAACCCCCTCTGTCACTCATTTTCTCTCCCCATCTTTCACTCACTCTCTCAACCCCGTCTGTCACTCACTCTCTCAATCTTCTCTGTCACTCATTCTCTTACCCCTTCTGTCACTCACTCTCTCAACCCCCTCTGTCACTCTCTCACCCCCTCTGTCACTTACTCTCTCACCCCCTCTGTCACTCACTCTCTCACCCCCCCCCAGTCACTCACTCTCTCACTCCCTCTGTCACTCACTCTCTGACCCCCTCTGTCACTCACTCTATCACCCCCTGTCACTCACGTTCTCAACCCCCTCAGTCACTCACTCTCTCAACCCCCCCCCCCCCCCAGTCACTCACTCTCTCACCCCCTCTGTCACTCACTCTCTCACCCCCTCTGTCACTCACTCTCTCACCCCCTGTCACTCACTCTCTCACCCCCTCTGTCACTCACTCTCTCAGCCCCTCTGTCACTCACTCTCTCTCACCCCCTGTCACTCACTCTGTCACCCCCTCTGTCACTCACTCTCTCACCCCCTCTGTCACTCACTCTCTCATCCCCTGTCACTCACTCTCTCAACCTCCTCTGTCACTCACTCATCCCCTCTGTCACTCACTCTCTCACTCCCTGTCACTCACTCGCTCAACCATCTCTGTCACTCACTCTCTCACCCCTCTGTCACTCACTCTCTCACCCCCTGTCACTCACTCTCTCAACCCCCTCTGTCACTCTCTCACCCCCTCTGTCACTTACTCTCTCACCCCCTCTGTCACTCACTCTCTCACCCCCCCCCCCCAGTCACTCACTCTCTCACTCCCTCTGTCACTCACTCTCTGACCCCCTCTGTCACTCACTCTATCACCCCCTGTCACTCACGTTCTCAACCCCCTCAGTCACTCACTCTCTCAACCCCCCCCCCCCCCCAGTCACTCACTCTCTCACCCCCTCTGTCACTCACTCTCTCACCCCCTCTGTCACTCACTCTCTCACCCCCTGTCACTCACTCTCTCACCCCCTCTGTCACTCACTCTCTCAGCCCCTCTGTCACTCACTCTCTCATCCCCTGTCACTCACTCTCTCAACCTCCTCTGTCACTCACTCATCCCCTCTGTCACTCACTCTCTCTCTCCCTGTCACTCACTCGCTCAACCATCTCTGTCACTCACTCTCTCACCCCTCTGTCACTCACTCTCTCACCCCCTGTCACTCACTCTCTCAACCCCCTCTGTCACTCACTCTCTCTCCCCATCTTTCACTTACTCTCTCAACCCCCTCACTCTCTCAATCTTCTCTGTCACTCACTCTCTCACCCCCTCTATCACTCACTCTCTCAACCCCCTCTGTCACTCACTCTCTCACCCCCTCTGTCACTCACTCTCTCACCCCCTGTCACTCACTCTCTCAACCTCCTCTGTCACTCACTCTCTCACCCCCTGTCACTCACTCTCTCAACCCCCTCTGTCACTCATTTTCTCTCCCCATCTTTCACTCACTCTCTCAACCCCCTCTGTTACTCACTCTCTCAACCCCCTCTGTCACTCACTCTCTCAACCCCCTGTCACTCACTCTATCAACCCCCTCTGTCACTCACTCTCTCACCCCCTCTGTCACTCACTCTCTCACCCCCTCTGTCACTCACTCTCTCAACCCCCTCTGTCACTCACTTTCTCACCCCCTCTGTCACTCACTCTCTCAACCCCCTCTGTCACTCACTCTCTCAACCCCATCTGTCACTCACTCTCTCAACCCCCTCTGTCACTCACTCTCTCAACCCCCTCTGTCACTCACTCTCTCAACCCCTTCTGTCACTCACTCTCTCACCCCCTCTGTCACTCACTCTCTCAAACCCCTCTGTCACTCACTCTCTCACCCCCTCTGTCACTCACTCTCTCAACCCCCTCTGTCACTAACTCTCTCACCCTCTGTCACTCACTCTCTCACCCCATCTGTCACTCACTCTCTCACCCCCTGTCACTCACTCTCTCAACCCCCTCTGTCACTCACTCTCTCACCCTCTGTCACTCACTCTCTCACCCCCGCTGTCACTCACTCTCTCACCCCCTCTGTCACTCACTCTCTCACCCCGTCACTCACTCTCTCAACCCCTTCTGTCACTCACTCTCTCACCCCCTCTGTCTCTCACTCTCTCACCCCCTTTGTCACTCACTATCTCATCCCCTGTCACTCATTCACTCAACCATCTCTGTCACTCACTCTCTCAACCCCTTATGTCACTGACTCTCTCACCCCCTTTGTCACTCACTCTCTCACCCCCTCTCTCACTTCCTCTCACTCCATCACCCCCCCTGTAATTCACTCTCCTAAACCCCCCCCCCCCCCCCCCAGTCACTCACTCTCTCTCTGACCGCCTCTACCACTACTATCACTCACTTTCTGACCGCCTCTACCACTACTATCAATCACTCACTCCCTCCCTTACCCCTTCTATCACTCACTCTCTCTATCACTCACTCCCTTACCCCCTCTATCACTCACTCTCACCTCCTCTCACTCTATCACCCCGTCTATCACTCACTCTCTCAACCCACCTCTCACTCACTCTCTAAACCCCTCTATCACTCACTTTCTCACCTCCTATCACTCTATCACCCCGTCTATCACTCCCTCTCTCCCCCTCTGTCACTCACTCCCTCATCCCCTGTCACTCACTCTCTAAACCCCCTCTGTCACTCACTCATCCCCTCTGTCACTCACTCTCTCACCCCCTGTTACTCACTCTCTCAACCCCTTCTGTCACTCACTCTCTCACCCCCTGTCACTCACTCTCTCAACCCCCTCTATCACTCACTCTCTCGACCCCCCTCTGTCACTCACTCTCTCAACCCGCTCTGTCACTCACTCTCTCAACCCCCTCTGTCACACACTCTCTCACCCCCTCTGTCACTCACTCTCTCACCCTCTGTCACTCACTCTCTCACCCCCGCTGTCACTCACTCTCTCAAGCCCCCTGTCACTCACTCTCTCACCCCCTCTGTCACTCACTCTCTCACCCCGTCACTCACTCTCTCAACCCCTTCTGTCACTCACTCTCTCACCCCCTCTGAAATTCACTCTCTCACCCCCTCTGTCACTCACTCTCTCACCCCGTCACTCACTCTCTCAACCCCCTCTGTCACTCACTCTCTCACCCCCTGTTTCACTCACTCTCTCACCCCCTCTGTAATTCACTCTCTCACCCCCTCTGTCACTCACTCTCTCAACCCCCTCTGTCACTCACTCTCTCTCACCCCCTGTCACTCACTCTCTCACCCCCTCTGTCACTCACTCTCTCACCCCCTGTAATTCACTCTCTCAACCCCCTCTGTCACTCACTCTCTCACCTCCTCTGTCACTCACTCTCTCACCCCCTGTCACTCACTCTATCAACCCCCTCTGTACTCACTCTCTCACCCCCTCTGTCACTCACTCATCCCCTCTGTCACTCACTCTCTCACTCCCTGTTACTCACTCTCTCAACCCCCTCTGTCACTCACTCTCTCACCCCCTCTGTCACTCACTATCTCACCCCCTGTCACTCACTCTCTCAACCCCCTCTATCACTCACTCTCTCACCCCCTCTGTCACTCACTCTCTCACCCTCTGTCACTCACTCTCTCACCCCCTCTGTCACTCACTCTCTCAACCCGCTCTGTCACTCACTCTCTCAACCCCCTCTGTCACACACTCTCTCACCCCCTCTGTCACTCACTCTCTCACCCTCATTCACTCACTCTCTCACCCCCTCTGTCACTCAGTCTCTCACCCCGTCACTCACTCTATCAACCCCCTCTGTCACTCACTCTCTCACCCCCTGTCACTCACTCTCTCAACCCCCTCTGTCACTCCCTCTCTCACCCCCTCTCCATCACTCACTCTCTCACCCTCTGTCACTCACTCTCTCACCCCCGCTGTCACTCACTCTCTCAAGCCCCCTGTCACTCACTCTCTCACCCCCTCTGTCACTCACTCTCTCACCCCGTCACTCACTCTCTCAACCCCCTCTGTCACTCACTCTCTCACCCCCTCTGAAATTCACTCTCTCACCCCCTCTGTCACTCACTCTCTCACCCCGTCACTCACTCTCTCAATCCCCTCTGTCACTCACTCTCTCACCCCCTGTTTCACTCACTCTCTCACCCCCTCTGTAATTCACTCTCTCACCCCCTCTGTCACTCACTCTCTCAACCCCCTCTGTCACTCACTCTCTCTCACCCCCTGTCACTCACTCTCTCACCCCCTCTGTCACTCACTCTCTCACCCCCTGTCATTCACTCTCTCAACCCCCTCTGTCACTCACTCTCTCACCTCCTCTGTCACTCACTCTCTCACCCCCTGTCACTCACTCTATCAACCCCCTCTGTACTCACTCTCTCACCCCCTCTGTCACTCACTCTCACCCCCTCTGTCACTCACTCTCTCATCCCCTGTCACTCACTCTCTCACCCCCTGTCACTCACTCTCTCACCCCCTCTGTCACTCACTCTCTCACCCCCTGTAATTCACTCTCTCAACCCCCTCTGTCACTCACTCTCTCACCTCCTCTGTCACTCACTCTCTCACCCCCTGTCACTCACTCTATCAACCCCCTCTGTACTCACTCTCTCACCCCCTCTGTCACTCACTCATCCCCTCTGTCACTCACTCTCTCACTCCCTGTTACTCACTCTCTCAACCCCCTCTGTCACTCACTCTCTCACCCCCTCTGTCACTCACTATCTCACCCCCTGTCACTCACTCTCTCAACCCCCTCTATATCTCACTCTCTCACCCCCTCTGTCACTCACTCTCTCACCCTCTGTCACTCACTCTCTCACCCCCTCTGTCACTCACTCTCTCACCCCGTCACTCACTCTCTCAACCCCATCTGTCACTCACTCTCTCACCCCCTGTCACTCACTCTCTCAACCCCCTCTGTCACTCACTCTCTTACCCTCTGTCACTCACTCTCTCACTCCCTGTTATTCACTCTCTCAACCCCCTCTGTCACTCACTCTCTCACCCCCTCTGTCACTCACTATCTCACCCCCTGTCACTCACTCTCTCAACCCCCTCTGTCACTCACTCTCTCACCCCCTCTGTCACTCACTCTCTCACCCTCTGTCACTCACTCTCTCACCCATTCTGTCACTCACTCTCTCACCCCGTCACTCACTCTCTCAACCCCATCTGTCACTCACTCTATCACCCCCTGTCAATCACTCTCTCAACCCCCTCTGTCACTCACTCTCTTACCCTCATTCACTCACTCTCTCACCCCCGCTGTCACTCACTCTCTCACCCCCTCTGTCACTCACTCTCTCACCCCGTCACTCACTCTCTCAACCCCCTCTGTCACTCACTCTCTCACCCCCTCTGTCTCTCACTCTCTCACCCCCTTTGTCACTCACTATCTCACCCCCTGTCACTCATTCTCTCAACCATCTCTGTCACTCACTCTCTCACCCTCTGTCACTCACTCTCTCACCCCCTCTGTCACTCATTCTCTCACCCCCTCTGTCACTCACTCTTAACCCCCTCTGTCACTCACTCTCTCACCTCCTCTGTCACTCACTCTCTCACCCCCTGTCACTCACTCTATCAACCCCCTCTGTCACTCACTCTCTCACCCCCTCTGTCACTCACTCTCACCCCCTCTGTCACTCACTCTCTTATCCCCTGTCACTCACTCTCTCAACCTCCTCTGTCACTTACTCATCCCCTCTGTCACTCACTATCTCACCCCCTGTCACTCACTCTCTCAACCCCCTCTGTCACTCACTCTCTCATCCCCTCTGTCACTCACTCTCTCACCCTCTGTCACTCACTCTCTCACCCCCTCGTTCACTCACTCTCTCACCCCGTCACTCACTCTCTCAACCCCATCTGTCACTCACTCTCTCACCCCCTGTCACTCACTCTCTCACCCCCTGTCACTCACTCTCTCAACCCCCTCTGTCTGTCACTCATCCCCTCTGTCACTCACTCTCTCACTCCCTGTTACTCACTCTCTCAACCCCCTCTGTCACTCACTATCTCACCCCCTGTAACTCACTCTCTCAACCCCCTCTGTCACTCACTCTCTCACCCCTTCTGTCACTCACTCTCTCACCCTCTGTCACTCACTCTCTCACCCCTTCTGTCACTCACTCTCTCACCCTCTGTCACTCACTCTCTCACCCCTTCTGTCACTCACTTTCTCACCCCCTCTGTCACTCACTCTCTCAACCCCCTCTGTCACTCACTCTCTCAACCCCATCTGTCACTCACTCTCTCAACCCCCTCTGTCACTCACTCTCTCAACCCCCTCTGTCACTCACTCTCCCAACCCCTTCTGTCACTCACTCTCTCACCCCCTCTGTCACTCACTCTCTCAAACCCCTCTGTCACTCACTCTCTCACCCCCTCTGTCACTCACTCTCTCAACCCCCTCTGTCACTAACTCTCTCACCCTCTGTCACTCACTCTCTCACCCCCTCTGTCACTCACTCTCTCACCCCGTAACTCACTCTCTCAACCCCATCTGTCACTCACTCTCTCACCCCCTGTCACTCACTCTCTCAACCCCCTCTGTCACTCACTCTCTCACCCTCTGTCACTCACTCTCTCACCCCCGCTGTCACTCACTCTCTCACCCCCTCTGTCACTCACTCTCTCACCCCGTCACTCACTCTCTCAACCCCTTCTTTCACTCACTCTCTCACCCCCTCTGTCTCTCACTCTCTCACCCCCTTTGTCACTCACTATCTCACCCCCTGTCACTCATTCTCTCAACCATCTCTGTCACTCACTCTCTCAACACCTTCTGTCACTCACTCTCTCACCCCCTTTGTCACTCACTCTCTCACCCCCTCTCTCACTTGCTCTCACTCCATCACCTCCCCTGTAATTCACTCTCCTAACCCCCCCCCCCCCCCCCAGTCACTCACTCTCTCTCTGACCGCCTCTACCACTACTATCACTCACTTTCTGACCGCCTCTACCACTACTATCAATCACTCACTCCCTCCCTTACCCCTTCTATCACTCAATCTCTCTATCACTCACTCCCTTACCCCCTCTATCACTCACTCTCACCTCCTCTCACTATATCACCCTGTCTATCACTCACTCTCTCAACCCACCTCTCACTCACTCTCTAAACCCCTCTATCACTCACTTTCTCACCTCCTATCACTCTATCACCCCGTCTATCACTCCCTCTCTCCCCCTCTGTCACTCACTCCCTCATCCCCTGTCACTTACTCTCTCAACCCCCTCTGTCACTCACTCATCCCCTCTGTCACTCACTCTCTCACCCCCTGTTACTCACTCTCTCAACCCCTTCTGTCACTCACTCTCTCACCCCCTGTCACTCACTCTCTCAACCCCCTCTATCACTCACTCTCTCGACCCCCCTCTGTCACTCACTCTCTCAACCCGCTCTGTCACTCACTCTCTCAACCCCCTCTGTCACACACTCTCTCACCCCCTCTGTCACTCACTCTCTCACCCTCATTCACTCACTCTCTCACCCCCTCTGTCACTCAGTCTCTCACCCCGTCACTCACTCTATCAACCCCCTCTGTCACTCACTCTCTCACCCCCTGTCACTCACTCTCTCAACCCCCTCTGTCACTCCCTCTCTCGACCCCCCTCTGTCACTCACTCTCTCAACCCGCTCTGTCACTCACTCTCTCAACCCCCTCTGTCACACACTCTCTCACCCCCTCTGTCACTCACTCTCTCACCCTCATTCACTCACTCTCTCACCCCCTCCATCACTCACTCTCTCACCCTCTGTCACTCACTCTCTCACCCCCGCTGTCACTCACTCTCTCACCCCCTCTGTCACTCACTCTCTCACCCCGTCACTCACTCTCTCAACCCCCTCTGTCACTCACTCTCTCACCCCCTCTGAAATTCACTCTCTCACCCCCTCTGTCACTCACTCTCTCACCCCGTCACTCACTCTCTCAATCCCCTCTGTCACTCACTCTCTCACCCCCTGTTTCACTCACTCTCTCACCCCCTCTGTAGTTCACTCTCTCACCCCCTCTGTCACTCACTCTCTCAACCCCCTCTGTCACTCACTCTCTCTCACCCCCTGTCACTCACTCTCTCACCCCCTCTGTCACTCACTCTCTCACCCCCTGTCATTCACTCTCTCAACCCCCTCTGTCACTCACTCTCTCACCTCCTCTGTCACTCACTCTCTCACCCCCTGTCACTCACTCTATCAACCCCCTCTGTACTCACTCTCTCACCCCCTCTGTCACTCACTCTCACCCCCTCTGTCACTCACTCTCTCATCCCCTGTCACTCACTCTCTCAACCTCCTCTGTCACTCACTCATCCCCTCTGTCACTCACTCTCTCACTCCCTGTTACTCACTCTCTCAACCCCCTCTGTCACTCACTCTCTCACCCCCTCTGTCACTCACTATCTCACCCCCTGTCACTCACTCTCTCAACCCCCTCTGTCACTCACTCTCTCACCCCCTCTGTCACTCACTCTCTCACCCTCTGTCACTCACTCTCTCACCCCCTCTGTCACTCACTCTCTCACCCCGTCACTCACTCTCTCAACCCCATCTGTCACTCACTCTCCCACCCCCTGTCACTCACTCTCTCAACCCCCTCTGTCACTCACTCATCCCCTCTGTCACTCACTCTCTCACTCCCTGTTATTCACTCTCTCAACCCCCTCTGTCACTCACTCTCTCACCCCCTCTGTCACTCACTATCTCACCCCCTGTCACTCACTCTCTCAACCCCCTCTGTCACTCACTCTCTCACCCCCTCTGTCACTCACTCTCTCACCCTCTGTCACTCACTCTCTCACCCCCTCAGTCACTCACTCTCTCACCCCGTCACTCACTCTCTCAACCCAATCCGTCACTCACTCTCTCACCCCCTGTCACTCACTCTCTCAACCCCCTCTGTCACTCACTCTCTTACCCTCTGTCACTCACTCTCTCACCCCCTCTGTCACTCACTCTCTCACCCCCTCTGTCACTCACTCTCTCACCCCGTCACTCACTCTCTCAACCCCCTCTGTCACTCACTCTCTCACCCCCTCTGTCTCTCACTCTCTCACCCCCTTTGTCACTCACTATCTCATCCCCTGTCACTCATTCTCTCAACCATCTCTGTCACTCACTCTCTCACCCTCTGTCACTCACTCTCTCACCCCCTCTGTCACTCATTCTCTCACCCCCTCTGTCACTCACTCTCTCAACCCCCTCTGTCACTCACTCTCTCACCTCCTCTGTCACTCACTCTCTCACCCCCTGTCACTCACTCTATCAACCCCCTCTGTCACTCACTCTTTCACCCCCTCTGTTACTCACTCTCACCCCCTCTGTCCCTCACTCTCTCATCCCCTGTCACTCACTCTCTCAACCTCCTCTGTCACTTACTCATCCCCTTTTTCACTCACTATCTCACCCCCTGTCACTCACTCTCTCAACCCCCTCTGTCACTCACTCTCTCACCCCCTCTGTCACTCACTCTCTCACCCTCTGTCACTCACTCTCTCACCGCCTTGTTCACTCACTCTCTCACCCCGTCACTCACTCTCTCAACCCCATCTGTCACTCACTCTCTCACCCCCTGTCACTCACTCTCTCACCCCCTGTCACTCACTCTCTCAACCCCCTCTGTCACTCACTCATCCCCTCTGTCACTCACTCTCTCACTCCCTGTTACTCACTCTCTCAACCCCCTCTGTCACTCACTATCTCACCCCCTGTAACTCACTCTCTCAACCCCCTCTGTCACTCACTCTCTCACCCCTTCTGTCACTCACTCTCTCAACCCCCTCTGTCACTCACTCTCTCACCCGCTCTTTCATTCACTCTCTCACCCCCTCTGTCACTCACTCTCTCACCCCTGTCACTCACTCTCTCAACCCCTTCTGTCACTCACTCTCTCACCCCCTTTGTCATTCACTCTCTCACCCCTCTGTCACTCACTCTCTCACCCCCTCTATCACTCACTGTCACTCCATCACCCCCTCTATCACTCACTCTCTCACATCCTCTATCACTCACTCTCACCCCCCTCTATAACTCACTCTCTCACTCCATCTATCACTCACTCTCTCATCCCCTCTATCACTCACTCTCTCACTCCATTACCCCCTCTATCACTCACTCCCTTACCCCATCTATCACTCACTCTCTCTATCACTCACTCCCTTACCCCCTCTATCACTCACTCTCTCACACCCTCTATCACTCACTCTCTCACTCAATCTATCACTCACTCTCATCCCCTCTATCACTCACTCTCTCACTCCATCACCGCCTCTATTACTCACTCCTTTACCCCCTCTATCACTAACTTCCTCATCCCCCCTGTCACTCACTCTCTCACTTCCTCTCACTCCATCACCCCCGCCCCCTGTCACTTACTCTCTCAACCCCCCCCCCCATCTACCAGTAACTCACTCTCTCACCCCCTCTGTCACTTACTCTCGATACCCCCTCTGTCACTCACTCCCTTACCCCCTCTATCACTCCCTCTCTCAACCCACCTCTCACTCACTCTCTTAACCCCTCTAGTCACTCACTCTCTCACCCCCTCTATCACTCACTCTCTCACCCCCTCTATCACTCACTGTCACTCCATCACCCCCTATATCACTCACTCTCTCACTCAACCTATCACTCACTCTCATCCCCTCTATCACTCACTCTCTCACTCCATCAGCCCCTCTATCACTCACTCCTCTACCGCCTCTATCACTAACTCCCTCATCCCCCCTGTCACTCACTCCCTCACTTCCACTCACTCCATCACCCCCCCCCCTGTCACTTACTCTCTCAACCCCCCCCCTCCCAGTAACTCACTCTCTCAACCCCCTCTGTCACTCACTCTCTCACAACCTCTGTCACTCACTCTCTCACCCCCTCTGTCACTCACTCCCTTACCCCTTCTATCACTCCCTCTCTCAACCCCTCTAGTCACTCATTCTCTCACCTCCTCTCACTCTATCACCCCCTCTATCACTCACTGTCTTACCCCCTCTATCACTAACTCTCTCACCTCCTCTCACGCCATCACCCCTCCCCCCCTATCACTCACTGTCTCACCCCCTCTGTCACTCACTCCATCAACCCACAAAGTCACTCACTCTCTCACTCACTCTCTGACCCCCTCTGTCACTCACTCTATCACCCCCTGTCACTCACTTTCTCAACCCCTTCTGTCACTCACTCTCTCAACCCCCCCCCCCCCAGTCACTCACTCTCTCACCCCTCTGTCACTCACTCTCTCTCACCCCCTGTCACTCACTCTCTCACCCTCTCTGTCACTCACTCTCTCAGCCCCTCTTTCACTCACTCTCTCTCACTCCCTGTCACTCACTCTCTCACCCCCTCTGTCACTCACTATCTCACCCCCTGTCACTCACTCTCTCAACCCCCTCTGTCACTCACTCTCTCACCCCCTCTGTCTCTCACTCTCTCACCCCCTTTGTCACTCACTATCTCACCCCCTGTCACTCATTCTCTCAACCATCTCTGTCACTCACTCTCTCACCCTCTGTCACTCACTCTCTCACCCCCTCTGTCACTCATTCTCTCACCCCCTCTGTCACTCACTCTCTCAACCCCCTCTGTCACTCACTCTCTCACCTCCTCTGTCACTCACTCTCTCACCCCCTGTCACTCACTCTATCAACCCCCTCTGTCACTCACTCTTTCACCCCCTCTGTTACTCACTCTCACCCCCTCTGTCCCTCACTCTCTCATCCCCTGTCACTCACTCTCTCAACCTCCTCTGTCACTTACTCATCCCCTTTTTCACTCACTATCTCACCCCCTGTCACTCACTCTCTCAACCCCCTCTGTCACTCACTCTCTCACCCCCTCTGTCACTCACTCTCTCACCCTCTGTCACTCACTCTCTCACCGCCTTGTTCACTCACTCTCTCACCCCGTCACTCACTCTCTCAACCCCATCTGTCACTCACTCTCTCACCCCCTGTCACTCACTCTCTCACCCCCTGTCACTCACTCTCTCAACCCCCTCTGTCACTCACTCATCCCCTCTGTCACTCACTCTCTCACTCCCTGTTACTCACTCTCTCAACCCCCTCTGTCACTCACTATCTCACCCCCTGTAACTCACTCTCTCAACCCCCTCTGTCACTCACTCTCTCACCCCTTCTGTCACTCACTCTCTCAACCCCCTCTGTCACTCACTCTCTCACCCGCTCTTTCATTCACTCTCTCACCCCCTCTGTCACTCACTCTCTCACCCCTGTCACTCACTCTCTCAACCCCTTCTGTCACTCACTCTCTCACCCCCTTTGTCATTCACTCTCTCACCCCTCTGTCACTCACTCTCTCACCCCCTCTATCACTCACTGTCACTCCATCACCCCCTCTATCACTCACTCTCTCACATCCTCTATCACTCACTCTCACCCCCCTCTATAACTCACTCTCTCACTCCATCTATCACTCACTCTCTCATCCCCTCTATCACTCACTCTCTCACTCCATTACCCCCTCTATCACTCACTCCCTTACCCCATCTATCACTCACTCTCTCTATCACTCACTCCCTTACCCCCTCTATCACTCACTCTCTCACACCCTCTATCACTCACTCTCTCACTCAATCTATCACTCACTCTCATCCCCTCTATCACTCACTCTCTCACTCCATCACCGCCTCTATTACTCACTCCTTTACCCCCTCTATCACTAACTTCCTCATCCCCCCTGTCACTCACTCTCTCACTTCCTCTCACTCCATCACCCCCGCCCCCTGTCACTTACTCTCTCAACCCCCCCCCCCATCTACCAGTAACTCACTCTCTCACCCCCTCTGTCACTTACTCTCGATACCCCCTCTGTCACTCACTCCCTTACCCCCTCTATCTCTCCCTCTCTCAACCCACCTCTCACTCACTCTCTTAACCCCTCTAGTCACTCACTCTCTCACCCCCTCTATCACTCACTCTCTCACCCCCTCTATCACTCACTGTCACTCCATCACCCCCTATATCACTCACTCTCTCACTCAACCTATCACTCACTCTCATCCCCTCTATCACTCACTCTCTCACTCCATCAGCCCCTCTATCACTCACTCCTCTACCGCCTCTATCACTAACTCCCTCATCCCCCCTGTCACTCACTCCCTCACTTCCACTCACTCCATCACCCCCCCCCCTCCCTGTCACTTACTCTCTCAACCCCCCCCCCTCCCAGTAACTCACTCTCTCAACCCCCTCTGTCACTCACTCTCTCACAACCTCTGTCACTCACTCTCTCACCCCCTCTGTCACTCACTCCCTTACCCCCTCTATCACTCCCTCTCTCAACCCCTCTAGTCACTCATTCTCTCACCTCCTCTCACTCTATCACCCCCTCTATCACTCACTGTCTTACCCCCTCTATCACTAACTCTCTCACCTCCTCTCACGCCATCACCCCTCCCCCCCTATCACTCACTGTCTCACCCCCTCTGTCACTCACTCCATCAACCCACAAAGTCACTCACTCTCTCACTCACTCTCTGACCCCCTCTGTCACTCACTCTATCACCCCCTGTCACTCACTTTCTCAACCCCTTCTGTCACTCACTCTCTCAACCCCCCCCCCCAGTCACTCACTCTCTCACCCCTCTGTCACTCACTCTCTCTCACCCCCTGTCACTCACTCTCTCACCCTCTCTGTCACTCACTCTCTCAGCCCCTCTTTCACTCACTCTCTCTCACTCCCTGTCACTCACTCTCTCACCCCCTCTGTCACTCACTATCTCACCCCCTGTCACTCACTCTCGCAACCCCCTCTGTCACTCACTCTCTCACCCCCTCTGTCACTCACTCTGTCACTCCCAGTCACTCACTCTCTCACCCCTCTGTCACTCACTCTCTCTCACCCCCTGTCACTCACTCTCTCACCCTCTCTGTCACTCACTCTCTCAGCCCCTCTTTCACTCACTCTCTCTCACTCCCTGTCACTCACTCTCTCACCCCCTCTGTCACTCACTATCTCACCCCCTGTCACTCACTCTCGCAACCCCCTCTGTCACTCACTCTCTCACCCCCTCTGTCACTCACTCTCTCACCCCCTCTGTCACTCACTCTCACACCCCCTGTCACTCAATCTCTCAACCTCCTCCGTCACTCACTCTCTCACCCCCTGTCACTCACTCTCTCAACCCTTTCTGTCACTCATTTTCTCTTTCCATCTTTCACTCACTCTCTCAACCCCCTCTGTCACTCACTCTCTCAATCTCCTCTGTCACTCATTCTCTTACCCCCTCTGTCACTCACTCTCTCAACCCCCTCTGTCACTCTCTCACCCCTTCTGTCACTCACTCTCTCACCCCCTGACACTCACTCTCTCAACCCCCTCTGTCACTCACTCTCTCACCCCCTGTCACTCACTCTCTCACCCCCTGTCACTCACTCTCTCAACCCCCTCTGTCACTCACTCTCTCACCCCCTCTGTCACTCACTCTCTCACCCCCTGTCACTCACTCTCTTAACCCTATCAGTCACTCACTCTCTCACCCCCTCTCACACTCACTCTCTCACCCCCTGTCACTCACTCTCTCAACCCCTTCTGTCACTCACTCTCTCACCCCCTCTGTCACTCACTCTCTCACACGCTCTGTCACTAACTCTCTCACCCCCTGTCACTCACTCTCTCAACCCCCTCTGTCACTCACTCTCTCACTCCCTGTCACTCACTCTCTCAACCCCCTCTGTTACTCACTCTCTCTCACCCCCTGTCACTCACTTTGTCACCCCCTCTGTCACTAACTATCTCACCCCGTGTCACTCACTCTCTCAACCCCCTCTGTCACTCACTCTCTCAACCCCTCTGTCACTCACTCTCTCTCACCTTCTGTCACTCACTCTATCAACCCCCTCTGTCACTCACTCTCTATACCATCTATGTCACTCATTTTCTCTCCCCATTTTTCACTCACTCTCTCAACCCCCTCTGTCACTCACTCTCTCGATCTCCTCTATCACTCATTCTCTTACCCCCTCTGTCACTCACTCTCTCAACCCCCTCTGTCACTCTCTCACCCCTTCTGTCACTTACTCTCTCACCCCCTCTGTCACTCACTCTCTCATCCCCTGACACTCACTCTCTCAACCCCCTCTGTCACTCACTCTCTCACCCCCTGTCACTCACTCTCTCACCCCCTCTGTTACTCATTCTCTCACCCCCTGTCACTCACTCTCTCAACCCCCTCTGTCACTCACACTCTCACCCCCTCTGTCACTCACTCTCTCACCCCCTTTGTCACTCACTCTCTCACCCCTGTCACTCACTCTCTCAACCCCCTCTGTCACTCACTCTCTCACCCCCTGTCACTCACTCTCTCAACCCTATCAGTCACTCACTCTCTCACCCCCTCTGTCACTCACTCTCTCACCCCCTTTCACTCACTCTCTCAACCCCCTCTGTCACTCACTCTCTCACCCCCTCTGTCACTCACTCTCTCACACCCTCTGTCACTAACTCTCTCACCTCCTGTCACTCACTCTCTCAAACCCCTCTGTCACTCACTCTCTCACCCCCTCTGTCATTCACTCTCTCACCCCCTCTGTCACTCACTCTCTCACCCCTGTCACTCACTCTCTCAACCCCCTCTGTCACTCACTCTCTCACCCCCTCTGTCACTCACTCTCTCACCCCCTCTATCACTCACTCTCTCACCCCCTCTATCACTCACTGTCACTCCATCACCCGCTCTATCACTCACTCTCTCACTCAATCTATCACTCACTCTCATCCCCTCTATCACTCACTCTCTCACTCCATCACCCCCTCTATCACTCACTCCTTTACCCCCTCTATCACTAACTCCCTCATCCCCCCTGTCACTCACTCTCTCACTTCCTCTCACTCCATCACCCCCTCCCCTGTCAATTACTATCTCAACCCCCCCCCCTCCCAGTAACTCACTCTCTCAACCCCCTCTGTCACTCACTCTCTCACAACCTCTGTCACTCACTCCCTTACCCCCTCTATCACTCCCTCTCTCAACCCACCTCTCACTCACTCTCTCAACCCCTCTAGTCACTCACTCTCTCACCTCCTCTCACTCTATCACCCCCTCTATCACTAACTCTCTCAAACCCCATGTCACTCACCCTCTCACCTCCTCTCACGCCATCACCCCCCCCCTATAACTCACTCTCTCACCCCCTCTGTCACTCACTCCCTCAACCCACAAAGTCACTCACTCTCTCACTCCCTCTGTCACTCACTCTCGGACCCCCTCTGTCACTCACTCTATCACCCCCTGTCACTCACTTTCTCAACCCCCTCTGTCACTCACTCTCTCAACCCCCCCCCCAGTCACTCACTCTCTCACCCCCACTGTCACACACTCTCTGACCCCTCTGTCACTCACTCTCTCTCACCCCCTGTCACTCACTCTCTCACCCTCTCTGTCATTCACTCTTTCAGCCCCTCTGTCACTCACTCTCTCTCACTCCCTGTCACTCACTCTCTCACCCCCCTCTGTCACTCACTATCTCACCCCTTGTCACTCACTCTCTCAACCCCCTCTGTCACTCACTCTCTCATCCCTTCTGTCACTCACTCTCTCACTCCCTGTCACTCACTCTCTCAACCCCCTCTGTCACTCACTCTCTCACCCCCTCTTTCATTCACTCTCACACCTCCTGTCACTCAATCTCTCAACCTCCTCCGTCACTCACTCTCTCACACCCTGTCACTCACTCTCTCAACTCCCTCATTCACTCATTTTCTCTCCCCATCTTTCACTCACTCTCAACCCCCTCTGTCACTCACTCTCTCAACCCCCTCTGTCACTCTCTCACCCCTTCTGTCACTTACTCTCTCACCCCCTCTGTCACTCACTCTCTCACCCCCTGACACTCACTCTCTCAACCCCCTCTGTCACTCACTCTCTCACCCCCTGTCACTCACTCTCTCACCCCCTGTAACTCACTCTCTCAACCCCTCTGTCACCCACTCTCTCACCCCCTCTATCACTCACTCTCTCACCCCCTATCACTCACTCTCTCAGCCCCCTCTGTCACTCACTCTCTCACCCCCTGTCACTCACTCTCTCACCCCCTGTCACTCACTCTCTCAACCTCCTCTGTCACTCACTCTCTCATCCCCTCTGTCACTCACTCTCTCACCCCCTGTCACTCACTCTCTCACCCCCTCTGTCACTCACTCTCTCACCCCCTGTCACTCACTCTCTCAACCCACTCTGTCACTCACTCTCTCACCCCCTCTGTCACTCACTCTGTCACACGCTCTATCACTAACTCTCTCACCCCCTGTCACTCACTCTCTCAACCCCCTCTGTCACTCACTCTCTCTCACCCCCTGTCACTCACTCTCTCACCCCCTCTGTCACTCACTATCACACCTCGTGTCACTCACTCTCTCAACCCCCTCTGTCACTCACTCTCTCAACCCCTCTGTAACTCACTCTCTCTCACCCCCTGTCACTCACTCTCTCAACCCCCTCTGTCACTCACTCTCTCTCCCCATCTTTCACTCACTCTCTCAACCCCCTCTGTCACTCACTCTCTCAATCTCCTCTGTCACTCACTCTCTCACCCCCTCTGTCACTCACTCTCTCAACGCCCTCTGTCACTCTCTCACCCCCTCCGTCACTTACTCTCTTACCCCCTCTGTCACTCACCATTTCACCCACTGTCACTCACTCTCTCAACCCCCTCTGTCACTCACTCTCTAACCCCCTCTGTCACTCACTCTCTCACCCCCTGTCACTCACTCTCTCAACCTCCTCTGTCACTCACTCTCTCACCCCCTGTCACTCACTCTCTCAACCCCCTGTCACTCACTCTCAACCCCCTGTCACTCACTCTCACACCCCCTCTGTCACTCACTCTCTCACCCCCTCTGTCATTCACTCTCTCAACCCCCTCTGTCACTCACTCTCTCACCCCTCTGTCACTCACTCTCTCAACCCCCTCTGTCACTCACTCTCTCACCCCCTGTCACTCACTCTCTCAAACCCCTCTCACTCACTCTCACACCCCCTCTGGCACTCACTCTCTCACCCCCTCTGTCACTCACTCTCTCAACCCCCTCTGTCACTCCCTCTCTCACCCCTCTGTCACTAACTCTCTCACCCCCTGCCACTCACTCTCTCATCTCCTCTGTCACTCACTCTCTCACCCCCTCTTTCACTCACTCTCTCACCCCTTGTCACTCACTCTCTCAACCCCCTCTGTCACTCACTCTCTCAACCCCATCTGTCACTCACTCTCTCATCCCCTCTGTAACTCATTCTCTCAACCCCCTCTGTCACTAACTCTCTCAACCCCCTCTGTCACTCACTCTCTCACCCCCTGTCACTCACTCTCTCAACCCCCTCTGTCACTCACTCTCACACCCCCTCTATCACTCACTCTATCACCCCCTCTATCACTCACTGTCTTACCCCCTCTATCACTAACTCTCTCAAAACCCATGTCACTCACCCTCTCACCTCCTCTCACGCCATCACCCCCCCCTATCACTCACTCTCTCACCCCCTCTGTCACTCTCCCTCAACCCCCCCCCCCCCCCCCAGTCACTCACTCTCTCACTCCCTCTGTCACTCACTCTCTGACCCCCTCTGTCACTCACTCTATCACCCCCTGTCACTCACTTTCTCAACCCCCTCTGTCACTCACTCTCTCAACCCCCCCTCCCCAGTCACTCACTCTCTCACCCCCTCTGTCACTCACTCTCTCACCCCCTCTGTCACTCACTCTCTCAGCCCCTCTGTCACTCACTCTCTCAACCATCTCTGTCACTCACTCTCTCACCCCTCTGTCACTCACTCTCTCACCCCCTGTCACTCACTCTCTCAACCCCTTTGTCACTCACTCTCTCACCCCTGTCACTCACTCTCTCAACCCCCTCTGTCACTCACTCTCTCACCCCCTGTCACTCACTCTCTCAACCCCCTCTGTCACTCACTCTCTCACCCCCTCTGTCACTCACTCTCTCACACCCTCTGTCACTAACTCTCTCACCCCCTGTCACTCACTCTCTCAAACCCCTCTGTCACTCACTCTCTCACCCCCTCTGTCATTCACTCTCTCACCCCCTCTGTCACTCACTCTCTCACCCCTGTCACTCACTCTCTCAACCCCCCCTGTCACTCACTCTCTCACCCCCTCTGTCACTCACTCTCTCACCCCCACTATCACTCACTCTCTCACCCCCTCTATCACTCACTGTCACTCCATCACCCGCTCTATCACTCACTCTCTCACTCAATCTATCACTCACTCTCATCCCCCCTGTCACTCACTCTCTCACTTCCTCTCACTCCATCACCCCCCCCTGTCAATTACTATCTCAACCCCCCCCTCCCAGTAACTCACTCTCTCAACCCCCTCTGTCACTTACTCTCTCACAACCTCTGTCACTCACTCTCTCACCCCATCTGTCAATCACTCCCTTACCCCCTCTATCACTCCCTCTCTCAACCCACCTCTCACTCACTCTCTCAACCCCTCTAGTCACTCACTCTCTCACCTCCTCTCACTCTATCACCCCCTCTATCACTAACTCTCTCAAACCCCATGTCACTCACCCTCTCACCTCCTCTCACGCCATCACCCCCCCCCCCTATCACTCACTCTCTCACCCCCCTCTGTCACTCACTCCCTCAACCCACAAAGTCACTCACTCTCTCACTCCCTCTGTCACTCACTCTCTGACCCCCTCTGTCACTCACTCTATCACCCCCTGTCACTCACTTTCTCAACCCCCTCTGTCACTCACTCTCTCAACCCCCCCCCCCCCCCAGTCACTCACTCTCTCACCCCCACTGTCACTCACTCTCTCACCCCCCTGTCACTCACTCTCTCACCCTCTCTGTCATTCACTCTTTCAGCCCCTCTGTCACTCACTCTCTCTCACTCCCTGTCACTCACTCTCTCACCCCCTCTGTCACTCACTATCTCACCCCCTGTCACTCACTCTCTCAACCCCCTCTGTCACTCACTCTCTAATCCCCTCTGTCACTCACTCTCTCACTCCCTGTCACTCAATCTCTCAACCTCCTCCGTCACTCACTCTCTCACCCCCTGTCACTCACTCTCTCAACTCCCTCTGTCACTCATTTTCTCTCCCCATCTTTCACTCACTGTCAACCCCCTCTGTCACTCACTCTCTCAACCCCCTCTGTCACTCTCTCACCCCTTCTGTCACTTACTCTCTCACCCCCTCTGTCACTCACTCTCTCACCCCCTGACACTCACTCTCTCAACCCCCTCTGTCACGCACTCTCTCACCCCCTGTCACTCACTCTCTCACCCCCTGTCACTCACTCTCTCACCCCCTGTCACTCACTCTCTCAACCCCTCTGTCACTCACTCTCTCAACCATCTCTGTCCCTCACTCTCTCAACCCCCTCTGTCACTCACTCTCTCACCCCCTCTGTCACTAAATCTCTCACCCCCTCTGTCACTCACTCTCTCAACCCCATCTGTCACTCACTCTCTCACCCCCTCTGTCACTCACTCTCTGAACCCCCTCTATCACTCACTCTCTCAACCCTCTCTGTTACTCACTCTCTCAACCCCTTCTGTCACTCACTATCTCACCCCCTCTGTCACTCATTCTCTCTCTCCCTCTGTCACTTACTCTCTCACCCCCTCTGTCACTCACTCTCTCAACCCCCTCTGTCACTCACTCTCTCAACCCCCAATGTCACTCACTCTCTCAACCCCTTCTGTCACTCACTCTCTCAACCCCTTCTGTCACTTACTCTCTCACCCCCTGTGTCACTCACTCTATCACCCCCTCTGTCACTCACTCTCTCAACCCCTCTGTCACTCACACTCTCTCACCCCGTCTGTCACTCACACTCTCACACCCCCTCTGTCACTCACTCTCTCACCCCCTCTGTCACTCACTCTCTCAACCCCTTCTGTCACTCAATCTCTCAACCCCTTCTGTCACTCACTCTCTCAACCCCTTCTGTCACTCACTCTCTCACCCCCTCTGTCACTCACTCTTTTAACCCCTCTGTCACTCACTCTCTCACCCCCTCTGTCACTCACTCTCTCACCCTCTCTGTCACTCACTCTCTCAACCCCCTCTGCCACTCACTCTCTCACCCCCTCTCTGCCACTCACTCTCTCAACCCCCTCTGCTACTCACTCTCTCAACCCCCTCTGTCACTCACTCTCTCAACCCCCTCTGTCACTTACTCTCTCAACCCCCTCTGTCACTCACTCTCTCACCCCCTCTGTCACTCACTCTCCCGCCCCCTCTGTCACTCACTCTCTCAACCCCCTCTGGCACTCACTCTCTCAACCCCCTCTGTCACTCACTCTCTCACTCCCTCTGTCACTCACTCTCTCACCCCCTCTGTCACTCACTCTCTCACCCCCTCTGTCACTCACTCTCTCACCCCCTTTGTCACTCACTCTCTCACCCCCTCTGTCACTCACTCTCTCACCCCCTCTGTCAATCACTCTCTCACCCCCTCTGTCACTCTTTCTCTCACCCCCTCTTTCACTCACTCTCTCACCCCCTCTTTCACTCACTCTCTCACCCCCTCTGTCACTCACTCTCTCAACCCCCTCTGTTACTCACTCTCTCAACCCCTTCTGTCACTCACTCTCTCACCCCCTTTGTCACTCACTCTCTCACCCCCTCTGTCACTCACTCTCTCATCCCCTCTGTCACTCACTCTCTCAACCCCCTCTGTCACTCACTCTCTCAACCCCTTCTGTCACTCACTACCTCACCCCCTCTGTCACTCACTCTCTCACCCCCTCTGTCACTCACTCTCTCACCCCCTTTGTCACTCACTCTCTCACCCCCTCTGTCACTCACTCTCTGACCCCCTCTGTCACTCACTCTATCACCCCCTGTCACTCACTTTCTCAACCCCCTCTGTCACTCACTCTCTCATCCCCCCCCCCAGTCACTAACTCTCTCACCCCCTCTGTCACTCACTCTCTCACCCCCTCTGTCACTCACTCTCTCACCCCCTGTCACTCACTCTCTCACCCCCATTGTCACTCACTCTCTCAGCCCCTCTGTCACTCACTCTCTCTCACCCCCTGTCACTCACTTTGTCACCCCCTCTGTCACTCACTATCTCAACCCACTCTGTCACTCACTCTCTCAACCCCTCTGTCACTCACTCTCTCTCACCCCCTGTCACTCACTCTCTCAACCCCCTCTGTCACTCACTCGCTCAACCATCTCTGTCACTCACTCTCTCACCCCTCTGTCACTCACTCTCTCACCCTCTGTCACTCACTCTCTCAACCCCCTCTGTCGCTCACTCTCTCTCCCCATCTTTCACTTACTCTCTCAACCCCCTTTATCACTCACTCTCTCAATCTTCTCTGTCACTCATTCTCTCACCCCCTCTATCACTCACTCTCTCAACCCCCTCTGTCACTCTCTCACCCCCTCCGTCACTTACTCTCTTACCCCCTCTGTCACTCACTCTCTCACCCACTGTCACTCACTCTTTCAACCTCCTCTGTCACTCACTCTCTCACCCCCTGTCACTCACTCTCTCAACCCCCTCTGTCACTCATTTTCTCTCCCCATCTTTCACTCACTCTCTCAACCCCCTCTTTCACTCACTCTCTCAATCTCCTCTTTTACTCATTTTCTTACCCCTTCTGTCACTCACTCTCTCAACCCCCTCTGTCACTCTCTCACCCCCTCTGTCACTTACTCTCTCACCCCCTCTGTCACTCACTCTCTCACCCCCCACCCCCAGTCACTCAATCTCTCACTCCCTCTGTCACTCACTCTCTGAAACCCCTCTGTCACTCACTCTATCACCCCCTGTCACTCACTTTCTCAACCCCCTCAGTCACTCACTCTCTCAACCCCCCCCCCCCCCAGTCACTCACTCTCTCACCCCCTCTGTCACTCACTCTCTCACCCCCTCTGTCACTCACTCTCTCACCCCCTGTCACTCACTCTCTCACTCCCTCTGTCACTCACTCTCTCAGTCCCTCTGTCACTCACTCTCTCTTACCCCCTGTCACTCACTCTCTCAACCTCCTCTGTCACTCACTCTCTCACCCCCTGTCACTCACTCTCTCAACCCCCTCTGTCACTCACTTTCACACCCCCTCTGTTACTCACTCTCTCACCCCCTCTGTCACTCACTCTCTCAACCCCCTCTATCACTCACTCTCTCACCCCTCTGTCACTCACTCTCTCAACCCCCTCTGTCACTCACTCTCACACCTCCTGTGTCACTCACTCTCTCACCCCCTCTGTCACTCACTCTCTCAACCCCCTCTGTCACTCACTCTCTCACCTTTCTGTCACTCACTCTCTCACCCCCTGTCACTCACTCTCTGACCTCCTCTGTCACTCACTCTCTCACCCCCTCTGTCACTCACTCTCTCACCCACTCTTTCACTCACTCTCTCACCCCTTGTCACTCACTCTCTCAACCCCCTCTGTCACTCACTCTCTCAACCCCATCTGTCACTCACTCTCTCACCCCCTCTGTCACTCACTCTCTCAAACCCTTCTGTCAGTCACTCTCTCAACCCCCTCTGTCACTCACTCTCTCAACCCCCTCTGTCACTCACTCTCTCAACCCCCTCTGTCACTCACTCTCTCAACCCCCTCTGTCACTCACTCTCTCAACCCCCTTTGTCACTCACTCTGTCACCCCCTCTGTCACTCACTCTCTCACCCCCTCTGTCACTCACTCTCTCAACCCCCTCTGTCACTCACTCTCTCAATCTCCTCTGTCACTCATTCTCTTACCTCTTCTGTCACTCACTCTCTCAACCCCCTCTGTCACTCTCTCTCCCCATCTTTCACTCACTCTCTCAACCCCCTCTGTCACTCACTCTCTCAACCCCCTCTGTCACTCATTCTCTCACCCCCTTTGTCACTCACTCTCTCACCCCCTCTGTCACTCACTCTCTCAACCCCCTCTGTCACTCACTTTCTCACCCCCTCTGTCACTCACTCTCTCAACCCCCTCTGTCACTCACTATCTCAACCCCTTCTGTCACTCACTCTCTCAACCCCCTCTGTCACTCACTCTCTCACCCCCTCTGTCACTCACTCTCTCACCCCCTCTTTCACTCACTCTCTCAACCCCCTCTGTCACTCACTCTCTCACCCCCTCTGTCACTCACTCTCTCAACCCCCTCTGTCACTCACTCTCTCACCCCCTGTAACTCACTCTCTCAACTCCCTCTGTCACTCACTCTCTCAACCCCCTCTGTCACTCACTCTCTCACCCCCTCTGTCACTCAATCTCTCACCCCCTCTGTCACTCACTCTCTCAACCCCATCTGTCACTCACTCTCTCACCCCCTCTGTCACTCACTCTCTCAACCCCCTCTATCACTCACTCTCTCAACCCTCTCTGTTACTCACTCTCTCAACCCCTTCTGTCACTCACTCTCTCACCCCCTCTGTCACTCACTCTCTCACTCCCTCTGTCACTTACTCTCTCACCCCCTCTGTCACTCACTCTCTCAACCCACTCTGTCACTCACTCTCTCAACCCCCTCTGTCACTCACTCTCTCAACCCCTTCTGTCACTCACTCTCTCAACCCCTTCTGTCACTTACTCTCTCACCCCCTGTGTCACTCACTCTATCACCCCCTCTGTCACTCACTCTCTCAACCCCTCTGTCACTCACACTCTCTCACCCCGTCTGTCACTCACACTCTCACACCCCCTCTGTCACTCACTCTCTCACCCCCTCTGTCACTCACTCTCTCAACCCCTTCTGTCACTCAATCTCTCAACCCCTTCTGTCACTCACTCTCTCAACCCTTTCTGTCCCTCACTCTCTCACCCCCTCTGTCACTCACTCTCTTAACCCCTCTGTCACTCACTCTCTCACCCCCTCTGTCACTCACTCTCTCACCCTCTCTGTCACTCACTCTCTCAACCCCCTCTGCCACTCACTCTCTCACCCCCTCTGTCACTCACTCTCTCAACCCCCTCTGCTACTCACTCTCTCAACCCCCTCTGTCACTCACTCTCTCAACCCCCTCTGTCACTTACTCTCTCAACCCCATCTGTCACTCACTCTCTCACCCCCTCTGTCCCTCACTCTCCCGCCCCCTCTGTCACTCACTCTCTCAACCCCCTCTGGCACTCACTTTCTCAACCCCCTCTGTCACTCACTCTCTCACTCCCTCTGTCACTCACTCTCTCACCCCCTCTGTCACTCCCTCTCTCACCCCCTCTGTCACTCACTCTCTCACCCCCTTTGTCACTCACTCTCTCACCCCCTCTGTCACTCACTCTCTCACCCCCTCTGTCAATCACTCTCTCACCCCCTCTGTCACTCTTTCCCTCACCCCCTCTTTCACTCACTCTCTCACCCCCTCTTTCACTCACTCTCTCACCTCCTCTGTCACTCACTCTCTCAACCCCCTCTGTCACTCACTCTCTCAACCCCTTCTGTCACTCACTCTCTCACCCCTTTTGTCACTCACTCTCTCACCCCCTCTGTCACTCACTCTCTCACCCCCTTTGTCACTCAATCTCTCACACCCTCTTTCACTCACTCTCTCAACCCCCTCTGTCACTCACTCGCTCAACCATCTCTGTCACTCACTCTCTCACCCCTCTGTCACTCACTCTCTCACCCTCTGTCACTCACTCTCTCAACCCCCTCTGTCACTCACTCTCTCTCCCCATCTTTCACTTACTCTCTCAACCCCCTTCATCACTCACTCTCTCAATCTTCTCTGTCACTCATTCTCTCACCCCCTCTATCACTCACTCTCTCACCCCCTCCGTCACTTACTCTCTTACCCCCTCTGTCACTCACTCTCTCACCCACTGTCACTCACTCTTTCAACCTCCTCTGTCACTCACTCTCTCACCCCCTGTCACTCACTCTCTCAACCCCCTCTGTCACTCATTTTCTCTCCCCATCTTTCACTCACTCTCTCAACCCCCTCTTTCACTCACTCTCTCAATCTCCTCTTTTACTCATTCTCTTACCCCTTCTGTCACTCACTCTCTCAACCCCCTCTGTCACTCTCTCACCCCCTCTGTCACTTACTCTCTCACCCCCTCTGTCACTCACTCTCTCACCCCCCCCCCCAGTCACTCAATCTCTCACTCCCTCTGTCACTCACTCTCTGAAACCCCTCTGTCACTCACTCTATCACCCCCTGTCACTCACTTTTTCAACCCCCTCAGTCACTCACTCTCTCAACCCCCCCCCCAGTCACTCACTCTCTCACCCCCTCTGTCACTCAATCTCTCACCCCCTCTGTCACTCACTCTCTCACCCCCTGTCACTCACTCTCTCACTCCCTCTGTCACTCACTCTCTCAGTCCCTCTGTCACTCACTCTCTCTCACCCCCTGTCACTCACTCTCTCAACCTCCTCTGTCACTCACTCTCTCACCCCCTGTAACTCACTCTCTCAACCCCCTCTGTCACTCACTTTCACACCCCCTCTGTTACTCACTCTCTCACCCCCTCTGTCACTCACTCTCTCAACCCCCTCTATCACTCACTCTCTCACCCCTCTGTCACTCACTCTCTCAACCCCCTCTGTCACTCACTCTCACACCCCCTGTGTCACTCACTCTCTCACCCCCTCTGTCACTCACTATCTCAACCCCCTCTGTCACTCACTCTCTCACCTTTCTGTCACTCACTCTCTCACCCCCTGTCACTCACTCTCTGACCTCCTCTGTCACTCACTCTCTCACCCCCTCTGTCACTCACTCTCTCACCCCCTCTTTCACTCACTCTCTCACCCCTTGTCACTCACTCTCTCAACCCCCCTCTGTCACTCACTCTCTTAACCCCATCTGTCACTCACTCTCTCACCCCCTCTGTCACTCACTCTCTCAAACCCTTCTGTCAGTCACTCTCTCAACCCCCTCTGTCACTCACTCTCTCAACCCCCTCTGTCACTCACTCTCTCAACCCCCTCTGTCACTCACTCTCTCAACCCCCTCTGTCACTCACTCTCTCAACCCCCTTTGTCACTCACTCTGTCACCTTCTCTGTCACTCACTCTCTCACCCCCTCTGTCACTCACTCTCTCAACCCCCTCTGTCACTCACTCTCTCAATCTCCTCTGTCACTCATTCTCTTACCTCTTCTGTCACTCACTCTCTCAACCCCCTCTGTCACTCTCTCTCCCCATCTTTCACTCACTCTCTCAACCCCCTCTGTCACTCACTCTCTCAACCCCCTCTGTCACTCATTCTCTCACCCCCTCTGTCACTCACTCTCTCACCCCCTCTGTCACTCACTCTCTCAACCCCCTCTGTCACTCACTTTCTCACCCCCTCTGTCACTCACTCTCTCAACCCCCTCTGTCACTCACTATCTCAACCCCTTCTGTCACTCACTCTCTCAACCCCCTCTGTCACTCACTCTCTCACCCCCTCTGTCACTCACTCTCTCACCCCCTCTTTCACTCACTCTCTCAACCCCCTCTGTCACTCACTCTATCACCCCCTCTGTCACTCACTCTCTCAACCCCTCTGTCACTCACACTCTCTCACCCCGTCTGTCACTCACACTCTCACACCCCCTCTGTCACTCACTCTCTCACCCCCTCTGTCACTCACTCTCTCAACCCCTTCTGTCACTCAATCTCTCAACCCCTTCTGTCACTCACTCTCTCAACCCTTTCTGTCACTCACTCTCTCACCCCCTCTGTCACTCACTCTCTTAACCCCTCTGTCACTCACTCTCTCACCCCCTCTGTCACTCACTCTCTCACCCTCTCTGTCACTCACTCTCTCAACCCCCTCTGCCACTCACTCTCTCACCCCCTCTGTCACTCACTCTCTCAACCCCCTCTGCTACTCACTCTCTCAACCCCCTCTGTCGCTCACTCTCTCAACCCCCTCTGTCACTTACTCTCTCAACCCCATCTGTCACTCACTCTCTCACCCCCTCTGTCCCTCACTCTCCCGCCCCCTTTGTCACTCACTCTCTCAACCCCCTCTGGCACTCACTTTCTCAACCCCCTCTGTCACTCACTCTCTCACTCCCTCTGTCACTCACTCTCTCACCCCCTCTGTCACTCACTCTCTCACCCCCTCTGTCACTCACTCTCTCACCCCCTTTGTCACTCACTCTCTCACCCCCTCTGTCACTCACTCTCTCACCCCCTCTGTCAATCACTCTCTCACCCCCTCTGTCACTCTTTCCCTCACCCCCTCTTTCACTCACTCTCTCACCCCCTCTTTCACCCACTCTCTCACCCCCTCTGTCACTCACTCTCTCAACCCCCTCTGTCACTCACTCTCTCAACCCCTTCTGTCACTCAGTCTCTCACCCCCTTTGTCACTCACTCTCTCACCCCCTCTGTCACTCACTTTCTCAACCCCCTCTGTCACTCACTCTCTCACTCCCTCTGTCACTCACTCTCTCACCCCCTCTGTCACTCACTCTCTCACCCCCTCTGTCACTCACTCTCTCACCCCCTTTGTCACTCACTCTCTCACCCCCTCTGTCACTCACTCTCTCACCCCCTCTGTCACTCACTCTCTCACCCCCTCTGTCACTCAATCTCTCACACCCTCTTTCACTCACTCTCTCAACCCCCTCTGTCACTCTCTCTCCCCATCTTTCACTCACTCTCTCAACCCCCTCTGTCACTCACTCTCTCAACCCCCTCTGTCACTCATTCTCTCACCCCCTCTGTCACTCACTCTCTCACCCCCTCTGTCACTCACTCTCTCAACCCCCTCTGTCACTCACTTTCTCACCCCCTCTGTCACTCACTCTCTCAACCCCCTCTGTCACTCACTATCTCAACCCCTTCTGTCACTCACTCTCTCAACCCCCTCTGTCACTCACTCTCTCACCCCCTCTGTCACTCACTCTCTCACCCCCTCTTTCACTCACTCTCTCAACCCCCTCTGTCACTCACTCTATCACCCCCTCTGTCACTCACTCTCTCAACCCCTCTGTCACTCACACTCTCTCACCCCGTCTGTCACTCACACTCTCACACCCCCTCTGTCACTCACTCTCTCACCCCCTCTGTCACTCACTCTCTCAACCCCTTCTGTCACTCAATCTCTCAACCCCTTCTGTCACTCACTCTCTCAACCCTTTCTGTCACTCACTCTCTCACCCCCTCTGTCACTCACTCTCTTAACCCCTCTGTCACTCACTCTCTCACCCCCTCTGTCACTCACTCTCTCACCCTCTCTGTCACTCACTTTCTCAACCCCCTCTGCCACTCACTCTCTCACCCCCTCTGTCACTCACTCTCTCAACCCCCTCTGCTACTCACTCTCTCAACCCCCTCTGTCACTCACTCTCTCAACCCCCTCTGTCACTTACTCTCTCAACCCTATCTGTCACTCACTCTCTCACCCCCTCTGTCCCTCACTCTCCCGCCCCCTCTGTCACTCACTCTCTCAACCCCCTCTGGCACTCACTTTCTCAACCCCCTCTGTCACTCACTCTCTCACTCCCTCTGTCACTCACTCTCTCACCCCCTCTGTCACTCACTCTCTCACCCCCTCTGTCACTCACTCTCTCACCCCCTTTGTCACTCACTCTCTCACCCCCTCTGTCACTCACTCTCTCACCCCCTCTGTCAATCACTCTCTCACCCCCTCTGTCACTCTTTCCCTCACCCCCTCTTTCACTCACTCTCTCACCCCCTCTTTCACTCACTCTCTCACCCCCTCTGTCACTCACTCTCTCAACCCCCTCTGTCACTCACTCTCTCAACCCCTTCTGTCACTCACTCTCTCACCCCCTTTGTCACTCACTCTCTCACCCCCTCTGTCACTCACTTTCTCAACCCCCTCTGCCACTCACTCTCTCACTCCCTCTGTCACTCACTCTCTCACCCCCTCTGTCACTCACTCTCTCACCCCCTCTGTCACTCACTCTCTCACCCCCTTTGTCACTCACTCTCTCACCCCCTCTGTCACTCACTCTCTCACCCCCTCTGTCACTCACTCTCTCACCCCCTCTGTCACTCAATCTCTCACACCCTCTTTCACTCACTCTCTCAACCCCCTCTGTCACTCTCTCTCTCCATCTTTCACTCACTCTCTCAACCCCCTCTGTCAGTCACTCTCTCAACCCCCTCTGTCACTCATTCTCTCACCCCCTCTGTCACTCACTCTCTCACCCCCTCTGTCACTCACTCTCTCAACCCCCTCTGTCACTCACTTTCTCACCCCCTCTGTCACTCACTCTCTCACCCCCTCTGTCACTCACTATCTCAACCCCTTCTGTGACTCACTCTCTCAACCCCCTCTGTCACTCACTCTCTCACCCCCTCTGTCACTCACTCTCTCACCCCCTCTTTCACTCACTCTCTCAACCCCCTCTGTCACTCACTCTATCACCCCCTCTGTCACTCACTCTCTCAACCCCTCTGTCACTCACACTCTCTCACCCCGTCTGTCACTCACACTCTCACACCCCCTCTGTCACTCACTCTCTCACCCCCTCTGTCACTCACTCTCTCAACCCCTTCTGTCACTCAATCTCTCAACCCCTTCTGTCACTCACTCTCTCAACCCTTTCTGTCACTCACTCTCTCACCCCCTCTGTCACTCACTCTCTTAACCCCTCTGTCACTCACTCTCTCACCCCCTCTGTCACTCACTCTCTCACCCTCTCTGTCACTCACTCTCTCAACCCCCTCTGCCACTCACTCTCTCACCCCCTCTGTCACTCACTCTCTCAACCCCCTCTGCTACTCACTCTCTCAACCCCCTCTGTCACTCACTCTCTCAACCCCCTCTGTCACTTACTCTCTCAACCCTATCTGTCACTCACTCTCTCACCCCCTCTGTCCCTCACTCTCCCGCCCCCTCTGTCACTCACTCTCTCAACCCCCTCTGGCACTCACTTTCTCAACCCCCTCTGTCACTCACTCTCTCACTCCCTCTGTCACTCACTCTCTCACCCCCTCTGTCACTCACTCTCTCACCCCCTCTGTCACTCACTCTCTCACCCCCTTTGTCACTCACTCTCTCACCCCCTCTGTCACTCACTCTCTCACCCCCTCTGTCAATCACTCTCTCACCCCCTCTGTCACTCTTTCCCTCACCCCCTCTTTCACTCACTCTCTCACCCCCTCTTTCACTCACTCTCTCACCCGCTCTGTCACTCACTCTCTCAACCCCCTCTGTCACTCACTCTCTCAACCCCTTCTGTCACTCACTCTCTCACCCCCTTTGTCACTCACTCTCTCACCCCCTCTGTCACTCACTCTCTCACCCCCTCTGTCACTCAATCTCTCACACCCTCTTTCACTCACTCTCTCAACCCCCTCTGTCACTCACTCTCTTACCCCCTCTGTCACTCACTCTCTCAACCCCCTCTGTCACTCACTCTCTCACCCCCTGTCATTCACTCTCTCAACCATCTCTGTCACTCACTCTCTCAACCCCCTCTGTCACTCACTCTCTCACCCCCTCTGTCACTCAATCTCTCACCCCCTCTGTCACTCACTCTCTCAACCCCATCTGTCACTCATTCTCTCACCCCCTCTGTCACTCACTCTCTCAACTCCCTCTATCACTCACTCTCTCAACCCTCTCTGTTACTCACTCTCTCAACCCCTTCTGTCACTCACTCTCTCACCCCCTCTGTCACTCATCCTCTCTCTCCCTCTGTCACTTACTCTCTCACCCCCTCTGTCACTCACTCTCTCAACCCCCTCTGTCACTCACTCTCTCAACCCCCAATGTCACTCACTCTCTCAACCCCTTCTGTCACTCACTCTCTCAACCCCTTCTGTCACTTACTCTCTCACTCCCTGTGTCACTCACTCTATCACCCCCTCTGTCACTCACTCTCTCAACCCCTCTGTCACTCACACTCTCTCACCCCGTCTGTCACTCACACTCTCACACCCCCTCTGTCACTCACTCTCTCACCCCCTCTGTCACTCACTCTCTCAACCCCCTCTGTCACTCAATCTCTCACACCCTCTTTCACTCACTCTCTCAACCCCCTCTGTCACTCTCTCTCCCCATCTTTCACTCACTCTCTCAACCCCCTCTGTCACTCACTCTCTCAACCCCCTCTGTCACTCATTCTCTCACCCCCTCTGTCACTCACTCTCTCACCCCCTCTGTCACTCACTCTCTCAACCCCCTCTGTCACTCACTTTCTCACCCCCTCTGTCACTCACTCTCTCAACCCCCTCTGTCACTCACTATCTCAACCCCTTCTGTCACTCACTCTCTCAACCCCCTCTGTCACTCACTCTCTCACCCCCTCTGTCACTCACTCTCTCACCCCCTCTTTCACTCACTCTCTCAACCCCCTCTGTCACTCACTCTATCACCCCCTCTGTCACTCACTCTCTCAACCCCTCTGTCACTCACACTCTCTCACCCCGTCTGTCACTCACACTCTCACACCCCCTCTGTCACTCACTCTCTCACCCCCTCTGTCACTCACTCTCTCAACCCCTTCTGTCACTCAATCTCTCAACCCCTTCTGTCACTCACTCTCTCAACCCTTTCTGTCACTCACTCTCTCACCCCCTCTGTCACTCACTCTCTTAACCCCTCTGTCACTCACTCTCTCACCCCCTCTGTCACTCACTCTCTCACCCTCTCTGTCACTCACTCTCTCAACCCCCTCTGCCACTCACTCTCTCACCCCCTCTGTCACTCACTCTCTCAACCCCCTCTGCTACTCACTCTCTCAACCCCCTCTGTCACTCACTCTCTCAACCCCCTCTGTCACTTACTCTCTCAACCCCATCTGTCACTCACTCTCTCACCCCCTCTGTCCCTCACTCTCCCGCCCCCTCTGTCACTCACTCTCTCAACCCCCTCTGGCACTCACTTTCTCAACCCCCTCTGTCACTCACTCTCTCACTCCCTCTGTCACTCACTCTCTCACCCCCTCTGTCACTCCATCTCTCACCCCCTCTGTCACTCACTCTCTCACCCCCTTTGTCACTCACTCTCTCACCCCCTCTGTCACTCACTCTCTCACCCCCTCTGTCACTCACTTTCTCACCCCCTCTGTCACTCTCTCTCCCCATCTTTCACTCACTCTCTCAACCCCCTCTGTCACTCACTCTCTCAACCCCCTCTGTCACTCATTCTCTCACCCCCTCTGTCACTCACTCTCTCACCCCCTCTGTCACTCACTCTCTCAACCCCCTCTGTCACTCACTTTCTCACCCCCTCTGTCACTCACTCTCTCAACCCCCTCTGTCACTCACTATCTCAACCCCTTCTGTCACTCACTCTCTCAACCCCCTCTGTCACTCACTCTCTCACCCCCTCTGTCACTCACTCTCTCACCCCCTCTTTCACTCACTCTCTCAACCCCCTCTGTCACTCACTCTATCACCCCCTCTGTCACTCACTCTCTCAACCCCTCTGTAGCTAACACTCTCTCACCCCGTCTGTCACTCACACTCTCACACCCCCTCTGTCACTCACTCTCTCAACCCCTTCTGTCACTCAATCTCTCAACCCCTTCTGTCACTCACTCTCTCAACCCTTTCTGTCACTCACTCTCTCACCCCCTCTGTCACTCACTCTCTTAACCCCTCTGTCACTCACTCTCTAACCCCCTCTGTCCCTCACTCTCCCGCCCCCTCTGTCACTCACTCTCTCAACCCCCTCTGGCACTCACTTTCTCAACCCCCTCTGTCACTCACTCTCTCACTCCCTCTGTCACTCACTCTCTCACCCCCTCTGTCACTCACTCTCTCACCCCCTCTGTCACTCACTCTCTCACCCCCTTTGTCACTCACTCTCTCACCCCCTCTGTCACTCACTCTCTCACCCCCTCTGTCAATCACTCTCTCACCCCCTCTGTCACTCTTTCCCTCACCCCCTCTTTCACTCACTCTCTCACCCCCTCTTTCACTCACTCTCTCACCCCCTCTGTCACTCACTCTCTCAACCCCCTCTGTCACTCACTCTCTCAACCCCTTCTGTCACTCACTCTCTCACCCCCTTTGTCACTCACTCTCTCACCCCCTCTGTCACTCACTCTCTCACCCCCTCTGTCACTCAATCTCTCACACCCTCTTTCACTCACTCTCTCAACCCCCTCTGTCACTCACTCTCTTACCCCCTCTGTCACTCACTCTCTCAACCCCCTCTGTCACTCACTCTCTCACCCCCTGTCATTCACTCTCTCAACCATCTCTGTCACTCACTCTCTCAACCCCCTCTGTCACTCACTCTCTCACCCCCTCTGTCACTCAATCTCTCACCCCCTCTGTCACTCACTCTCTCAACCCCATCTGTCACTCACTCTCTCACCCCCTCTGTCACTCACTCTCTCAACCCCCTCTATCACTCACTCTCTCAACCCTCTCTGTTACTCACTCTCTCAACCCCTTCTGTCACTCACTCTCTCACCCTCTCTGTCACTCATTTTCTCTCTCCCTCTGTCACTTACTCTCTCACCCCCTCTGTCACTCACTCTCTCAATACCCTCTGTCACTCACTCTCTCAACCCCCAATGTCACTCACTCTCTCAACCCCTTCTGTCACTCACTCTCTCAACCCCTTCTGTCACTTACTCTCTCACTCCCTGTGTCACTCACTCTATCACCCCCTCTGTCACTCACTCTCTCAACCCCTCTGTCACTCACACTCTCTCACCCCGTCTGTCACTCACACTCTCACACCCCCTCTGTCACTCACTCTCTCACCCCCTCTGTCACTCACTCTCTCAACCCCTTCTGTCACTCAATCTCTCAACCCCTTCTGTCACTCACTCTCTCAACCCCTTCTGTCACTCACTCTCTCACCCCCTCTGTCACTCACTCTTTTAACCCCTCTGTCACTCACTCTCTCACCCCCTCTGTCACTCACTCTCTCACCCTCTCTGTCACTCACTCTCTCAACCCCCTCTGCCGCTCACTCTCTCACCCCCTCTGCCACTCACTCTCTCAACCCCCTCTGCTACTCACTCTCTGAACCCCCTCTGTCACTCACTCTCTCAACCCCTTCTGTCACTTACTCTCTCAACCCCCTCTGTCACTCACTCTCTCACCCCCTCTGTCACTCACTCTCTCATCCCCTCTGTCACTCACTCTCTCAACCCCCTCTGCCACTCACTCTCTCAACCCCTTCTGTCACTCACTACCTCACCCCCTCTGTCACTCACTCTCTCACCCCCTCTGTCACTCACTCTCTCACCCCCTTTGTCACTCACTCTCTCACCCCCTCAGTCACTCACTCTCTGACCCCCTCTGTCACTCACTCTATCACCCCATGTCACTCACTTTCTCAACCCCCTCTGTCACTCACTCTCTCATCCCCCCCCCCCCCCAGTCACTAACTCTCTAACCCCCTCTGTCACTCACTCTCTCACCCCCTCTGTCACTCACTCTCTCACCCTCTGTCACTCACTCTCATTCCCTCTGTCACTCATTCTCTCAGCCCCTCTGTCACTCACTCTCTCTCACCCCCTGTCACTCACTTTGTCACCCCCTCTGTCACTCACTGTCTCAACCCACTCTGTCACTCACTCTCTCAACCCCTCTGTCACTCACTCTCTCTCACCCCCTGTCACTCACTCTCTCAACCCCCTCTGTCACTCACTCGCTCAACCATCTCTGTCACTCACTCTCTCACCCCTCTGTCACTCACTCTCTCACCCTCTGTCACTCACTCTCTCAACCCCCTCTGTCACTCACTCTCTCTCCCCATCTTTCACTTACTCTCTCAACCCCCTTCATCACTCACTCTCTCAATCTTTTCTGTCACTCATTCTCTCACCCCCTCTATCACTCACTCTCTCAACCCCCTCTGTCACTCTCTCACCCCCTCCGTCACTTACTCTCTTACCCCCTCTGTCACTCACTCTCTCACCCACTGTCACTCACTCTTTCAACCTCCTCTGTCACTCACTCTCTCACCCCCTGTCACTCACTCTCTCAACCCCCTCTGTCACTCATTTTCTCTCCCCATCTTTCACTCACTCTCTCAACCCCCTCTTTCACTCACTCTCTCAATCTCCTCTGTTACTCATTCTCTTACCCCTTCTGTCACTCACTCTCTCAACCCCCTCTGTCACTCTCTCACACCCTCTGTCACTCACTCTCTCACCCCCCCCCCCAGTCACTCACTCTCTCACTCCCTCTGTCACTCACTCTCTGACCCCCTCTGTCACTCACTCTATCACCCCCTGTCACTCACTTTCTCAACTCCCTCAGTCACTCACTTTCTCAACCCCCCCCCCCCCAGTTACTAACTCTCTCACCCCCTCTGTCACTCACTCTCTCACCCCCTCTGTCACTAACTCTCTCACCCCCTGTCACTCACTCTCTCACCCCCTCTGTCACTCACTCTCTCTCACCCCCTGTCACTCACTCTCTCAACCTCCTCTGTCACTCACTCTCTCACCCCCTGTCACTCACTCTCTCAACCCCCTCTTTCACTAACTTTCACACCCCCTCTGTCACTCACTCTCTCACCCCCTCTGTCACTCACTCTCTCAACCCCCTCTATCACTCACTCTCTCACCCCTCTGTCACTCACTCTCTCAACCCCCTCTGTCACTCACTCTCACACCCCCTGTGTCACTCATTCTCTCACCCCCTCTGTCACTCACTCTCTCAACCCCCTCTGTCACTCACTCTCTCACTCCCTCTGTCACTCACTCTCTCACCCCCTCTGTCACTCCCTCTCTCACCCCCTCTGTCACTCACTCTCTCACCCCCTTTGTCACTCACTCTCTCACCCCCTCTGTCACTCACTCTCTCACCCCCTCTGTCACTCACTTTCTCACCCCCTCTGTCACTCTCTCTCCCCATCTTTCACTCACTCTCTCAACCCCCTCTGTCACTCACTCTCTCAACCCCCTCTGTCACTCATTCTCTCACCCCCTCTGTCACTCACTCTCTCACCCCCTCTGTCACTCACTCTCTCAACCCCCTCTGTCACTCACTTTCTCACCCCCTCTGTCACTCACTCTCTCAACCCCCTCTGTCACTCACTCTCTCACCCCCTGTCACTCACTCTCTCAACCCCCTCTGTCACTCACTCTCTCACCCCCTCTGTCACTCACTCTCTCACCCCCTCTTTCACTCACTCTCTCAACCCCCTCTGTCACTCACTCTATCACCCCCTCTGTCACTCACTCTCTCAACCCCTCTGTAGCTAACACTCTCTCACCCCGTCTGTCACTCACACTCTCACACCCCCTCTGTCACTCACTCTCTCACCCCCTCTGTCACTCACTCTCTCAACCCCTTCTGTCACTCAATCTCTCAACCCCTTCTGTCACTCACTCTCTCAACCCTTTCTGTCACTCACTCTCTCACCCCCTCTGTCACTCACTCTCTTAACCCCTCTGTCACTCACTCTCTAACCCCCTCTGTCCCTCACTCTCCCGCCCCCTCTGTCACTCACTCTCTCAACCCCCTCTGGCACTCACTTTCTCAACCCCCTCTGTCACTCACTCTCTCACTCCCTCTGTCACTCACTCTCTCACCCCCTCTGTCACTCACTCTCTCACCCCCTCTGTCACTCACTCTCTCACCCCCTTTGTCACTCACTCTCTCACCCCCTCTGTCACTCACTCTCTCACCCCCTCTGTCAATCACTCTCTCACCCCCTCTGTCACTCTTTCCCTCACCCCCTCTTTCACTCACTCTCTCACCCCCTCTTTCACTCACTCTCTCACCCCCTCTGTCACTCACTCTCTCAACCCCCTCTGTCACTCACTCTCTCAACCCCTTCTGTCACTCACTCTCTCACCCCCTTTGTCACTCACTCTCTCACCCCCTCTGTCACTCACTCTCTCACCCCCTCTGTCACTCAATCTCTCACACCCTCTTTCACTCACTCTCTCAACCCCCTCTGTCACTCACTCTCTTACCCCCTCTGTCACTCACTCTCTCAACCCCCTCTGTCACTCACTCTCTCACCCCCTGTCATTCACTCTCTCAACCATCTCTGTCACTCACTCTCTCAACCCCCTCTGTCACTCACTCTCTCACCCCCTCTGTCACTCAATCTATCACCCCCTCTGTCACTCACTCTCTCAACCCCATCTGTCACTCACTCTCTCACCCCCTCTGTCACTCACTCTCTCAACCCCCTCTATCACTCACTCTCTCAACCCTCTCTGTTACTCACTCTCTCAACCTCTTCTGTCACTCACTCTCTCACCCTCTCTGTCACTCATTTTCTCTCTCCCTCTGTCACTTACTCTCTCACCCCCTCTGTCACTCAATCTCTCAATACCCTCTGTCACTCACTCTCTCAACCCCCAATGTCACTCACTCTCTCAACCCCTTCTGTCACTCACTCTCTCAACCCCTTCTGTCACTTACTCTCTCACTCCCTGTGTCACTCACTCTATCACCCCCTCTGTCACTCACTCTCTCAACCCCTCTGTCACTCACACTCTCTCACCCCGTCTGTCACTCACACTCTCACACCCCCTCTGTCACTCACTCTCTCACCCCCTCTGTCACTCACTCTCTCAACCCCTTCTGTCACTCAATCTCTCAACCCCTTCTGTCACTCACTCTCTCAACCCCTTCTGTCACTCACTCTCTCACCCCCTCTGTCACTCACTCTTTTAACCCCTCTGTCACTCACTCTCTCACCCCCTCTGTCACTCACTCTCTCACCCTCTCTGTCACTCACTCTCTCAACCCCCTCTGCCACTCACTCTCTCACCCCCTCTGCCACTCACTCTCTCAACCCCCTCTGCTACTCACTCTCTCAACCCCCTCTGTCACTCACTCTCTCAACCCCTTCTGTCACTTACTCTCTCAACCCCCTCTGTCACTCACTCTCTCACCCCCTCTGTCACTCACTCTCTCATCCCCTCTGTCACTCACTCTCTCAACCCCCTCTGGCACTCACTCTCTCAACCCCTTCTGTCACTCACTACCTCACCCCCTCTGTCACTCACTCTCTCACCCCCTCTGTCACTCACTCTCTCACCCCCTTTGTCACTCACTCTCTCACCCCCTCAGTCACTCACTCTCTGACCCCCTCTGTCACTCACTCTATCACCCCATGTCACTCACTTTCTCAACCCCCTCTGTCACTCACTCTCTCATCCCCCCCCCCAGTCACTAACTCTCTAACCCCCTCTGTCACTCACTCTCTCACCCCCTCTGTCACTCACTCTCTCACCCTCTGTCACTCACTCTCTCACCCCCTCTGTCACTCATTCTCTCAGCCCCTCTGTCACTCACTCTCTCTCACCCCCTGTCACTCACTTTGTCACCCCCTCTGTCACTCACTGTCTCAACCCACTCTGTCACTCACTCTCTCAACCCCTCTGTCACTCACTCTCTCTCACCCCCTGTCACTCACTCTCTCAACCCCCTCTGTCACTCACTCGCTCAACCATCTCTGTCACTCACTCTCTCACCCCTCTGTCACTCACTCTCTCACCCTCTGTCACTCACTCTCTCAACCCCCTCTGTCACTCACTCTCTCTCCCCATCTTTCACTTACTCTCTCAACCCCCTTCATCACTCACTCTCTCAATCTTTTCTGTCACTCATTCTCTCACCCCCTCTATCACTCACTCTCTCAACCCCCTCTGTCACTCTCTCACCCCCTCCGTCACTTACTCTCTTACCCCCTCTGTCACTCACTCTCTCACCCACTGTCACTCACTCTTTCAACCTCCTCTGTCACTCACTCTCTCACCCCCTGTCACTCACTCTCTCAACCCCCTCTGTCACTCATTTTCTCTCCCCATCTTTCACTCACTCTCTCAACCCCCTCTTTCACTCACTCTCTCAATCTCCTCTGTTACTCATTCTCTTACCCCTTCTGTCACTCACTCTCTCAACCCCCTCTGTCACTCTCTCACACCCTCTGTCACTCACTCTCTCACCCCCCCCAGTCACTCACTCTCTCACTCCCTCTGTCACTCACTCTCTGACCCCCTCTGTCACTCACTCTATCACCCCCTGTCACTCACTTTCTCAACTCCCTCAGTCACTCACTTTCTCAACCCCCCCCCCCAGTTACTAACTCTCTCACCCCCTCTGTCACTCACTCTCTCACCCCCTCTGTCACTAACTCTCTCACCCCCTGTCACTCACTCTCTCACCCCCTCTGTCACTCACTCTCTCTCACCCCCTGTCACTCACTCTCTCAACCTCCTCTGTCACTCACTCTCTCACCCCCTGTCACTCACTCTCTCAACCCCCTCTTTCACTAACTTTCACACCCCCTCTGTCACTCACTCTCTCACCCCCTCTGTCACTCACTCTCTCAACCCCCTCTATCACTCACTCTCTCACCCCTCTGTCACTCACTCTCTCAACCCCCTCTGCCATTCACTCCCACACCCCCTGTGTCACTCATTCTCTCACCCCCTCTGTCACTCACTCTCTCAACCCCCTCTGTCACTCACTCTCTCACCTTTCTGTCACTCACTCTCTCACCCCCTGTCACTCACTCTCTCACCTCCTCTTTCACTCACTCTCTCAACCCCTTCTGTCACTAACTACCTCACCCCCTCTGTCACTCACTCTCTCACCCCCTCTGTCACTCACTCTCTCACCCCCTTTGTCACTCACTCTCTCACCCCCTCTGTCACTCACTCTCTGACCCCCTCTGTCACTCACTCTATCACCCCCTGTCACTCACTTTCTCAACCCCCTCTGTCACTCACTCTCTCACCCCCCCCCCCAGTCACTCACTCTCTCACCCCCTCTGTCACTCACTCTCTCACCCCCTCTGTCACTCACTCTCTCACCCCCTGTCACTCACTCTCTCACCCCCTCTGTCACTCACTCTCTCAGCCCCTCTGTCACTCACTCTCTCTCACCCCCTGTCACTCACTTTGTCACCCCCTCTGTCACTCACTATCTCAACCCACTCTGTCACTCACTCTCTCAACCCCTCTGTCACTCACTCTCTCTCACCCCCTGTCACTCACTCTCTCAACCCCCTCTGTCACTCACTCGCTCAACCATCTCTGTCACTCACTCTCTCACCCCTCTGTCACTCACTCTCTCACCCTCTGTCACTCACTCTCTCAACCCCCTCTGTCACTCACTCTCTCTCCCCATCTTTCACTTACTCTCTCAACCCCCTTCTTCACTCACTCTCTCAATCTTCTCTGTCACTCATTCTCTTACCCCCTCTATCACTCACTCTCTCAACCCCCTCTGTCACTCTCTAACCCCCTCCGTCACTTACTCTCTTACCCCCTCTGTCACTCACTCTCTCACCCACTGTCACTCACTCTTTCAACCTCCTCTGTCACTCACTCTCTCACCCCCTGTAACTCACTCTCTCAACCCCCTCTGTCACTCATTTTCTCTCCCCATCTTTCACTCACTCTCTCAACCCCCTCTTTCACTCACTCTCTCATTCTCCTCGGTTACTCATTCTCTTACCCCTTCTGTCACTCACTCTCTCAACCCCCTCTGTCACTTTCTCACCCCCTCTGTCACTTACTCTCTCACCCCCTCTGTCACTCACTCTCTCACCCCCCCTCCCCAGTCACTCACTCTCTCACTCCCTCTGTCACACACTCTCTGACCCCCTCTGTCACTCACTCTATCACCCCCTGTCACTCACTTTCTCAACCCCCTCAGTCACTCACTCTCTCAACCCCCCTCCCCAGTCACTCACTCTCTCACCCCCTCTGTCACTCACTCTCTCACCCCCTCTGTCACTCACTCTCTCACCCCCTGTCACTCACTCTCTCACCCCCTCTGTCACTCACTCTCTCAGCCCCTCTGTCACTCACTCTCTCTCACCCCCTGTCACTAACTTTCACACCCCCTCTGTCACTCACTCTCTCACCCCCTCTGTCACTCACTCTCTCAACCCCCTCTATCACTCACTCTCTCACCCCTCTGTCACTCACTCTCTCAACCCCCTCTGTCACTCACTCTCACACCCCCTGTGTCACTCACTCTCTCACCCCCTCTGTCACTCACTCTCTCAACCCCCTCTGTCACTCACTCTCTCACCTTTCTGTCACTCACTCTCTCACCCCCTGTCACTCACTCTCTCACCTCCTCTGTCACTCACTCTCTCACCCCCTCTGTCACTCACTCTCTCACCCCCTCTTTCACTCACTCTCTCACCCCTTGTCACTCACTCTCTCAACCCCCTCTGTCACTCACTCTCTCAACCCCATCTGTCACTCACTCTCTCACCCCCTCTGTCACTCACTCTCTCAACCCCTTCTGTCACTCACTCTCTCAACCCCCTCTGTCACTCACTCTCTCAACCCCCTCTGTCACTCACTCTCTCAACCCCCTCTGTCACTCACTCTCTCAACCCCCTTTGTCACTCACTCTGTCACCCCCTATCACTCACTCTCTCACCCCCTCTGTCACTCACTCTCTCAACCCCCTCTGTCACTCACTTTCTCACCCCCTCTGTCACTCACTCTCTCAACCCCCTCTGTCACTCACTCTCTCAACCTTATCTGTCACTCACTTTCTCACCCCCTCTGTCACTCACTCTCTCAACCCCCTCTGTCACTCACTCTCTAACCCCCTCTGTCACTCACTCTCTCACCCCCTCTGTCACTCACTCTCTCAACCCCCTCTGTCACTCACTCTCTCACCCCCTTTGTCACTCACTCTCTCAACCCCCTATTTACCTCACTCTCTCACCCCCTGTCACTCACTCTTTCAACCCCATCTATCACTCACTCTCTCAACCCCTTCTGTCACTCACTCTCTCACCCCCTCTGTCACTCAATCTCTCACCCCCTCTGTCACTCACTCTCTCAACCCCCTCTGTCACTCACTCTCACACCCCCTCTGTCACTCACTCTCTCACACCCTCTGTCACTCACTCTCTCAACCCCCTCTGCCACTCACTCTCTCAACCCCTTCTGTCACTCATTCTCTCACTCCCTCTGTCACTTACTCTCTTACCCCCTCTGTCACTCACTATCTCAACCCCCTCTGTCACTCATTCTCTTACCCCCTCTATCACTCACTCTCTCAACCCCCTCTGTCACTCTCTAACCCCCTCCGTCACTTACTCTCTTACCCCCTCTGTCACTCACTCTCTCACCCACTGTCACTCACTCTTTCAACCTCCTCTGTCACTCACTCTCTCACCCCCTGTAACTCACTCTCTCAACCCCCTCTGTCACTCATTTTCTCTCCCCATCTTTCACTCACTCTCTCAACCCCCTCTTTCACTCACTCTCTCATTCTCCTCGGTTACTCATTCTCTTACCCCTTCTGTCACTCACTCTCTCAACCCCCTCTGTCACTTTCTCACCCCCTCTGTCACTTACTCTCTCACCCCCTCTGTCACTCACTCTCTCACCCCCCCTCCCCAGTCACTCACTCTCTCACTCCCTCTGTCACACACTCTCTGACCCCCTCTGTCACTCACTCTATCACCCCCTGTCACTCACTTTCTCAACCCCCTCAGTCACTCACTCTCTCAACCCCCCTCCCCAGTCACTCACTCTCTCACCCCCTCTGTCACTCACTCTCTCACCCCCTCTGTCACTCACTCTCTCACCCCCTGTCACTCACTCTCTCACCCCCTCTGTCACTCACTCTCTCAGCCCCTCTGTCACTCACTCTCTCTCACCCCCTGTCACTAACTTTCACACCCCCCTCTGTCACTCACTCTCTCACCCCCTCTGTCACTCACTCTCTCAACCCCCTCTATCACTCACTCTCTCACCCCTCTGTCACTCACTCTCTCAACCCCCTCTGTCACTCACTCTCACACCCCCTGTGTCACTCACTCTCTCACCCCCTCTGTCACTCACTCTCTCAACCCCCTCTGTCACTCACTCTCTCACCTTTCTGTCACTCACTCTCTCACCCCCTGTCACTCACTCTCTCACCTCCTCTGTCACTCACTCTCTCACCCCCTCTGTCACTCACTCTCTCACCCCCTCTTTCACTCACTCTCTCACCCCTTGTCACTCACTCTCTCAACCCCCTCTGTCACTCACTCTCTCAACCCCATCTGTCACTCACTCTCTCACCCCCTCTGTCACTCACTCTCTCAACCCCTTCTGTCACTCACTCTCTCAACCCCCTCTGTCACTCACTCTCTCAACCCCCTCTGTCACTCACTCTCTCAACCCCCTCTGTCACTCACTCTCTCAACCCCCTCTGTCACTCACTCTCTCAACCCCCTTTGTCACTCACTCTGTCACCCCCTCTGTCACTCACTCTCTCACCCCCTCTGTCACTCACTCTCTCAACCCCCTCTGTCACTCACTTTCTCACCCCCTCTGTCACTCACTCTCTCAACCCCCTCTGTCACTCACTCTCTCAACCCCATCTGTCACTCACTTTCTCACCCCCTCTGTCACTCACTCTCTCAACCCCCTCTGTCACTCACTCTCTAACCCCCTCTGTCACTCACTCTCTCACCCCCTCTGTCACTCACTCTCTCAACCCCCTCTGTCACTCACTCTCTCACCCCCTTTGTCACTCACTCTCTCAACCCCCTATTTACCTCACTCTCTCACCCCCTGTCACTCACTCTTTCAACCCCATCTATCACTCACTCTCTCAACCCCTTCTGTCACTCACTCTCTCACCCCCTCTGTCACTCAATCTCTCACCCCCTCTGTCACTCACTCTCTCAACCCCCTCTGTCACTCACTCTCACACCCCCTCTGTCACTCACTCTCTCAACCCCCTCTGTCACTCACTCTCTCAACCCCCTCTGCCACTCACTCTCTCAACCCCTTCTGTCACTCATTCTCTCACTCCCTCTGTCACTTACTCTCTTACCCCCTCTGTCACTCACTATCTCAACCCCCTCTGTCACTCACTCTCTCAACCCCTTCTGTCACTCACTCTCTCACCCCCTCTGTCACTCAATCTCTCACCCCCTCTGTCACTCACTCTCTCAACCCCCTCTGTCACTCACTCTCACACCCCCTCTGTCACTCACTCTCTCAACCCCCTCTGTCACTCACTCTCTCAACCCCCTCTGCCACTCACTCTCTCACCCCCTCTGTCACTCATTCTCTCACTCCCTCTGTCACTTACTCTCTCACCCCCTCTGTCACTCACTATCTCAACCCCCTCTGTCACTCACTCTCTCAACCCCTTCTGTCACTCACTCTCTCAATCCCTTCTGTCACTCACTCTCTCACCCCCTCTGTCACTCACTCTCTCACCCCCTCTTTCACTCACTCTCTCACCCCCTCTGTCACTCACTCTCTCACCCCCTCTGTCACCTCACTCTCTCACCCCCTCTTTCACTCACTATCTCACCCCCTCTGTCACTCACTCTCTCAACCCCTTCTGTCACTCACTCTCTCAACCCCCTCTGTCACTCACTCTCTCAACCCCTTCTGTCACTCACTCTCTCACCCCCTCTGTCACTCACTCTCTCACCCCCTCTGTCACTCACTCTTACCCCCTCTGTCACTCACTCTCTCACCCCCTCTGTCACTCAATCTCTCACCCTCTCTGTCACTCACTCTCTCAACCCCCTCTGCCACTCACTCTCACACCCCCTCTGTCACTCACTCTCTCAACCCCCTCTGTCACGCACTCTCTCAACCCCCTCTGTCACTCACTCTCTCAACCCCTTCTGTCACTCACTCTCTCACCCTTTTTGTCACTCACTCTCTCACCCCCTCTGTCACTCACTCTCTCACCCCCTCTGTCACTCACTCTCTCACCGCATCTGTCACTCACTCTCTCACCCCCTCTGTCACTCACTCTCTCACCCCCTGACACTCACTCTCTCAACCCCCTCTGTAACTCACTCTCTCACCCCCTGTCACTCACTCTCTCAACCCCCTCTGTCACTCACTCTCTCACCCCCTCTGTCACTCACTCTCTCACCCCCTACTTCACTCACTCTCTCAACCCCCTCTGTCACTCACTCTCTCACCCCTCTGTCACTCACTCTCTCACCCCCTCTGTCACTCCATCTCTCAACCCCCTCTGTCACTCACTCTCTCACCCCTCTGTCACTCACTCTCTCACCCCCTGTCACTCATTCTCTCACCTCCTCTGTCACTCACTCTCTCACCCCCTCTGTCACTCACTCTCTCACCCTCCTCTTTCACTCACTCTCTCACCCCTTGTCACTCACTCTCTTACCCCCTCTGTCACTCACTCTCTCAACCCCCTCTCTCACTCTCTCACCCCCTCTGTCACTTACTCTCTCACCCCCTCTGTCACTCACTCTCTCACCCCTTGACACTCACTCTCTCAACCCCCTCTGTAACTCACTCTCTCACCCCCTGTCACTCACTCTCTCACCCCCCTCTGTCACTCACTCTCTTACCCCCTCTGTCACTCAATCTCTCAAACCCCTCTCTCACCCCCTCTGTCACTCACTCTCTCACCCCCTGTCACTCACTCTCTCACCCCCTCTGTCACTCACTCTCTCACCCCCTCTGTCACTCACTCTCTCACCCCCTGTCACTCACTCTCTCAACCCCCTCTATCACTCACTCTCTCACCCCCTCTGTCACTCACTCTCTCACCCCCTCTGTCACTCACTCTCTCACCCTCATTCAATCACTCTCTCAACCCCCTCTGTCACTCACTCTCTCACCCCCTCTGTCACTCACTCTCTCAACCCCCTCCGTCACTCACTCTTTCAACTCCCTCTGTCACTCACTCTCTCAACCCCCTCTGTCACTCACTCTCTCACCCCCTCTGTCACTCACTCTCTCAACCCCCTCTGTCACTCACTCTCTCAACCCCCTCTGTCGCTCACTCTCTCACCCCCTCTGTCACTCACTCTCTCAACTCCCTCTTTCACTCACTCTCTCACACCCTGTCACTCACTCTCTCAACCCCCTCTGTCACTCACTCTCTCAACCCCCTCTGTCACTCACTCTCTCACCCCCTCTGTCACTCACTCTCTCACCCCCTCTGTCACTCACTCTCTCAACCCCCTCTGTCACTCCCTCTCTCACCCCCTCTGTCACTCACTCTCTCAACCCCCTCTGTCACTCACTCTCTCAACCCCCTCTGTCACTCACTCTCTCAACCCCCTCTGTCACTCACTCTCTCACCCCCTCTGTCACTCACTCTCTCACCCCCTCTGTCACTCACTCTCTCAACCCCCTCTGTCACTCACTCTCTCACCCCCTCTGTCAGTCACTCTCTCAACCCCCTCTGTCACTCACTCTGTCAACCCCCTTTGTCACTCACTCTCTCAACCCCCTCTGTCACTCACTCTCTTACCCCTTCTGTAACTCACTCTCTCCCCCCCTCTGTCACTCACTATCTCAACCCCCTCTGTCACTCACTCTCTCACCCCCTCTGTCACTCACTATCTCACCCCCTGTCACTCACTCTCTCAACCCCCTCTGTCACTCACTCTCTCACCCCCTCTTTCACTTACTATCTCACCCCCTCTGTCACTCACTCTCTCACCCCCTGTCACTCACTCTCTCAACCCCCTCTGTCACTCACTCTCTAACCCCCTCTGTCACTCACTCTCTCACCCCCTACTTCACTCACTCTCTCAACCCCCTCTGTCACTCACTCTCTCACCCCTCTGTCACTCACTCTCTCACCCCCTTTGTCACTCCATCTCTCAACCCCCTCTGTCACTCACTCTCTCACCCCTCTGTCACTCACTCTCTCACCCCCTGTCACTCATTCTCTCACCTCCTCTGTCACTCACTCTCTCACCCCCTCTGTCACTCACTCTCTCACCCTCCTCTTTCACTCACTCTCTCACCCCTTGTCACTTACTCTCTCACCCCCTCTGTCACTCACTCTCTCACCCCTTGACACTCACTCTCTCAACCCCCTCTGTAACTCACTCTCTCACCCCCTGTCACTCACTCTCTCACCCCCTCTGTCACTCACTCTCTTACCCCCTCTGTCACTCAATCTCTCAAACCCCTCTCTCACCCCCTCTGTCACTCACTCTCTCACCCCCTGTCACTCACTCTCTCACCCCCTCTGTCACTCACTCTCTCACCCCCTCTGTCACTCACTCTCTCACCCCCTGTCACTCACTCTCTCAACCCCCTCTGTCACTCACTCTCTCACCCCCTCTGTCACTCACTCTCTCACCCCCTCTGTCACTCACTCTCTCACCCTCATTCAATCACTCTCTCAACCCCCTCTGTCACTCACTCTCTCACCCCCTCTGTCACTCACTCTCTCAACCCCCTCCGTCACTCACTCTCTCAACTACCTCTGTCACTCACTCTCTCAACCCCCTCTGTCACTCACTCTCTCACCCCCTCTGTCACTCACTCTCTCAACCCCCTCTGTCACTCACTCTCTCAACCCCCTCTGTCGCTCACTCTCTCACCCCCTCTGTCACTCACTCTCTCAACTCCCTCTTTCACTCACTCTCTCACACCCTGTCACTCACTCTCTCAACCCCCTCTGTCACTCACTCTCTCAACCCCCTCTGTCACTCACTCTCTCACCCCCTCTGTCACTCACTCTCTCACCCCCTCTGTCACTCACTCTCTCAACCCCCTCTGTCACTCACTCTCTCACCCCTCTGTCACTCACTCTCTCAACCCCCTCTGTCACTCACTCTCTCAACCCCCTCTGTCACTCACTCTCTCAACCCCCTCTGTCACTCACTCTCTCAACCCCCTCTGTCACTCACTCTCTCACCCCCTTTGTCACTCACTCTCTCAACCCCCTATTTACCTCACTCTCTCACCCCCTGTCACTCACTCTTTCAACCCCATCTATCACTCACTCTCTCAACCCCTTCTGTCACTCACTCTCTCACCCCCTCTGTCACTCAATCTCTCACCCCCTCTGTCACTCACTCTCTCAACCCCCTCTGTCACTCACTCTCACACCCCCTCTGTCACTCACTCTCTCAACCCCCTCTGTCACTCACTCTCTCAACCCCCTCTGCCACTCACTCTCTCAACCCCTTCTGTCACTCATTCTCTCACTCCCTCTGTCACTTACTCTCTCACCCCCTCTGTCACTCACTATCTCAACCCCCTCTGTCACTCACTCTCTCAACCCCTTCTGTCACTCACTCTCTCACCCCCTCTGTCACTCAATCTCTCACCCCCTCTGTCACTCACTCTCTCAACCCCCTCTGTCACTCACTCTCACACCCCCTCTGTCACTCACTCTCTCAACCCCCTCTGTCACTCACTCTCTCAACCCCCTCTGCCACTCACTCTCTCACCCCCTCTGTCACTCATTCTCTCACTCCCTCTGTCACTTACTCTCTCACCCCCTCTGTCACTCACTATCTCAACCCCCTCTGTCACTCACTCTCTCAACCCCTTCTGTGACTCACTCTCTCAATCCCTTCTGTCACTCACTCTCTCACCCCCTCTGTCACTCACTCTCTCACCCCTCTTTCACTCACTCTCTCACCCCCTCTGTCACTCACTCTCTCACCCCCTCTGTCACTCACTCTCTCACCCCCTCTGTCACCTCACTCTCTCACCCCCTCTTTCACTCACTATCTCACCCCCTCTGTCACTCACTCTCTCAACCCCTTCTGTCACTCACTCTCTCAACCCCTCTGTCACTCACTCTCTCAACCCTTCTGTCACTCACTCTCTCACCCCCTCTGTCACTCACTCTCTCACCCCCTCTGTCACTCACTCTTACCCCCTCTGTCACTCACTCTCTCACCCCCTCTGTTACTCAATCTCTCACCCTCTCTGTCACTCACTCTCTCAACCCCCTCTGCCACTCACTCTCACACCCCCTCTGTCACTCACTCTCTCAACCCCCTCTGTCACGCACTCTCTCAACCCCCTCTGTCACTCACTCTCTCAACCCCTTCTGTCACTCACTCTCTCACCCTTTTTGTCACTCACTCTCTCACCCCCTCTGTCACTCACTCTCTCACCCCTCTGTCACTCACTCTCTCACCCCATCTGTCACTCACTCTCTCACCCCCTCTGTCACTCACTCTCTCACCCCCTGACACTCACTCTCTCAACCCCCTCTGTAACTCACTCTCTCACCCCCTGTCACTCACTCTCTCAACCCCCTCTGTCACTCACTCTCTCACCCCCTCTGTCACTCACTCTCTCACCCCCTACTTCACTCACTCTCTCAACCCCCTCTGTCACTCACTCTCTCACCCCTCTGTCACTCACTCTCTCACCCCCTCTGTCACTCCATCTCTCAACCCCCTCTGTCACTCACTCTCTCACCCCTCTGTCACTCACTCTCTCACCCCCTGTCACTCATTCTCTCACCTCCTCTGTCACTCACTCTCTCACCCCCTCTGTCACTCACTCTCTCACCCTCCTCTTTCACTCACTCTCTCACCCCTTGTCAATCACTCTCTTACCCCCTCTGTCACTCACTCTCTCAACCCCCTCTCTCACTCTCTCACCCCCTCTGTCACTTACTCTCTCACCCCCTCTGTCACTCACTCTCTCACCCCTTGACACTCACTCTCTCAACCCCCTCTGTAACTCACTCTCTCACCCCCTGTCACTCACTCTCTCACCCCCTCTGTCACTCACTCTCTCACCCCCTCTGTCACTCACTCTCTCACCCCCTGTCACTCACTCTCTCAACCCCCTCTGTCACTCACTCTTTCACCCCCTCTGTCACTCACTCTCTCACCCCCTCTGTCACTCACTCTCTCACCCTCATTCAATCACTCTCTCAACCCCCTCTGTCACTCACTCTCTCACCCCCTCTGTCACTCACTCTCTCAACCCCCTCCGTCACTCACTCTCTCAACTACCTCTGTCACTCACTCTCTCAACCCCCTCTGTCACTCACTCTCTCACCCCCTCTGTCACTCACTCTCTCAACCCCCTCTGTCACTCACTCTCTCAACCCCCTCTGTCGCTCACTCTCTCACCCCCTCTGTCACTCACTCTCTCAACTCCCTCTTTCACTCACTCTCTCACACCCTGTCACTCACTCTCTCAACCCCCTCTGTCACTCACTCTCTCAACCCCCTCTGTCACTCACTCTCTCACCCCCTCTGTCACTCACTCTCTCACCCCCTCTGTCACTCACTCTCTCAACCCCCTCTGTCACTCACTCTCTCACCCCCTCTGTCACTCACTCTCTCAACCCCCTCTGTCACTCACTCTCTCAACCCCCTCTGTCACTCACTCTCTCAACCCCCTCTGTCACTCACTCTCTCAACCCCCTCTGTCACTCACTCTCTCACCCCCTTTGTCACTCACTCTCTCAACCCCCTATTTACCTCACTCTCTCACCCCCTGTCACTCACTCTTTCAACCCCATCTATCACTCACTCTCTCAACCCCTTCTGTCACTCACTCTCTCACCCCCTCTGTCACTCAATCTCTCACCCCCTCTGTCACTCACTCTCTCAACCCCCTCTGTCACTCACTCTCACACCCCCTCTGTCACTCACTCTCTCAACCCCCTCTGTCACTCACTCTCTCAACCCCCTCTGCCACTCACTCTCTCAACCCCTTCTGTCACTCATTCTCTCACTCCCTCTGTCACTTACTCTCTCACCCCCTCTGTCACTCACTATCTCAACCCCCTCTGTCACTCACTCTCTCAACCCCTTCTGTCACTCACTCTCTCACCCCCTCTGTCACTCAATCTCTCACCCCCTCTGTCACTCACTCTCTCAACCCCCTCTGTCACTCACTCTCACACCCCCTCTGTCACTCACTCTCTCAACCCCCTCTGTCACTCACTCTCTCAACCCCCTCTGCCACTCACTCTCTCACCCCCTCTGTCACTCATTCTCTCACTCCCTCTGTCACTTACTCTCTCACCCCCTCTGTCACTCACTATCTCAACCCCCTCTGTCACTCACTCTCTCAACCCCTTCTGTGACTCACTCTCTCAATCCCTTCTGTCACTCACTCTCTCACCCCCTCTGTCACTCACTCTCTCACCCCCTCTTTCACTCACTCTCTCACCCCCTCTGTCACTCACTCTCTCACCCCCTCTGTCACTCACTCTCTCACCCCCTCTGTCACCTCACTCTCTCACCCCCTCTTTCACTCACTATCTCACCCCCTCTGTCACTCACTCTCTCAACCCCTTCTGTCACTCACTCTCTCAACCCCCTCTGTCACTCACTCTCTCAACCCCTTCTGTCACTCACTCTCTCACCCCCTCTGTCACTCACTCTCTCACCCCCTCTGTCACTCACTCTTACCCCCTCTGTCACTCACTCTCTCACCCCCTCTGTTACTCAATCTCTCACCCTCTCTGTCACTCACTCTCTCAACCCCCTCTGCCACTCACTCTCACACCCCCTCTGTCACTCACTCTCTCAACCCCCTCTGTCACGCACTCTCTCAACCCCCTCTGTCACTCACTCTCTCAACCCCTTCTGTCACTCACTCTCTCACCCTTTTTGTCACTCACTCTCTCACCCCCTCTGTCACTCACTCTCTCACCCCCTCTGTCACTCACTCTCTCACCCCATCTGTCACTCACTCTCTCACCCCCTCTGTCACTCACTCTCTCACCCCCTGACACTCACTCTCTCAACCCCCTCTGTAACTCACTCTCTCACCCCCTGTCACTCACTCTCTCAACCCCCTCTGTCACTCACTCTCTCACCCCCTCTGTCACTCACTCTCTCACCCCCTACTTCACTCACTCTCTCAACCCCCTCTGTCACTCACTCTCTCACCCCTCTGTCACTCACTCTCTCACCCCCTCTGTCACTCCATCTCTCAACCCCCTCTGTCACTCACTCTCTCACCCCTCTGTCACTCACTCTCTCACCCCCTGTCACTCATTCTCTCACCTCCTCTGTCACTCACTCTCTCACCCCCTCTGTCACTCACTCTCTCACCCTCCTCTTTCACTCACTCTCTCACCCCTTGTCAATCACTCTCTTACCCCCTCTGTCACTCACTCTCTCAACCCCCTCTCTCACTCTCTCACCCCCTCTGTCACTTACTCTCTCACCCCCTCTGTCACTCACTCTCTCACCCCTTGACACTCACTCTCTCAACCCCCTCTGTAACTCACTCTCTCACCCCCTGTCACTCACTCTCTCACCCCCTCTGTCACTCACTCTCTTACCCCCTCTGTCACTCAATCTCTCAAACCCCTCTCTCACCCCCTCTGTCACTCACTCTCTCACCCCCTGTCACTCACTCTCTCACCCCCTCTGTCACTCACTCTCTCACCCCCTCTGTCACTCACTCTCTCACCCCCTGTCACTCACTCTCTCAACCCCCTCTGTCACTCACTCTCTCACCCCCTCTGTCACTCACTCTCTCACCCCCTCTGTCACTCACTCTCTCACCCTCATTCAATCACTCTCTCAACCCCCTCTGTCACTCACTCTCTCACCCCCTCTGTCACTCACTCTCTCAACCCCCTCCGTCACTCACTCTTTCAACTCCCTCTGTCACTCACTCTCTCAACCCCCTCTGTCACTCACTCTCTCACCCCCTCTGTCACTCACTCTCTCAACCCCCTCTGTCACTCACTCTCTCAACCCCCTCTGTCGCTCACTCTCTCACCCCCTCTGTCACTCACTCTCTCAACCCCCTCTTTCACTCACTCTCTCACACCCTGTCACTCACTCTCTCAACCCCCTCTGTCACTCACTCTCTCAACCCCCTCTGTCACTCACTCTCTCACCCCCTCTGTCACTCACTCTCTCACCCCCTCTGTCACTCACTCTCTCAACCCCCTCTGTCACTCACTCTCTCACCCCCTCTGTCACTCACTCTCTCAACCCCCTCTGTCACTCACTCTCTCAACCCCCTCTGTCACTCACTCTCTCAACCCCCTCTGTCACTCACTCTCTCACCCCCTCTGTCACTCACTCTCTCACCCCCTCTGTCACTCACTCTCTCAACCCCCTCTGTCACTCACTCTCTCAACCCCCTCTGTCACTCACTCTCTCACCCCCTCTGTCAGTCACTCTCTCAACCCCCTCTGTCACTCACTCTGTCAACCCCCTTTGTCACTCACTCTCTCAACCCCCTCTGTCACTCACTCTCTTACCCCTTCTGTAACTCACTCTCTCCCCCCCTCTGTCACTCACTCTCTCAACCCCCTCTGTCACTCTCTCTCTCACCCCCTCTGTCACTCACTATCTCACCCCCTGTCACTCACTCTCTCAACCCCCTCTGTCACTCACTCTCTCACCCCCTCTTTCACTTACTATCTCACCCCCTCTGTCACTCACTCTCTCACCCCCTGTCACTCACTCTCTCAACCCCCTCTGTCACTCACTCTCTCACCCCCTCTGTCACTCACTCTCTCACCCCCTACTTCACTCACTCTCTCAACCCCCTCTGTCACTCACTCTCTCACCCCTCTGTCACTCACTCTCTCACCCCCTTTGTCACTCCATCTCTCAACCCCCTCTGTCACTCACTCTCTCACCCCTCTGTCACTCACTCTCTCACCCCCTGTCACTCATTCTCTCACCTCCTCTGTCACTCACTCTCTCACCCCCTCTGTCACTCACTCTCTCACCCTCCTCTTTCACTCACTCTCTCACCCCTTGTCACTCACTCTCTTACCCCCTCTGTCACTCACTCTCTACACCCCCTCTCTCACTCTCTCACCCCCTCTGTCACTTACTCTCTCACCCCCTCTGTCACTCACTCTCTCACCCCTTGACACTCACTCTCTCAACCCCCTCTGTAACTCACTCTCTCACCCCCTGTCACTCACTCTCTCACCCCCTCTGTCACTCACTCTCTTACCCCCTCTGTCACTCAATCTCTCAAACCCCTCTCTCACCCCCTCTGTCACTCACTCTCTCACCCCCTGTCACTCACTCTCTCACCCCCTCTGTCACTCACTCTCTCACCCCCTCTGTCACTCACTCTCTCACCCCCTGTCACTCACTCTCTCAACCCCCTCTGTCACTCACTCTCTCACCCCCTCTGTCACTCACTCTCTCACCCCCTCTGTCACTCACTCTCTCACCCTCATTCAATCACTCTCTCAACCCCCTCTGTCACTCACTCTCTCACCCCCTCTGTCACTCACTCTCTCAACCCCCTCCGTCACTCACTCTCTCAACTCCCTCTGTCACTCACTCTCTCAACCCCCTCTGTCACTCACTCTCTCACCCCCTCTGTCACTCACTCTCTCAACCCCCTCTGTCACTCACTCTCTCAACCCCCTCTGTCGCTCACTCTCTCACCCCCTCTGTCACTCACTCTCTCAACTCCCTCTTTCACTCACTCTCTCACACCCTGTCACTCACTCTCTCAACCCCCTCTGTCACTCACTCTCTCAACCCCCTCTGTCACTCACTCTCTCACCCCCTCTGTCACTCACTCTCTCACCCCCTCTGTCACTCACTCTCTCAACCCCCTCTGTCACTCACTCTCTCACCCCCTCTGTCACTCACTCTCTCAACCCCCTCTGTCACTCACTCTCTCAACCCCCTCTGTCACTCACTCTCTCAACCCCCTCTGTCACTCACTCTCTCACCCCCTCTGTCACTCACTCTCTCACCCCCTCTGTCACTCACTCTCTCAACCCCCTCTGTCACTCACTCTCTCAACCCCCTCTGTCACTCACTCTCTCACCCCCTCTGGCAGTCACTCTCTCAACCCCCTCTGTCACTCACTCTGTCAACCCCCTTTGTCACTCACTCTCTCAACCCCCTCTGTCACTCACTCTCTTACCCCTTCTGTAACTCACTCTCTCCCCCCCTCTGTCACTCACTCTCTCAACCCCCTCTGTCACTCACTCTCTCACCCCCTCTGTCACTCACTATCTCACCCCCTGTCACTCACTCTCTCAACCCCCTCTGTCACTCACTCTCTCACCCCCTCTTTCACTTACTATCTCACCCCCTCTGTCACTCACTCTCTCAACCCCCTCTGTCACTCACTCTCTCAACCCCTTCTGTCACTCACTCTCTTACCCCCTCTGTCACTCACTCTCTCAGCCCCCTCTGCCACTCACTCTCACACCCCCTCTGTCACTCACTCTCTCAACCCCCTCTGTCACTCACTCTCTCAACCCCCTCTGTCACTCACTCTCTCAACCCCTTCTGTCACTCACTCTCTCACCCTCTTTGTCACTCACTCTCTCACCCCCTCTGTCACACACTCTCTCAACCCCCTCTGTCACTCACTCTCTCACCCCCTCTGTCACTCACTCTCTCACCCAATCTGTCACTCACTCTCTCACCCCCTCTGTCACTCACTCTCTCACCCCCTGACACTCACTCTCTCAACCCCCTCTGTAACTCACTCTCTCACCCCCTGTCACTCACTCTCTCAACCCCCTCTGTCACTCACTCTCTCACCCCCCCCCCTGTCACTCACTCTCTCACCCCCTACTTCCCTCACTCTCTCAACCCCCTCTGTCACTCACTCTCTCACCCCCTCTGTCACTCACTCTCTCACCCCCTCTGTCACTCCATCTGTCAACCCCCTCTGTCACTCACTCTCTCACCCCTCTGTCACTCACTCTCTCACCCCCTCTGTCACTCACTCTCTCAACCCCCTCTGTCACTCACTCTCTCAACCCCCTCTGTCACTCACTCTCTCACCCCCTCTGTCACTCACTCTCTCAACCCCCTCTGTCACTCACTCTCTCTCCCCATCTTTCACTTACTCTCTCAACCCCCTTCTTCACTCACTCTCTCAATCTTCTCTGTCACTCATTCTCTTTCCCCCTCTATCACTCACTCTCTCAACCCCCTCTGTCACTCTCTAACCCCCTCCGTCACTTACTCTCTTACCCCCTCTGTCACTCACTCTCTCACCCACTGTCACTCACTCTTTCAACCTCCTCTGTCACTCACTCTCTCACCCCCTGTAACTCACTCTCTCAACCCCCTCTGTCACTCATTTTCTCTCCCCATCTTTCACTCACTCTCTCAACCCCCTCTTTCACTCACTCTCTCATTCTCCTCGGTTACTCATTCTCTTACCCCTTCTGTCACTCACTCTCTCAACCCCCTCTGTCACTTTCTCACCCCCTCTGTCACTTACTCTCTCACCCCCTCTGTCACTCACTCTCTCACCCCCCCCCCCAGTCACTCACTCTCTCACTCCCTCTGTCACACACTCTCTGACCCCCTCTGTCACTCACTCTATCATCCCCTGTCACTCACTTTCTCAACCCCCTCAGTCACTTACTCTCTCAACCCCCCTCCCCAGTCACTCACTCTCTCACCCCCTCTGTCACTCACTCTCTCACCCCCTCTGTCACTCACTCTCTCACCCCCTGTCACTCACTCTCTCACCCCCTCTGTCACTCACTCTCTCAGCCCCTCTGTCACTCACTCTCTCAACCTCCTCTGTCACTCACTCTCTCACCCCCTGTCACTCACTCTCTCAACCCCCTCTGTCACTAACTTTCACACCCCCTCTGTCACTCACTCTCTCACCCCCTCTGTCACTCACTCTCTCAACCCCCTCTATCACTCACTCTCTCACCCCTCTGTCACTCACTCTCTCAACCCCCTCTGTCACTCACTCTCTCAACCCCCTCTGTCACTCACTCTCTCACCTTTCTGTCACTCACTCTCTCACCCCCTGTCACTCACTCTCTCACCTCCTCTGTCACTCACTCTCTCACCCCCTCTGTCACTCACTCTCTCACCCCCTCTTTCACTCACTCTCTCACCCCTTGTCACTCACTCTCTCAACCCCCTCTGTCACTCACTCTCTCAACCCCATCTGTCACTCACTCTCTCACCCCCTCTGTCACTCACTCTCTCAACCCCTTCTGTCACTCACTCTCTCAACCCCCTCTGTCACTCACTCTCTCAACCCCCTCTGTCACTCACTCTCTCAACCCCCTCTGTCACTCACTCTCTCAACCCCCTCTGTCACTCACTCTCTCAACCCCCTTTGTCACTCACTCTGTCACCCCCTCTGTCACTCACTCTCTCACCCCCTCTGTCACTCACTCTCTCAACCCCCTCTGTCACTCACTTTCTCACCCCCTCTGTCACTCACTCTCTCAACCCCCTCTGTCACTCACTCTCTCAACCCCATCTGTCACTCACTCTCTCAACCCCCTCTGTCACTCACTCTCTAACCCCCTCTGTCACTCACTCTCTAACCCCCTCTGTCACTCACTCTCTCAACCCCCTCTGTCACTCACTCTCTAACCCCCTCTGTCACTCACTCTCTAACCCCCTCTGTCACTCACTCTCTCAACCCCCTCTGTCACTCACTCTCTCACCCCCTTTGTCACTCACTCTCTCAACCCCCTATTTACCTCACTCTCTCACCCCCTGTCACTCACTCTTTCAACCCCATCTATCACTCACTCTCTCAACCCCTTCTGTCACTCACTCTCTCACCCCCTCTGTCACTCAATCTCTCACCCCCTCTGTCACTCACTCTCTCAACCCCCTCTGTCACTCACTCTCACACCCCCTCTGTCACTCACTCTCTCAACCCCCTCTGTCACTCACTCTCTCAACCCCCTCTGCCACTCACTCTCTCAACCCCTTCTGTCACTCACTCTCTCCCCCCCCCTCTGTCACTCACTCTCTCACTCCCTCTGTCACTTACTCTCTCACCCCCTCTGTCACTCACTATCTCAACCCCCTCTGTCACTCACTCTCTCAACCCCTTCTGTCACTCACTCTCTCAATCCCTTCTGTCACTCACTCTCTCACCCCCTCTGTCACTCAGTCTCTCACCCCCTCTTTCACTCACTCTCTCACCCCCTCTGTCACTCACTCTCTCACCCCCTCTGTCACTCACTCTCTCACCCCCTCTGTCACTCACTCTCTCACCCCCTCTTTCACTCACTATCTCACCCCCTCTGTCACTCACTCTCTCAACCCCTTCTGTTACTCACTCTCTCAACCCCCTCTGTCACTCACTCTCTCAACCCCTTCTGTCACTCACTCTCTCACCCCCTCTGTCACTCACTCTCTCACCCCCTCTGTCACTCACTCTTACCCCCTCTGTCACTCACTCTCTCACCCCCTCTGTCACTCACTCTCTCACCCTCTCTGTCACTCACTCTCTCAACCCCCTCTGCCACTCACTCTCACACCCCCTCTGTCACTCACTCTCTCAACCCCCTCTGTCACGCACTCTCTCAACCCCCTCTGTCACTCACTCTCTCAACCCCTTCTGTCACTCACTCTCTCACCCTTTTTGTCACTCACTCTCTCACCCCCTCTGTCACTCACTCTCTCACCCCCTCTGTCACTCACTCTCTCACCCCATCTGTCACTCACTCTCTCACCCCCTCTGTCACTCACTCTCTCACCCCCTGACACTCACTCTCTCAACCCCCTCTGTAACTCACTCTCTCACCCCCTGTCACTCACTCTCTCAACCCCCTCTGTCACTCACTCTCTCACCCCCTCTGTCACTCATTCTCTCACCCCCTACTTCACTCACTCTCTCAACCCCCTCTGTCACTCACTCTCTCACCCCTCTGTCACTCACTCTCTCACCCCCTCTGTCACTCCATCTCTCAACCCCCTCTGTCACTCACTCTCTCACCCCTCTGTCACTCACTCTCTCACCCCCTCTGTCACTCACTCTCTCAACCCCTTCTGTCACTCACTCTCTCAACCCCCTCTGTCACTCACTCTCTCAACCCCCTTTGTCACTCACTCTCTCACCCCCTGACACTCACTCTCTCAACCCCCTCTGTAACTCACTCTCTCACCCCCTGTCACTCACTCTCTCAACCCCCTCTGTCACTCACTCTCTCACCCCCTCTGTCACTCATTCTCTCACCCCCTACTTCACTCACTCTCTCAACCCCCTCTGTCACTCACTCTCTCACCCCTCTGTCACTCACTCTCTCACCCCCTCTGTCACTCCATCTCTCAACCCCCTCTGTCACTCACTCTCTCACCCCTCTGTCACTCACTCTCTCACCCCCTGTCACTCATTCTCTTACCCCCTCTGTCACTCACTCTCTCTCCCCATCTTTCACTTACTCTCTCAACCCCCTTCTTCACTCACTCTCTCAATCTTCTCTGTCACTCATTCTCTTACCCCCTCTATCACTCACTCTCTCAACCCCCTCTGTCACTCTCTAACCCCCTCCGTCACTTACTCTCTTACCCCCTCTGTCACTCACTCTCTCACCCACTGTCACTCACTCTTTCAACCTCCTCTGTCACTCACTCTCTCACCCCCTGTAACTCACTCTCTCAACCCCCTCTGTCACTCATTTTCTCTCCCCATCTTTCACTCACTCTCTCAACCCCCTCTTTCACTCACTCTCTCATTCTCCTCGGTTACTCATTCTCTTACCCCTTCTGTCACTCACTCTCTCAACCCCCTCTGTCACTTTCTCACCCCCTCTGTCACTTACTCTCTCACCCCCTCTGTCACTCACTCTCTCACCCCCCCCCCAGTCACTCACTCTCTCACTCCCTCTGTCACACACTCTCTGACCCCCTCTGTCACTCACTCTATCACCCCCTGTCACTCACTTTCTCAACCCCCTCAGTCACTCACTCTCTCAACCCCCCTCCCCAGTCACTCACTCTCTCACCCCCTCTGTCACTCACTCTCTCACCCCCTCTGTCACTCACTCTCTCACCCCCTGTCACTCACTCTCTCACCCCCTCTGTCACTCACTCTCTCAGCCCCTCTGTCACTCACTCTCTCTCACCCCCTGTCACTCACTCTCTCAACCTCCTCTGTCACTCACTCTCTCACCCCCTGTCACTCACTCTCTCAACCCCCTCTGTCACTAACTTTCACACCCCCTCTGTCACTCACTCTCTCACCCCCTCTGTCACTCACTCTCTCAACCCCCTCTATCACTCACTCTCTCACCCCTCTGTCACTCACTCTCTCAACCCCCTCTGTCACTCACTCTCACACCCCCTGTGTCACTCACTCTCTCACCCCCTCTGTCACTCACTCTCTCAACCCCCTCTGTCACTCACTCTCTCACCTTTCTGTCACTCACTCTCTCACCCCCTGTCACTCACTCTCTCACCTCCTCTGTCACTCACTCTCTCACCCCCTCTGTCACTCACTCTCTCACCCCCTCTTTCACTCACTCTCTCACCCCTTGTCACTCACTCTCTCAACCCCCTCTGTCACTCACTCTCTCAACCCCATCTGTCACTCACTCTCTCACCCCCTCTGTCACTCACTCTCTCAACCCCTTCTGTCACTCACTCTCTCAACCCCCTCTGTCACTCACTCTCTCAACCCCCTCTGTCACTCACTCTCTCAACCCCCTCTGTCACTCACTCTCTCAACCCCCTCTGTCACTCACTCTCTCAACCCCCTTTGTCACTCACTCTGTCACCCCCTCTGTCACTCACTCTCTCACCCCCTCTGTCACTCACTCTCTCAACCCCCTCTGTCACTCACTTTCTCACCCCCCCTGTCACTCACTCTCTCAACCCCCTCTGTCACTCACTCTCTCAACCCCATCTGTCACTCACTCTCTCAACCCCCTCTGTCACTCACTCTCTAACCTCCTCTGTCACTCACTCTCTAACCCCCTCTGTCACTCACTCTCTCAACCCCCTCTGTCACTCACTCTCTCACCCCCTTTGTCACTCACTCTCTCAACCCCCTATTTACCTCACTCTCTCACCCCCTGTCACTCACTCTTTCAACCCCATCTATCACTCACTCTCTCAACCCCTTCTGTCACTCACTCTCTCACCCCCTCTGTCACTCAATCTCTCACCCCCTCTGTCACTCACTCTCTCAACCCCCTCTGTCACTCACTCTCACACCCCCTCTGTCACTCACTCTCTCAACCCCCTCTGTCACTCACTCTCTCAACCCCCTCTGCCACTCACTCTCTCAACCCCTTCTGTCACTCACTCTCTCCCCCCCTCTGTCACTCACTCTCTCACTCCCTCTGTCACTTACTCTCTCACCCCCTCTGTCACTCACTATCTCAACCCCCTCTGTCACTCACTCTCTCAACCCCTTCTGTCACTCACTCTCTCAATCCCTTCTGTCACTCACTCTCTCACCCCCTCTGTCACTCACTCTCTCACCCCCTCTTTCACTCACTCTCTCACCCCCTCTGTCACTCACTCTCTCACCCCCTCTGTCACTCACTCTCTCACCTCCTCTGTCACTCACTCTCTCACCCCCTCTTTCACTCACTATCTCACCCCCTCTGTCACTCACTCTCTCAACCCCTTCTGTCACTCACTCTCTCAACCCCCTCTGTCACTCACTCTCTCAACCCCTTCTGTCACTCACTCTCTCACCCCCTCTGTCACTCACTCTCTCACCCCCTCTGTCACTCACTCTTACCCCCTCTGTCACTCACTCTCTCACCCCCTCTGTCACTCACTCTCTCACCCTCTCTGTCACTCACTCTCTCAACCCCCTCTGCCACTCACTCTCACACCCCCTCTGTCACTCACTCTCTCAACCCCCTCTGTCACGCACTCTCTCAACCCCCTCTGTCACTCACTCTCTCAACCCCTTCTGTCACTCACTCTCTCACCCTTTTTGTCACTCACTCTCTCACCCCCTCTGTCACTCACTCTCTCACCCCCTCTGTCACTCACTCTCTCACCCCATCTGTCACTCACTCTCTCACCCCCTCTGTCACTCACTCTCTCACCCCCTGACACTCACTCTCTCAACCCCCTCTGTAACTCACTCTCTCACCCCCTGTCACTCACTCTCTCAACCCCCTCTGTCACTCACTCTCTCACCCCCTCTGTCACTCATTCTCTCACCCCCTACTTCACTCACTCTCTCAACCCCCTCTGTCACTCACTCTCTCACCCCTCTGTCACTCACTCTCTCACCCCCTCTGTCACTCCATCTCTCAACCCCCTCTGTCACTCACTCTCTCACCCCTCTGTCACTCACTCTCTCACCCCCTGTCACTCATTCTCTCACCTCCTCTGTCACTCACTCTCTCACCACCTCTGTCACTCACTCTCTCACCCTCCTCTTTCACTCACTCTCTCACCCCTTGTCACTCACTCTCTTACCCCCTCTGTCACTCACTCTCTCAACCCCCTCTCTCACTCTCTCACCCCCTCTGTCACTTACTCTCTCACCCCCTCTGTCACTCACTCTCTCACCCCTTGACACTCACTCTCTCAACACCCTCTGTAACTCACTCTCTCACCCCCTGTCACTCACTCTCTCACCCCCTCTGTCACTCACTCTCTTACCCCCTCTGTCACTCACTCTCTCAAACCCCTATCTCACCCCCTCTGTCACTCACTCTCTCACCCCCTGTCACTCACTCTCTCACCCCCTCTGTCACTCACTCTCTCACCCCCTCTGTCACTCACTCTCTCACCCCCTGTCACTCACTCTCTCAACCCCCTCTGTCACTCACTCTCTCACCCCCTATGTCACTCACTCTCTCACCCCCTCTGTCACTCACTCTCTCACCCTCATTCAATCACTCTCTCAACCCCCTCTGTCACTCACTCTCTCACCCCCTCTGTCACTCACTCTCTCAACCCCCTCCGTCACTCACTCTCTCAACTCCCTCTGTCACTCACTCTCTCAACCCCCTCTGTCACTCACTCTCTCACCCCCTCTGTCACTCACTCTCTCAACCCCCTCTGTCACTCACTCTCTCAACCCCCTCTGTCGCTCACTCTCTCACCCCCTCTGTCACTCACTCTCTCAACTCCCTCTTTCACTCACTCTCTCACACCCTGTCACTCACTCTCTCAACCCCCTCTGTCACTCACTCTCTCAACCCCCTCTGTCACTCACTCTCTCACCCCCTCTGTCACTCACTCTCTCACCCCCTCTGTCACTCACTCTCTCAACCCCCTCTGTCACTCACTCTCTCACCCCCTCTGTCACTCACTCTCTCAACCCCCTCTGTCACTCACTCTCTCAACCCCCTCTGTCACTCACTCTCTCAACCCCCTCTGTCACTCACTCTCTCACCCCCTCTGTCACTCACTCTCTCACCCCCTCTGTCACTCACTCTCTCAACCCCCTCTGTCACTCACTCTCTCAACCCCCTCTGTCACTCACTCTCTCACCCCCTCTGTCACTCACTCTCTCAACCCCCTCTGTCCCTAACTCTCTCACCCCCTGTCAGTCACTCTCTCAACCCCCTCTGTCACTCACTCTGTCAACCCCCTTTGTCACTCACTCTCTCACCCCCTCTGTCACTCACTCTCTCCCCCCCTCTGTCACTCACTCTCTCAACCCCCTCTGTCACTCACTCTCTTACCCCTTCTGTAACTCACTCTCTCCCCCCCTCTGTCACTCACTCTCTCAACCCCCTCTGTCACTCACTCTCTCACCCCCTCTGTCACTCACTATCTCACCCCCTGTCACTCACTCTCTCAACCCCCTCTGTCACTCACTCTCTTACCCCTTCTGTAACTCACTCTCTCCCCCCCTCTGTCACTCACTCTCTCAACCCCCTCTGTCACTCACTCTCTCACCCCCTCTGTCACTCACTCTCTCAACCCCCTCTGTCACTCACTCTCTCAACCCCTTCTGTCACTCACTCTCTTACCCCCTCTGTCACTCACTCTCTCAGCCCCCTCTACCACTCACTCTCTCAACCCCCTCTGTCACTCACTCTCTCACCCCCTCTGTCACTCACTCTCTCACCCCCTCTGTCACTCACTCTCTCACCCCCTCTGTCACTCACTCTCTCAACCCCCTCTGTCACTCACTCTCTCACCCCCTCTGTCACTCACTCTCTCAACCCCCTCTGTCACTCACTCTCTCAACCCCCTCTGTAACTTACTCTCTCAACCCCCTCTGTCACTCACTCTCTAACCCCCTCTGTCACTCACTCTCTCACCCCCTCTGTCACTCACTCTCTCAACCCCCTCTGTCACTCACTCTCTCAACCCCCTCTGTCACTCACTCTCTCACCCCCTCTGTCACTCACTCTCTCAACCCCTTCTGTCACTCACTCTCTCAACCCCCTCTGTCACTCACTCTCTCAACCCCCTCTGTCACTCACTCTCTCAACCCCCTCTGTCACTCACTCTCTCAACCCCCTCTGTCACTCACTCTCTCAACCCCCTTTGTCACTCACTCTGTCACCCCCTCTGTCACTCACTCTCTCACCCCCTCTGTCACTCACTCTCTCAACCCCCTCTGTCACTCACTTTCTCACCCCCCCTGTCACTCACTCTCTCAACCCCCTCTGTCACTCACTCTCTCAACCCCATCTGTCACTCACTCTCTCAACCCCCTCTGTCACTCACTCTCTAACCCCCTCTGTCACTCACTCTCTAACCCCCTCTGTCACTCACTCTCTCAACCCCCTCTGTCACTCACTCTCTCACCCCCTTTGTCACTCACTCTCTCAACCCCCTATTTACCTCACTCTCTCACCCCCTGTCACTCACTCTTTCAACCCCATCTATCACTCACTCTCTCAACCCCTTCTGTCACTCACTCTCTCACCCCCTCTGTCACTCAATCTCTCACCCCCTCTGTCACTCACTCTCTCAACCCCCTCTGTCACTCACTCTCACACCCCCTCTGTCACTCACTCTCTCAACCCCCTCTGTCACTCACTCTCTCAACCCCCTCTGCCACTCACTCTCTCAACCCCTTCTGTCACTCACTCTCTCCCCCCCTCTGTCACTCACTCTCTCACTCCCTCTGTCACTTACTCTCTCACCCCCTCTGTCACTCACTATCTCAACCCCCTCTGTCACTCACTCTCTCAACCCCTTCTGTCACTCACTCTCTCAATCCCTTCTGTCACTCACTCTCTCACCCCCTCTGTCACTCACTCTCTCACCCCCTCTTTCACTCACTCTCTCACCCCCTCTGTCACTCACTCTCTCACCCCCTCTGTCACTCACTCTCTCACCCCCTCTGTCACTCACTCTCTCACCCCCTCTTTCACTCACTATCTCACCCCCTCTGTCACTCACTCTCTCAACCCCTTCTGTCACTCACTCTCTCAACCCCCTCTGTCACTCACTCTCTCAACCCCTTCTGTCACTCACTCTCTCACCCCCTCTGTCACTCACTCTCTCACCCCCTCTGTCACTCACTCTTACCCCCTCTGTCACTCACTCTCTCACCCCCTCTGTCACTCACTCTCTCACCCTCTCTGTCACTCACTCTCTCAACCCCCTCTGCCACTCACTCTCACACCCCCTCTGTCACTCACTCTCTCAACCCCCTCTGTCACGCACTCTCTCAACCCCCTCTGTCACTCACTCTCTCAACCCCTTCTGTCACTCACTCTCTCACCCTTTTTGTCACTCACTCTCTCACCCCCTCTGTCACTCACTCTCTCACCCCCTCTGTCACTCACTCTCTCACCCCATCTGTCACTCACTCTCTCACCCCCTCTGTCACTCACTCTCTCACCCCCTGACACTCACTCTCTCAACCCCCTCTGTAACTCACTCTCTCACCCCCTGTCACTCACTCTCTCAACCCCCTCTGTCACTCACTCTCTCACCCCCTCTGTCACTCATTCTCTCACCCCCTACTTCACTCACTCTCTCAACCCCCTCTGTCACTCACTCTCTCACCCCTCTGTCACTCACTCTCTCACCCCCTCTGTCACTCCATCTCTCAACCCCCTCTGTCACTCACTCTCTCACCCCTCTGTCACTCACTCTCTAACCCCCTGTCACTCATTCTCTCACCTCCTCTGTCACTCACTCTCTCACCACCTCTGTCACTCACTCTCTCACCCTCCTCTTTCACTCACTCTCTCACCCCTTGTCACTCACTCTCTTACCCCCTCTGTCACTCACTCTCTCAACCCCCTCTCTCACTCTCTCACCCCCTCTGTCACTTACTCTCTCACCCCCTCTGTCACTCACTCTCTCACCCCTTGACACTCACTCTCTCAACACCCTCTGTAACTCACTCTCTCACCCCCTGTCACTCACTCTCTCACCCCCTCTGTCACTCACTCTCTTACCCCCTCTGTCACTCACTCTCTCAAACCCCTCTCTCACCCCCTCTGTCACTCACTCTCTCACCCCCTGTCACTCACTCTCTCACCCCCTCTGTCACTCACTCTCTCACCCCCTCTGTCACTCACTCTCTCACCCCCTGTCACTCACTCTCTCAACCCCCTCTGTCACTCACTCTCTCACCCCCTATGTCACTCACTCTCTCACCCCCTCTGTCACTCACTCTCTCACCCTCATTCAATCACTCTCTCAACCCCCTCTGTCACTCACTCTCTCACCCCCTCTGTCACTCACTCTCTCAACCCCCTCCGTCACTCACTCTCTCAACTCCCTCTGTCACTCACTCTCTCAACCCCCTCTGTCACTCACTCTCTCACCCCCTCTGTCACTCACTCTCTCAACCCCCTCTGTCACTCACTCTCTCAACCCCCTCTGTCGCTCACTCTCTCACCCCCTCTGTCACTCACTCTCTCAACTCCCTCTTTCACTCACTCTCTCACACCCTGTCACTCACTCTCTCAACCCCCTCTGTCACTCACTCTCTCAACCCCCTCTGTCACTCACTCTCTCACCCCCTCTGTCACTCACTCTCTCACCCCCTCTGTCACTCACTCTCTCAACCCCCTCTGTCACTCACTCTCTCACCCCCTCTGTCACTCACTCTCTCAACCCCCTCTGTCACTCACTCTCTCAACCCCCTCTGTCACTCACTCTCTCAACCCCCTCTGTCACTCACTCTCTCACCCCCTCTGTCACTCACTCTCTCACCCCCTCTGTCACTCACTCTCTCAACCCCCTCTGTCACTCACTCTCTCAACCCCCTCTGTCACTCACTCTCTCACCCCCTCTGTCACTCACTCTCTCAACCCCCTCTGTCCCTCACTCTCTCACCCCCTGTCAGTCACTCTCTCAACCCCCTCTGTCACTCACTCTGTCAACCCCCTTTGTCACTCACTCTCTCACCCCCTCTGTCACTCACTCTCTCCCCCCCTCTGTCACTCACTCTCTCAACCCCCTCTGTCACTCACTCTCTTACCCCTTCTGTAACTCACTCTCTCCCCCCCTCTGTCACTCACTCTCTCAACCCCCTCTGTCACTCACTCTCTCACCCCCTCTGTCACTCACTATCTCACCCCCTGTCACTCACTCTCTCAACCCCCTCTGTCACTCACTCTCTTACCCCTTCTGTAACTCACTCTCTCCCCCCCTCTGTCACTCACTCTCTCAACCCCCTCTGTCACTCACTCTCTCACCCCCTCTGTCACTCACTCTCTCAACCCCCTCTGTCACTCACTCTCTCAACCCCTTCTGTCACTCACTCTCTTACCCCCTCTGTCACTCACTCTCTCAGCCCCCTCTACCACTCACTCTCTCAACCCCCTCTGTCACTCACTCTCTCACCCCCTCTGTCACTCACTCTCTCACCCCCTCTGTCACTCACTCTCTCACCCCCTCTGTCACTCACTCTCTCAACCCCCTCTGTCACTCACTCTCTCACCCCCTCTGTCACTCACTCTCTCAACCCCCTCTGTCACTCACTCTCTCAACCCCCTCTGTAACTTACTCTCTCAACCCCCTCTGTCACTCACTCTCTAACCCCTCTGTCACTCACTCTCTCACCCCCTCTGTCACTCACTCTCTCAACCCCCTCTGTCACTCACTCTCTCAACCCCCTCTGTCACTCACTCTCTCACCCCCTCTGTCACTCACTCTCTCAACCCCCTCTGTCCCTCATTCTCTCACCCCCTCTGTCACTCACTCTCTTACCCCCTCTGTCACTCACTCTCTCACCCCCTCTGTCACTCACTCTCTCAACCCCCTCTGTCACTCACTCTCTCACCCCCTCTGTCACTCACTATCTCACCCCCTGTCACTCACTCTCTCAACCCCCTCTGTCACTCACTCTCTCACCCTCTCTTTCACTCACTATCTCACCCCCTCTGTCACTCACTCTCTCAACCCCCTCTGTCACTCACTCTCTCAACCCCTTCTGTCACTCACTCTCTTACCCCCTTTATCACTCACTCTCTCACCCCCTCTGTTAACTCACTCTCTCACCCCCTCTGTCGCTCACTCTCTCAACCCCTTCTGTCACTCACTCTCTCAACCCCCTCTGTCACTCACTCTCTCAACCCCTTCTGTCACTCACTATCTCACCCCCTCTGTCACTTACTCTCTCACCCCCTCTGTCACTCACTCTCTCACCCCCTTTGTCACTCACTCTCTCACCCCCCTCTGTCCCTCACTCTCTCACCCCCTCTGTCAATCACTCTCTCACCCCCTCTTTTATCTTAGCCACATAATTAGTACGTTAAAATTGCAATATATTTCAATGTGCTTAAAATTGTCTAAACTTACGATCTGCAATTTTTTGTCCAATCGCCTACTACTCAGTTTTGATTTTTTAAATTGACTTACGGCAACCCTTCCTCGACTTGCGGCGACAATTCCTCGACTTGCGGCACACTTCCTTGATTTGCGGCTACACTTCCTTGTCTTGCGCTACAGTTCCTCGACTTGCGGCAATACTTCCTCTACTTGCTGCAACACTTCCTCGACTTGCGGCAACACTTCCTCAACTAGCGGCAAGACTTCCTCGACTTGCGGCAAGACTTATTGATTCCAATAGAGATATTAATAGAGACATAGTCAGATATATAGAGGGAGATATATAGAGCGTAATATAGAGAGAGAATATAGTGAGATAAAGAGATAGAGGTTTATATTGGTATAGATTTGTCTAGATTGGTATAAAATAGTATAGTTAGATGCCTCTACCACTACTATCACTCACTCTCTGACCACTACTATCACTCAATAACTGTCTCACTCACTCACTCTCTAACCGCCACTACCACTACTATCACTCACTAACAAACTCTCTGACCACCTCTACCACTACTATCACTCACTCACTCTCTGACCGCCTCTACAACTACTCTCACTCTCTGACCGCCTCTACCACTACTATCACTCACTCACTCACTCTCTTACCGCCTCTACCACTACTCTCACTCACTCACTCTCTGACCGCGTCTACCACTACTCTCACTCTCTGGCTGCCTCTACCACTACTAACACTCACTCTCTGACCGCCTCTACCACTACTATCACTCACTCACTCTCTGACCACCTCTATCCCTACACTCACTCTCTGACTACCTCTACCACTACACTAACTCACTCTCTGACCGCCTCTACCATTACTATCACTAACTCACTCACTCTCTGAATGCCTATACCACTACACTCACTCACTCTCTGACCGCCTTTACCATTACTATCACTCACTCACTCTCTGACCGCCTCTACCACTACAATCACTCACTCACTCACTCACTCTCTGACTGCCTCTACCAATACTATCACTCTCTGTTGGCCTATACTACTACTATCACTCACTCACTCACTCTCTAACGGCCTCTACCACTACTATCACTCACTCACTCTCTGACCGCCTCTACCACTACACTCAACCCCTTGACTACCTCTACCACTACACTAACTCACTCTCTGACCGCCTCTACCATTACTATCACTAACTCACTCACTCTCTGAATGCCTATACCACTACACTCACTCACTCTCTGACCGCCTTTACCATTACTATCACTCACTCACTCTCTGACCGCCTCTACCACTACAATCACTCACTCACTCACTCACTCTCTGACTGCCTCTACCAATACTATCACTCTCTGTTGGCCTATACTACTACTATCACTCACTCACTCACTCTCTAACGGCCTCTACCACTACTATCACTCACTCACTCTCTGACCGCCTCTACCACTACACTCACTCTCTGACTACCTCTACCACTACACTCACTCACTCTTTGACCGCCTCTACCATTACTATCACTCACTCACTCACTCTCTGAACGCCTCTACCACTACACTCACTCACTCTCTGACCGCCTTTACCATTACTATCACTCACTCACTCACTCACTCACTCTCCAACGGCCCCTACCACTACTATCACTCACTCATTCTCTGACCGCCTCTGCCACTAGTGTAACTCACTCACTCACTCTCTGACGGCCTCTACCACTACTATCACTCAATCACTCACTCACTCCCTCTCTGATGGCCTCTATCACTACTATCACTCACTCACTCACTCACTCTCCAACCGCTTCTACCACTACTCTCACTCACTCTCTGACCGCCTCTACCACTACACTCACTCACTCTCTGACCGCCTCTACCATTACTATCACTCACTCACTCACTCCATCACCCCCTCTATCACTCACTCCTTTACCCCCTCTATCACTAACTCCCTCATCCCCCCTGTCACTCACTCTCTCACTTCCTCTCACTCCATCACCCTCCCCCCCCTATCACTCACTCTCTCACTTCTTCTCATTCCATAACCCCCCCCCCTGTCACTTACTCTCTCAACCCCCCCCCTCCCAGTCACTCACTCTCTCAACCCCTTCTGTCACTCACTTTCTCACCCCCTCTGTCACTCACTCTCTCACCCCCTCTGTCACTCACTCCCTTACCCCCTCTATCACTCACTCTCTCAACCCACCTCTCACTCACTCTCTCAACCCCTCTAGTCACTCACCCTCTCACCTCCTCTCACGCCATCACCCCCCCCCCTATCACTCACTCTCTCACCCCCTCTGTCACTCACTCCCTCAACCCCCCAGTCACTCACTCTCTCACCCCCTCTGTCACTCACTCTCTAAACCCCCTCTGTCACTCACTCTATCAATCTCCTCTGTCACTCACTCTCTCACCCCCTCTGTCACTCACTCTCTCAACCCCCTCTCTCACTCTCTCACCCCCTCTGTCACTTACTCTCTCACCCGCTCTGTCACTCACTCTCTCACCTCCTGACACTCACTCTCTCAACCCCCTCTGTAACTGACTCTCTCACCCCCTGTCACTCACTTTCTCAACCCCCTCTGTCACTCACTCTCTCACCCCCTCTGCCACTCACTCTCTCACCCCCTCTGTCACTCACTCTCTCAACCCCCTCTGTCACTCACTCTCTCACCCCCTCTGTCACTCACTCTCTCACCCCCTGTAACTCACTCTCTCACCCCCTGTCACTCACTCTCTCGACCCCCTCTGTCACTCACTCTCTCACCCCCTCTGTCACTCACTCTCTCACCCCCTCTGTCACTCACTCTCTCACCCCCATTCACTCACTCTCTCAACCCCCTCTGTCACTCACTCTCTCAACCCCATCTTTCACTCACTCTCTCACCCCCTCTGTCACTCACTCTCTCAACCCCCTCTGTCACTCACTCTCTCACCCCCTCTGTCACTCACTCTCTCAACCCCCTCTGTCACTCACTCTCTCAACCCCCTCTGTCACTCACTCTCTCAACCCCCTCTGTCACTCACTCTCTCACCCCTCTGTCACTCACTCTCTCACCCCCTCTGTCACTCACTCTCTCAACCCCCTCTGTCACTCACTCTCTCAACCCCCTCTGTCACTCACTCTCTCAACCCCCTCTGTCACTAACTCTCTCACCCCCTCTGTCACTCACTCTCTCAACCCCCTCTGTCACTCACTCTCTCACCCCCTGTCAGTCACTCTCTCAACCCCCTCTGTCACTCACTCTCTCAACCCCCTTTGTCACTCACTCTCTCACCCCCTTTGTCACTCACTCTCTCCCCCCCCCCCTCTGTCACTCACTCTCTCAACCCCCTCTGTCACTCACTCTCTCACCCCCTCTGTCACTCACTCTCTCAACCCCCTCTGTCACTCACTCTCTCAACCCCTTCTGTCACTCACTCTCTCACCCCCTTTGTCACTCACTCTCTCACCCCCTCTGTCACTCACTCTCTCACCCCCTCTGTCACTGACTCTCTCAACCCCCTATGTCACTGACTCTCTCAACACCCTCTGTCACTCACTCTCTCAACCCCTTCTGTCACTCACTATCTCACCCCCTCTGTCACTCACTCTCTCACCCCCTCTGTCACTCACTCTCTCACCCCCTTTGTCACTCACTCTCTCACCCCTTCTGTCACTCACTCTCTCACCCCCTCTGTCAATCACTCTCTCACCCCCTCTTTTATCTTAGCCACATAATTAGTACGTTAAAATTGCAATATATTTCAATGTGCTTAAAATTGTCTAAACTTACGATCTGCAATTTTTTGTCCAATCGCCTACTACTCAGTTTTGATTTTTTAAATTGACTTACGGCAACCCTTCCTCGACTTGCGGCGACAATTCCTCGACTTGCGGCACACTTCCTTGATTTGCGGCTACACTTCCTTGTCTTGCGCTACACTTCCTCGACTTGCGGCAATACTTCCTCGACTTGCTGCAACACTTCCTCGACATAGTCAGATATATAGAGGGAGATATATAGAGCGTAATATAGAGAGAGAATATAGTGAGATAAAGAGATAGAGGTTTATATTAGTATAGATTTGTCTAGATTGGTATAAAATAGTATAGATAGATGCCTCTACCACTACTATCACTCACTCACTCTCTGACCGCCTCTGCCACTAGTGTAACTCACTCACTCACTCACTCACTCTCTGACTGCCTCTACCACTACACTCACTCACTCTCTGACCACCTCTACCATTACTATCACTCACTCACTCACTCTCTGACCGCCTCTACCACTACTATCACTCACTCACTCTCTGACCGCCTCTACCACTACTATCACTCACTCACCAACTCACTCTCTGACCGCCTCTACCACTACTTTTACTCACTCACTCACTCTCTGACCGCCTCTACCACTACTATCACTCACTCACTCTCTGACCGCCTCTACCACTACTCTCTCTCTCTGACCGCCTCTACAACTACTATCACTCTCTGACCGCCTCTACCACTACTATCACTCACTCACTCATTCTCTGACCACTTCTACCACTTCTCTGACTGCCTCTACCACTACTCTCACTCACTCTCTGACCGCCTCTACCACTACTATCACTCACTCTCTGACCACCTCTAACACTACTATCACTCACTCATTCTCTCTCACCGCCTCTACCACTACACTCACTCTCTGAATGCCTCTACCACTACTATCACTCACTCTCTGACGCCTCACCACTACTATCACTCTCTCAACCCCTCTAGTCACTCACTCTCTCACCTCCTCTCACTCTATCACCCCCTCTATCACTCACTGTCTTACCCCCTCTATATCTAACTCTCTCAAACCCCATGTCACTCACCCTCTCACCTCCTCTCACGACATCACCCCCCCCCTATCACTCACTCTCTCACCCCCTCTGTCACTCACTCCCTCAACCCCCCCAGTCACTCACTCTCTCACCCCCTCTGTCACTCACTCTCTCAACCCCCTCTCTCACTCACTCTCTTTCCCCATCTTTCACTCACTCTCTCAACCCCCTCTGTCACTCACTCTATCAATCTCCTCTGTCACTCACTCTCTCACCCCCTCTGTCACTCACTCTCTAATCCCCCTCTGTCACTCAGTCTCTCAACCCCCTCTGTCGCTCACTCTCTCACCCCCTCTGTCACTCACTCTCTCAACTCCCTCTGTCACTCACTCTCTCACCCCCTGTCACTCACTCTCTCAACCCCCTCTGTCACTCACTCTCTCAACCCCCACTGTCACTCACTCTCTCACCCCCTCTGTCACTCACTCTCTCACCCCCTCTGTCACTCACTCTCTCAACCCCCTCTGTCACTCACTCTCTCACCCTTTCTGTCACTCACTCTCTCAACCCCCTCTGTCACTCACTCTCTCAACCCCCTCTGTCACTCACTCTCTCAACCCCCTCTGTCACTCACTCTCTCACCCCCTCTTTCACTCACTCTCTCACCCCCTCTGTCACTCACTCTCTCAACCCCCTCTGTCACTCACTCTCTCAACCCCCTCTGTCACTCACTCTCTCACCCCCTCTGTCACTCACTCTCTCAACCCCCTCTGTCACTCACTCTCTCACCCCCTGTCAGTCACTCTCTCAACCCGCTCTGTCACTAACTCTCTCAACCCCCTCTGTCACTCACTCTCTCACCCCCTCTGTCACTCACTCTCTCAACCCCCTTTGTCACTCACTCTCTCACCCCCTCTGTCACTCACTCTCTCACCCCCTCTGTCACTCACTCTCTCAACCCCCTCTGTCACTCACTCTCTCAACCCCCTCTGTCACTCACTCTCTCACCCCCTCTGTCACTCACTCTCTCAACCCCCTCTGTCACTCACTCTCTCACCCCCTGTCAGTCACTCTCTCAACCCCCTCTGTCACTCACTCTCTCAACCCCCTCTGTCACTCACTCTCTCACCCCCTCTGTCACTCACTCTCTCAACCCCCTTTGTCACTCACTCTCTCACCCCCTCTGTCACTCACTCTCTCCCCCCCTCTGTCACTCACTCTCTCAACCCCCTCTGTCACTCACTCTCTCACCCCCTCTGTCACTCACTCTCTCACCCCCTCTGTCACTCACTCTCTCACCCCCTCTGTCACTCACTCTCTCAACCCCCTCTGTCACTCACTCTCTCACCCCCTCTGTCACTCACTCTCTCACCCCATCTGTCACTCACTCTCTCACCCCCTCTGTCACTCACTCTCTCACCCCCTTTGTCACTCACTCTCTCACCCCCTCTGTCACTCACTCTCTCACCTCCTCTGTCACCCACTCTCTCACCCCGTCTTTTATCTTAGCCACATAATTAGTACGTTAAAATTGCAATATATTTCAATGTGCTTAAAATTGTCTAAACTTACGATCTGCAATTTTTTGTCCAATCGCCTACTACTCAGTTTTGATTTTTTTTAAATTGACTTACGGTAACCCTTCCTCGACTTGCGGCAACAATTCCTCGACTTGCGGCACACTTCCTTGATTTGCGGCTACACTTCCTTGACTTGCGCTACACTTCCTCGACTTGCGGCAATACTTCCTCGACTTGCGGCAACACTTCCTCGACTTGCGGCACACTTCCTCGATTTGCGGCTACACTTCCTTGACTTGCGCTACACTTCCTCGACTTGCGGCAACAATTCCTCAACTAGCGGCAAGACTTCCTCGACTTGCGGCAAGACTTATTGATTCCAATAGAGATATTAATAGAGACATAGTCAGATATATAGAGGGAGATATATAGAGCGTAATATAGAGAGAGAATATATTGAGATAAAGAGATAGAGGTTTATATTGGTATAGATTTGTCTAGATTGGTATACAATAGTATAGATTGGTTTAGATCAGTCTATATTGGTAAGGGTGGTCTAGATTGGTTAGGACTGGTTTAGATTTGTCTAGATTAGTAAAAATTGTACTAGATTGGTGAGGATTGGTTTCTGTTGGTCTACATTGGTAAGGATTGGTCTCGATTTTTATATAGACCAATCTAGACAATTTGAACCAATCTAAACCAATCAAACCAAGGTAATCCAATCTCAACCAATCTAAACTTATCTATAACATAATAGACCAATCTAGACAATCTGAACCAAGTGAGTGATAGTTGTGGTAGAGGCGGTCAGAGAGTGAGTGAGAGTATTGGTAGAGGCGGTCAGAGAGTGAGTGAGTGATAGTAGTGGTAGAGGCGGTCAGAGAGTGAGTGAGTGATAGTAGTGGTAGAGGCGGTCAGAAAGTGAGTGATAGTAGTGGTAGAGGCGTTCAGATAGTGAGAGTAGTGGTAGAGGCGGTCAGAGAATGAGTGAGTGAGTGATAGTACTGGTAGAGGCGGTCAGAGAGTGATAGTAGATGTAGAGTGGTCTCTCTATATATCTCTCTCTATCTGTATATATATATCTCATATCTCTCTCTCTCTCTATATATATCTGTAAATATCTCTCTATGTGTCTATAAATACATATATCTCTATCATTACATAAACACAACATCATTATAAAAATATAGAGAGAGATATAGAGAGACAGTCTATACACAGATAAAGAGATTGGTTTAGATAAGATTAGAATGGTAAAGATTGTCTAGATTGGACTAGATTACAGGAAAGGACAAAACAGATCCGAATGGATACAGGCCCATAAGCCTACTGAGCTGTGTCGGCAAGCTGATGGAACGGATGATAAACACCAGACTGATGTGGCATCTGGAAGAAAAACGAATACTAATTCCACAGCAAGCCGGCTTTAGACAGCACAGATCCACTGAGGACCAGGTCATCCTCATAGCCCAGGAGATAGAAGATGCCTACCAGGCACAGAAACACACAGTAGCTGTTTGGGTGGATCTGGAAAAGGCATTTGACAAAGTCTGGAAGGATGGACTTAGAGTCAAGCTAAGAAGAAGTGATGTCTGTGGGAAGATGTACAAGTGGATCAACCACTACCTCAAACAAAGAACGGCCAGAGTCCAAGTACAAGGGCAGATGAGCAAAAAGGTGACACTCGAGCAGAGAGTACCCCAAGGGGGAGTATTGTCACCCACACTCTTCCTGGTATATATAAACGATATTACAGAGAATATACCAAGAAGAGTCCATAGCTCAATGTTTGCAGACGATCTGGCTATGTGGACCTCTGAAAAGAATCTCACCATAGCAAGAAATCGGATGCAAACGGCTGGAAGAGTGGGCGAACTCATGGCTGGTCAAAATAAACGAGGAGAAAACCACGTGCACAATATTCTCGCTCTCATTAAAACCTTAAAGTACCAAATTAAGCCTAAATGGCAAAATCCTGCAGCCAAACGACAACCCAACCTATCTGGGAGTCACATTTGATCGGCGCATGACATGGAAAAGTCAGATTGAGAGAAACCGAATGAAAGCCAGAGAAAGAATGGCGATCATGAGGAAACTTGCCGGCACAAGCTGGGGAGCAGACGAAGGCATACTAAAGAAACTGTACACTGGAAGAGTGAGACCAGTTCTCGAGTATGGCATTGCGGCATGGACAACAGCAGCGAAGGCGAACTTCGATAAAGTTAACAAACTTCAAAACCAAGCCATGAGAATTATAACAGGTGGCATGAAGTCAACGCCAATTGTAGAACTTGAAAAGATTACAAAACTGCAATCCATGACCGATAGAAGAGACTGCAGAGCCCAGCTGCAGTCAGAGAAACTCCGAAGACTGACGGACCATCCAATGTACCAGAGACTAAACAATTTGGGAAATGGGAAACTAAAGCGGAGAAACTTTGCAGAAATAGCCAAAGCAAAGATGCACGAAGATCCCATAAACGCACTAACAACACCAAAACCCATCACTACTGTACGAAAACCTACTTGGAGGCAGGATATATTTCCAGAGGTGGTAGAAAATATACCAGGTATTGCAAACAAAAACTGCCAGAGTGAAAAAGAAAGGAGAGACACTACCCTAAGCTTCATAACGAAAAGCTACCCAAGCATGGACTGGACCCATGCATACACCGACGGTTCTGTAACAAACACTACACAGAACGGAGGGGCAGGAGCATTCCTGAACCTACCAAATGGCAGAAAAATAACACTGTCATTCGCTACTGGTAAGTACACAAGCAATTTCAGAGCAGAAGCAGAGGCACTGAGGGCGGCAGTGGAAGAAATGGTAACACACAGTGAAAATGAGAGCCATATAGTCTTGCTGACAGATGCTCTCGAAGTAGTCACGGCGCTAAAAAGCCAGAAGAACACTGAGCTTAATGACTTAAGAGCAGCACTCTGCAAACTGTGCCAGCAGTCCGCACCAAAAAGGGTGGTGGTACAGTGGGTTCCGTCACACTGCAACATCCAAGGCAACGAGGAGGCAGACAGACTGGCAAAAGAAGGTGCAAGGCTACCACAAACAGATACCAGTATGACGTACGAAGAGTCAAAACGGCTTATCAAAGCCAGATACATGTCCAAATGGGAAACCGAACATACTGGTTACACCAAAAACGATGCCTATTACCAGTTGAACCGAAGAGAGCAGGTCGTTGTCTTCAGACTTCGCACTGGCCACAACAGACTGAGGTACCACCTATTCAACAAAATGAAGATAGGGTGTACCGACGAATGCCCGTGCGGTACTGGTAAAAGGACCACTGAACATCTGCTGCAGAACTGCCCGACATACGAGAATCAGAGAGAGCAGATGTGGCCATTGCCAGTGGAACTGCAAGACAAGCTGTATGGTAGTGGCGAGAGTCTCAGGATGACTGCCGCTTTTTTCGAGAAAATAATGGTTACTGTCTGACTGTGTACGCAGAAGAAGAAGAAGAAGGACTAGATTAGTTGAGATTGGTTGGGTGGAAGTTGGGGTGACAGAGGGGGTGAGAGAAAGAGTGACAGAGGGGGTGAGAGAGTGAGTGACAAGGAGGGTTGAGAGATAGAGTAAAATTACTTGGAAGTCAGTGGAAATGCTCACTCACTCTCTAACCGCCTCTACCACTACTATCATTCACTCACTCTCTCACCACCTCTACCACTACTATCCATTCACTCACTCTCTGACCGCCTCTACCACTACTATCACTCCCTCTCTGACTGCCTCTACCACTACACTCACTCACTCTCTGACCACCTCTACCATTACTATCACCCACTCACTCACTCTCTGACCGCCTCTACCACTACTATCACTCACTCACTCTCTGACCGCCTCTACCACTACTATCACTCACTCACTCTCTGACCACTACTATCACTCACTCACTCTCTGACCACTACTATCACTCACTCACTATCTGACCACTACTATCACTCACTCACTCTCTGACCGCCTCTACCACTACTATCACTCACTCACTCTATGATAGCCTCGGCCTCTACCACTACTATCACTCTCTGACCGCCTCTACCACTATTATCACTCACTAACTCATTCTCTGACCGCTTCTACCACTACTATCACTCACTCACTCTCTGACCGCCTCTACCACTACTATCACTCACCCTCTGACCGCCTCTACCACTACTATCACTCACTCTCTGATCGCCTCTACCACTACTATCACTCACTCACTGACTCTTTGACCGCCTCTACCACTACTATCACTCACTCACCAACTCACTCTCTGACCGCCTCTACCACTACTCTTACTCAACTACTCACTCTCTGACCACATCTACCACTACTATCACTCACTCACTCTCTGACCGCCTCTACCACTACTCTCACTCTCTGACCGCCTCTACCACTACTATCACTCTCTGACCGCCTCTACCACTACTATCACTCACTCACTCTCTTACCGCCTCTACCACTACTATCACTCACTCACTCACTCACTGACCGCCTCTACCACTACTCTCACTCATTCACTCACTCTCTTACCGCCTCTACCACTACTCTCACTCTCTGACTGCCTGTACCACTACTATCACTAACTCACTCACTCACTGATCGCCTCTACCACTACTCTCACTTATTCACTCACTCTCTGACCGCCTGTAAGACTACTTTCACTCACTCACTCTCTGACCGCCTCTACCATTACTATCACTCACTCACTCACTCTCTAAACGCCTCTACCACTACACTCACTCACTCTCTGACCGCCTTTACCATTACTTTCACTCACTCTCTGACCGCCTCTACCACTACTCTCACTCTCTGTCTGCCTATACCACTACTATCACTCACTCACTCACTCTCTGACGGCCTCTACCACTACTATCACTCACTCACTCTCCAACCGCCTCTACCACTACTATCAATCACTCAATCTCTGACCGCCTCTGCAACTACTATCACTCACTCACTCACTCTCTGACCGCGTCTACCACTACTATCACTCACTCACTCATTCTGTGACCACTTCTACCACTTCTCTGACTGCCTCTACCACTACTCTCACTCCCTCTCTGACCGCCTCTACCACTACTATCACTCACTCACTCTCTGACCGCCTCTACAACTACTCTCACTCTCAAACCGCCTCTACCACTACTATCACTCTCTGACCGCCTCTAAAACTACTCTCACTCTCTGACTGCTTCTACCACTACTATCACTCACTCACTCACTCTCTGACCGCATCTACCACTACTATCACTCACTAACTCACTCTCTGACTGCCTCTACCACTACTATCACTCACTCATTCTCTGACCGCCTCTACCACTACTCTCACTCTCTGACCGCCTCTACCACTACTATCACTCACTCACTGTCTGATCGCCTCTACCACTACTATCACTCACTCACTCTATGACGGCCTCTATCACTACTATCACTCTCTGACCGCATCTACCACTACTATCACTCACTCACTCTCTGACCGCCTCTACCACTACTCTCACTCTCTGACCGCCTCTACTATCACACACTCACTCTCTGACCGCCTCTACCACTACTATCACTCTCCGGCCTCCTCTACCACTACTATCACTCACTCTCTGACCACCTCTACCACTACTATCACTCACTCACTCTCTGACTGCCTCTACCACTCACTCACTGTCTGACCGCCTCTACCACTAATATCACTCACTCACTCTCTGACCACCTCTACCACTACTATCACTCACTAACTCACTCTCTGACCACTACTATCAACCACTCACTCTCTGACAGCCTCTACCGCTACTATCACTCACTCACTCACTCTCTGACCGCCTCTACCACTACTATCACTCACTCACTCACTCTCTGACCGCCTCTACCACTACTATCACTCACTCACTCTCTGACCACTACTATCACTCACTCACTCTCTGACCGCCTCTACCACTACTATCACTCTCTGACCGCATCTACTACTACTATCACTCACTCACTCACTCTCTGACCGCCTCTACCACTACTATCACTCACTCACTCACTCTCTGACCGCCTCTACAACTACTATCACTCACTCACTCACTATTTGACCGCCTCTACCACTACTATCACTCACTCACTCTCTGACCACTACTATCACTCACTCACTCTCTGACCGCCTCTACCACTACTATCACTCTCTGACCGCATCTACCACTACTATCACTCACTCACTCACTCTTTGACCGCCTCTACCACTACTATCACTCACTCACTCTCTGACCGCCTCTACCGCTACTATCACTCACTCACTCTTTCACCGCCTCTACCACTACTATCACTCACTCACTCTCTGACCACTACTATCACTCACTCACTCTCTGACCGCCTCTATCACTACTCTCACTCTCTGACCGCCTCTACCACTACTATCACTCTCTGACCGCCTCTACCACTACTATCACTCACTCACTCTATTATCGCCTCTACCACTACTATCACTCACTCTCTGACTGCCTCTACCACTACTATCACTCACTCACTCACTCTTTGACAGCCTCTACAACTACTATCACTCACTCACTAACTCACTCTCTGACCGCCTCTACCACTACTATCACTCACTCTCTGACCGCCTCTACCACTACTCTCACTCTCTGACCGCCTCTACTATCACACACTCACTCTCTGACCGCCTCTACCACTACTATCAATCTCCGGCCTCCTCTACCACTACTATCACTCACTCTCTGACCACCTCTACCACCACTATCACTCACTCACTCACTCTCTGACCGCCTCTACCACTACTATCACTCACTCACTCACTCTTTGACCGCCTCTACCACTACTATCACTCACTCACTCTCTGACCACTACTATCAATCACTCACTCTCTGACCGCCTCTACCGCTACTATCACTCACTCACTCTATGACGGCCTCTACCACTACTATCACTCTCTGACCGCCTCTACCACTACTATCACTCACTCACTCATTCTCTGACCGCCTCTACCACTACTATCACTCACTCACTCACTATTTGATCGCCTCTACCTCTACTATCACTAACTCACTCTCTGACCACTACTATCACTCACTCACTCTCTGACCGCCTCTACCACTACTATCACTCACTCACTCACTCTCTGACCGCCTCTACCACTACTATCACTCACTCACTAGCTCTCTGACCGCCTCTACCACTACTATCACTCACTCACTCACTATTTGACCGCCTCTACCTCTACTATCACTAACTCACTCTCTGACCACTACTATCACTCACTCACTCTCTGACCGCCTCTACCACTACTATCACTCTCTGACCGCCTCTACCACTACTATCACTCACTCACTCACTCACTCTCTGACCGACTCTACCACTACTATCACTCACTCACTCACTCTTTGACCGCCTCTACCACTACTATCACTCACTCACTCTCTGACAACTACTATCACTCACTCACTCTCTGACCGCCTCTACCACTACTCTCACTCTCTGACCGCCTCTACCACTACTATCACTCTCTGACCGCCTCTACCACTACTATCACTCACTCACTCTCTTATCGCCTCTACCACTACTATCACTCACTCTCTGACTGCCTCTACCACTACTATCACTCACTCACTCACTCTTTGACAGCCTCTACCACTACTATCACTCACTCACTAACTCACTCTCTGACCGCCTCTACCACTACTCTTACTCACTAACTCACTCTCTGACCGCCTCTACCACTACTATCACTAACTCACTCACTCGTTGACAGCCTCTACCACTACTATCACTCACTCACTAACTCACTCTCTGACCGCCTCTACCACTACTCTTACTCACTAACTCACTCTCTGACCGCCTCTACCACTACTCTTACTCACTAACTCACTCTCTGACCGCCTCTACCACTACTATCACTCTCTGACCGCATCTACCACTACTACCACTCACTCACTCACTCTCTGACCGCCTCTACCACTACTATCACTCACTCACTCACTCTTTGACCGCCTCTACCACTACTATCACTCACTCACTCTCTGACCACTACTATCACTCACTCACTCTCTGACCGCCTCTACCGCTACTATCACTCAGTCACTCTATGATGGCCTCTACCACTACTATCACTCTCTGACCGCCTCTACCACTACTATCACTCACTCACTCATTCTCTGACCGCTTCTACCACTACTATCACTCACTCACTCTCTGACCGCCTCTACCACTTTTATCATTCACTCACTCACTCTCTAACCGCCTCTACCACTACTATCACTCACTCACTCACTCTCTGACCAACTCTACCACTACTATCACTCACTCACTCACTCTTTGACCGCCTCTACCACTACTATCACTCACTCACTCTCAGACCGCCTTTACCACTACTATCACTCTCTGACCGCCTCTACCACTACTATCACTCACTCACTCTCTTATCGCCTCTACCGCTACTATCACTCACTCTCTGACCGCCTCTACCACTACTCTTACTCACTCACTCACTCTCTGACCGCCTCTACCACTACTATCACTCACTCACTCTCTGACCGCCTCTACCACTACTCTCACTCTCTGACCGTCTCTACCACTTCTATCACTCTCTGACTGCTTCTACCACTACTATCACTCACTAACTCACTCTCTGACTGCCTCTACCACTACTATCACTCACTCACTCTCTGACCGCCTCTACCACTACTCTCACTCTCTGACCGCCTCTACCAATACTATCACCATCTGACCGCCTCTACCACTACTATCACTCACTCACTCACTCTCTGATCGCCTCTACCACTACTATCACTCACTCAGTCTCTGACCACTACTATCACTAACTCACTCTCTGACCGCCTCTACTACTACTATCACTCACTCACTCTCTGACTGCATCTACCACTGCTCTCACTCACTCACTCACTCTCTGACTGCCTCTACCACTACTCTCACTCACTCACTCACTCTCTGACCGCCTCTACCACTACTCTCACTCTCTGACCGCCTCTACTATCACACACTCACTCTCTGACCGCCTCTACCACTACTATCACTCTCCGGCCTCCTCTACCACTACTATCACTCACTCACTCTCTGACCGCCTCTACCACTACTATCACTCACTCACTCTCTGACTGCCTCTACCACTCACTAATTTCTGACCGCCTCTACCACTAATATCCCTCACTCACTCTCTGACCACCTCTACCACTATTATCACTCACTCACTCTCTGACCACTACTATCACTCACTCACTCTCTGACCACCTGTACCGCTAATATCAATCACTCAATCTATGAGGGCGTCTACCACTACTATCACTCTCTGACCGCCTCTACCACTACTATCACTCACTCACTCACTCTCTGTCCGCCTCTACCACTACTATAACTCACTCACTCACTCTCTGACCGCCTCTACAACTACTATCACTCACTCACTCACTATTTTACCGCCTCTACCACTACTATCACTCACTCACTCTCTGACCACTACTATCACTCACTCACTCTCTGACCACCTCTACCACTACTCTCACTATCTGACCGCCTCTACCACTACTATCACTCACTCACTCACTCTCTGACCACCTCTACCACTACTCTCACTCTCTGACCGCCTCTATCACTACTCTCACTCTCTGACCGCCTCTACCACTACTATCACTCTCTGACCGCCTCTACCACTACTGTCACTCACTCACTCACTCTATGACCGCCTCTACCACTACTCTCACTCTCTGACTGCTTCTACCACTACTATCACTCACTCACTCACTCTCTGTTCGCCTCTACCACTACTATCACTCACTCAGTCTCTGACCACTACTATCGCTCACTCACTCTCTGATCGCCTCTACCACTACTATCACTCACTCAGTCTCTGACCACTACTATCACTCACTCACTCTATGACGGCCTCTATCACTACTATCACTCTCTGACCGCATCTACCACTACTATCACTCACTAACTCACTCTCTGACTGCCTCTACCACTACTATCACTCACTCACTCTCTGACCGCCTCTACCACTACTCTCACTCTCTGACCGCCTCTACAACTACTATCACTCACTAACTCACTCTCTGATTGCCTCTACCACTACTATCACTCACTCACTCTCTGACCGCCTCTACCACTACTCTCACTCTCTGATCGCCTCTACCACTACTATCACTAACACAGTCTCTGACCACTACTATCACTCACTCACTCTCTGACCGCCTCTACTACTACTATCACTCACTCACTCACTCTATGACGGCCTCTATCACTACTACCACTCTCTGACCGCATCTACCACTACTATCACTCTCTGACTGCCTCTACCACTACTATCACTCACTCACTCACTCTCTGACTGCCTCTACCACTACTCTCACTCACTCACTCACTCTCTGACTGCCTCTACCACTTCTCTCACACACTCACTATCTGACCGCCTCTACCACTACTCTCACTCTCTGACCGCCTCTACTATCACACACTCACTCTCTGACCGCCTCTACCACTACTATCACTCTCCGGCCTCCTCTACCACTATTATCACTCACTCACTCTCTGACTGCCTCTACCACTCACTAATTTCTGACCGCCTCTACCACTAATATCACTCACTCACTCTCTGACCACCTCTACCACTACTATCACTCACTCCCTCACTCTCTGACCGCCTCTACCACTACTATCACTCACTCACTCCCTCTTTGACTACCTCTACCACTACTATCACTCACTCACTCTCTGACCACTACTATCACTCACTCACTCTCTGACCGCCTCTACCGCTACTATCACTCACTCAATCTATGACGGCCTTTACCACTACTATCACTCTCTGACCGCCTCTACCACTACTATAACTCACTCACTCACTCTCTGACCGCCTCTACCACTACTATCACTCACTCACTCACTCTCTGACCGCCTCTACCACTACTATCACTCACTCACTCACTATTTTACCGCCTCTACCACTACTATCACTCACTCACTCTCTGACCACTACTATGACTCACTCACTCTCTGACCGCCTCTACCACTACTCTCACTCTCTGACCGCCTCTACCACTACTATCACTCTCTTACCGCCTCTACCATTACTATCACTCACTCACTCTCTTATCGCCTCTACCACTACTATCACTCACTCTCTGACCGCCTCTACCACTACTATCACTCACTCACTCACTCTTTGACAGCCTCTACCACTATTATCACTCACTCACTAACTCACTCTCTGACCTGCCTCTACCACTACTCTTACTCACTAACTCACTCTCTGACCGCCCCTACCACTACTATCACTCACTCACTCACTCTTCGACAGCCTCTACCACTACTATCACTCACTCACTAACTCACTCTCTGACTGCCTCTACCACTACTCTCACTCTCTGACCGCCTCTACCACTACTATCACTCACTCACTCTCTCTCTTATCGCCTCTACCACTACTCTCACTCTCTGACCGCCTCTACTATCACACACTCACTCTCTGACCGCCTCTACCACTACTATCACTCCCTGACCGCCTCTACCACTACTATAACTCACCCTCTGACCACCTCTACCACTACTATCACTCACTCACTCCCTGACCGCATCTACCACTCACTCACTCTCTGACCGCCTCTACCCCTACTAACACACACTCACTTTCTGATCGCCTCTACCACTACTATCACTCACTCTCTGACCACCTCTACCACTACTATCACTCACTCACTCACTCTCTGACCGCCTCTACCACTACTATCACTCACTCACTCTCTGACCACTACTATCACTCACTCACTCACTCTCTGACTGGCTCTACCACTACTATCACTGTCTGACCGCCTTTACCACTACTATCACTCACTAACTCACTCTCTATCCGCCTCTACCACTACTATCACTCACTCACTCTCTGACCGCCTCTACCACTACTCTCACTCTCTGACTGCCTCTACCACTACTCTCACTCTCTGACCGCTTCTACCACTACTCTCACTCTCTGACCGCTTCTACCACTACTCTCACTCTTTGACCGCTTCTACCACTACTCTCACTCTATGACCGCCTCTACCACTACTATCACTCACTCACTCACTCTCTGACCGCCTCTACCACTACTCTCACTCTCTGACCGCCTCTACCACTACTATCACTCACTCTCTGACCGCCTCTACCACTACTATCACTCACTCACTCTCTGACTGCATCTACCACGACAATCACTGACTCAGTAACTCACTCTCATTCCGTCTCTACCACTACTCTTACTCACTCACTCACTCTCTGACCGCCTCTGGTACTACTATCACTCACTCACTCTCTGACCTCCCTACCACTACTCTCACTCTCTGACTGCCTCTACCAATTTTTTAACTCATTCACTCACTCTCTGACCGCCTCTGCCACTACTCTCACTCACTCACTAACTCACTCTCTGACTGCCTCTACCACTACTCTCACTCACTCACTCTCTGACCGCTTCTACCACAACTCTCACTCTCTGACCGCCTCTACCTCTACTATCACTCACTCACTCTCTGAACGCCTCTACCATTACTAGCACTCCCTCACTCACTGTCTGACCGCCTCTACCACTACTCTCACTCTCTGTCCCCTTCTACCACTACTATCACTCACTCACTCACTCTCTGACCGCCTCTACCCCTACTATTACTCACTCACTCACTCACTCTCTGACCGCCCCTACCACTACTATCACTCACTCACTCACTCTTCGACAGCCTCTACCACTACTATCACTCACTCACTAACTCACTCTCTGACTGCCTCTACCACTACTCTCACTCTCTGACCGCCTCTACCACTACTATCACTCACTCACTCTCTCTCTCTTATCGCCTCTACCCCTACTCTCACTCTCTGACCGCCTATACTATCACACACTCACTCTCTGACTGCCTCTGCCACTACTATCACTCACTCACTCACTCTCTGACCGCTTCTACCACTACTATTACTCACTCACTCACTCTCTGACCGCCTCTACAACTACTCTCACTCACTCACACTCTGACCACTACTATCACTCACTCACTCTCTGACCGCCTCTACCACTACTATCACTCACTCACTCTCTGACCGCCTCTACCACTACTATCACTCACTCACTCTGTGACCGCCTCTACCACTACTATTACTCACTCACTCACTCTCTGACCGCCTCTACAACTACTCTCACTCACTCACACTCTGACCACTACTATCACTCACTCACTCTCTGACCGCCTCTACCACTACTATCACTCACTCACTCTCTGACCGCCTCTACCACTACTATCACTCACTCACTCACTCACACTCTGACCACCTGTACCTAAAAATCTAGACCAAAATCTAGACTACACCAAAATCCGGACCAAAATCTGGACCAAAATCTAGACCAACATCTAGACCAAATCCTAGACCAAAATCTACATTAAAATCTACACCAAAATCTTGACTGAAATCTAGAATAAAATCTGAACCAAAATCTAGACAAAAATCTAGACCGAAATCTACACCGATCAATAGACCAAAATCTAGACCCAGTTCTAGAAAAAAATCTACACCAAAATCTATACCAAATTTTGCACCCCAATATAGACTAAAATCTAGACCAAAATTTAGACAAACATCTAGACCAAAATATAAACCAAAATCTAGAACGAAATCGGGACCAAAATCTAGACCAAAGTCTAGATCAAAATGTAGACCGAAATCTAGACCAAAATCTAGACCGATATCTAGACAAAAATCTAGACAAAAATCTAGACCCAGTTCTAGAACAAAATCTAGACCAAAATGTACACCAAAATCTAGACCCAGTTTTGGACCAAAATCTAGTTTAAAATATAGACCAAAATGTAAACCGATATCTAGACCGATATTTAGACCAAAATCGAGAACAAAATCTAGTTCAAAACCTAGACCAAAATCTATACCTAAATCAAGACCAAAATCTAGACCAAAATCTAGACCGAAATCTACACAGATCAATAGACCAAAATCTAGACCCAGTTCTAGAGAAAAATCTACACCAAAATCTAGACCAAATTTTGCACCCCAATCTAGACCAAAATCTAGTACAAATCCTAGACCAAAATCTAGACTCAACCAAAATCCAGACCGATATCTAGATCAAAGTCTAGACCAATTCCTAGACCAAAATCTAGTCTAAATCCTGAACCAAAATCTAGACAAAAATCTAGACCCCAATATAGACCTTAATTTAGACCAAAATCTAGACCAAAATCTAGTGAAAAATCTGGACAAAAATCTGGACCGAAATCTAGACCAAAGTCTAGATCAAAATGTAGACCGAAATCTAGACCAAATCCTAAACAAAAATCTAGACCAAAATCTAGACCAAAATCTGGACCGAAATCTAGACGAAAATCTAGACAAATATCTAGACCCAGTTCTAGAACAAAATCTAGACCAAAATCTGGACTAAAATCTGGACCGAAATCTAGACCAAAATCTAAACCGAAATCTAGATCGATATCTAGACCAAAATCTAGACCAAAATCTAGTCTAAATCCTAGACCAAAATGTAGACCAAAATCTAGACTAAACCTAAATTCGGACCAAAATCTAGACCAAAATCTGGACCAAATTCTAGACCAAAGTCTAGATCAAAATGTAGACCGAAATCTAGACCAAAATCTAGACCGATATCTAGACCAAAATCTAGAACAAAATCTAGACCCAGTTTTAGACCAAAATCTAGTCCAAAATATAGACCAAAATGTAAACCGATATCTAGACCGATATTTAGACCAAAATCGAGAACAAAATCTAGTTCAAATCCTAGACCAAAATCTACACCAAAATCTGGACCAAAACCTAGACCAAAACCTAGACCAAAATCTATACCTAAACCAAGACCAAAATCTATACCGAAATCTACACAGATCAATAGACCAAAATCTAGACCCAGTTCTAGAGAAAAATCTACACCAAAATCTAGACCAAATTTTGCACCCCAATCTAGACTGAAATCTAGACCAAAATCTAGTCCAAATCCTAGACCAAAATCTAGATTAAACGAAAATCCAGACCGAAATCTAGACCAAAATCTAGACCAATATCTAGATCAAAGTCTAGACCAATTCCTAGACAAAAATCTAGTCCAAATCCTAGACCAAAAATTAGAACAAAATCTAGACAATAATCTGGACAAAAATCTGGACCGAAATCTAGACCAAAGTCTAGATCAAAATGTAAACCGAAATCTAGACCAAAATCTAGACCGAAATCTAGACCGATATCTAGACCAAAATGTAGACCAAAATCTTACACCAAAATCTGGACCAAAACCTAGACCAAAACCTAGTGTAAAATTTAGACCAAAATCTACACCTAAATCTAGACCAAAATCTAGACTAAAATCTACACAAAAATCTAGACCAAAATCTACACCAAAATCTAAACCAAAATCTGGACCGAAATCTAGATGAAAATCTAGACCGAAATCTAGACTGAAATCTAGACCAAAATCTAGACTTAAATTTATGACAAAATCTAGACCCAAAATCTAGACCCAAAATCTAGACCAAAATCTAAACCTAAATTCGGACTAAAATCTAGACCAAAATCTGGACCAAAATCTACACCGAAATCTAGACCAAAATATAGCCTAAATCCTAGACCGAAATCTAGACCAAAATCTAGAACGAAATCTAGACCAAAATCTACACCTAAATCTAGACCAAAATCTAGACTAAAATCTACACCAAAATCTAGACCAAAATATACACCAAAAATCTACACCAAAATCTAAACCAAAATATGGACCGATATCTAGACCGAAATCTAGACCAAAATCTAGTCCAAATCCTAGACCAAAATCTAGACTAAACCAAAATCCAGACCGAAATCTAGACCGAAATCTATACCGATATCTAGAACAAAATCTAGACCAAAATCTGGACAAAAATCTAACCCAAAATCTGGACCGAAATCTAGACCAAAGTCTAGATCAAAATGTAGACCGAAATCTAGACCAAAATCTAGACCGAAATCTAGTTCGATATCTAGACCAAAATGTAGACCAAAATGTAGACCACAATCTACACCTAAATCTAGATCAAAGTGTAGACACAAATGTAGATCAAATCCTAAACCAAAATCTAGACCAAAATCTGGACCGAAATCTAGACCAAAGTCTAGATCAAAATGTAGACCGAAATCTAGACCAAAATCTAGACCGAAATCTAGACCGATATCTAGACCAAAATGTACACCAAAATCTCGACCAAAATGTAAACCGATATCTAGTCCAAATCCTAGACCAAAATCTATAACAAATACTGGACCAAAACCTAGACCAAAATCTAGACCAACATCTGGACAAAAATCTAGACCAAAATCTGGACCGAAATCTAGACCAAAGTCTAGATCAAAATGTAGACCGAAATCTAGACCAAATCCTAAACAAAAATCTAGACCAAAATCTACACCAAAATCTAAACCAAAATCTGGACCGAAATCTAGATGAAAATCTAGACCGAAATCTAGACTGAAATCTAGACCAAAATCTAGTCTAAATCCTAGACCGAAATCTAGACCAAAATCTAGACTGAAATCTAGACCAAAATCTAGACCAAAATCTAGACTTAAATTTTGGACAAAATCTAGACCAAAAATCTAGACCAAAATCTAAACCTAAATTCGGACTAAAATCTAGACCAAAATCTGGACCAAAATCTACACCGAAATCTAGACCAAAATATAGCCTAAATCCTAGACCGAAATCTAGACCAAAATCTAGAACGAAATCTAGACCAAAATCTACACCTAAATCTAGACCAAAATCTAGACTAAAATCTACACCAAAATCTAGACCAAAATATACACCAAAAATCTACACCAAAATCTAAACCAAAATATGGACCGATATCTAGACCGAAATCTAGACCAAAATCTAGTCCAAATCCTAGACCAATATCTAGACTAAACCAAAATCCAGACCGAAATCTAGACCGAAATCTAGACCGATATCTAGAACAAAATCTAGACAAAAATCTGGACAAAAATCTAACCCAAAATCTGGACCGAAATCTAGACCAAAGTCTAGATCAAAATGTAGACCGAAATCTAGAGCAATATCTAGACCGAAATCTAGTTCGATATCTAGACCAAAATGTAGACCAAAATGTAGACCACAATCTACACCTAAATCTAGATCAAAGTGTAGACCAAAATGTAGATCAAATCCTAAACCAAAATCTAGACCAAAATCTGGACCGAAATCTAGACCAAAATCTAGACCGAAATCTAGACCAAAATCTAGTCTAAATCCTAGACCGAAATCTAGACCGAAATCTAGACCAAAATCTACACCAAAATCTAAACCAAAATCTGGACCGATATCTAGACCAAAATCTAGACCCAGTTCTAGAACAAAATCTAGACTAAAATCTGGACTAAAATCTAGACCAAAAGGTACACCAAAATATAGTCCAAAATATAGACCAAAATCTAGAACAAAATCTAGACAAAAATGTACACCAAAATCTGGATGAAAATCTAGACCCCAATCTAGACTAAAGCAAAATCTAAACCAAAATCTAGACCAAAATCTAAACAAAAATGTTGACCAAAATCTATACCGATATCTAGAATAAACTAAAATCCGGATCAAAATCTGGACCAAAATCTAAATCAAAATCTGGACCAAAAACAAGAACAAAATCTAGACAAAAATCTGGACAAAAATCTAACCCAAAATCTGGACCGAAATCTAGACCAAAGTCTAGATCAAAATGTAGACCGAAATCTAGACCAAAATCTAGACCGAAATCTAGACCGATATCTAGACCAAAATCTAGACCAAAATCTATACCACAATCTACACCAAAATCTGGACCGAAATCTAGACGAAAATCTAGACAAATATCTAGACCAGTTCTAGAACAAAATCTAGACCAAAATCTAGACTAAAATCTGGACCGAAATCTAGACCAAAATCTAAACCGAAATCTAGATCGATATCTAGACCAAAATCTAGACCAAAATCTAGTCTAAATCCTAGACCAAAATGTAGACCAAAATCTAGACTAAACCTAAATTCGGACCAAAATCTAGACCAAAATCTGGACCAAAATCTAGACCAAAGTCTAGATCAAAATGTAGACCGAAATCTAGACCAAAATCTAGACCGATATCTAGACCAAAATCTAGACAAAAATCTAGACCCAGTTCTAGAACAAAATCTAGACCAAAATCGGGATTAAAATCTAGACCAAAATGTAGACCCAGTTTTAGACCAAAATCTAGTCCAAAATCTAGACCAAAAACTAGACCGATATCTAGACCAAAATCTAGACCCAATTCTAGAACAAAATCTAGACCCAGTTTAAGACCAAAATCTAGTCCAAAATATAGAACATAATGTAAACCGATATCTAGACCAATATTTAGACCAAAATCGAGAACAAAATCTAGTTCAAATCCTAGACCAAAATCTACACCAAAATCTGGACCAAAACCTAGACCAAAACCTAGACCAAAATCTATACCTAAACCAAGACCAAAATCTATACCGAAATCTACACAGATCAATAGACCAAAATCTAGACCCAGTTCTAGAGAAAAATCTACACCAAAATCTAGACCAAATTTGCACCCCAATCTAGACTGAAATCTAGACCAAAATCTAGTCCAAATCCTAGACCAAAATCTAGATTAAACCAAAATCCAGACCGAAATCTAGACCAAAATCTAGACCAATATCTAGATCAAAGTCTAGACCAATTCCTAGACAAAAATCTAGTCCAAATCCTAGACCAAAAATTAGAACAAAATCTAGACAAAAATCTGGACCGAAATCTAGACCAAAGTCTAGATCAAAATGTAAACCGAAATCTAGACTAAAATCTAGACCGAAATCTAGACCGATATCTAGACCAAAATGTAGACCAAAATCTTACACCAAAATCTGGACCAAAACCTAGTGTAAAATTTAAACCAAAATCAAGACCAAAATTAGGACCAAAATATAGTCCAAATCCAAGACCAAAATCTGGACAGAAATCTAGACCAAAGTCTTGATCAAAATGTAGACCGAAATCTAGACCAAAATCTAGACCAAAATCTGGACCGAAATCTAGACCAAAATCTATACCGAAATTTAGACCAAAATCTAGTCTAAATCCTAGACCGAAATCTAGACCGAAATCTAGACCAAAATCTACACCAAAATCTAAACCAAAATCTGGACCGATATCTAGACCAAAGTCTAGATCAAAATGTAGACCGAAATTTAGACCAAAATCTAGACCGAAATCTGGACCCAGTTCTATAACAAAATCTAGACCAAAATCTGGACTAAAATCTAGACCAAAATCTGGACCGAAATCTAGACCAAAGTCTAGATCAAAATGTAGACCGAAATCTAGACCAAATCCTAAACAAAAATCTAGACCAAAATCTACACCAAAATCTAAACCAAAATCTGGACCGAAATCTAGATGAAAATCTAGACCGAAATCTAGACCAAAATCTAGTCTAAATCCTAGACCGAAATCTAGACCAAAATCTAGACCAAAATCTAGACCAAAATCTAGACTTAAATTTAGGACAAAATCTAGACCAAAATCTAGACCAAAAATCTAGACCAAAATCTAAACCTAAATTCGGACTAAAATCTAGACCAAAATCTGGACCAAAATATAGCCTAAATCCTAGACCGAAATCTAGACCAAAATCTAGAACGAAATCTAGACCAAAATCTACACCTAAATCTAGACCAAAATCTAGACTAAAATCTACACCAAAATCTAGACCAAAATATACACCAAAAATCTACACCAAAATCTAAACCAAAATATGGACCGATATCTAGACCGAAATCTAGACCAAAATCTAGTCCAAATCCTAGACCAAAATCTAGACTAAACCAAAATCCAGACCGAAATCTAGACCGATATCTAGAACAAAATCTAGACCAAAATCTGGACAAAAATCTAACCCAAAATCTGGACCGAAATCTAGACCAAAGTCTAGATCAAAATGTAGACCGAAATCTAGAGCAAAATCTAGACCGAAATCTAGTTCGATATCTAGACCAAAATGTAGACCAAAATGTAGACCACAATCTACACCTAAATCTAGATCAAAGTGTAGACCAAAATGTAGATCAAATCCTAAACCAAAATCTAGACCAAAATCTGGACCGAAATCTAGACCAAAATCTAGACCGAAATCTAGACCAAAATCTAGTCTAAATCCTAGACCGAAATCTAGACCGAAATCTAGACCAAAATCTAGTCTAAATCCTAGACCGAAATCTAGACCAAAATCTACACCAAAATCTAAACCAAAATCTGGACCGATATCTAGACCAAAATCTAGACCCAGTTCTAGAACAAAATCTAGACCAAAATCTGGACTAAAATCTAGACCAAAAGGTACACCAAAATATAGTCCAAAATATAGACCAAAATCTAGAACAAAATCTAGACAAAAATGTACACCAAAATCTGGATGAAAATCTAGACCCCAATCTAGACTAAAGCAAAATCTAAACCAAAATCTAGACCAAAATCTAAACAAAAATGTTGACCAAAATCTATACCGATATCTAGAATAAACTAAAATCCGGATCAAAATCTGGACCAAAATCTAAATCAAAATCTGGACCAAAAACTAGAACAAAATCTAGACCAAAATCTGGACAAAAATCTAACCCAAAATCTGGACCGAAATCTAGACCAAAGTCTAGATCAAAATGTAAACCGAAATCTAGACCGATATCTAGACCAAAATCTAGACCAAAATGTAGACCAAAATCTAGACCAAAATGTGGACCAATATCTATTCCAAATCCTAAACCAAAATCTAGACAAAAATCTAGACCCCAATATAGACCTTAATTTAGACCTTAATTTACACCAAAATCTGGACCAAAACCTAGACCAAAACCTAGACTAAAATCTAGTCTAAAATTTAGACCAAAATCAAAACCAATATCTAGTCCAAATCCTAGACCAAAATCTACACCAAAATCTGGACCAAAATCTAGACCAAAGTCTAGATCAAAATGTAGACCGAAATCTAGACCAAAATCTAAACCGATATCTAGACCAAAATCTAGACCACAATCTACACCTAAATCTAGACCAAAGTCTAGACCAAAATCTAGACCAAAATCTAGACCAAAATCTAGACCGAAATCTAGACCAAAATCAAGACCAAAATCTGGACCGAAATCTAGACCAAAATCTAAACTGAAATTTAGACCCAGTTCTAGTCAAAAATCTAGACCAATATCTTGACGAAAATTTGCAAAAAAATCTAGACCAAAATCTAGACCAAACAAAAATCCAGACCAAAAACTAGACCGATATTTAGACCAAAATCTAGACCAAAATCTAGACTGAACTAAAATCCGGACCAAAATCTGGACCAAAAAGAAGACCAAAATCTGGACCAAAATCTAGACCGAAATCTAGACGAAAATCTAAACCAAAATCTAGACCAAAATCTACACCATAATCTAAACCGATATCTAGACACAGTTCTAGAACAAAACCTAGACCAAAATCTGGACCAAAATCTTTACCAAAATCTAGACCAAAATGTACACCAAAATCTCGACCAAAATGTAAACCGATATCTAGACCAAAATCTAGACCAAAATCTACACTAAATTAAAATCCAGACCAAAATCTGGACCAAAATCTAGTCCAAATCCTAGACTAAGATCTGGACTAAAATCTAGACCCAGTTCTAGGAAAAAATCTACACCAAAATCTAGACCAAATTTTGCACTCCAATCGAGACTAAATTCTAGACCATAATCTAGACCAACATATAGACCAAAATCTAGTACAAATCCTAAACCAAAATCTAGACCAAAATCTAGAATAAAGTCCAAACCAAAATCTAGACCAAAATGTAAACCGATATCTAGACCAAAATCTAGACCAAAATCTATACTACACTAAAATCCGAATCAAAATCTGGACCAAAATCTAGACCAAAATGTACACCAAAATCTCGACCAAAATGCAAACCGATATCTAGACCAAAATCTAGACCAAAATCTACACCAAAATGTACACCAAAATGTACATCAAAATGTGGACCAAAATCAAGACCAAAATCTGGACCAAAATCTAGACTGAAATCTGAATAAAAATCTAAACCAAAATCTATACCAAAATCTACACCATAATCTAGACCGATATCTAGACACAGTTCTAGAACAAAACCTAGACCAAAATCTGGACCAAAATCTCCATCAAAATCTAGACCAAAATGTACACCAAAATCTCGACCAAAATGTAAACCGATATCTAGTCCAAATCCTAGACCAAAATCTACAACAAATACTGGACCAAAACCTAGACCAAAATCTAGACCAACATCTGGACAATAATCTAGACCAAAATCTGGACCGAAATCTAGACCAAAGTCTAGATCAAAATGTAGACCGAAATCTAGACCAAAATCTAGACCAAAATCTAGACCAAACTAAAATCCGAATAAAAATCTGGACCAAAATCTAGACCAAAATGTACACCAAAATCTCGACCAAAATGTAAACCGATATCTAGACCAAAATCTACACCAAAATGTACATCAAAATCTGGACCAAAATCAAGACCAAAATCTGGACCGAAATCTGGACGAAAATCTAAACCAAAATCTAGACCAAAATCTACACCATAATCTAGACCGATATCTAGACACAGTTCTAGAACAAAACCTAGACCGAAATCTAGACTGAAATCTAGACCAAAATCTAGTCTAAATCCTAGACCGAAAACTAGACCAAAATCTAGACTGAAATCTAGACCAAATTCTAGACTTAAATTTTGGACAAAATCTAGACCAAAATCTACACCTAAAATCTAGACCAAAATCTCAACCAAAATCTGGACCGTAATCTAGACCAAAATCTAAACCGAAATCTAGACCGATATCTAGACCAAAATCTAGTCTAAATCCTAGACCAAAATGTAGACCAAAATCCAGACTAAACCTAAATTCGGACTAAAATCTAGACCAAAATCTGGACCAAAATCTAGACCAAAGTCTAGATCAAAATGTAGACCGAAATCTGGACCAAAATCTAGACCGATATCTAGACTAAAATCTAGACAAAAATCTAGACACAGTTCTAGAACAAAACCTAGACCAAAATCTGGACCAAAATCTTGACCAAAATCTCGACCAAAATGTAAACCGATATCTAGACCAAAATCTAGACCAAAATCTACACTAAACTAAAATCCAGACCAAAATCTAGTCAAAATCCTAGACCAAAATCTACACCAAAATCTAGACCAAAACCTAGACCAAAATCTAGACTAAGATCTGGACTAAAATCTAGACTGATCTCTAGACCAAAATCTAGACCCAGTTCTAGGAAAAAATCTATACCAAAATCTAGACCAAATTTTGCACCCCAATCTAGACTAAATTCTAGACCAAAATCTAGACTAACATATAGACCAAAATCTAGTACAAATCCTAGACCAAAAACTAGAACAAAATCTAGACAAAAATCTGGACAAAAATCTAACCCAAAATCTGGACCGAAATCTAGACCAAAGTCTAGATCAAAATGTAGACCGAAATCTAGACCAAAATCTAGACCGAAATCTAGACCGATAACTAGACCAAAATGTAGACCAAAATGTAGACCAAAATCTAGACTAAACCAAAATCTAAACCAAAATCTAAACCAAAATCTAAACAAAAATCTAGACCAAAATCTAGATCGATATCTAGACTAAACTAAAATCCGGATCAAAATCTGGACCAAAATCTAGACCAAAATCTGGACCAAAATCTAGACCAAAATCTAGACCGATCTTTAGACCAAAATCTAGACCAAAATCTAGACTCCAATATAGACTTAAATCTAGTCTAAAATTTAGACCAAAATCTAGACCCAGTTCTAGAAAAAAATCTACGCCAAAATCTAGACCACAATTTGCACAAAAATCTAGACCCCAATATAGACCAAAATCTAGACTAAACCAAAATCCAGACCGAAATCTAGACCGAAATTAGACCAAAATCTAGACCAATTCCAAGACCAAAATGTAGACCACAATGTAGACTAAACCAAAATCCGGACCAAAATCTACACCAAAAATCTACACCAAAATCTAAACCAAAATCTAGACCAAAATCTAGACCAAAATCTAGTCTAAATCCTACACCAAAATGTAGACCAAAATCTAGACTAAACCTAAATTCGGACCAAAATCTAGACCAAAATCTGGACCAAAATCTAGACCAAAATGAACACCAAAATCTAGACCCAGTTTTAGACCAAAATCTAGTCCAAAATATAGACCAAAATGTAAACCGATATCTAGACCGATATTTAGACCAAAATCTAGAACAAAATCTAGACCAAAATGTACACCAAAATCTGGATGAAAATCTAGACCCCAATCTAGACCAAAATCTAGTCCAAATCCTAGACCAAAATCTAGACTAAACCAAAATCTAAACCAAAATCTTGACCAAAATCTTTACAGATATCTAGACTAAACTAAAATTCGGATCAAAATCTGGACCAAAATCTAGACCAAAATCTGGACCGAAATCTAGACCAAAATCTAGACCGATCTCTAGCCCAAAATCTAGATCGATCTCTAGACCAAAATCTAGACTAAGTTCTAGAAAAAAATATACACCAAAATGTAGACCCCAATATAGACCAAAATCTGGACCAAAATCTAGAAAAAGGCACTGACTGAAGCGGTAGAGAGATACAAGAGACAAGAAAATGACCATCAAAATAGGGTACACATAAACACTTGGAAGCAAAAGAGAAGATTGAAGCAATTGTCCCCCCTGGATGTAGCAGAAGAGGAAAGCCTTATTAAAGCAGAGAGAAATTAGGTTTTTGGACCAACCTCTTGGGAAAATCTTTGCCTGCCACACAGAAAGGGCAGCCACAAAGAAGATCTCCCATAATTTATTTCTGTTGACTGTATCAAACATATTTTCTTGATCTTTGAATTTAAGACTGTTTTTCCATCATATTCTATAGACTGTGCATTTTGTCTGAATTTAAATAGTGTTTCTGTGCAGTTCTTTCCTTTCCTGAACCCCAATTGATTATTTCTTAGTTGGGGTTCTAGTAGAGGTCTTGCTCTTCTTTCTAGTGTCTTTACATATCTTGCCTATGTGTCTTAGAAGCGAGATTTCGCTATAAGTTTCACACTCTTGCTTGGAGTCTTTATATTTCCAGATGAGAACGATGATTGCTCATTGCCAATCTGCCGGTACCTTTCTCGACATCCAGGCCACATGAAATATTCTGGTCAGCCAGGCCACTGCATTTGTCCTGCAGGATAGTAGCATTTCTGTCGTGATACCATATATGACTGCTGCCTTATTTTTCTTGCTGTCTCGGGCAGGGCTACTTCGATTTCTGATTACAATATTTCTAAGTTGTGTTCTGTTTTATTCTCCATCTGATGCTCCGTTGTTTCATAATGTTCCGGGTTTAGCAACTCGCTAAAATAATCTCTCCATCTGTTTATGTTTTGGCTTTTGGTGAGTGATATTTTGGACTTATTGTTGATAATAATCGGTAGATTGAATGATTCCTCTCTCACTCTCATTTGCATTGATGCTTCGGTAAAAATGTATAGGCGATGTTGTCCATATTTTGTCTTTGAATCCCATTTTGCAATTTGTACTAATTTTGATGTTGTTGTTGCTTCCTTAGTTTTTTATTTCTGCCATTAGTAACAACAATTTTGCTTTTCTTGAATGGAACTATTGCCACTTCTCCATTTCATCATCTGTGTGAAGAGCTTTTTTTAGCCCGTATTTCTTTTTTTTACTTTATATGGAATGGCAGTTTTGAAAAATTGCCACTCACCTTCTTCGCTGTCTTTTACACAACAATAAAGTTATTAATTACACCTTTGAAATATAACAAACTGTTTAATTCATAACTGAAGACATTACAGAAAATATAGACATTCATCTAGACCGATATCTAGACACAGTTCTAGAACAAAACCTAGACCGAAATCTAGACTGAAATCTAGACCAAAATCTAGTCTAAATCCTAGACTCTTTAAAAATATATATAAAACAAAAAAAGTTTAATCCAGAATGGAAGTAAATTGGCTGAGGTCATTACCGAAAGTAACAATTTTTAAACCTAACAGAACAGGGGACGGCGTGGCCTAGTGGTTAAGTGACACGGCTCACAACCAGAAGGTGCTGGGTTCGATCCCCATCACAGCACCGGCCGTTACCCCGGGGAAGCAAACCCTTAGAAAATGCAGGAGGAAGCAGACCCTTACATAAAATGCATGCTGAAGTCGGATGCACTGGGCCGACAGGCGCAAAATAAAAACGCAGTGCAACGCACACCGCCTTGGGGATTAGAGAAATAAGGCGAACGCAAAAAAAAAAAAAAAAAAAAAAAAAAAAAAAAAAAAAAAAAAACCAAAAAAACAGAACTACTAATTATCAGCTGTGAAAGCTTAAGTACAATATCATCTTTTTGAAAGAAGGCATCTTCAGTTGTCTCTTGGAATCTGAATGTGTTTGGCATTCTTTTATAAAATACTCCTTCGTAACCATCACTTTCAGATTTGCTGACTTTTCCAAAAACCTTGACTACTGCGAAGTCATCAGGGTGAAGCTCTTGCAAAACACTGTCCAAGTCGTTGTCTTCTGCAGATGAAATGAAGTCGCAGGAATCATCACTTTCCAATAAAGACATGGTGACTGACTCGTCAGATGACGAATCTTCTTCAAACAACTTTCTCTTTAAGCCAACTTTACTTTCTCGAGAATTGGTTTTTAACTTTTTTATTTACAGGGCATTTCTCTCTTTTTCTCTTGCTGCTATCTCCTTTTCTACCTGTAGATTCACGAGTCGTTCCTTATTTGGTGTTGAAGTCAAGAGAGTGGGTTTGAGACTTCGTCCGGTACGTTTTCTAGGTATTTTAATTTTTGGAATGGGAATGATGTCTGAAGGTGAAGGTTGGGCTGGATCATTAGAACAATCCAAACGTTGTGGAGCATGTGCAGCGACATTTGAAGGTGAAGGTTGGGCTGGATCATTAGAACAATCCAAACGTTGCGGAGCATGTACAGCGACATTTGAAGGTGAAGGTTGGGCTGGATCAAAATGTCATCCGTCATGGGCTTTCAATTGGACGTCCTATAATAATTTCTAAAAGACAAAGCAAAGAAAATAAGTTACCACGTAACACAAAAGACATAAAATATCATGCTAACTAGGTAACAACGAAGACATTTTAGCATTCAGAAATGGGGCAAAAGTAAGCATGCATATTTTTGCCCCATGTTGTTAGCAGCATACTTTTGTCCCATTTCCTGCCAAATTAAAAAAATAATTGTTTTGGCCATTTGACAATCTAACTTCAACTTGGAAAAATATAATGTGTGGGTATTAAGCTCAGCTTATACTTTACCCACAAAAATAAAATGGAAAAAATTCATAACGTGAAGCAAATATTACATTGAAACGTAAAAAAACACACACCTATCTCATGTTTTGTTAATGATGTGGCCGTCAGCACCAGTATTTCATTCACACCTCGCCTGTAGTGTTTCCTGCCATAATCTGTAACACTAGGGCAAAAACAAACAACGGCAGCAAATTTAAGCAGGGTGCGTACTTTTGCGCCGCACATACTTTTGCCCCCACCTGCTTCAAGTAGGTATTTAGCCATTTCATGGGCCACAATGAAACCAACTCCATGTTTATTATTTTCCACTTCATATAAATGTGTAGTTTTTATGTATGTGTTTTACACCCTGCCCCTCTCACCTGGTGTCGTCCATTCTAAGAATTTAGAGATATTTTTAACCATGAATTCTACGAGTTCTGTCTCCCATTCCACAAATATTCCAGGTAGCCTTGTTGATCATCTTTGTACCTTGTAACGTTGCTCATTTTATTGTCATAAGAGTCATTCTGCTTATTCACCCTCAATTCTAATTTTGCGCCGTTATGCTGCGCTTTTACACAAAACCAGTCGCGAAGGCCCGGTTTATTTATCAACATACCCGGGGTTCTTGTTACCTTCGGAGCTCTACATTTTCTAATTTGATACACTTTGTACACACTGCTTTCTATGGTCTTCTTCGTTCTCACACTCTCCCGGAACCAACGTACAAAGTAATCTGATTTTTGTGTATATTGTGAAACGTTTATCTTGCCAGATTTTTTAAAGCCGTGCAAACGCCTGTGCTATTCTGGCCAACACCTCACATTTTGATCCCTCATCACTGAAAATCGAACCCAGATATTTAAAACGGTCGACCACTTCGAGTTACTGGCCATTAGCTTTTATGCTTTTGTTGAAGTCCTCGGCGTTGTTGGTGATTAATTTTGTCTTTCCAGCGTTAATCTCCATACCATAATTAAGAGCTGTTTCATCAAGTCTTCTAACCCCTTCCTGCAGTTACTCTTCTGTGCCCGCTAACCCGCCGATGTCATATGTAAAACGAAGGTTGGTAATTGTTCGGCCCCTATTTTGACAGTACCAACATGACCTCCAAGTGTCTCACTCATAATTCTTTCAAGGAATATGTGCAAAAGTATTGGAGAGAGTGTACAAGCCTGTCTCATACCGACTGATGTGCGAAACCAGTACTCCCGTCTCCAATTCACAAATACTACCTTGTCATACAGGACCTGTATAATATTTCCATTGGTCCAGGTCTCGCAGGCATACAGAAATAATGATAGCACCAAAGAGCGCAGTAGTCTGACTTTTATGCCGAGGGCGAGGCGCTTGTCTTGCCATATAGGTTTCAGCCTAGTCAGCGCCGCTGTTGTGCTATTCTTGCAATTACCTCTGGCTTCGAACCCTCTTCGCTGATCCCAGATATTTGAAACGTTTCACCACCTCAAGTTCCTGCCCATTTGCCTCTATTACAGATTGAAACCCTGCTACGTTATTGGTCATGAGCTTTGTTTTATCTGCATTTATTTCCATACCAAAACTCAGGGCCGTTCTATCCAATCTATCAATCAACTCCTGGAGTTCCCTTTCTGTGCCTTCCAATACATCAATATCATCAGCAAAGCGGAAGTTTGTGATAAGCCTGTCACCTATTTTAACCGTGCCAACACGTCCTTTTAAGGTCGTCTCCATTATTCTCTCCAAGAATATATTGAAGAGTGTTGGGGAGAGTATACATCCCTGTCTCACACGCACCGTCGTACGGAACCAATCGCCTAGCGTTCCCTCTACAGAGACTGCGCTTGTCGCCTGTTTATAAAGGTTTGCAATTACCCTCACAATATCACTGTTGAACTTGTAATGCCTCATTGTTGACCATAGCACCACATGCCACACTCTGTCAAACGCCTTTCTAAAGTCAATGAAGGCATGGTAGAGTTGTTGATGATGCTCTGAGTACTTCTCATTCAGTAACCGAAGATTAAATATCTGCTCGATGGTACTCCTTCCCGCTCGAAAGCCCGCTTGTTCTTCGGCAATGATATTCTCTGCCTGTGGTTTCAGTCTGTTAAGTATTATTCTCAAGAGAACTTTACTTGGGTGACTTATCAGACTGATTGTTCGATAGTTCTGACACATATCTAGGTTTCCTGATTTAGGCAGTGGTATAATGACTGATTTTGTCCAGCAGGTGGGCCAAATTATATTGCAGATGGAAGTCAGGATATTAATTGTTGTCTCACCTCCCACTTGTAGGAGCTCTGCTGGAATATTATCCACACCTACAGCATTTTCACGGCTTCAGATACTTCTTCCCTTGTTATCGTTTGATTTTCCTCTATCAGACTCATTTCTTGGGTCACCTCGACCTTCATGCTTATATAGCTCCGAACAGTACTCTGTCCAGCGCTCACGAATGTCTTGAGCTTCTGTGAGGCATTTCCCACACTTGTCCTGAATCGTTGTATTTCGACTTTGTACAGGTCGTACTAAGTCCTTGACTAATTTATATGCCCCCATGGAATCATTTCTTCCCAGATTTTGTTCGATATCTGCGCACTGAGCCGTTATCCATTCTACCTTGGCCTGTTTCATCTTGACCTTTATGGTTCCATTTATCTCTCTATATCGCTGAATCCCATCTAGTGTTTTCTTCGCTCTCTTCATTTGTCGTCTCTTGGCACATAAAACCAGTATTTCATTCGTGATCCATGCTTTCTTCTTAATCCTGCACCTACCTAGAACCTCAGATGCCGTGGAGATTAATGCCGAATTCAAGGCTTCAGTCATCGTCTCAACATCTGCCTCCTCGTTTAGTACCAAGAGAGGTGCGAATCGTCCCCCCATCACCGCTCCAAAGGTCTCCACTACATCCGAGCACTTCAACTTCTCCAAGTCAAATCTCAGTCTAGATATCTCTCTTTTCAGAACTTTCTTTAGTCTGAGATGCATGGTCATCAGCACTAAGTCGTGGTCGCTCCCTATATCGGCCCCTGTGAAACTTCTCCTTTGGACCAAAATATAGTCTATTTGACTATGAAGCGTACTGTTTGGGCTGTGCCACGTCCACTGTCTCGACATTTTATGTGGTCCCAGCGTATTTGCTACTATCAGATTATTGTAATACGCAAATTCCAAGAGTCTCAGTCCTCTATCGCTCATGGTCACATCGCCATACAACATGTGCCTTTCCAGTCATATACCATGTCTTCGCCAATTTTGGAATTCCAATCTCCCTGTGCCACAAGTATATCCTTCTTCGGTACCTCGTTCACCAAAGTCTGCAATTCCTTGTAGAAGCTCTCAACCTCGCTGTCCTCGTAATCTGAAGTACGCGCATAGCATTGTATCACCGTGACATTGAAGGGCTTAGCATTTAGTCGTATACTGAGCAATCGGCTGGATACTGGTCGGCAACCCAATACACAACATGCTGTGTCTTTGTGCACCAGCATTCCGACACCATGAATGTGTTTGTCAGGTCTTCCACTGTAATAAAACTGTATTCTGGTTGCAGAAAGAGAATATCAGAGAAATCGGCAACCACTGTCTTGAGGCAAATCAGCAACAATTGTCCGCTTCTTTTAACATAAACAATGTAAAGAAAGCAAGTGTGCTACGCATTGTCATTTAACCACCTCCTCTTCGTACGTCATACTAGTATCTGTTTGTGGTAGTCTTGCACCTTCTTTTGCCAGTCTGTCTGCCTCCTCGTTGCCTTGGATGTTGCAGTGTGACGGAACCCACTGTACCACTACTCTTTTTGGTGCGGATTGCTGGCATAGTTGACAGAGTACTGCTCTTAAATCATTAAGTTCAGTATTTTTCTGGCTTTTTAGTGCTGTGACTACGGCCAGGGCATCTGTAAGCAGGACTATATGGCTTTCATTCCTTTTACTAATCAAATTTATTTGTTCGCCGATACGTCCCTATCTTTATTTATCTGTTCGCCGATGCGTTCTTATCTATATATTTGTTCGCCGAAACGTCCCTCTCTATTTATTTGTTCGCCGATGCGTCCCTATCTCCATTTATTTCTTCGCCAATGCGTCCCTATGTCTATTTATTTGTTCGCCGATGCGTCCCTATCTCTATTGATTTGTTCGCCGATGCGTCCCTATCTCTATTGATTTGTTCGCCGATGCGTCCCTATCTCTATTTATTTGTTCGTCGATGCGTCCCTATCTCTATTTATTTGTTCGCCGATGGGTCCCTATCTCTATTTATTTGTATACTGATGCGTTCCTATGTCTATTTATTTGTATACTGATGCGTTCCTATGTCTATTTATTTGTTCGCCGATGCGTCCCAATCTCTATTTATTTATTCGCCGATGCGTCCCTATCTCTATTTATTTGTTCGCTGATGCGTCCCTATCTCTATTTATTTGTTCGCCGAAACGTCCCTGTCTATTTATTTGTTCGCCGATGCGTCCCTATCTCTATGGATTTGTTCGCCGATGCGTCGGTATCTCTATTGATTTGTTCGCCGATGCGTCCTTATCTCTATTTATTTGTTCGCCGATGCGTCCCTATCTCCATTCATTTGTTCGCCGATGCGTCTTATCTCCATTTATTTGTTCGCCGATGAGTCCCTATCTCCATTTATTTGTTCGCCGATGAGTTACTATCTTTATTGATTTGTTCGCCGATGCGTCCCTATCTCTATTGATTTGTTCGCCGATGCGTCCTTATCTCTATTGATTTGTTCGCCGATGCGTCTCTATCTCTATTTATTTGTTCGCCGATGGGTCCCTATCTCTATTTATTTGTTCGCCGATGCGTCTCTATCTCTATTTATTTGTTCGCCGATGGGTCCCTATCTCTATTTATTTGTTCGCCGATGCGTCCCTATCTCTATTGATGTGTTCGCCGATGCGTCCCTATCTCTATTGATGTGTTCGCCGATGCGTCCCTATCTCTATTGATTTGTTCGCCGATGCGTCCCTATCTCTATTAATTTGTTCGCCGATGCTTCCCTATCTCTATTTATTATTTCGCCGATGCGTCCCTATCTCTATTGATTTGTTCGCCGATGCGTCCCTATCTCTTCATTTGTTCGCCGATGCGTCCCTATCTCTTTTGTTCGCCGATGCGTCCCTATCTTTATTGATTTGTTCGTCGATGCGTCCCTATCTCTATTTTTTTGTTTACCAATGCGTCCCTATCTTTATTGATTTGTTCGCCGATGTGTCCTTATCTCCATTTATTTGTTCGCCGATGCGTCTCTATCTCTATTTATTTGTTCGCCGATGCGTCTCTATCTCTATTTATTTGTTCGCCGATGGGTCCCTATCTCTATTTATTTGTTCACCGATGTGTCCCTATGTCTATTTATTTGTTCGCCGATGCGTCCCTATCTCTATTGATTTGTTCGCCGATGCGTCCCTATCTCTATTGATTTGTTCGCCGATGCGTCCCTATCTCTATTTATTTGTTCGTCGATGCGTCCCTATCTCTATTTATTTGTTCGCCGTAGGGTCCCTATCTCTATTTATTTGTATACTGATGCGTTCCTATGTCTATTTATTTGTTCGCCGATGAGTCCCTATCTCTTGATTTGTTCGCCGATGCGTCCCTATCTCTATTGATTTGTTCGCCGATGCGTCCCTATCTCTATTGCTTTGTTCGCCGATGCGTCCCTATCTCTATTGATTTGTTCGCTGATGCGTCCCTATCTCTATTTATTTGTTCGCCGAAACGTCCCTGTCTATTTATTTGTTCGCCGATGCGTCCCTATCTCCATTCATTTGTTCGCCGATGCGTCCCTATCTCCATTTATTTGTTCGCCGATGAGTCCCTATCTCCATTTATTTGTTCGCCGATGCGTTACTATCTTTATTGATTTGTTCGCCGATGCGTCCCTATCTCTATTGATTTGTTCGCCGATGCGTCCTTATCTCTATTGATTTGTTCGCCGATGCGTCTCTATCTCTATTTATTTGTTCGCCGATGCATCCCTATCTCTATTTATGTGCTAGCCGATGCGTCCCTATCTCCATTTATTTGTTCGCGATGCGTTACTATCTTTATTGATTCGTTCGTCGATGCGTCCCTTTCTCTACTGCTTTGTTCGCCGATGCGTCCCTATCTTTATTGATTTGTTCGCCGATGTGTCCCTATCTCCATTTATTTGTTCGCCGATGCGTCCGTATCTTTATTTATCTGTTCGCCGATGCGTTCTTATCTATTTATTTGTTCGTCGAAACGTCCCTCTCTATTTATTTGTTTGCCGATGCGTCCCTATCTCCATTTATTTGTTCGCCGATGCGTCTCTATCTCTATTTATTTGTTCGCCGATGCGTCTCTATCTCTATTTATTTGTTCGCCGATGTGTCCCTATGTCTATTTATTTGTTCGCCGATGCGTTACTATCTTTATTGATTCGTTCGTCGATGCGTCCCTATCTTTATTGATTTGTTCGCCGATGTGTCCCTATCTCCATTTATTTGTTCGCCGATGCGTCTCTATCTCTATTTATTTGTTCGCCGATGCGTCTCTATCTCTATTTATTTGTTCGCCGATGGGTCCCTATCTCTATTTATTTGTTCACCGATGTGTCCCTATGTCTATTTATTTGTTCGCCGATGCGTCCCTATCTCTATTGATTTGTTTGCGATGCGTCCCTATATCTTGATTTGTTTGCCGATGCGTCCCTATCTCTATTTATTTGTTCGCCGATGCGTCCCTATCTCCATTTATTTGTTCGCCGATGCGTCCCTATCTCCATTTATTTGTTCGCCGATTCGTCCCTATCTCTATTTATTTGTTCGCCGATGCGTCCCTATCTCTATTTATTTGTTTGCCGATGCGTCCCTATCTCTATTTATTTGTTCGCCGATGCGTCCCTATCTCTACTTATCTGTTCGCCGATACGTTCTTATCTCTATTTATTTGTACGCGGAATCGTCCCTCTCTATTTATTTGTTCGCCGATGCGTCCCTATCTCTATTTATTTGTTCGCCGATGCGTCCCTATCTATATTGATTTGTTCGCCGATGCGTCAATACCTCTATTGATTTGTTCGCCGATGCGTCCCTATCTCCATTTATTTGTTCGCGATGCGTTACTATCTTTATTGATTCGTTCGTCGATGCGTCCCTTTCTCTATTGCTTTGTTCGCCGATGCGTCCCTATCTTTATTGATTTGTTCGCCGATGTGTCCCTATCTCCATTTATTTGTTCGCCGATGCGTACCTATCTCTATTTATTTGTTCGCTGATGCGTCTCTATCTCTATTTATTTGTTCGCCGATGGGTCCCTATCTCTATTTATTTGTTTGTGATGCGTCACTATATCTTGATTTGTTTGCCGATGCGTCCCTATCTCTATTTATTTGTTCGCCGATGCGTCCCTATCTCTATTGATTTGTTTGCGATGCGTCACTATATCTTGATTTGTTTGCCGATGCGTCCCTATCTCTATTTATTTGTTCGCCGATGCGTCCCTATCTCCATTCATTTGTTCGCCGATGCGTCCCTATCTCCATTTATTTGTTCGCCGATGAGTCCCTATCTCCATTTATTTGTTCGCCGATGCGTTACTATCTTTATTGATTTGTTCGCCGATGCGTCCCTATCTCTATTGATTTGTTCGCCGATGCGTCCCTATCTCTATTGATTTGTTCGCCGATGCGTCCCTACCTCTATTGATTTGTTCGCCGATGCGTCCCTACCTCTATTAATTTGTTCGCCGATGCGTCCCTATCTCTATTGATTTGTTCGCCGATGCGTCCCTATCTCTTCATTTGTTCGCCGATGCGTCCCTATCTCTTTTGTTCGCCGATGCGTCCCTATCTCCATTTATTTGTTCGCCGATGCGTTACTATCTTTATTGATTTGTTCGCCGATGCGTCCCTATCTCTATTGATTTGTTCGCCGATGCGTCCCTATCTCTATTGATTTGTTCGCCGATGCGTCCCTATCTTTATTGATTTGTTCGCCGATGTGTCCCTATCTCCATTTATTTGTTCGCCGATGCGTCCGTATCTTTATTTATCTGTTCGCCGATGCGTTCTTATCTATTTATTTGTTCGTCGAAACGTCCCTCTCTATTTATTTGTTCGCCGATGCGTCTCTATCTCTATTTATTTGTTCTCCGATGCGTCTCTATCTCTATTTATTTGTTCGCCGATGGGTCCCTATCTCTATTTATTTGTTCACCGATGTGTCCCTATGTCTATTTATTTGTTCGCCGATGCATTACTATCTTTATTGATTCGTTCGTCAATGCGTCCATTTCTCTATTGCTTTGTTCGCCGATGCGTCCCTATCTCTATTTATTTGTTCGCCGATGGGTCCCTATCTCTATTTATTTGTTCACCGATGTGTCCCTATGTCTACTGATTTGTTTGCGATGCGTCCCTATATCTTGATTTGTTTGCCGATGCGTCCCTATCTCTATTTATTTGTTCGCCGATGCGTCCCTATCTTTATTTATCTGTTCGCCGATGCGTTCTTATCTATTTATTTGTTCGCCGAAACGTCCCTCTCTATTTATTTGTTCGCCGATGCGTCCCTATCTCCATTTATTTCTTCGCCAATGCGTCCCTATCTCTATTGATTTGTTTACCAATGTGTCCCTATCTTTATTGATTTGTTCGCCGATGTGTCCTTATCTCCATTTATTTGTTCGCCGATGCGTCTCTATCTCTATTTATTTGTTCGCCGATGCGTCTCTATCTCTATTTATTTGTTCGCCGATGGGTCCCTATCTCTATTTATTTGTTCACCGATGTGTCCCTATGTCTATTTATTTGTTCGCCGATGCGTCCCTATCTCTATTGATTTGTTCGCCGATGCGTCCCTATCTCTATTTATTTGTTCGTCGATGCGTCCCTATCTCTATTTATTTGTTCGCCGTAGGGTCCCTATCTCTATTTATTTGTATACTGATGTGTTCCTATGTCTATTTATTTGTTCGCCGATGAGTCCCTATCTCTTGATTTGTTCGCCGATGCGTCCCTATCTCTATTGATTTGTTCGCCGATGCGTCCCTATCTCCTTTCATTTGTTCGCCGATGCGTCCCTATCTCCATTTATTTGTTCGCCGATGCGTCCCTATCTCTATTGATTTGTTCGCCGATGCGTCCCTATCTCTATTGATTTGTTCGCCGATGCGTCCTTATCTCTATTGATTTGTTCGCCGATGCGTCTCTATCTATATTTATTTGTTCGCCGATGGGTCCCTATCTCTATTTATTTGTTCGCCGATGCATACCTATCTCTATTTATGTGCTAGCCGATGCGTCCCTATCTCCATTTATTTGTTCGCGATGCGTTACTATCTTTATTGATTCGTTCGTCGATGCGTCCCTTTCTCTATTGCTTTGTTCGCCGATGCGTCCCTATCTTTATTGATTTGTTCGCCGATGTGTCCCTATCTCCATTTATTTGTTCGCCGATGCGTCCGTATCTTTATTTATCTGTTCGCCGATGCGTTCTTATCTATTTATTTGTTCGTCGAAACGTCCCTCTCTATTTATTTGTTTGCCGATGCGTCCCTATCTCCATTTATTTGTTCGCCGATGCGTCCCTATCTCTATTGATTTGTTTACCAATGCGTCCCTATCTTTATTGATTTGTTCGCCGATGTGTCCCTATCTCCATTTATTTGTTCGCCGATGCGTCTCTATCTCTATTTATTTGTTCGCGATGCGTTACTATCTTTATTGATTCGTTCGTCGATGCGTCCCTTTCTCTATTGCTTTGTTCGCCGATGCGTCCCTATCTTTATTGATTTGTTCGCCGATGTGTCCCTATCTCCATTTATTTGTTCGCCGATGCGTCCGTATCTTTATTTATCTGTTCGCCGATGCGTTCTTATCTATTTATTTGTTCGTCGAAACGTCCCTCTCTATTTATTTGTTTGCCGATGCGTCCCTATCTCCATTTATTTGTTCGCCGATGCGTCCATATCTTTATTTATCTGTTCGCCGATGCGTTCTTATCTATTTATTTGTTCGTCGAAACGTCCCTCTCTATTTATTTGTTTGCCGATGCGTCCCTATCTCCATTTATTTGTTCGCCGATTCGTCCCTATCTCTATTTATTTATTTACCGATGCGTCCCTATCTCCATTTATTTGTTCGCCGATTCGTCCCTATCTCTATTTATTTATTTACCGATGCGTCTCTATCTCTATTTATTTGTTCGCCGATGCGTCCCTATCTCTATTTATTTGTTTGCCGATACGTTCTTATCTCTATTTATTTGTTCGCCGATGCGTCCGTATCTTTATTTATCTGTTCGCCGATGCGTTCTTATCTATTTATTTGTTCGTCGAAACGTCCCTCTCTATTTATTTGTTTGCCGATGCGTCCCTATCTCCATTTATTTGTTCGCCGATGCGTCCCTATCTCTATTGATTTGTTTACCAATGCGTCCCTATCTTTATTGATTTGTTCGCCGATGTGTCCCTATCTCCATTTATTTGTTCGCCGATGCGTCTCTATCTCTATTTATTTGTTCGCGATGCGTTACTATCTTTATTGATTCGTTCGTCGATGCGTCCCTTTCTCTATTGCTTTGTTCGCCGATGCGTCCCTATCTTTATTGATTTGTTCGCCGATGTGTCACTATCTCCATTTATTTGTTCGCCGATGCGTCCGTATCTTTATTTATCTGTTCGCCGATGCGTTCTTATCTATTTATTTGTTCGTCGAAACGTCCCTCTCTATTTATTTGTTTGCCGATGCGTCCCTATCTCCATTTATTTGTTTGCCGATGCGTCCCTATCTCCATTTATTTGTTCGCCGATGCGTCCCTATCTCTATTGATTTGTTTACCAATGCGTCCCTATCTTTATTGATTTGTTCGCCGATGTGTCCCTATCTCCATTTATTTGTTCGCCGATGCGTCTCTATCTCTATTTATTTGTTCGCGATGCGTTACTATCTTTATTGATTCGTTCGTCGATGCGTCCCTTTCTCTATTGCTTTGTTCGCCGATGCGTCCCTATCTTTATTGATTTGTTCGCCGATGTGTCCCTATCTCCATTTATTTGTTCGCCGATGCGTCCGTATCTTTATTTATCTGTTCGCCGATGCGTTCTTATCTATTTATTTGTTCGTCGAAACGTCCCTCTCTATTTATTTGTTTGCCGATGCGTCCCTATCTCCATTTATTTGTTCGCCGATGCGTCCCTATCTCTATTGATTTGTTTACCAATGCGTCCCTATCTTTATTGATTTGTTCGCCGATGTGTCCCTATCTCCATTTATTTGTTCGCCGATGCGTCCCTATCTCCATTTATTTGTTCGCCGATTCGTCCCTATCTCTATTTATTTATTTACCGATGCGTCTCTATCTCTATTTATTTGTTCGCCGATGCGTCCCTATCTCTATTTATTTGTTTGCCGATGCGTCTCTATCTCTATTTATTTGTTCGCCGATGCGTCCCTATCTCTATTTATTTGTTTGCCGATGCGTCCCTATCTCTATTTATTTGTTCGCCGATGCGTCCGTATCTTTATTTATCTGTTCACCGATGCGTCCCTATCTCTATTTATTTGTTCGCCGATGCGTCCCTATCTATATTGATTTGTTCGCCGATGCGTCAATACCTCTATTGATTTGTTCGCCGATGCGTCCCTATCTCCATTTATTTGTTCGCGATGCGTTACTATCTTTATTGATTCGTTCGTCGATGCGTCCCATTCTCTATTGCTTTGTTCGCCGATGCGTCCCTATCTTTATTGATTTGTTCGCCGATGTGTCCCTATCTCCATTTATTTGTTCGCCGATGCGTACCTATCTCTATTTATTTGTTCGCCGATGGGTCCCTATCTCTATTTATTTGTTTGTGATGCGTCACTATATCTTGATTTGTTTGCCGATGCGTCCCTATCTCTATTTATTTGTTCGCCGATGCGTCCCTATCTCTATTGATTTGTTTGCGATGCGTCACTATATCTTGATTTGTTCGCCGATGAGTCCCTATCTCCATTTATTTGTTCGCCGATGCGTCCCTATCTCTATTGATTTGTTCGCCGATGCGTCCCTATCTCTATTGATTTGTTCGCCGATACGTCCTTATCTCTATTGATTTGTTCGCCGATGCGTCTCTATCTCTATTTATTTGTTCGCCGATGGGTCCCTATCTCTATTTATTTGTTCGCCGATGCATCCCTATCTCTATTTATGTGCTAGCCGATGCGTCCCTATCTCCATTTATTTGTTCGCGATGCGTTACTATCTTTATTGATTCGTTCGTCGATGCGTCCCTTTCTCTATTGCTTTGTTCGCCGATGCGTCCCTATCTTTATTGATTTGTTCGCCGATGTGTCCCTATCTCCATTTATTTGTTCGCCGATGCGTCCGTATCTTTATTTATCTGTTCGCCGATGCGTTCTTATCTATTTATTTGTTCGTCGAAACGTCCCTCTCTATTTATTTGTTTGCCGATGCGTTACTATCTTTATTGATTCGTTCGTCGATGCGTCCCTTTCTCTATTGCTTTGTTCGCCGATGCGTCCCTATCTTTATTGATTTGTTCGCCGATGTGTCCCTATCTCCATTTATTTGTTCGCCGATGCGTCTCTATCTCTATTTATTTGTTCGCCGATGCGTCTCTATCTCTATTTATTTGTTCGCCGATGGGTCCCTATCTCTATTTATTTGTTCACCGATGTGTCCCTATGTCTATTTATTTGTTCGCCGATGCGTCCCTATCTCTATTGATTTGTTTGCGATGCGTCCCTATATCTTGATTTGTTTGCCGATGCGTCCCTATCTCAATTTATTTGTTCGCCGATGCGTCCCTATCTCCATTTATTTGTTCGCCGATGCGTCCCTATCTCCATTTATTTGTTCGCCGATTCGTCCCTATCTCTATTTATTTATTTACCGATGCGTCTCTATCTCTATTTATTTGTTCGCCGATGCGTCCCTATCTCTATTTATTTGTTTGCCGATGCGTCCCTATCTCTATTTATTTGTTCGCCGATGCGTCCCTATCTCTACTTATCTGTTCGCCGATACGTTCTTATCTCTATTTATTTGTACGCGGAATCGTCCCTCTCTATTTATTTGTTCGCCGATGCGTCCCTATCTCTATTTATTTGTTCGCCGATGCGTCCCTATCTATATTGATTTGTTCGCCGATGCGTCAATACCTCTATTGATTTGTTCGCCGATGCGTCCCTATCTCCATTTATTTGTTCGCGATGCGTTACTATCTTTATTGATTCGTTCGTCGATGCGTCCCTTTCTCTATTGCTTTGTTCGCCGATGCGTCCCTATCTTTATTGATTTGTTCGCCGATGTGTCCCTATCTCCATTTATTTGTTCGCCGATGCGTACCTATCTCTATTTATTTGTTCGCCGATGCGTCTCTATCTCTATTTATTTGTTCGCCGATGGGTCCCTATCTCTATTTATTTGTTTGTGATGCGTCACTATATCTTGATTTGTTTGCCGATGCGTCCCTATCTCTATTTATTTGTTCGCCGATGCGTCCCTATCTCTATTGATTTGTTTGCGATGCGTCACTATATCTTGATTTGTTTGCCGATGCGTCCCTATCTCTATTTATTTGTTCGCCGATGCGTCCCTATCTCCATTCATTTGTTCGCCGATGCGTCCCTATCTCCATTTATTTGTTCGCCGATGAGTCCCTATCTCCATTTATTTGTTCGCCGATGCGTTACTATCTTTATTGATTTGTTCGCCGATGCGTCCCTATCTCTATTGATTTGTTCGCTGATGCGTCCCTACCTCTATTGATTTGTTCGCCGATGCGTCCCTACCTCTATTAATTTGTTCGCCGATGCGTCCCTATCTCTATTGATTTGTTCGCCGATGCGTCCCTATCTCTTCATTTGTTCGCCGATGCGTCCCTATCTCTTTTGTTCGCCGATGCGTCCCTATCTTTATTGGTTTGTTCGTCGATGTGTCCCTATGTCTATTTATTTGTTCGCCGATGCATTACTATCTTTATTGATTCGTTCGTCAATGCGTCCCTTTCTCTATTGCTTTGTACGCCGATGCGTCCCTATCTCTATTTATTTGTTCGCCGATGGGTCCCTATCTCTATTTATTTGTTCACCGATGTGTCCCTATGTCTACTGATTTGTTTGCGATGCGTCCCTATATCTTGATTTGTTTGCCGATGCGTCCCTATCTCTATTTAATTGTTCGCCGATGCGTCCCTATCTTTATTTATCTGTTCGCCGATGCGTTCTTATCTATTTATTTGTTCGCCGAAACGTCCCTCTCTATTTATTTGTTCGCCGATGCGTCCCTATCTCCATTTATTTCTTCGCCAATGCGTCCCTATCTCTATTGATTTGTTTACCAATGCGTCCCTATCTTTATTGATTTGTTCGCTGATGTGTCCTTATCTCCATTTATTTGTTCGCCGATGCGTCTCTATCTCTATTTATTTGTTCGCCGATGCGTCTCTATCTCTATTTATTTGTTCGCCGATGGGTCCCTATCTCTATTTATTTGTTTACCGATGTGTCCCTATGTCTATTTATTTGTTCGCCGATGCGTCCCTATCTCTATTGATTTGTTCGCCGATGCGTCCCTATCTCTATTGATTTGTTCGCCGATGCGTCCCTATCTCTATTTATTTGTTCGTCGATGCGTCCCTATCTCTATTTATTTGTTCGCCGTAGGGTCCCTATCTCTATTTATTTGTATACTGATGCGTTCCTATGTCTATTTATTTGTTCGCCGATGAGTCCCTATCTCTTTATTTGTTCGCCGATGCGTCCCTATCTCTATTGATTTGTTCGCCGATGCGTCCCTATCTCTATTGCTTTGTTCGCCGATGCGTCCCTATCTCTATTGATTTGTTCGCTGATGCGTCCCTATCTCTATTTATTTGTTCGCCGAAACGTCCCTGTCTATTTATTTGTTCGCCGATGCATCCCTATCTCCATTCATTTGTTCGCCGATGCGTCCCTATCTCCATTTATTTGTTCGCCGATGCGTTACTATCTTTATTGATTTGTTCGCCGATGCGTCCCTATCTCTATTGATTTGTTCGCCAATGCGTCCTTATCTCTATTGATTTGTTCGCCGATGCGTCTCTATCTCTATTTATTTGTTCGCCGATGGGTCCCTATCTCTATTTATTTGTTCGCCGATGCATCCCTATCTATATTTATGTGCTAGCCGATGCGTCCCTATCTCCATTTATTTGTTCGCGATGCGTTACTATCTTTATTGATTCGTTCGTCGATGCGTCCCTTTCTCTATTGCTTTGTTCGCCGATGCGTCCCTATCTTTATTGATTTGTTCGCCGATGTGTCCCTATCTCCATTTATTTGTTCGCCGATGCGTCCGTATCTTTATTTATCTGTTCGCCAATGCGATCTTATCTATTTATTTGTTCGTCGAAACGTCCCTCTCTATTTATTTGTTCGCCGATGCGTCCCTATCTCCATTTATTTGTTCGCCGATGCGTCCCTATCTCTATTGATTTGTTTACCAATGCGTCCCTATCTTTATTGATTTGTTCGCCGATGTGTCCCTATCTCCATTTATTTGTTCGCCGATGCGTCTCTATCTCTATTTATTTGTTCGCCGATGCGTCTCTATCTCTATTTATTTGTTCGCCGATGTGTCCCTATGTCTATTTATTTGTTCGCCGATGCGTTACTATCTTTATTGATTCGTTCGTCGATGCGTCCCTTTCTCTATTGCTTTGTTCGCCGATGCGTCCCTATCTTTATTGATTTGTTCGCCGATGTGTCCCTATCTCCATTTATTTGTTCGCCGATGCGTCTCTATCTCTATTTGTTCGCCGATGCGTCTCTATCTCTATTTATTTGTTCGCCGATGGGTCCCTATCTCTATTTATTTGTTCACCGATGTGTCCCTATGTCTATTTATTTGTTCGCCGATGCGTCCCTATCTCTATTGATTTGTTTGCGATGCGTCCCTATATCTTGATTTGTTTGCCGATGCGTCCCTATCTCTATTTATTTGTTCGCCGATGCGTCCCTATCTCTATTTATTTGTTCGCCGATGCGTCCCTATCTTTGTTTATCTGTTCGCCGATGCGTTCTTATCTATTTATTTGTTCGCCGAAACGTCCCTCTCTATTTATTTGTTCGCCGAAACGTCGCTCTCTATTTATTTGTTCGCCGATTGGTCCCTATCTCCATTTATTTGTTCGCCGATGCGTCCCAATCTTTATTGATTTGTTTACTGATGCGTCCCTATCTCTTGATTTCTTCACCGATGCGTCCCTATCTCTATTGATTTGTTCGCCGATTCGTCCCTATCTCTATTGATTTGTTCGCCGATGCGTCCTTATCTCTATTGATTTGTTCGCCGATGCGTCCCTATCTCCATTTATTTGTTCGCCGATGGGTCCCTATCTCTATTTATTTGTTCGCCGATGCATCCCTATCTCTATTTATGTGCTAGCCGATGCGTCCCTATCTCTATTGATGTGTTCGCCGATGCGTCCCTATCTCTATTGATTTGTACGCCGATGCGTCCCTATCTCTATTGATTTGTTCGCCGATGGGTCCCTACCTCTATTGATTTGTTCGCCGATGCGTCCCTACCTCTATTGATTTGTTCGCCGATGCGTCCCTACCTCTATTGATTTGTTCGCCGATGCATCCCTATCTCCATTTATTTGTTCGCCGATGCGTCCCTATCTCTATTTATTTGTTCGCCGATGCGTCCCTATCTCTATTTATTTGTTCGCCGATGGGTCCCTATCTTTATTTATCTGTTCGCCGATGCGTTCTTATCTATTTATTTGTTCGCCGAAACGTCCCTCTCTATTTATTTGTTCGCCGATGCGTCCCTATCTCCATTTATTTGTTCGCCGATGGGTCCCTATCTCTATTTATTTGTTCGCCGATGCATCCCTATCTCTATTTATGTGCTAGCCGATGCGTCCCTATCTCTATTGATGTGTTCGCCGATGCGTCCCTATCTCTATTGATTTGTTCGCCGATGCGTCCCTATCTCTATTGATTTGTTCGCCGATGCGTCCCTACCTCTATTGATTTGTTCGCCGATGCGTCCCTACCTCTATTGATTTGTTCGCCGATGCGTCCCTACCTCTATTGATTTGTTCGCCGATGCGTCCCTATCTCCATTTATTTGTTCGCCGATGCGTCCCTATCTCCATTTATTTGATCGCCGATGCGTCCCTATCTCCATTTATTTGTTCGCCGATGCGTCCCTATCTCTATTGATCTGTTCGCCGATGCGTCCCTAACTCTATTGATTTGTTCGCCGGTGCGACCCTATCTCCATTTATTTGTTCGCCGAAGCGTCCCTATCTCCATTTATTTCTTCGCCGATTGGTCCCTATCTCTATTTATTTGTTTGCCGATGCGTCCCTATCTCTATTTATTTGTTCGCCGATGCGTCCCTATCTCTTCATTTGTTCGCCGATGCGTCCCTATCTCTTTTGTTCGCCGATGCGTCCCTATCTTTATTGATTTGTTCGTCGATGCGTCCCTATCTCTATTTATTTGTTTGCCGATGCGTCCCTATCTCTATTTATTTGTTCGCCGATGCGTCCCTATCTCTATTTATTTGTTTGCCGATGCGTCCCTATCTCCATTTATTTGTTTGCCGATGCGTCCCTATCTCCATTTATTTGTTCGCCGATTCGTCCCTATCTCTATTTATTTATTTACCGATGCGTCTCTATCTCTATTTATTTGTTCGCCGATGCGTCCCTATCTCTATTTATTTGTTCGCCGATGCGTCCCTATCTATATTGATTTGTTCGCCGATGCGTCCCTACCTCTATTGATTTGTTCGCCGATGCGTCCCTACCTCTATTAATTTGTTCGCCGATGCGTCCCTATCTCCATTTATTTGTTCGCCGATGCGTCCCTATCTCTATTTATTATTTCGCCGATGCGTCCCTATCTCTATTGATTTGTTCGCCGATGCGTCCCTATCTCTTCATTTGTTCGCCGATGCGTCCCTATCTCTTCATTTGTTCGCCGATGCGTCCCTATCTCTTTTGTTCGCCGATGCGTCCCTATGTCTATTTATTTGTTCACCGATGCATTACTATCTTTATTGATTCGTTCGTCGATGCGTCCCTTTCTCTATTGCTTTGTTCGCCGATGCGTCCCTATCTCTATTTATTTGTTCGCCGATATGTCCCTATCTCTATTTATTTGTTCACCGATGTGTCCCTATGTCTATTTATTTGTTTCCCCGATGCGTCCCTATCTCTATTGATTTGTTCGCCGATGCGTCCCTATATCTTGATTTGTTTGCCGATGCGTCCCTATCTCTATTTATTTGTTCGCCGATGCGTCCCTATCTTTATTTATCTGTTCGCCGATGCGTTCTTATCTATTTATTTGTTCGCCGAAACGTCCCTCTCTATTTATTTGTTCGCCGATGCGTCCCTATCTCCATTTATTTCTTCGCCAATGCGTCCCTATCTCTATTGATTTGTTTACCAATGCGTCCCTATCTTTATTGATTTCTTCGCCGATGTGTCCTTATCTCCATTTATTTGTTCGCCGATGTGTCTCTATCTCTATTTATTTGTTCACAGATGCGTCTCTATCTCTATTTATTTGTTCGCCGATGGGTCCCTATCTCTATTTATTTGTTCACCGATGTGTCCCTATGTCTATTTATTTGTTCGCCGATGCGTCCCTATCTCTATTGATTTGTTCGCCGATGCGTCCCTATCTCTATTGATTTGTTCGCCGATGCGTCCCTATCTCTATTTATTTGTTCGTCGATGCGTCCCTATCTCTATTTATTTGTTCGCCGATGGGTCCCTATCTCTATTTATTTGTATACTGATGCGTTCCTATGTCTATTTATTTGTTCGCCGATGCGTCCCAATCTCTATTTATTTATTCGCCGATGCGTCCCTATCTCTATTTATTTGTTCGCCGATGAGTCCCTATCTCTTGATTTGTTCGGCGATGCGTCCCTATCTCTATTGATTTGTTCGCCGATGCGTCCCTATCTCTATTGCTTTGTTCGCCGATGCGTCCCTATCTCTATTGATTTGTTCGCTGATGCGTCCCTATCTCTATTTATTTGTTCGCCGAAACGTCCCTGTCTATTTATTTGTTCGCCGATGCGTCCCTATCTCCATTCATTTGTTCGCCGATGCGTCCCTATCTCCATTTATTTGTTCGCCGATGAGTCCCTATCTCCATTTATTTGTTCGCCGATGCGTTACTATCTTTATTGATTTGTTCGCCGATGCGTCCCTATCTCTATTGATTTGTTCGCCGATGCGTCCTTATCTCTATTGATTTGTTCGCCGATGCGTCTCTATCTCTATTTATTTGTTCGCCGATGGGTCCCTATCTCTATTTATTTGTTCGCCGATGCATCCCTATCTCTATTTATGTGCTAGCCGATGCGTCCCTATCTCCATTTATTTGTTCGCGATGCGTTACTATCTTTATTGATTCGTTCGTCGATGCGTCCCTTTCTCTATTGCTTTGTTCGCCGATGCGTCCCTATCTTTATTGATTTGTTCGCCGATGTGTCCCTATCTCCATTTATTTGTTCGCCGATGCGTCCCTATCTTTATTTATCTGTTTGCCGATGCGTTCTTATCTATTTATTTGTTCGCCGAAAAGTCCCTCTCTATTTATTTGTTCGCCGATGCGTCCCTATCTCCATTTATTTGTTCGCCGATGCGTCCCTATCTCTATTGATTTGTTTACCAATGCGTCCCTATCTTTATTGATTTGTTCGCCGATGTGTCCCTATCTCCATTTATTTGTTCGCCGATGCGTCTCTATCTCTATTTATTTGTTCGCCGATGCGTCTCTATCTCTATTTATTTGTTCGCCGATGTGTCCCTATGTCTATTTATTTGTTCGCCGATGCGTTACTATCTTTATTGATTCGTTCGTCGATGCGCCCCTTTCTCTATTGCTTTGTTCGCCGATGCGTCCCTATCTTTATTGATTTGTTTGCGATGCGTCCCTATATCTTGATTTGTTTGCCGATGCGTCCCTATCTCTATTTATTTGTTCGCTGATGCGTCCCTATCTCTATTTATTTGTTCGCCGATGCGTCCCTATCTTTATTTATCTGTTCGCCGATGCGTTCTTATCTATTTATTTGTTCGCCGAAACGTCCCTCTCTATTTATTTGTTCGCCGATGCGTCCCTATCTCCATTTATTTGTTCGCCGATGCGTCCCTATCTCTATTGATTTGTTTACCAATGCGTCCCTATCTCTTGATTTGTTCTCTATAGATTTGTTCGCCGATGCGTCCCTACCTCTATTGATTTGTTTGCTGATGCGTCCCTATCTCTATTTATTTGTTCGCCGATGCGTCCCAATCTTTATTGATTTGTTTACTGATGCGTCCCTATCTCTTGATTTCTTCGCCGATGCGTCCCTATCTCTATTGATTTGTTCGCCGATTAGTCCCTATCTCTATTGATTTGTTCGCCGATGCGTCCTTATCTCTATTGATTTGTTCGCCGATGCGTCTCTATCTCTATTTATTTGTTCGCCGATGGGTCCCTATCTCTATTTATTTGTTCGCCGATGCATCCCTATCTCTATTTATGTGCTAGCCGATGCGTCCCTATCTCTATTGATGTGTTCGCCGATGCGTCCCTATCTCTATTGATTTGTTCGCCGATGCGTCCCTATCTCTATTGATTTGTTCGCCGATGCGTCCCTACCTCTATTGATTTGTTCGCCGATGCGTCCCTACCTCTATTGATTTGTTCGCCGATGCGTCCCTATCTCCATTTATTTGTTCGCCGATGCGTCCCTATCTCCATTTATTTGATCGCCGATGCGTCCCTATCTCTATTGATCTGTTCGCCGATGCGTCCCTAACTCTATTGATTTGTTCGCCGGTGCGACCCTATCTCTATTGATTTGTTCGCCGAAGCGTCCCTATCTCCATTTATTTCTTCGCCGATGCGTCATTATCTCTATTTATTTGTTCGCCGATGCGTCATTATCTCTATTTATTTGTTCGCCGATTGGTCCCTATCTCTATTTATTTGTTCGCCGATGCGTCCCTATCTCTATTTATTTGTTCGCCGATGCGTCCCTATCTCTATTTATTTGTTCGCCTATGCGTCCCTATCTCAATTTATTTGTTCCCCGATGCGTCCCTATCTCTATAGATTTGTTCGCCGATGCGTCCCTATCTCTATTGATTTGTTCGCCGATGCGTCCCTATCTCCATTTATTTGTTCGCCGATGCGTCCCTATCTCCATTTATTTGTTCGCCGATTCGTCCCTATCTCTATTTATTTATTTACCGATGCGTCTCTATCTCTATTTATTTGTTCGCCGATGCGTCCCTATCTCTATTTATTTGTTTGCCGATGCGTCCCTATCTCTATTTATTTGTTCGCCGATGCGTCCCTATCTCTACTTATCTGTTCGCCGATACGTTCTTATCTCTATTTATTTGTACGCGGAATCGTCCCTCTCTATTTATTTGTTCGCCGATGCGTCCCTATCTCTATTTATTTGTTCGCCGATGCGTCAATACCTCTATTGATTTGTTCGCCGATGCGTCCCTATCTCCATTTATTTGTTCGCGATGCGTTACTATCTTTATTGATTCGTTCGTCGATGCGTCCCTTTCTCTATTGCTTTGTTCGCCGATGCGTCCCTATCTTTATTGATTTGTTCGCCGATGTGTCCCTATCTCCATTTATTTGTTCGCCGATGCGTCTCTATCTCTATTTATTTGTTCGCCGATGGGTCCCTATCTCTATTTATTTGTTTGCGATGCGTCACTATATCTTGATTTGTTTGCCGATGCGTCCCTATCTCTATTTATTTGTTCGCCGATGCATCCCTATCTCTATTGATTTGTTTGCGATGCGTCCCTATCTCTATTTATTTGTTCGCCGATGCGTCCCTATCTTTATTGATTTGTTCGCCGATGTGTCCCTATCTCCATTTATTTGTTCGCCGATGCGTCTCTATCTCTATTTATTTGTTCGCCGATGGGTCCCTATCTCTATTTATTTGTTTGCGATGCGTCACTATATCTTGATTTGTTTGCCGATGCGTCCCTATCTCTATTTATTTGTTCGCCGATGCATCCCTATCTCTATTGATTTGTTTGCGATGCGTCCCTATCTCTATTTATTTGTTCGCCGATGCGTCCCTATCTCCATTCATTTGTTCGCCGATGCGTCCCTATCTCCATTTATTTGTTCGCCGATGAGTCCCTATCTCCATTTATTTGTTCGCCGATGCGTTACTATCTTTATTGATTTGTTCGCCGATGCGTCCCTATCTCTATTGATTTGTTCGCCGATGCGTCCCTATCTCTATTGATTTGTTCGCCGATGCGTCCCTACCTCTATTGATTTGTTCGCCGATGCGTCCCTACCTCTATTAATTTGTTCGCCGATGCGTCCCTATCTCCATTTATTTGTTCGCCGATGCGTCCCTATCTCTATTTATTATTTCGCCGATGCGTCCCTATCTCTATTGATTTGTTCGCCGATGCGTCCCTATCTCTTCATTTGTTCGCCGATGCGTCCCTATCTCTTTTGTTCGCCGATGCGTCCCTATCTTTATTGATCTGTTCGTCGATGTGTCCCTATGTCTATTTATTTGTTCGCCGATGCATTACTATCTTTATTGATTCGTTCGTCGATGCGTCCCTTTCTCTATTGCTTTGTTCGCCGATGCGTCCCTATCTCTATTTATTTGTTCGCCGATGGGTCCCTATCTCTATTTATTTGTTCACCGATGTGTCCCTATGTCTATTTATTTCTTCGCCGATGCGTCCCTATCTCTATTGATTTGTTTGCGATGCGTCCCTATATCTTGATTTGTTTGCCGATGCGTCCCTATCTCTATTTATTTGTTCGCCGATGCGTCCCTATCTTTATTTATCTGTTCGCCGATGCGTTCTTATCTTTATTTATCTGTTCGCCGAAACGTCCCTCTCTATTTATTTGTTCGCCAATGCGTCCCTATCTCTATTGATTTGTTTACCAATGCGTCCCTATCTTTATTGATTTGTTCGCCGATGTGTCCTTATCTCCATTTATTTGTTCGCCGATGCGTCTCTATCTCTATTTATTTGTTCGCCGATGGGTCCCTATCTCTATTTATTTGTATACTGATGCGTTCCTATGTCTATTTATTTGTTCGCCGATGCGTCCCAATCTCTATTTATTTATTCGCCGATGCGTCCCTATCTCTATTTATTTGTTCGCCGATGCTTCCCTATCTCTATTTATTATTTCGCCGATGCGTCCCTATCTCTATTGATTTGTTCGCCGATGCGTCCCTATCTCTTCATTTGTTCGCCGATGCGTCCCTATCTCTTTTGTTCGCCGATGCGTCCCTATCTTTATTGATTTGTTCGTCGATGCGTCCCTATCTCTATTTATTTGTTTGCCGATGCGTCCCTATCTCTATTTATTTATTCGCCGATGCGTCCCTATCTCTATTTATTTCTCCGCCGATGCGTCCCTATCTCTATTTATTTCTCCGCCGATGCGTCCCTATCTCCATTTATTTGTTCGCCGATGCGTCCCTATCTCCATTTATTTGTTCGCCGATTCGTCCCTATCTCTATTTATTTATTTACCGATGCGTCTCTATCTCTATTTATTTGTTCGCCGATGCGTCCCTATCTCTATTTATTTGTTTGCCGATGCGTCCCTATCTCTATTTATTTGTTCGCCGATGCGTCCCTATCTCTACTTATCTGTTCGCCGATACGTTCTTATCTCTATTTATTTGTACGCGGAATCGTCCCTCTCTATTTATTTGTTCGCCGATGCGTCCCTATCTCTATTTATTTGTTCGCCGATGCGTCAATACCTCTATTGATTTGTTCGCCGATGCGTCCCTATCTCCATTTATTTGTTCGCGATGCGTTACTATCTTTATTGATTCGTTCGTCGATGCGTCCCTTTCTCTATTGCTTTGTTCGCCGATGCGTCCCTATCTTTATTGATTTGTTCGCCGATGTGTCCCTATCTCCATTTATTTGTTCGCCGATGCGTACCTATCTCTATTTATTTGTTCGCCGATGCGTCTCTATCTCTATTTATTTGTTCGCCGATGGGTCCCTATCTCTATTTATTTGTTTGCGATGCGTCACTATATCTTGATTTGTTTGCGATGCGTCCCTATCTCTATTTATTTGTTCGCCGATGCGTCCCTATCTCTATTTATGTGCTAGCCGATGCGTCCCTATCTCTATTGATGTGTTCGCCGATGCGTCCCTATCTCTATTGATTTGTTCGCCGATGCATCCCTATCTCTATTGATTTGTTCGCCGATGCGTCCCTACCTCTATTGATTTGTTCGCCGATGCGTCCCTACCTCTATTGATTTGTTCGCCGATGCGTCCCTACCTCTATTGATTTGTTCGCCGATGCGTCCCTACCTCTATTGATTTGTTCGCTGATGCGTCCCTACCTCTATTGATTTGTTTGCCGATGCGTCCCTATCTCCATTTATTTGTTCGCCGATGCGTCCCTATCTCCATTTATTTGATCGCCGATGCGTCCCTATCTCTATTGATCTGTTCGCCGATGCGTCCCTAACTCTATTGATTTGTTCGCCGGTGCGACCCTATCTCTATTGATTTGTTCGCCGAAGCGTCCCTATCTCCATTTATTTCTTCGCCGATGCGTCATTATCTCTATTTATTTGTTCGCCGATGCGTCATTATCTCTATTTATTTGTTCGCCGATTGGTCCCTATCTCTATTTATTTGTTCGCCGATGCGTCCCTATCTCTATTTATTTGTTCGCCTATGCGTCCCTATCTCAATTTATTTGTTTCCCGATGCGTCCCTATCTCTATAGATTTGTTCGCCGATGCGTCCCTATCTCTATTTATTTGTTCGCCGATTGGTCCCTATCTCTATTTATTTGTTCGCCGATGCGTCCCTATCTCTATTTATTTGTTCGCCTATGCGTCCCTATCTCAATTTATTTGTTCCCCGATGCGTCTCTATCTCTATAGATTTGTTCGCCGATGCGTCCCTATCTCTATTAATTTGTTCGCCGATGCTTCCCTATTTCTATTTATTATTTCGCCGATGCGTCCCTATCTCTATTGATTTGTTCGCCGATGCGTCCCTATCTCTTCATTTGTTTGCCGATGAGTCCCTATCTCTTTTGTTCGCCGATGCGTCCCTATCTTTATTGATTTGTTCGTCGATGCGTCCCTATCTCTATTAATTTGTTCGCCGATGCTTCCCTATCTCTATTTATTATTTCGCCGATGCGTCCCTATCTCTATTGATTTGTTCGCCGATGCGTCCCTATCTCTTCATTTGTTTGCCGATGAGTCCCTATCTCTTTTGTTCGCCGATGCGTCCCTATCTTTATTGATTTGTTCGTCGATGCGTCCCTATCTCTATTTATTTGTTTGCCGATGCGTCCCTATTTCTATTTATTTGTTCGCCGATGCGTCCCTATCTCTATTTATTTGTTTGCCGATGCGTCCCTATCTCTATTTATTTGTTCGCCGATGCGTCCCTATCTCTATTTATTTGTTCGCCGATGCGTCAATACCTCTATTGATTTGTTCGCCGATGCGTCCCTATCTCCATTTATTTGTTCGCGATGCGTTACTATCTTTATTGATTCGTTCGTCGATGCGTCCCTTTCTCTATTGCTTTGTTCGCCGATGCGTCCCTATCTTTATTGATTTGTTCGCCGATGTGTCCCTATCTCCATTTATTTGTTCGCCGATGCGTACCTATCTCTATTTATTTGTTCGCCGATGGGTCCCTATCTCTATTTATTTGTTTGCGATGCGTCACTATATCTTGATTTGTTTGCCGATGCGTCCCTATCTCTATTTATTTGTTCGCCGATGCGTCCCTATCTCTATTGATTTGTTTGCGATGCGTCCCTATCTCTATTTATTTGTTCGCCGATGCGTCCCTATCTCCATTCATTTGTTCGCCGATGCGTCCCTATCTCCATTTATTTGTTCGCCGATGAGTCCCTATCTCCATTTATTTGTTCGCCGATGCGTTACTATCTTTATTGATTTGTTCGCCGATGCGTCCCTATCTCTATTGATTTGTTCGCCGATGCGTCCCTATCTCTATGGATTTGTTCGCCGATGCGTCCCTACCTCTATTGATTTGTTCGCCGATGCGTCCCTACCTCTATTAATTTGTTCGCCGATGCGTCCCTACCTCTATTAATTTGTTCGCCGATGCGTCCCTATCTCTATTTATTATTTCGCCGATGCGTCCCTATCTCTATTGATTTGTTCGTCGATGTGTCCCTATGTCTATTTATTTGTTCGCCGATGCATTACTATCTTTATTGATTCGTTCGTCGATGCGTCCCTTTCTCTATTGCTTTGTTCGCCGATGCGTCCCGATCTCTATTTATTTGTTCGCCGATGGGTCCCGATCTCTATTTATTTGTTCGCCGATGGGTCCCTATCTCTATTTATTTGTTCACCGATGTGTCCCTATGTCTATTTATTTGTTCGCCGATGCGTCCTTATCTCTATTGATTTGTTTGCGATGCGTCCCTATATCTTGATTTGTTTGCCGATGCGTCCCTATCTCCATTTATTTCTTCGCCAATGCGTCCCTATCTTTATTGATTTGTTCGCCGATGCGTCTCTATCTCTATTTATTTGTTCGCCGATGGGTCCCTATCTCTATTTATTTGTTCACCGATGTGTCCCTATGTCTATTTATTTGTTCGCCGATGCGTCCCTATCTCTATTGATTTGTTCGCCGATGCGTCCCTATCTCTATTGATTTGTTCGCCGATGCGTCCCTATCTCTATTGATTTGTTCGCCGATGCGTCCCTATCTCTATTTATTTGTTCGTCGATGCGTCCCTATCTCTATTTATTTGTTCGCCGATGGGTCCCTATCTCTATTTATTTGTATACTGATGCGTTCCTATGTCTATTTATTTGTTCGCCGATGCGTCCCAATCTCTATTTATTTATTCGCCGATGCGTCCCTATCTCTATTTATTTATTCGCCGATGCGTCCCTATCTCTATTTATTTGTTCGCCGATGCTTCCCTATCTCTATTTATTATTTCGCCGATGCGTCCCTATCTCTATTGATTTGTTCGCCGATGCGTCCCTATCTCTTCATTTGTTCGCCGATGCGTCCCTATCTCTTTTGTTCGCCGATGCGTCCCTATCTTTATTGATTTGTTCGTCGATGCGTCCCTATCTCTATTTATTTGTTTGCCGATGCGTCCCTATCTCTATTTATTTGTTCGCCGATGCGTCCCTATCTCTACTTATCTGTTCGCCGATACGTTCTTATCTCTATTTATTTGTACGCGGAATCGTCCCTCTCTATTTATTTGTTCGCCGATGCGTCCCTATCTCTATTTATTTGTTCGCCGATGCGTCAATACCTCTATTGATTTGTTCGCCGATGCGTCCCTATCTCCATTTATTTGTTCGCGATGCGTTACTATCTTTATTGATTCGTTCGTCGATGCGTCCCTTTCTCTATTGCTTTGTTCGCCGATGCGTCCCTATCTTTATTGATTTGTTCGCCGATGCGTCTCTATCTCTATTTATTTGTTCGCCGATGGGTCCCTATCTCTATTTATTTGTTTGCGATGCGTCAATATATCTTGATTTGTTTGCCGATGCGTCCCTATCTCTATTTATTTGTTCGCCGATGCGTCTCTATCTCTATTTATTTGTTCGCCGATGTGTCCCTATGTCTATTTATTTGTTCGCCGATGCGTTACTATCTTTATTGATTCGTTCGTCGATGCGTCCCTTTCTCTATTGCTTTGTTCGCCGATGCGTCCCTATCTCCATTTATTTGTTCGCCGATGCGTCTCTATCTCTATTTATTTGTTCGCCGATGCGTCTCTATCTCTATTTATTTGTTCGCCGATGCGTCCCTATCTCTATTGATTTGTTTGCGATGCGTCCCTATATCTTGATTTGTTTGCCGATGCGTCTCTATCTCTATTTATTTGTTCGCTGATGCGTCCCTATCTCTATTTATTTGTTCGCCGATGCGTCCCTATCTTTATTTATCTGTTCGCCGATGCGTTCTTATCTATTTATTTGTTCGCCGAAACGTCCCTCTCTATTTATTTGTTCGCCGAAACGTCCCTATCTCCATTTATTTGTTCGCCGATGCGTCCCTATCTCTATTGATTTGTTTACCAATGCGTCCCTATCTCTTGATTTGTTCTCTTTAGATTTGTTCGCCGATGCGTCCCTACCTCTATTGATTTGTTTGCCGATGCGTCCCTATCTCTATTTATTTGTTCGCCGATGCTTCCCTATCTTTATTTATTTGTTCGCCGATGCGTTCTTATCTATTTATTTGTTCGCCGAAACGTCGCTCTCTATTTATTTGTTCGCCGATTGGTCCCTATCTCCATTTATTTGTTCGCCGATGCGTCCCTATCTCTATTGATTTGTTCGCCGATGCGTCCCTATCTCTATTTATTTGTTCGTCGATGCGTCCCTATCTCTATTTATTTGTTCGCCGATGGGTCCCTATCTCTATTTATTTGTATACTGATGCGTTCCTATGTCTATTTATTTGTTCGCCGATGCGTCCCAATCTCTATTTATTTATTCGCCGATGCGTCCCTATCTCTATTTATTTGTTCGCCGATGCTTCCCTATCTCTATTTATTATTTCGCCGATGCGTCCCTATCTCTATTGATTTGTTCGCCGATGCGTCCCTATCTCTTCATTTGTTCGCCGATGCGTCCCTATCTTTATTGATTTGTTCGTCGATGCGTCCCTATCTCTATTTATTTGTTTGCCGATGCGTCCCTATCTCTATTTATTTGTTCGCCGATGCGTCCCTATCTCTATTTATTTCTCCGCCGATGCGTCCCTATCTCCATTTATTTGTTCGCCGATGCGTCCCTATCTCCATTTAATTGTTCGCCGATTCGTCCCTATCTCTATTTATTTATTTACCGATGCGTCTCTATCTCTATTTATTTGTTCGCCGACGCGTCCCTATCTCTATTTATTTGTTTGCCGATGCGTCCCTATCTCTATTTATTTGTTCGCCGATGCGTCCCTATCTCTATTTATCTGTTCGCCGATACGTTCTTATCTCTATTTATTTGTATGCGGAATCGTCCCTCTCTATTTATTTGTTCGCCGATGCGTCCCTATCTCTATTTATTTGTTCGCCGATGCGTCAATACCTCTATTGATTTGTTCGCCGATGCGTCCCTATCTCCATTTATTTGTTCGCGATGCGTTACTATCTTTATTGATTCGTTCGTCGATGCGTCCATATCTCCATTTATTTGTTCGCCGATGCGTACCTATCTCTATTTATTTGTTCGCCGATGCGTCTCTATCTCTATTTATTTGTTCGCCGATGGGTCCCTATCTCTATTTATTTGTTTGCGATGCGTCACTATATCTTGATTTGTTTGCGGATGCGTCCCTATCTCTATTTATTTGTTCGCCGATGCGTCCCTATCTCTTCATTTGTTCGCCGATGCGTCCCTATCTCTTCATTTGTTCGCCGATGCGTCCCTATCTCTTTTGTTCGCCGATGCGTCCCTATCTTTATTGATCTGTTCGTCGATGTGTCCCTATGTCTATTTATTTGTTCGCCGATGCATTACTATCTTTATTGATTCGTTCGTCGATGCGTCCCTTTCTCTATTGCTTTGTTCGCCGATGCGTCCCTATCTCTATTTATTTGTTCGCCGATGCGTCCCTATCTCCATTTATTTCTTCGCCAATGCGTCCCTATCTCTATTGATTTGTTTACCAATGCGTCCCTATCTCTATTGATTTGTTCGCCGATGCGTCCCTATCTCTATTTATTTGTTCGTCGATGCGTCCCTATCTCTATTTATTTGTTCGTCGATGCGTCCCTATCTCCATTTATTTCTTCGCCAATGCGTCCCTATCTCTATTGATTTGTTTACCAATGCGTCCCTATCTCTATTGATTTGTTCGCCAATGCGTCCCTATCTCTATTTATTTGTTCGTCGATGCGTCCCTATCTCTATTTATTTGTTCGTCGATGCGTCCCTATCTCTATTTATTTGTTCGCCGATGGGTCCCTATCTCTATTTATTTGTATACTGATGCGTTCCTATGTCTATTTATTTGTTCGCCGATGCGTCCGAATCTCTATTTATTTATTCGCCGATGCGTCCCTATCTCTATTTATTTGTTCGCCGATGAGTCCCTATCTCTTGATTTGTTCGCCGATGCGTCCCTATCTCTATTGATTTGTTCGCCGATGCGTCCCTATCTCTATTGCTTTGTTCGCCGATGCGTCCCTATCTCTATTGATTTGTTCGCTGATGCGTCCCTATCTCTATTTATTTGTTCGCCGAAACGTCCCTGTCTATTTATTTGTTCGCCGATGCGTCCCTATCTCCATTCATTTGTTCGCAGATGCGTCCCTATCTCCATTTATTTGTTCGCCGATGAGTCCCTATCTCCACTTATTTGTTCGCCGATGCGTTACTATCTTTATTGATTTGTTCGCCGATGCGTCCCTATCTCTATTGATTTGTTCGCCGATGCGTCCTTATCTCTATTGATTTGTTCGCCGATGCGTCTCTATCTCTATTTATTTGTTCGCCGATGAGTCCCTATCTCTATTTATTTGTTCGCCGATGCATCCCTATCTCTATTTATGTGCTAGCCGATGCGTCCCTATCTCCATTTATTTGTTCGCGATGCGTTACTATCGTTATTGATTCGTTCGTCGATGCGTCCCTTTCTCTATTGCTTTGTTCGCCGATGCGTCCCTATCTTTATTGATTTGTTCGCCGATGTGTCCCTATCTCCATTTATTTGTTCGCCGATGCGTCCCTATCTTTATTTATCTGTTCGCCGATGCGTTCTTATCTATTTATTTGTTCGCCGAAACGTCCCTCTCTATTTATTTGTTCGCCGATGCGTCCCTATCTCCATTTATTTGTTCGCCGATGCGTCTCTATCTCTATTTATTTGTTCGCCGATGCGTCTCTATCTCTATTTATTTGTTCGCCGATGTGTCCCTATGTCTATTTATTTGTTCGCCGATGCGTTACTATCTTTATTGATTCGTTCGTCGATGCGTCCCTTTCTCTATTGCTTTGTTCGCCGATGCGTCCCTATCTTTATTGATTTGTTCGCCGATGTGTCCCTATCTCCATTTATTTGTTCGCCGATGCGTCTCTATCTCTATTGATTTGTTCGCCGATGCGTCCCTATCTCTATTTATTTGTTCGCCGATGCGTCCCTATCTCTATTGATTTGTTTGCGATGCGTCCCTATATCTTGATTTGTTTCCCGATGCGTCTCTATCTCTATTTATTTGTTCGCCGATGCGTCCCTATCTCTATTTATTTGTTCGCCGATGCGTCCCTATCTTTATTTATCTGTTCGCCGATGCGTTCTTATCTATTTATTTGTTCGCCGAAACGTCCCTCTCTATTTATTTGTTCGCCGATGCGTCCCTATCTTCATTTATTTGTTCGCCGATGCGTCCCTATCTCTATTGATTTGTTTACAAATGCGTCCCTATCTCTTGATTTGTTCTCTTTAGATTTGTTCGCCGATGCGTCCCTACCTCTATTGATTTGTTTGCCGATGCGTCCCTATCTCTATTTATTTGTTCGCCGATGCTTCCCTATCTTTATTTATTTGTTCGCCGATGCGTTCTTATCTATTTATTTGTTCGCCGAAACGTCGCTCTCTATTTATTTGTTCGCCGATTGGTCCCTATCTCCATTTATTTGTTCGCCGATTGGTCCCTATCTCCATTTATTTGTTCGCCGATGCGTCCCAATCTTTATTGATTTGTTTACTGATGCGTCCCTATCTCTTGATTTCTTCGCCGATGCGTCCCTATCTCTATTGATTTGTTCGCCGATTCGTCCCTATCTCTATTTATTTGTTTGCCGATGCGTCTCTATCTTTATTTATTTGTTCGCCGATGCGTCCCTATCTCTATTTATTTGTTTGCCGATGCGTCCCTATCTCTATTTATTTGTTCGCCGATGCGTTGCTATCTCTACTTATCTGTTCGCCGATACGTTCTTATCTCTATTTATTTGTACGCGGAATCGTCCCTCTCTATTTATTTGTTTGCGATGCGTCCCTATATCTTGATTTGTTTGCCGATGCGTCTCTATCTCTATTTATTTGTTCGCCGATGTGTCCCTATCTCCATTTATTTGTTCGCCGATGCGTCTCTATCTCTATTTATTTGTTCGCCGATGCGTCTCTATCTCTATTTATTTGTTCGCCGATGGGTCCCTATCTCTATTTATTTGTTCACCGATGTGTCCCTATGTCTATTTATTTGTTCGCCGATGCGTCCCTATCTCTATTGATTTGTTTGCGATGCGTCCCAATATCTTGATTTGTTTGCCGATGCGTCTCTATCTCTATTTATTTGTTCGCCGATGCGTCCCTATCTCTATTTATTTGTTCGCCGATGCGTCCCTATCTTTATTTATCTGTTCGCCGATGCGTTCTTATCTATTTATTTGTTCGCCGAAACGTCCCTCTATTTATTTGTTCGCCGATGCGTCCCTATCTCCATTTATTTGTTCGCCGATGCGTCCCTATCTCTATTGATTTGTTTACCAATGCGTCCCTATCTCTTGATTTGTTCTCTTTAGATTCGTTCGTCGATGCGTCCCTTTCTCTATTGCTTTGTTCGCCGATGCGTCCCTATCTTTATTGATTTGTTCGCCGATGTGTCCCTATCTCCATTTATTTGTTCGCCGATGCGTCTCTATCTCTATTTATTTGTTCGCCGATGGGTCCCTATCTCTATTTATTTGTTCACCGATGTGTCCCTATGTCTATTTATTTGTTCGCCGATGCGTCCCTATCTCTATTGATTTGTTCGCCGATGCGTCCCTATCTTTATTTATCTGTTCGCCGATGCGTTCTTATCTATTTATCTGTTCGCCGAAACGTCCCTCTCTATTTATTTGTTCGCCGATGCGTCCCTATCTCCATTTATTTGTTCGCCGATGCGTCCCTATCTCTATTGATTTGTTTACCAATGCGTCCCTATCTCTTGATTTGTTCTCTTTAGATTTGTTCGCCGATGCGTCCCTACCTCTATTGATTTGTTTGCCGATTCGTCCCTATCTCTTGATTTCTTCGCCGATGCGTCCCTATCTCTATTGATTTGTTCGCCGATTCGTCCCTATCTCTATTTATTTGTTCGCCGATGGGTCCCTATCTCTATTTATTTGTTCGCCGATGCATCCCTATCTCTATTTATGTGCTAGCCGATGCATCCCTATCTCCATTTATTTGTTCGCGATGCGTTACTATCTTTATTGATTCGTTCGTCGATGCGTCCCTTTCTCTATTGCTTTGTTCGCCGATGCGTCCCTATCTTTATTGATTTGTTCGCCGATGTGTCCCTATCTCCATTTATTTGTTCGCCGATGCGTCCCTATCTTTATTTATCTGTTCGCCGATGCGTTCTTATCTATTTATTTGTTCGCCGAAACGTCCCTCTCTATTTATTTGTTCGCCGATGCGTCCCTATCTCCATTTATTTGTTCGCCGATGCGTCTCTATCTCTATTTATTTGTTCGCCGATGCGTCTCTATCTCTATTTATTTGTTCGCCGATGTGTCCCTACCTCAATTTATTTGTTCGCCGATGCTTCCCTATCTCCATTTGTTTGTTCGTCGATGCGTCCCTATCTCCATTTATTTGTTCGCCGATGTGTCCCTATGTCTATTTATTTGTTCGCCGATGCGTTCCTATCTCTTGATTTGTTCACCGATGCGTCCCTATCTCTATTGATTTTTTCGCCGATGCGTCCCTGTCTCTATTAATTTATTCGCTTATGTGTCCCTATCTCTATTTATTTGTTCGCCGATGTGTCCCTATCTCAATTTATTTGTTCGCCGATGTGTCCCTATCTCAATTTATTTGTTCGCCGATGCGTCTCTACCTCCATTTATTTGTTCGCCGATGCGTCCCTATCTCCATTTATTTGTTCGCCGATGCGTCCCTATCTCCATTTATTTGTTCGCCGATGCGTCCCTATCTCCATTTATTTGTTCGCCGATGCAATACTATCTTTATTGATTTGTTCGTCGATGCGTCCCTATCTCTATTGATTTGTTCCCCGATGCGTCCCTATCTCTATTGATTTGTTCGCGGATGCGTCCCTATCTCTATTTATTTGTTCGTCGATGCGTCCCTATCTCTATTTATTTGTTTGCCGATGGGTCCCTATCTCTATTTATTTGTTCACTGATGCGTTCCTATGTCTATTTATTTGTTCGCCGATGCGTCCCTATCTCTATTTATTTGTTCGCCGATGCGTCCCTATCTCTTAATTTGTTCGCCGATGCGACCCTATCTCTATTGATTTGTTCGCCGATGCGTCCCTTTCTCTATTGCTTTGTTCGCCGATGCGTCCCTATCTCTATTGATTTGTTCGCTGATGCGTCCCTATCTCTATTTATTTGTTCGCCGATGTGTCCCTACCTCCATTTATTTGTTCGCCGATGCTTCCCTATCTCCATTTATTTGTTCGCCGATGCGTCCCTATCTCTATTTATATGTTTGCCGATACGTTCTTATCTCTATTTATTTGTTCGCCGAAACCTCCCTCTCTATTTATTTGTTCGCCGATGCGTCCCTATCTCTATGGATTTGTTCGCAGATGCGTCAATACCTCTGATTTGTTCGCCGATGCGTCCCTATCTCTATTGATTTGTTCGCCGATGCGTCCCTATCTATATTTATTTGTTCGCCGATGCGTCCCTATCTCTATTGATTTGTTCGCCGATATGTCCCTTTCTCCATTTATTTGTTCGCCGATGCGTCCCTGTCTCAATTGATCTGTTCGCCGATACGATGTTATCTCTATTTATTTGTACGCGGAAACGTCCCTCTCTATTTATTTGTTCGCTGATGCGTCCCTATCTTTATTTATCTGTTCGCCGATGCGTTCTTATCTATTTATTTGTTCGCCGAAACGTCCCTCTCTATTTATTTGTTCGCCGATGCTTCCCTATCTCCATTTATTTGTTCGCCGATGCGTCTCTATCTCTATTTATTTGTTCGCCGATGCGTCTCTATCTCTATTTATTTGTTCGCCGATGTGTCCCTATGTCTATTTATTTGTTCGCCGATGCGTTACTATCTTTATTGATTCGTTCGTCGATGCGTCCCTTTCTCTATTGCTTTGTTCGCCGATGCGTCCCTATCTTTATTGATTTGTTCGCCGATGTGTCCCTATCTCCATTTATTTGTTCGCCGATGCGTCTATATCTCTATTGATTTGTTCGCCGATGCGTCCCTATCTCTATTTATTTGTTCGCCGATGCGTCCCTATCTCTATTGATTTGTTTGCGATGCGTCCCTATATCTTGATTTGTTTCCCGATGCGTCTCTATCTCTATTTATTTGTTCGCCGATGCGTCCCTATCTCTATTTATTTGTTCGCCGATGCGTCCCTATCTTTATTTATCTGTTCGCCGATGCGTTCTTATCTATTTATTTGTTCGCCGAAACGTCCCTCTCTATTTATTTGTTCGCCGATGCGTCCCTATCTTCATTTATTTGTTCGCCGATGCGTCCCTATCTCTATTGATTTGTTTACAAATGCGTCCCTATCTCTTGATTTGTTCTCTTTAGATTTGTTCGCCGATGCGTCCCTACCTCTATTGATTTGTTTGCCGATGCGTCCCTATCTCTATTTATTTGTTCGCCGATGCTTCCCTATCTTTATTTATTTGTTCGCCGATGCGTTCTTATCTATTTATTTGTTCGCCGAAACGTCGCTCTCTATTTATTTGTTCGCCGATGTGTCCCTATGTCTATTTATTTGTTCGCCGATGCGTCCCTATCTCTATTGATTTGTTTGCGATGCGTCCCTATCTCTTGATTTGTTTGCGATGCGTCCCTATCTCTGGATTTGTTCGCCGATGCGTCCCTATCTCTATTGATTTGTTCGCCGATGCGTCCCTATCTCTATTGATTTGTTCGCCGATGCGTCCCTATCACTATTTATTTATTTGCCAATGTGTCCTTATCTCTATTTGTTCGCCGATGCGTCCCTATCTCTATTTGTTTGCTGATGCGTCCCTATCTCTATTTATTCGCCGATGCGTCCCTATCTCTATTGATTTGTTCGCCGATGTGTCCCTATCTCCATTTATTTGATCGCCGATGCGTCCCTATCTCCATTTATTTGTTCGTCGATGCGTCCCGATCTCTATTTATTTATTTCCTGATGCGTCCTTTTCTCTATTTGTTCGCTGATGCGTCTCTATCTCTATTTGTTTGCCGATGCGTCCCTATCTCTATTTGTTCGCCGATGTGTCCCTATTTCTATTGATTTGTTAGCCGATGCGTCCCTATCTCTATTGATGTGTTCGCCGATGCGTCCCTATCTCTATTGATTTGTTCGCCGATGCGTTACTATCTTTATTGATTTGTTCGCCGATGCGTCCCTATCTCCATTTATTTGTTCGCTGATGCGTCCCTATCTCCATTTATTTGTTCGCCGATGCGTCCCTATCTCCAGTTATTTGTTCGCCGATGCATTACTATCTTTATTGATTTGTTCGTCGATGCGTCCCTATCTCTATTGATTTGTTCGCCGATACGTCCCTATCTCTATTGATTTGTTCGCCGATGCGTCCCTATCTCTATTTATTTGTTCGACGATGGGTCCCTATCTCTATTTATTTGTTCACTGATGCGTTCCTATGTCTATTTATTTGTTCGCCGATGCGTCCCTATCTCTATTGATTTGTTTGCGATGCGTCCCTATCTCTTGATTTGTTTGCGATGCGTCCCTATCTCTGGATTTGTTCGCCGATGCGTCCCTATCTCTATTGATTTGTTCGCCGATGCGTCCCTATCTCTATTCATTTGTTCGCCGATGCGTCCCTATCTCTATTTATTTATTTGCCAATGCGTCCTTATCTCTATTTGTTCGCCGATGCGTCCATATCTCTATTTGTTCGCTGATGCGTCCCTATCTCTATTTATTCGCCGATGCGTCCCTATCTCTATTGATTTGTTCGCCGATGTGTCCCTATCTCCATTTATTTGTTCGCCGATGCGTCCCTATCTCTATTTAATTATTTCCTGATGCGTCCTTATCTCTGTTCGCTGATGCGTCTCTATCTCTATTTGTTTGCCGATGCGTCCCTATCTCTATTTGTTCGCCGATGTGTCCCTATTTCTATTGATTTGTTCGCCGATGCGTCACTATCTCTATTTATTTGTTCGCCGATGCGTCCCTATCTCTATTTATTTGTTAGCCGATGCGTCCCTATCTCTATTGATGTGTTCGCCGATGCGTCCCTATCTCTATTGATTTGTTCGCCGATGCGTTACTATCTTTATTGATTTGTTCGCCGATGCGTCCCTATCTCCATTTATTTGTTCGCTGATGCGTCCCTATCTCCATTTATTTGTTCGCCGATGCGTCCCTATCTCCAGTTATTTGTTCGCCGATGCATTACTATCTTTATTGATTTGTTCGTCGATGCGTCCCTATCTCTATTGATTTGTTCGCCGATACGTCCCTATCTCTAATGATTTGTTCGCCGATGCGTCCCTATCTTTATTTATTTGTTCGCCGATGCGTCCCTATCTCTATTTATTTGTTCGACGATGGGTCCCTATCTCTATTTATTTGTTCACTGATGCGTTCCTATGTCTATTTATTTGTTCGCCGATGCGTCCCTATCTCTATTGATTTGTTTGCGATGCGTCCCTATCTCTTGATTTGTTTGCGATGCGTCCCTATCTCTGGATTTGTTCGCCGATGCGTCCCTATCTCTATTCATTTGTTCGCCGATGCGTCCCTATCTCTATTCATTTGTTCGCCGATGCGTCCCTATCTCTATTTATTTATTTGCCAATGCGTCCTTATCTCTATTTGTTCGCCGATGCGTCCATATCTCTATTTGTTCGCTGATGCGTCCCTATCTCTATTTATTCGCCGATGCGTCCCTATCTCTATTGATTTGTTCGCCGATGTGTCCCTATCTCCATTTATTTGTTCGCCGATGCGTCCCTATCTCTATTTAATTATTTCCTGATGCGTCCTTATCTCTGTTCGCTGATGCGTCTCTATCTCTATTTGTTTGCCGATGCGTCCCTATCTCTATTTGTTCGCCGATGTGTCCCTATTTCTATTGATTTGTTCGCCGATGCGTCACTATCTCTATTTATTTGTTCGCCGATGCGTCCCTATCTCTATTTATTTGTTAGCCGATGCGTCCCTATCTCTATTGATGTGTTCGCCGATGCGTCCCTATCTTTATTGATTTGTTCGTCGATGCGTCCCTATCTCTATTGATTTGTTCGCCGATGCGTCCCTATCTCTATTGATTTGTTCGCCGATGCGTCCCTATCTTTATTTATTTGTTCGCCGATGCGTCCCTATCTCTATTTATTTGTTCGACGATGGGTCCCTATCTCTATTTATTTGTTCACTGATGCGTTCCTATGTCTATTTATTTGTTCGCCGATGCGTCCTTATCTCTATTTATTTTTTCGCCGATGCGTCCCTATCTCTTGATTTGTTCGCCGATGCGTCCCTATCTCTATTGATTTGTTCGCCGATGCGTCACTATCTCTATTGCTTTGTTCGCCGATGCGTCCCTATCTCTATTAATTTGTTCAGTATTGCGTCCCTATCTCTATTTATTTGTTCGCCGATGTGTCCCTATCTCCATTTATTTGTTCGCCGATGCGTCCCTATCTCTATTGATTTGTTCGCCGATGCGTCCCTATCTCTATTGCTTTGTTCGCCGATGCGTCCCTATCTCTATTAATTTGTTCAGTATTGCGTCCCTATCTCTATTTATTTGTTCGCCGATGTGTCCCTATCTCCATTTATTTGTTCGCCGATGCGTCCCTATCTCCATTTATTTGTTCGTCGATGCGTCCCTACTTCTATTGATTTGTTCGCCGATGCGTCCCTATCTCCATTTATTTGTTCGCCGATGCGTCCCTATCTCCATTTATTTGTTCGCCGATGCGTCCTTATCTCCATTTATTTGTTCGCCGATACAATACTATCTTTATTGATTTGTTCGTCGATGCGTCCCTATTTCTATTGATTTGTTCGCCGATGCGTCCCTATCTCTATTGATTTGTTCGCCGATGCGTCCCTATCTCTATTTGTTTGGTCGCCGAAGCGTCCTTATCTCTATTTATTTGTTCGACGATGGGTTCCTATCTCTATTTATTTGTTCACTGATGCGTTCCTATGTCTATTTATTTGTTCGCCGATGCGTCCCTATCTCTATTTATTTGTTCGCCGATGCGTCCCTATCTCTAATTATTTGTTCGCCGATGCGTCCCTATCTCTTGATTTGTTCGCCGATGCGTCCCTATCTCTATTGATTTTTTCGCCGATGCGTCCCTGTCTCTATTAATTTATTCGCTTATGCGTCCCTATCTATATTTATTTGTTCGCCGATGTGTCCCTATCTCAATTTATTTGTTCGCCGAAGCGTCCCTATCTCCATTTATTTGTTCGCCGATGCGTCCCTACCTCCATTTATTTGTTCGCCGATGCGTCCCTATCTCCATTTATTTGTTCGCCGATGCGTCCCTATCTCCATTTATTTGTTCGCCGATGCGTCCCTATCTCCATTTATTTGTTCGCCGATGCAATACTATCTTTATTGATTTGTTCGTCGATGCGTCCCTATCTCTATTGATTTGTTCCGCGATGCGTCCCTATCTCTATTGATTTGTTCGCCGATGCGTCCCTATGTCTATTTATTTGTTCGTCGATGCGTCCCTATCTCTATTTATTTGTTTCCGATGGTCCCTATCTCTATTTATTTGTTCACTGATGCGTTCCTATGTCTATTTATTTGTTCGCCGATGCGTCCCTATCTTTATTTATTTGTTCGCCGATGCGTCCCTATCTCTATTTATTTGTTCGACGATGGGTCCCTATCTCTATTTATTTGTTCACTGATGCGTTCCTATGTCTATTTATTTGTTCGCCGATGCGTCCCTATCTCTATTGATTTGTTTGCGATGCGTCCCTATCTCTTGATTTGTTTGCGATGCGTCCCTATCTCTGGATTTGTTCGCCGATGCGTCCCTATCTCTATTGATTTGTTCGCCGATGCGTCCCTATCTCTATTCATTTGTTCGCCGATGCGTCCCTATCTCTATTTATTTATTTGCCAATGCGTCCTTATCTCTATTTGTTCGCCGATGCGTCCATATCTCTATTTGTTCGCTGATGCGTCCCTATCTCTATTTATTCGCCGATGCGTCCCTATCTCTATTGATTTGTTCGCCGATGTGTCCCTATCTCCATTTATTTGTTCGCCGATGCGTCCCTATCTCTATTTAATTATTTCCTGATGCGTCCTTATCTCTGTTCGCTGATGCGTCTCTATCTCTATTTGTTTGCCGATGCGTCCCTATCTCTATTTGTTCGCCGATGTGTCCCTATTTCTATTGATTTGTTCGCCGATGCGTCACTATCTCTATTTATTTGTTCGCCGATGCGTCCCTATCTCTATTTATTTGTTAGCCGATGCGTCCCTATCTCTATTGATGTGTTCGCCGATGCGTCCCTATCTCTATTGATTTGTTCGCTGATGCGTTACTATCTTTATTGATTTGTTCGCCGATGCGTCCCTATCTCCATTTATTTGTTCGCTGATGCGTCCCTATCTCCATTTATTTGTTCGCCGATGCATTACTATCTTTATTGATTTGTTCGTCGATGCGTCCCTATTTCTATTGATTTGTTCGCCGATGCGTCCCTATCTCTATTGATTTGTTCGCCGATGCGTCCCTAACTCTATTTGTTTGGTCGCCGAAGCGTCCTTATCTCTATTTATTTGTTCGACGATGGGTTCCTATCTCTATTTATTTGTTCACTGATGCGTTCCTATGTCTATTTATTTGTTCGCCGATGCGTCCCTATCTCTATTTATTTGTTCGCCGATGCGTCCCTATCTCTAATTATTTGTTCGCCGATGCGTCCCTATCTCTTGATTTGTTCGCCGATGCGTCCCTATCTCTATTGATTTTTTCGCCGATGCGTCCCTGTCTCTATTAATTTATTCGCTTATGCGTCCCTATCTATATTTATTTGTTCGCCGATGTGTCCCTATCTCAATTTATTTGTTCGCCGAAGCGTCCCTATCTCCATTTATTTGTTCGCCGATGCGTCCCTACCTCCATTTATTTGTTCGCCGATGCGTCCCTATCTCCATTTATTTGTTCGCCGATGCGTCCCTATCTCCATTTATTTGTTCGCCGATGCGTCCCTATCTCCATTTATTTGTTCGCCGATGCAATACTATCTTTATTGATTTGTTCGTCGATGCGTCCCTATCTCTATTGATTTGTTCCGCGATGCGTCCCTATCTCTATTGATTTGTTCGCCGATGCGTCCCTATGTCTATTTATTTGTTCGTCGATGCGTCCCTATCTCTATTTATTTGTTTCCGATGGTCCCTATCTCTATTTATTTGTTCACTGATGCGTTCCTATGTCTATTTATTTGTTCGCCGATGCGTCCCTATCTTTATTTATTTGTTCGCCGATGCGTCCCTATCTCTATTTATTTGTTCGACGATGGGTCCCTATCTCTATTTATTTGTTCACTGATGCGTTCCTATGTCTATTTATTTGTTCGCCGATGCGTCCCTATCTCTATTGATTTGTTTGCGATGCGTCCCTATCTCTTGATTTGTTTGCGATGCGTCCCTATCTCTGGATTTGTTCGCCGATGCGTCCCTATCTCTATTGATTTGTTCGCCGATGCGTCCCTATCTCTATTCATTTGTTCGCCGATGCGTCCCTATCTCTATTTATTTATTTGCCAATGCGTCCTTATCTCTATTTGTTCGCCGATGCGTCCATATCTCTATTTGTTCGCTGATGCGTCCCTATCTCTATTTATTCGCCGATGCGTCCCTATCTCTATTGATTTGTTCGCCGATGTGTCCCTATCTCCATTTATTTGTTCGCCGATGCGTCCCGATCTCTATTTAATTATTTCCTGATGCGTCCTTATCTCTGTTCGCTGATGCGTCTCTATCTCTATTTGTTTGCCGATGCGTCCCTATCTCTATTTGTTCGCCGATGTGTCCCTATTTCTATTGATTTGTTCGCCGATGCGTCACTATCTCTATTTATTTGTTCGCCGATGCGTCCCTATCTCTATTTATTTGTTAGCCGATGCGTCCCTATCTCTATTGATGTGTTCGCCGATGCGTCCCTATCTCTATTGATTTGTTCGCCGATGCGTTACTATCTTTATTGATTTGTTCGCCGATGCGTCCCTATCTCCATTTATTTGTTCGCTGATGCGTCCCTATCTCCATTTATTTGTTCGCCGATGCGTCCCTATCTCCAGTTATTTGTTCGCCGATGCATTACTATCTTTATTGATTTGTTCGTCGATGCGTCCCTATCTCTATTGATTTGTTCGCCGATGCGTCCCTATCTCTATTGATTTGTTCGCCGATGCGTCCCTATCTTTATTTATTTGTTCGCCGATGCGTCCCTATCTCTATTTATTTGTTCGACGATGGGTCCCTATCTCTATTTATTTGTTCACTGATGCGTTCCTATGTCTATTTATTTGTTCGCCGATGCGTCCTTATCTCTATTTATTTTTTCGCCGATGCGTCCCTATCTCTTGATTTGTTCGCCGATGCGTCCCTATCTCTATTGATTTGTTCGCCGATGCGTCACTATCTCTATTGCTTTGTTCGCCGATGCGTCCCTATCTCTATTAATTTGTTCAGTATTGCGTCCCTATCTCTATTTATTTGTTCGCCGATGTGTCCCTATCTCCATTTATTTGTTCGCCGATGCGTCCCTATCTCTATGGATTTGTTCGCAGATGCGTCAATACCTCTATTGATTTGTTCGCCGATGCGTCCCTATCTCTATTGATTTGTTCGCCGATGCGTCCCTATCTATATTTATTTGTTCGCCGATGCGTCCCTATCTCTATTGATTTGTTCGCCGATATGTCCCTTTCTCCATTTATTTGTTCGCCGATGCGTCCCTATCTCAATTTATCTGTTCGCCGATACGTTGTTATCTCTATTTATTTGTACGCGGAAACGTCCCTCTCTCTATTTATTTGTTCGCCGATGCGTCCCTATCTCTATGGATTTGTTCGCCAATGCGTCAATACCTCTATTGATTTGTTCGCCGATGCGTCCCTATCTCTATTGATTTGTTCGCCGATGCGTCCCTATCTCTATTGATTTGTTCGCCGATGCGTCCCTATCTCTATTTATTTGTTCGCCGATGTGTCCCTATGTCTATTTATTTGTTCGCCGATGCGTCCCTATCTCTATTGATTTGTTTGCGATGCGTCCCTATCTCTTGATTTGTTTGCGATGCGTCCCTATCTCTTGATTTGTTTGCGATGCGTCCCTATCTCTGGATTTGTTCGCCGATGCGTCCCTATCTCTATTGATTTGTTCGCCGATGCGTCCCTATCTCTATTCATTTGTTCGCCGATGCGTCCCTATCTCTATTTATTTATTTGCCAATGCGTCCTTATCTCTATTTGTTCGCCGATGCGTGCCTATCTCTATTTGTTCGCTGATGCGTCCCTATCTCTATTTATTCGCCGATGCGTCCCTATCTCTATTGATTTGTTCGCCGATGTGTCCCTATCTCCATTTATTTGTTCGCCGATGCGTCCCTATCTCCATTTATTGGTTCGTCGATGCGTCCCTACCTCTATTGATTTGTTCGCCGATGCGTCCCTATCTCCATTTATTTTTTCGCCGATGCGTCCCTATCTCCATTTATTTGTTCGACGATGGGTCCCTATCTCTATTTATTTGTTCACTGATGCGTCCCTATCTCTATTTATTTTTTCGCCGATGCGTCCCTATCTCTTGATTTGTTCGCCGATGCGACCCTATCTCTATTGATTTGTTCGCCGATGCGTCCCTATCTCTATTGCTTTGTTCGCCGATGCTTCCCTATCTCTATTAATTTGTTCGCTTATGCGTCCCTATCTCTATTTATTTGTTCGCCGATGTGTCCCTATCTTCATTTATTTGTTCGCCGATGCGTCCCTATCTCCATTTATTTGTTCGTCGATGCGTCCCTAACTCTATTGATTTGTTCGCCAATGCGTCCCTATCTCCATTTATTTGTTCGCCGATGCGTCCCTATCTCCATTTATTTGTTCGCCGATGCGTCCCTATCTCCATTTATTTGTTCGCCGATGCGTCCCTATCTCCATTTATTTGTTCGCCGATGCGTCCCTATCTCTTGATTTGTTCGCCGATGCGTCCCTATCTCTATTGCTTTGTTCGCCGATGCGTCCCTATCTCTATTAATTTGTTCGCCGATGCTTCCCTATCTCTATTAATTTGTTCGCTTATGCGTCCCTATCTCTATTTATTTGTTCGCCGATGTGTCCCTATCTTCATTTATTTGTTCGCCGATGCGTCCCTATCTCCATTTATTTGTTCGTCGATGCGTCCCTACCTCTATTGATTTGTTCGCCGATGCGTCCCTATCTCCATTTATTTGTTCGCCGATGCGTCCCTATCTCTATTTGTTTGGTCGCCGAAGCGTCCCTATCTCTATATTTGTTCGACGATGGGTCCCTATCTCTATTTATTTGTTCACTGATGCGTTCCTATGTCTATTTATTTGTTCGCCGATGCGTCCCTATCTCTATTGATTTTTTCGCCGATGCGTCCCTGTCTCTATTAATTTATTCGCTTATGCGTCCCTATCTCTATTTATTTGTTCGCCGATGTGTCCCTATCTCCATTTATTTGTTCGCCGATGCGTCACTATCTCCATTTATTTGTTCGCCGATGCAATACTATCTTTATTGATTTGTTCGTCGATGCGTCCCTATCTCTATTGATTTGTTCCCCGATGCGTCCCTATCTCTATTGCTTTGTTCGCCGATGCGTCCCTATCTCTATTTATTTGTTCGCCGATGTGTCCCTATCTCCATTTATTTGTTCGCCGATGCTTCTCTATCTCCATTTATTTGTTCGACGATGCGTCCCTATCTCCATTTATTTGTTCGCCGATGCGTTACTATCTTTATTGATTTGTTCGTCGATGCGTTACTATCTCCATTTATTTGTTCGCCGATGCGTCCCTATCTCCATTTATTTGTTCGCCGATGCGTCCCTATCTCTATTTATTGGTTAGCCGATGCGTTCCTATCTCTATTTATTTGTTCGCCGATGCGTCCCTATCTCTATTTATTTGTTCGCCGATGCGTCCCTATCTCTATTTATTTGTTCGCCGATGCGTCCCTATCTCTATTTATTTGTTCGTCGATGCGTCCCTATCTCTATTTATTTGTTTGCCGATGGGTCCCTATCTCTATTTATTTGTTCACTGATGCGTTCCTATATCTATTTATTTGTTCACCGATGCGTCCCTATCTCTATTTATTTGTTCGCCGATGCGTCCCTATCTCTTAATTTGTTCACCGATGCGACCCTATCTCTATTGATTTGTTCGCCGATGCGTCCCTATCTCTATTGCTTTGTTCGCCGATGCGTCCCTATCTCTATTGATTTGTTCGCTAATGCGTCCCTATCTCTATTTATTTGTTCGCCGATGTGTCCCTACCTCCATTTATTTGTTCGCCGATGCTTCCCTATCTCCATTTATTTGTTCGCCGATGCGTCCCTATCTCTATTTATATGTTCGCCGATGCGTTCTTATCTCTATTTATTTGTTCGCCGAAACGTCCCTCTCTATTTATTTGTTCGCCGATGCGTCCCTATCTCTATGGATTTGTTCGCAGATGCGTCAATACCTCTATTGATTTGTTCGCCGATGCGTCCCTATCTCTTTTGATTTGTTCGCCGATGCGTCCCTATCTATATTTATTTGTTCGCCGATGCGTCCCTATCTCTATTGATTTGTTCGCCGATATGTCCCTTTCTCCATTTATTTGTTCGCCGATGCGTCCCTATCTCAATTTATCTGTTCGCCGATACGTTGTTATCTCTATTTATTTGTACGCGGAAACGTCCCTCTCTCTATTTATTTGTTCGCCGATGCGTCCCTATCTCTATGGATTTGTTCGCCAATGCGTCAATACCTCTATTGATTTGTTCGCCGATGCGTCCCTATCTCTATTGATTTGTTCGCCGATGCGTCCCTATCTCTATTGATTTGTTCGCCGATGCGTCCCTATCTCTATTTATTTGTTCGCCGATGTGTCCCTATGTCTATTTATTTGTTCGCCGATGCGTCCCTATCTCTATTGATTTGTTTGCGATGCGTCCCTATCTCTTGATTTGTTTGCGATGCGTCCCTATCTCTTGATTTGTTTGCGATGCGTCCCTATCTCTGGATTTGTTCGCCGATGCGTCCCTATCTCTATTGATTTGTTCGCCGATGCGTCCCTATCTCTATTCATTTGTTCGCCGATGCGTCCCTATCTCTATTTATTTATTTGCCAATGCGTCCTTATCTCTATTTGTTCGCTGATGCGTCCCTATCTCTATTTGTTCGCTGATGCGTCCCTATCTCTATTTATTCGCCGATGCGTCCCTATCTCTATTGATTTGTTCGCCGATGTGTCCCTATCTCCATTTATTTGTTCGCCGATGCGTCCCTATCTCCATTTATTGGTTCGTCGATGCGTCCCTACCTCTATTGATTTGTTCGCCGATGCGTCCCTATCTCCATTTATTTTTTCGCCGATGCGTCCCTATCTCCATTTATTTGTTCGACGATGGGTCCCTATCTCTATTTATTTGTTCACTGATGCGTCCCTATCTCTATTTATTTTTTCGCCGATGCGTCCCTATCTCTTGATTTGTTCGCCGATGCGACCCTATCTCTATTGATTTGTTCGCCGATGCGTCCCTATCTCTATTGCTTTGTTCGCCGATGCTTCCCTATCTCTATTAATTTGTTCGCTTATGCGTCCCTATCTCTATTTATTTGTTCGCCGATGTGTCCCTATCTTCATTTATTTGTTCGCCGATGCGTCCCTATCTCCATTTATTTGTTCGTCGATGTGTCCCTACCTCTATTGATTTGTTCGCCAATGCGTCCCTATCTCCATTTATTTGTTCGCCGATGCGTCCCTATCTCCATTTATTTGTTCGCCGATGCGTCCCTATCTCCATTTATTTGTTCGCCGATGCGTCCCTATCTCCATTTATTTGTTCGCCGATGCGTCCCTATCTCTTGATTTGTTCGCCGATGCGTCCCTATCTCTATTGCTTTGTTCGCCGATGCGTCCCTATCTCTATTAATTTGTTCGCCGATGCTTCCCTATCTCTATTAATTTGTTCGCTTATGCGTCCCTATCTCTATTTATTTGTTCGCCGATGTGTCCCTATCTTCATTTATTTGTTCGCCGATGCGTCCCTATCTCCATTTATTTGTTCGTCGATGCGTCCCTACCTCTATTGATTTGTTCGCCGATGCGTCCCTATCTCCATTTATTTGTTCGCCGATGCGTCCCTATCTCCATTTATTTGTTCGCCGATGCGTCCCTATCTCCATTTATTTGTTCGCCGATGCAATACTATCTTTATTGATTTGTTCGTCGATGCGTCCCTACCTCTATTGATTTGTTCGCCGATGCGTCCCTATCTCTATTGATTTGTTCGCCGATGCGTCCCTATCTCTATTTGTTTGGTCGCCGAAGCGTCCCTATCTCTATTTATTTGTTCGACGATGGGTCCCTATCTCTATTTATTTGTTCACTGATGCGTTCCTATGTCTATTTATTTGTTCGCCGATGCGTCCCTATCTCTATTGATTTTTTCGCCGATGCGTCCCTGTCTCTATTAATTTATTCGCTTATGCGTCCCTATCTCTATTTATTTGTTCGCCGATGTGTCCCTATCTCCATTTATTTGTTCGCCGATGCGTCACTATCTCCATTTATTTGTTCGCCGATGCAATACTATCTTTATTGATTTGTTCGTCGATGCGTCCCTATCTCTATTGATTTGTTCCCCGATGCGTCCCTATCTCTATTGCTTTGTTCGCCGATGCGTCCCTATCTCTATTTATTTGTTCGCCGATGTGTCCCTATCTCCATTTATTTGTTCGCCGATGCTTCTCTATCTCCATTTATTTGTTCGCCGATGCGTCCCTATCTCCATTTATTTGTTCGCCGATGCGTTACTATCTTTATTGATTTGTTCGTCGATGCGTTACTATCTCCATTTATTTGTTCGCCGATGCGTCCCTATCTCCATTTATTTGTTCGCCGATGCGTCCCTATCTCTATTGATTTGTTCGCCGATGCGTCCCTATCTATATTTATTTGTTCGCCGATGCGTCCCTATCTCTATTGATTTGTTCGCCGATATGTCCCTTTCTCCATTTATTTGTTCGCCGATGCGTCCCTATCTCAATTTATCTGTTCGCCGATACGTTGTTATCTCTATTTATTTGTACGCGGAAACGTCCCTCTCTCTATTTATTTGTTCGCCGATGCGTCCCTATCTCTATGGATTTGTTCGCCAATGCGTCAATACCTCTATTGATTTGTTCGCCGATGCGTCCCTATCTCTATTGATTTGTTCGCCGATGCGTCCCTATCTCTATTGATTTGTTCGCCGATGCGTCCCTATCTCTATTTATTTGTTCGCCGATGTGTCCCTATGTCTATTTATTTGTTCGCCGATGCGTCCCTATCTCTATTGATTTGTTTGCGATGCGTCCCTATCTCTTGATTTGTTTGCGATGCGTCCCTATCTCTTGATTTGTTTGCGATGCGTCCCTATCTCTGGATTTGTTCGCCGATGCGTCCCTATCTCTATTGATTTGTTCGCCGATGCGTCCCTATCTCTATTCATTTGTTCGCCGATGCGTCCCTATCTCTATTTATTTATTTGCCAATGCGTCCTTATCTCTATTTGTTCGCCGATGCGTGCCTATCTCTATTTGTTCGCTGATGCGTCCCTATCTCTATTTATTCGCCGATGCGTCCCTATCTCTATTGATTTGTTCGCCGATGTGTCCCTATCTCCATTTATTTGTTCGCCGATGCGTCCCTATCTCCATTTATTGGTTCGTCGATGCGTCCCTACCTCTATTGATTTGTTCGCCGATGCGTCCCTATCTCCATTTATTTTTTCGCCGATGCGTCCCTATCTCCATTTATTTGTTCGACGATGGGTCCCTATCTCTATTTATTTGTTCACTGATGCGTCCCTATCTCTATTTATTTTTTCGCCGATGCGTCCCTATCTCTTGATTTGTTCGCCGATGCGACCCTATCTCTATTGATTTGTTCGCCGATGCGTCCCTATCTCTATTGCTTTGTTCGCCGATGCTTCCCTATCTCTATTAATTTGTTCGCTTATGCGTCCCTATCTCTATTTATTTGTTCGCCGATGTGTCCCTATCTTCATTTATTTGTTCGCCGATGCGTCCCTATCTCCATTTATTTGTTCGTCGATGCGTCCCTAACTCTATTGATTTGTTCGCCAATGCGTCCCTATCTCCATTTATTTGTTCGCCGATGCGTCCCTATCTCCATTTATTTGTTCGCCGATGCGTCCCTATCTCCATTTATTTGTTCGCCGATGCGTCCCTATCTCCATTTATTTGTTCGCCGATGCGTCCCTATCTCTTGATTTGTTCGCCGATGCGTCCCTATCTCTATTGCTTTGTTCGCCGATGCGTCCCTATCTCTATTAATTTGTTCGCCGATGCTTCCCTATCTCTATTAATTTGTTCGCTTATGCGTCCCTATCTCTATTTATTTGTTCGCCGATGTGTCCCTATCTTCATTTATTTGTTCGCCGATGCGTCCCTATCTCCATTTATTTGTTCGTCGATGCGTCCCTACCTCTATTGATTTGTTCGCCGATGCGTCCCTATCTCCATTTATTTGTTCGCCGATGCGTCCCTATCTCTATTTGTTTGGTCGCCGAAGCGTCCCTATCTCTATATTTGTTCGACGATGGGTCCCTATCTCTATTTATTTGTTCACTGATGCGTTCCTATGTCTATTTATTTGTTCGCCGATGCGTCCCTATCTCTATTGATTTTTTCGCCGATGCGTCCCTGTCTCTATTAATTTATTCGCTTATGCGTCCCTATCTCTATTTATTTGTTCGCCGATGTGTCCCTATCTCCATTTATTTGTTCGCCGATGCGTCACTATCTCCATTTATTTGTTCGCCGATGCAATACTATCTTTATTGATTTGTTCGTCGATGCGTCCCTATCTCTATTGATTTGTTCCCCGATGCGTCCCTATCTCTATTGCTTTGTTCGCCGATGCGTCCCTATCTCTATTTATTTGTTCGCCGATGTGTCCCTATCTCCATTTATTTGTTCGCCGATGCTTCTCTATCTCCATTTATTTGTTCGACGATGCGTCCCTATCTCCATTTATTTGTTCGCCGATGCGTTACTATCTTTATTGATTTGTTCGTCGATGCGTTACTATCTCCATTTATTTGTTCGCCGATGCGTCCCTATCTCCATTTATTTGTTCGCCGATGCGTCCCTATCTCTATTTATTGGTTAGCCGATGCGTTCCTATCTCTATTTATTTGTTCGCCGATGCGTCCCTATCTCTATTTATTTGTTTGCCGATGCGTCCCTATCTCTATTTATTTGTTCGCCGATGCGTCCCTATCTCTATTTATTTGTTCGTCGATGCGTCCCTATCTCTATTTATTTGTTTGCCGATGGGTCCCTATCTCTATTTATTTGTTCACTGATGCGTTCCTATATCTATTTATTTGTTCACCGATGCGTCCCTATCTCTATTTATTTGTTCGCCGATGCGTCCCTATCTCTTAATTTGTTCACCGATGCGACCCTATCTCTATTGATTTGTTCGCCGATGCGTCCCTATCTCTATTGCTTTGTTCGCCGATGCGTCCCTATCTCTATTGATTTGTTCGCTAATGCGTCCCTATCTCTATTTATTTGTTCGCCGATGTGTCCCTACCTCCATTTATTTGTTCGCCGATGCTTCCCTATCTCCATTTATTTGTTCGCCGATGCGTCCCTATCTCTATTTATATGTTCGCCGATGCGTTCTTATCTCTATTTATTTGTTCGCCGAAACGTCCCTCTCTATTTATTTGTTCGCCGATGCGTCCCTATCTCTATGGATTTGTTCGCAGATGCGTCAATACCTCTATTGATTTGTTCGCCGATGCGTCCCTATCTCTTTTGATTTGTTCGCCGATGCGTCCCTATCTATATTTATTTGTTCGCCGATGCGTCCCTATCTCTATTGATTTGTTCGCCGATATGTCCCTTTCTCCATTTATTTGTTCGCCGATGCGTCCCTATCTCAATTTATCTGTTCGCCGATACGTTGTTATCTCTATTTATTTGTACGCGGAAACGTCCCTCTCTCTATTTATTTGTTCGCCGATGCGTCCCTATCTCTATGGATTTGTTCGCCAATGCGTCAATACCTCTATTGATTTGTTCGCCGATGCGTCCCTATCTCTATTGATTTGTTCGCCGATGCGTCCCTATCTCTATTGATTTGTTCGCCGATGCGTCCCTATCTCTATTTATTTGTTCGCCGATGTGTCCCTATGTCTATTTATTTGTTCGCCGATGCGTCCCTATCTCTATTGATTTGTTTGCGATGCGTCCCTATCTCTTGATTTGTTTGCGATGCGTCCCTATCTCTTGATTTGTTTGCGATGCGTCCCTATCTCTGGATTTGTTCGCCGATGCGTCCCTATCTCTATTGATTTGTTCGCCGATGCGTCCCTATCTCTATTCATTTGTTCGCCGATGCGTCCCTATCTCTATTTATTTATTTGCCAATGCGTCCTTATCTCTATTTGTTCGCTGATGCGTCCCTATCTCTATTTGTTCGCTGATGCGTCCCTATCTCTATTTATTCGCCGATGCGTCCCTATCTCTATTGATTTGTTCGCCGATGTGTCCCTATCTCCATTTATTTGTTCGCCGATGCGTCCCTATCTCCATTTATTGGTTCGTCGATGCGTCCCTACCTCTATTGATTTGTTCGCCGATGCGTCCCTATCTCCATTTATTTTTTCGCCGATGCGTCCCTATCTCCATTTATTTGTTCGACGATGGGTCCCTATCTCTATTTATTTGTTCACTGATGCGTCCCTATCTCTATTTATTTTTTCGCCGATGCGTCCCTATCTCTTGATTTGTTCGCCGATGCGACCCTATCTCTATTGATTTGTTCGCCGATGCGTCCCTATCTCTATTGCTTTGTTCGCCGATGCTTCCCTATCTCTATTAATTTGTTCGCTTATGCGTCCCTATCTCTATTTATTTGTTCGCCGATGTGTCCCTATCTTCATTTATTTGTTCGCCGATGCGTCCCTATCTCCATTTATTTGTTCGTCGATGTGTCCCTACCTCTATTGATTTGTTCGCCAATGCGTCCCTATCTCCATTTATTTGTTCGCCGATGCGTCCCTATCTCCATTTATTTGTTCGCCGATGCGTCCCTATCTCCATTTATTTGTTCGCCGATGCGTCCCTATCTCCATTTATTTGTTCGCCGATGCGTCCCTATCTCTTGATTTGTTCGCCGATGCGTCCCTATCTCTATTGCTTTGTTCGCCGATGCGTCCCTATCTCTATTAATTTGTTCGCCGATGCTTCCCTATCTCTATTAATTTGTTCGCTTATGCGTCCCTATCTCTATTTATTTGTTCGCCGATGTGTCCCTATCTTCATTTATTTGTTCGCCGATGCGTCCCTATCTCCATTTATTTGTTCGTCGATGCGTCCCTACCTCTATTGATTTGTTCGCCGATGCGTCCCTATCTCCATTTATTTGTTCGCCGATGCGTCCCTATCTCCATTTATTTGTTCGCCGATGCGTCCCTATCTCCATTTATTTGTTCGCCGATGCAATACTATCTTTATTGATTTGTTCGTCGATGCGTCCCTACCTCTATTGATTTGTTCGCCGATGCGTCCCTATCTCTATTGATTTGTTCGCCGATGCGTCCCTATCTCTATTTGTTTGGTCGCCGAAGCGTCCCTATCTCTATTTATTTGTTCGACGATGGGTCCCTATCTCTATTTATTTGTTCACTGATGCGTTCCTATGTCTATTTATTTGTTCGCCGATGCGTCCCTATCTCTATTTATTTTTTCGCCGATGCGTCCCTGTCTCTATTAATTTATTCGCTTATGCGTCCCTATCTCTATTTATTTGTTCGCCGATGTGTCCCTATCTCCATTTATTTGTTCGCCGATGCGTCACTATCTCCATTTATTTGTTCGCCGATGCAATACTATCTTTATTGATTTGTTCGTCGATGCGTCCCTATCTCTATTGATTTGTTCCCCGATGCGTCCCTATCTCTATTGCTTTGTTCGCCGATGCGTCCCTATCTCTATTTATTTGTTCGCCGATGTGTCCCTATCTCCATTTATTTGTTCGCCGATGCTTCTCTATCTCCATTTATTTGTTCGCCGATGCGTCCCTATCTCCATTTATTTGTTCGCCGATGCGTTACTATCTTTATTGATTTGTTCGTCGATGCGTTACTATCTCCATTTATTTGTTCGCCGATGCGTCCCTATCTCCATTTATTTGTTCGCCGATGCGTCCCTATCTCTATTTATTGGTTTGCCGATGCGTCCCTATCTCTATTTATTTGTTCGCCGATGCGTCCCTATCTCTATTTATTTGTTCGCCGATGCGTCCCTATCTCTATTTATTTGTTCGCCGATGCGTCCCTATCTCTATTGATTTGTTCTCCGATGCGTCCCTATCTCTATTTATTTGTTCGCCGATGCGTCCCTATCTCCATTCATTTGTTCGCCGATGCGTCCCTATCTCCATTTATTTGTTCGCCGATGAGTCCCTATCTCCATTTATTTGTTCGCCGATGCGTTACTATCTTTGTTGATTTGTTCGTCGATGCGTCCCTATTTCTATTGATTTGTTCGCCGATGCGTCCCTATCTCTATTGATTTGTTCGCCGATGCGTCCCTATCTCTATTGATTTGTTCGCCGATGCGTCTCTATCTCTATTTATTTGTTCGCCGATGGGTCCCTATCTCTATTTATTTCTTCGCCGATGCGTCCCTATCTCTATTTATTTGTTAGCCGATACGTCCCTATCTCTATTGATTTGTTCGCCGATGCGTCCCTACCTCTATTGATTTGTTCGCCGATGCGTCCCTATCTCCATTTATTTGTTCGCCGATGCGTCCCTATCTCCATTTATTTGTTCGCCGATGCGTCCCTATCTCCATTTATTTGTTCGCCGATGCAATACTATCTTTATTGATTTGTTCGTCGATGCGTCCCTACCTCTTGATTTGTTCGCCGATGCGTCCCTATCTCCATTTATTTGTTCGCCGATGCGACCCTATCTCCATTTATTTGTTCGCCGATGCGTTACTATCTTTATTGATTTGTTCGTCGATGCGTCCCTATCTCTATTGATTTGTTCGCCGATGCGTCCCTATCTCTATTTGTTTGGTCGCCGAAGCGTCCCTATCTCTATTTATTTGTTCGACGATGGGTCCCTATCTCTATTTATTTGTTCACTGATGCGTTCCTATGTCTATTTATTTGTTCGCCGATGCGTCCCTATCTCTAATTATTTGTTCGCCGATGCGTCCCTATCTCTTGATTTGTTCGCCGATGCGTCCCTGTCTCTATTGATTTTTTCGCCGATCCGTCCCTATCTCTATTGCTTTGTTCGCCGATGCGTCCCTATCTCTATTAATTTATTCGCTTATGCGTCCCTATCTCTATTTATTTGTTCGCCGATGTGTCCCTATCTCCATTTATTTGTTCGCCGATGCGTCCCTATCTCCATTTATTTGTTCGCCGATGCATCCCTACCTCTATTGATTTGTTCGCCGATACGTCCCTATCTCCATTTATTTGTTCGCCGATGCGTCCCTATCTCCATTTATTTGTTCGCCGATGAGTCCCTATCTCCATTTATTTGTTCGCCGATGCAATACTATCTTTATTGATTTGTTCGTCGATGCGTCCCTATCTCTATTGATTTGTTCCCCGATGCGTCCCTATCTCTATTGATTTGTTCGCCTATGCGTCCCTATCTCTATTTATTTGTTCGTCGATGCGTCCCTGTCTCTATTTATTTGTTTGCCGATGGGTCCCTATCTCTATTTATTTGTTCACTGATGCGTTCCTATGTCTATTTATTTGTTCGCCGATGCGTCCCTATCTCTATTTATTTGTTCGCCGATGCGTCCCTATCTCTTGATTTGTTCGCCGATGCGACCCTATCTCTTGATTTGTTCGCCGATGCGACCCTATCTCTTGATTTGTTCGCCGATGCGACCCTATCTCCTTTGATTTGTTCGCCGATGCGTCCCTATCTCTATTGCTTTGTTCGCCGATGCGTCCCTATCTCTATTGATTTGTTCGCTGATGCGTCCCTATCTCTATTTATTTGTTCGCCGATGTGTCCCTATCTCCATTTATTTGTTCGCCGATGCGTCCCTATCTCCATTTATTTGTTCGCCGATGCGTCCCTATCTCCATTTATTAATTCGCCGATGCGTTACTATCTCCATTTATTTGTTCGCCGATGCGTTACTATCTTTATTGATTCGTTCACCGATGCGTCCCTATCTCTATTGCTTTGTTCGCCGATGCGTCCCTATCACTATTGATTTGTTAGCCGATGCGTTACTATCTCCATTTATTAATTCGCCGATGCGTCCCTATCTCCATTTATTTGTTCGCCGATGCAATACTATCTTTATTGATTTGTTCGTCGATGCGTCCCTATTTCTATTGATTTGTTCGCCGATGCGTCCCTATCTCTATTGATTTGTTCGCCGATGAGTCCCTATCTCTTTTTGTTTGGTCGCCGAAGCGTCCCTATCTCTATTTATTTGTTCGACGATGGGTCCCTATCTCTATTTATTTGTTCACTGATGCGTTCCTATGTCTATTTATTTGTTCGCCGATGCGTCCCTATCTCTATTTATTTGTTCGCCGATGCGTCCTTATCTCTATTTATTTGTTCGCCGATGTGTCCCTATCTCCATTTATTTGTTCGCCGATGCGTCCCTATCTCCATTTATTTGTTCGCCGATGCGTCCCTATCTCCATTTATTTATTCGCCGATGCGTTACTATCTCCATTTATTTATTCGCCGATGCGTTACTATCTCCATTTATTTGTTTGCCGATGCGTTACTATCTTTATTGATTCGTTCACCGATGCGTCCCTATCTCTATTGCTTTGTTCGCCGATGCGTCCCTATAACTATTAATTTGTTCGCCGATGTGTCCCTATCTTTATTTTTTTGTTCGCCGATATGTCCCTTTCTCCATTTATTTGTTCGACGATGGGTCCCTATCTCTATTTATTTGTTCACTGATGCGTTCCTATGTCTATTTATTTGTTCGCCGATGTGTCCCTATCTCTATTTATTTTTTCGCCGATGCGTCCCTATCTCTTGATTTGTTCGCCGATGCGTCCCTATCTCTATCGATTTGTTCGCCGATGCGTCCCTATCTCCATTTCTTTGTTTGTCGCTGCGTCCCTACCTCTATTGATTTGTTCGCCGATGCGTCCCTATCTCCATTTATTTGTTCGCCGATGCGTCCCTATCTCCATTTATTTGTTCGCCGATGCGTCCCTATCTCCATTTATTTGTTCGCCGATGCAATACTATCTTTATTGATTTGTTCGTCGATGCGTCCCTATTTCTATTGATTTGTTCGCCGATGCGTCCCTATCTCTATTGATTTGTTCGCCGATGCGTCCCTATCTCTATTTGTTTGGTCGCCGAAGCGTCCCTATCTCTATTTATTTGTTCACTGATGCGTTCCTATGTCTATTTATTTGTTCGCCGATGCGTCCCTATTTCTATTTATTTGTTCGCCGATGCGTCCCTATCTCTATTGCTTTGTTCGCCGATGCGTCCCTATCTCTATTGCTTTGTTCGCCGATGCGTCCCTATCTCTATTAATTTGTTCGCTTATGTGTCACTATCTCCATTTATTTGTTCGTCGATGCGTCCCTACTTCTATTGATTTGTTCGCCGATGCGTCCCTATCTCCATTTATTTGTTCGCCGATGCGTCCCTATCTCCATTTATTTGTTCGCCGATGCGTCCCTATCTCCATTTATTTGTTCGCCGATGGGTCCCTATCTCTATTTATTTGTTCACTGATGCGTTCCTATGTCTATTTATTTGTTCGCCGATGCGTCCCGATCTCTATTTATTTGTTCGCCGATGCGTCCCTATTACTAATTATTTGTTCGCCGATGCGTCCCTATTACTAATTATTTGTTCGCCGATGCGTCCCTATCTCTTGATTTGTTCGCCGATGCGTCCCTGTCTATTAATTTATTCGCTTATGCGTCCCTATCTCTATTTATTTGTTCGCCGATGTGTCCCTATCTCAATTTATTTGTTCGCCGATGCGTCCCTATCTCCATTTATTTGTTCGCCGATGCGTCCCTACCTCCATTTATTTGTTCGCCGATGCGTCCCTATCTCCATTTATTTGTTCGCCGTTGCGTCCCTATCTCCATTTATTTGTTCGCCGATGCGTCCCTATCTCCATTTATTTGTTCGCCGATGCAATACTATCTTTATTGATTTGTTCGTCGATGCGTCCCTATCTCTATTGATTTGTTCCCCGATGCGTCCCTATCTCTATTGATTTGTTCGCCGATGCGTCCCTATAACTATTGATTTGTTCGCCGATGTGTCCCTATCTTTATTTTTTTCTTCGCCGATATGTCCCTTTCTCCATTTTTTTGTTCGCCGATATGTCCCTTTCTCCATTTATTTGTTCGACGATGGGTCCCTATCTCTATTTATTTGTTCACTGATGCGTTCCTATGTCTATTTATTTGTTCGCCGATGCGTCCCTATCTCTATTTATTTGTTCGCCGATGCGTCCCTATCTCTAATTATTTGTTCGCCGATGCGTCCCTATCTCTAATTATTTGTTCGCCGATGCGTCCCTATCTCAATTTATTTGTTCGCCGATGCGTCCCTATCTCCATTTATTTTTTCGCCGATGCGTCCCTACCTCCATTTATTTGTTCGCCGATGCGTCCCTATCTCCATTTATTTGTTCGCCGATGCGTCCCTATCTCCATTTATTTGTTCGCCGATGCGTCCCTATCTCCATTTATTTGTTCGCCGATGCAATACTATCTTTATTGATTTGTTCGTCGATGCGTCCCTATCTCTATTGATTTGTTCCCCGATGCGTCCCTATCTCTATTGATTTGTTCGCCGATGCGTTCCTATCACTATTGATTTGTTCGCCGATGTGTCCCTATCTTTATTTTTTTGTTCGCCGATATGTCCCTTTCTCCATTTATTTGTTCGACGATGGGTCCCTATCTCTATTTATTTGTTCACTGATGCGTTCCTATGTCTATTTATTTGTTCGCCGATGCGTCTCTATCTCTATTTATTTTTTTGCCGATGCGTCCCTATCTCTTGATTTGTTCGCCGATGCGTCCCTATCTCTATTGATTTGTTCGCCGATGTGTCCCTATCTATATTGCTTTGTTTGCCGATGCGTCCCTATCTCTATTAATTTGTTCGCTTATGCGTCCCTATCTCTATTAATTTGTTCGCCGATGTGTCCCTATCTCCATTTATTTGTTCGCCGATGCAATACTATCTTTATTGATTTTTTCGTCGATGCGTCCCTATCTCTATTGATTTGTTCCCCGATGCGTCCCTATCTCCATTTATTTGTTCGCCGATGCGTCCCTATCTCCATTTATTTGTTCGACGATGGGTCCCTATCTCTATTTATTTGTTCACTCATGCATTCCTATGTCTATTTATTTGTTCGCCGATGCGTCCCTATCTCTAATTATTTGTTCGCCGATGCGTCCCTATCTCTTGATTTGTTCGCCGATGCGTCCCTATCTCTATCGATTTGTTCGCCGATGCGTCCCTATCTCCATTTCTTTGTTTGTCGCTGCGTCCCTACCTCTATTGATTTGTTCGCCGATGCGTCCCTATCTCCATTTATTTGTTCGCCGATGCGTCCCTATCTCCATTTATTTGTTCGCCGATGCGTCCCTATCTCCATTTATTTGTTCGCCGATGCAATACTATCTTTATTGATTTGTTCGTCGATGCGTCCCTATTTCTATTGATTTGTTCGCCGATGCGTCCCTATCTCTATTGATTTGTTCGCCGATGCGTCCCTATCTCTATTTGTTTGGTCGCCGAAGCGTCCCTATCTCTATTTATTTGTTCACTGATGCGTTCCTATGTCTATTTATTTGTTCGCCGATGCGTCCCTATTTCTATTTATTTGTTCGCCGATGCGTCCCTATCTCTATTGCTTTGTTCGCCGATGCGTCCCTATCTCTATTGCTTTGTTCGCCGATGCGTCCCTATCTCTATTAATTTGTTCGCTTATGTGTCACTATCTCCATTTATTTGTTCGTCGATGCGTCCCTACTTCTATTGATTTGTTCGCCGATGCGTCCCTATCTCCATTTATTTGTTCGCCGATGCGTCCCTATCTCCATTTATTTGTTCGCCGATGCGTCCCTATCTCCATTTATTTGTTCGCCGATGGGTCCCTATCTCTATTTATTTGTTCACTGATGCGTTCCTATGTCTATTTATTTGTTCGCCGATGCGTCCCGATCTCTATTTATTTGTTCGCCGATGCGTCCCTATTACTAATTATTTGTTCGCCGATGCGTCCCTATTACTAATTATTTGTTCGCCGATGCGTCCCTATCTCTTGATTTGTTCGCCGATGCGTCCCTGTCTATTAATTTATTCGCTTATGCGTCCCTATCTCTATTTATTTGTTCGCCGATGTGTCCCTATCTCAATTTATTTGTTCGCCGATGCGTCCCTATCTCCATTTATTTGTTCGCCGATGCGTCCCTACCTCCATTTATTTGTTCGCCGATGCGTCCCTATCTCCATTTATTTGTTCGCCGTTGCGTCCCTATCTCCATTTATTTGTTCGCCGATGCGTCCCTATCTCCATTTATTTGTTCGCCGATGCAATACTATCTTTATTGATTTGTTCGTCGATGCGTCCCTATCTCTATTGATTTGTTCCCCGATGCGTCCCTATCTCTATTGATTTGTTCGCCGATGCGTCCCTATAACTATTGATTTGTTCGCCGATGTGTCCCTATCTTTATTTTTTTCTTCGCCGATATGTCCCTTTCTCCATTTTTTTGTTCGCCGATATGTCCCTTTCTCCATTTATTTGTTCGACGATGGGTCCCTATCTCTATTTATTTGTTCACTGATGCGTTCCTATGTCTATTTATTTGTTCGCCGATGCGTCCCTATCTCTATTTATTTGTTCGCCGATGCGTCCCTATCTCTAATTATTTGTTCGCCGATGCGTCCCTATCTCTAATTATTTGTTCGCCGATGCGTCCCTATCTCAATTTATTTGTTCGCCGATGCGTCCCTATCTCCATTTATTTTTTCGCCGATGCGTCCCTACCTCCATTTATTTGTTCGCCGATGCGTCCCTATCTCCATTTATTTGTTCGCCGATGCGTCCCTATCTCCATTTATTTGTTCGCCGATGCGTCCCTATCTCCATTTATTTGTTCGCCGATGCAATACTATCTTTATTGATTTGTTCGTCGATGCGTCCCTATCTCTATTGATTTGTTCCCCGATGCGTCCCTATCTCTATTGATTTGTTCGCCGATGCGTTCCTATCACTATTGATTTGTTCGCCGATGTGTCCCTATCTTTATTTTTTTGTTCGCCGATATGTCCCTTTCTCCATTTATTTGTTCGACGATGGGTCCCTATCTCTATTTATTTGTTCACTGATGCGTTCCTATGTCTATTTATTTGTTCGCCGATGCGTCTCTATCTCTATTTATTTTTTTGCCGATGCGTCCCTATCTCTTGATTTGTTCGCCGATGCGTCCCTATCTCTATTGATTTGTTCGCCGATGTGTCCCTATCTATATTGCTTTGTTTGCCGATGCGTCCCTATCTCTATTAATTTGTTCGCTTATGCGTCCCTATCTCTATTAATTTGTTCGCCGATGTGTCCCTATCTCCATTTATTTGTTCGCCGATGCAATACTATCTTTATTGATTTTTTCGTCGATGCGTCCCTATCTCTATTGATTTGTTCCCCGATGCGTCCCTATCTCCATTTATTTGTTCGCCGATGCGTCCCTATCTCCATTTATTTGTTCGACGATGGGTCCCTATCTCTATTTATTTGTTCACTCATGCATTCCTATGTCTATTTATTTGTTCGCCGATGCGTCCCTATCTCTAATTATTTGTTCGCCGATGCGTCCCTATCTCTTGATTTGTTCGCCGATGCGTCCCTATCTCTATTGATTTGTTCGCCGATGCAATACTATCTCTATTTATTTGTTCGCCGATGGGTCCCTATCTCTATTAATTTATTCGCTTATGCGTCCCTACCTCTATTGATTTGTTCGCCGATGCGTCCCTATCTCCATTTATTTGTTCGACGATGGGTCCCTATCTCTATTTATTTGTTCACTGATGCGTTCCTATGTCTATTTATTTGTTCGCCGATGCGTCCCTATCTCTAATTATTTGTTCGCCGATGCGTCCCTATCTCTTGATTTGTTCACCGATGCGTCCCTATCTCCATTTATTTGTTCGCCGATGCAATACTATCTTTATTGATTTGTTCGTCGATGCGTCCCTATCTCTATTGATTTGTTCCCCGATGCGTCCCTATCTCTATTTATTTGTTTGCCGATGGGTCCCTATCTCTATTTATTTGTTCGCCGATGCGTCCCTATCTCTATTTATTTGTTCGCCGATGCGTCCCTATCTCCATTTATTTGTTCGCCGATGCGTTACTATCTTTACTGATTCGTTCACCGATGCGTCCCTATCTCTATTGCTTTGTTCGCCGATGCGTCCCTATCACTATTGATTTGTTCGCCGATGTGTCCCTATCTTTATTTTTTTGTTCGCCGATATGTCCCTTTCTCCATTTATTTGTTCGACGATGGGTCCCTATCTCTATTTATTTGTTCACTGATGCGTTCCTATGTCTATTTATTTGTTCGCCGATGCGTCCCTATCTCTATTTATTTGTTCGCCGATGCGTCCCTATTTCTATTGCTTTGTTCGCCGATGCGTCCCTATCTCTTGATTTGTTCGCCGATGCGTCCCTATCTCTATTGATTTGTTCGCCGATGCGTCCCTATCTCCATTTATTTGTTCGCCGATGCAATACTATCTTTATTGATTTGTTCGTCGATGCGTCCCTATTTCTATTGATTTGTTCGCCGATGCGTCCCTATTTCTATTTGTTTGGTCGCCGAAGCGTCCCTATCTCTATTTATTTGTTCGACGATGGGTCCCTATCTCTATTTATTTGTTCACTGATGCGTTCCTATGTCTATTTATTTGTTCGCCGATGCGTCCCTATCTCTATTTATTTGTTCGCCGATGCGTCCCTATCTCTAATTATTTGTTCGCCGATGCGTCCCTATCTCTATTAATTTATTCGCTTATGCGTCCCTATCTCTATTTATTTGTTCGCCGATGTGTCCCTATCTCCATTTATTTGTTCTCTGATGCGTCCCTATCTCCATTTATTTGTTCGCCGATGCGTCCCTACTTCTATTGATTTGTTCGCCGATGCGTTCCTATCTCCATTTATTTGTTCGCCGATGCGTCCCTGTCTCCATTTATTTGTTCGCCGATGCGTCCCTATCTCCATTTATTTGTTCGCCGATGCAATACTATCTTTAATGATTTGTTCGTCGATGCGTCCCTATTTCTATTGAATTGTTCGCCGATGCGTCCCTATCTCTATTTATTTGTTCGCCGATGCGTCCCTATCTCTATTTGTTTGGTCGCCGAAGCGTCCCTATCTCTATTTATTTGTTCGACGATGGGTCCCTATCTCTATTTATTTGTTCACTGATGCGTTTCTATGTCTATTTATTTGTTCGCCGATGCGTCCCTATCTCTATTTATTTGTTCGCCGATGCGTCCTTATCTCTATTTATTTGTTCGCCGATGTGTCCCTATCTCCATTTATTTGTTCGCCGATGCGTCCCTATCTCCATTTATTTGTTCGCCGATGCGTCCCTATCTCCATTTATTTATTCGCCGATGCGTTACTATCTCCATTTATTTGTTCGCCGATGCGTTACTATCTTTATTGATTCGTTCACCGATGCGTCCCTATCTCTATTGCTTTGTTCGCCGATGCGTCCCTATCACTATTGATTTGTTCGCCGATGTGTCCCTATCTTTATTTTTTTGTTCGCCGATATGTCCCTTTCTCCATTTATTTGTTCGACGATGGGTCCCTATCTCTATTTATTTGTTTACTGATGCGTTCCTATGTCTATTTATTTGTTCGCCGATGCGTCCCTATCTCTATTTATTTTTTCGCCGATGCGTCCCTATCTCTTGATTTGTTCGCCGATGCGTCCCTATCTCTATTGATTTGTTCGCCGATGCGTCCCTATCTCCATTTCTTTGTTCGTCGATGAGTCCCTACCTCTATTGATTTGTTCGCCGATGCGTCCCTATCTCCCTTTATTTGTTCGCCGATGCATCCCTATCTCCATTTATTTGTTCGCCGATGCGTCCCTATCTCCATTTATTTGTTCGCCGATGCAATAGTATCTTTATTGATTTGTTCGTCGATGCGTCCCTATTTCTATTGATTTGTTCGCCGATGCGTCCCTATCTCTATTGATTTGTTCGCCTATGCGTCCCTATCTCTATTTGTTTGGTCGCCGAAGCGTCCCTATCTCTATTTATTTGTTCGACGATGGGTCCCTATCTCTATTTATTTGTTCACTGATGCGTTCCTATGTCTATTTATTTGTTCGCCGATGCGTCCCTATCTCTATTTATTTGTTCGCCGATGCGTCCCTATCTCTTGATTTGTTCGCCGATGCGTCCCTATCTCTATTGCTTTGTTCGCCGATGCATCCCTATCTCTATTGCTTTGTTCGCCGATGCGTCCCTATCTCTATTAATTTGTTCGCTTATGCGTCCCTATCTCTATTTATTTGTTCGCCGATGCGTCCCTATCTCCATTTATTTGTTCGCCGATGCGTTACTATCTTTACTGATTCGTTCACCGATGCGTCCCTATCTCTATTGCTTTGTTCGCCGATGCGTCCCTATCACTATTGATTTGTTCGCCGATGTGTCCCTATCTTTATTTTTTTGTTCGCCGATATGTCCCTTTCTCCATTTATTTGTTCGACGATGGGTCCCTATCTCTATTTATTTGTTCACTGATGCGTTCCTATGTCTATTTATTTGTTCGCCGATGCGTCCCTATCTCTATTTATTTGTTCGCCGATGCGTCCCTATCTCTTGATTTGTTCGCCGATGCGTCCCTATCTCTATTGATTTGTTCGCCGATGCGTCCCTATCTCCATTTATTTGTTCGCCGATGCGTCCCTATCTCCATTTATTTGTTCGCCGATGCAATACTATCTTTATTGATTTGTTCGTCGATGCGTCCCTATTTCTATTGATTTGTTCGCCGATGCGTCCCTATCTCTATTGATTTGTTCGCCGATGCGTCCCTATTTCTATTTGTTTGGTCGCCGAAGCGTCCCTATCTCTATTTATTTGTTCGACGATGGGTCCCTATCTCTATTTATTTGTTCACTGATGCGTTCCTATGTCTATTTATTTGTTCGCCGATGCGTCCCTATCTCTATTTATTTGTTCGCCGATGCGTCCCTATCTCTAATTATTTGTTCGCCGATGCGTCCCTATCTCTATTAATTTATTCGCTTATGCGTCCCTATCTCTATTTATTTGTTCGCCGATGTGTCCCTATCTCCATTTATTTGTTCTCTGATGCGTCCCTATCTCCATTTATTTGTTCGCCGATGCGTCCCTACTTCTATTGATTTGTTCGCCGATGCGTCCCTATCTCCATTTATTTGTTCGCCGATGCGTCCCTGTCTCCATTTATTTGTTCGCCGATGCGTCCCTATCTCCATTTATTTGTTCGCCGATGCAATACTATCTTTAATGATTTGTTCGTCGATGCGTCCCTATTTCTATTGAATTGTTCGCCGATGCGTCCCTATCTCTATTTATTTGTTCGCCGATGCGTCCCTATCTCTATTTGTTTGGTCGCCGAAGCGTCCCTATCTCTATTTATTTGTTCGACGATGGGTCCCTATCTCTATTTATTTGTTCACTGATGCGTTTCTATGTCTATTTATTTGTTCGCCGATGCGTCCCTATCTCTATTTATTTGTTCGCCGATGTGTCCCTATCTCTATTGCTTTGTTCGCCGATGCGTCCCTATCACTATTGATTTGTTCGCCGATGTGTCCCTATCTTTATTTTTTTGTTCGCCGATATGTCCCTTTCTCCATTTATTTGTTCGCCGATGCGTCCCTATCTCTATTTATTTTTTCGCCGATGCGTCCCTATCTCTTGATTTGTTCGCCGATGCGTCCCTATCTCTATTGATTTGTTCGCCGATGCGTCCCTATCTCCATTTCTTTGTTCGTCGATGAGTCCCTACCTCTATTGATTTGTTCGCCGATGCGTCCCTATCTCCCTTTATTTGTTCGCCGATGCATCCCTATCTCCATTTATTTGTTCGCCGATGCGTCCCTATCTCCATTTATTTGTTCGCCGATGCAATAGTATCTTTATTGATTTGTTCGTCGATGCGTCCCTATTTCTATTGATTTGTTCGCCGATGCGTCCCTATCTCTATTGATTTGTTCGCCGATGCGTCCCTATCTCTATTTGTTTGGTCGCCGAAGCGTCCCTATCTCTATTTATTTGTTCGACGATGGGTCCCTATCTCTATTTATTTGTTCACTGATGCGTTCCTATGTCTATTTATTTGTTCGCCGATGCGTCCCTATCTCTATTTATTTGTTCGCCGATGCGTCCCTATCTCTTGATTTGTTCGCCGATGCGTCCCTATCCATATTACTTTGTTCGCCGATGCATCCCTATCTCTATTGCTTTGTTCGCCGATGCGTCCCTATCTCTATTAATTTGTTCGCTTATGCGTCCCTATCTCTATTTATTTGTTCGCCGATGTGTCCCTATCTCTATTTGTTCGCTGATGCGTCCCTATTACTAATTATTTGTTCGCCGATGCGTCCCTATCTCTTGATTTGTTCGCCGATGCGTCCCTGTCTATTAATTTATTCACTTATGCGTCCCTATCTCTATTTATTTGTTCGCCGATGTGTCCCTATCTCAATTTATTTGTTCGCCGATGCGTCCCTACCTCCATTTATTTGTTCGCCGATGCGTCCCTATCTCCATTTATTTGTTCGCCGTTGCGTCCCTATCTCCATTTATTTGTTCGCCGATGCGTCCCTATCTCCATTTATTTGTTCGCCGATGCAATACTATCTTTATTGATTTGTTCGTCGATGCGTCCCTATCTCTATTGATTTGTTCCCTGATGCGTCCCTATCTCTATTGATTTGTTCGCCGATGCGTCCCTATCACTATTGATTTGTTCGCCGATGTGTCCCTATCTTTATTTTTTTGTTCGCCGATATGTCCCTTTCTCCATTTATTTGTTCACTGATGCGTTCCTATGTCTATTTATTTGTTCGCCGATGCGTCCCTATCTCTATTTATTTGTTCGCCGATGCGTCCCTATCTCTAATTATTTGTTCGCCGATGCGTCCCTATCTCTAATTATTTGTTCGCAGATGCGTCCCTATCTCAATTTATTTGTTCGCCGATGCGTCCCTATCTCCATTTATTTGTTCGCCGATGCGTCCCTACCTCCATTTATTTGTTCGCCGATGCGTCCCTATCTCCATTTATTTGTTCGCCGATGCGTCCCTATCTCCATTTATTTGTTCGCCGATGCGTCCCTATCTCCATTTATTTGTTCGCCGATGCAATACTATCTTTATTGATTTGTTCGTCGATGCGTCCCTATCTCTATTGATTTGTTCCCCGATGCGTCCCTATCTCTATTGATTTGTTCGCCGATGCGTCCCTATCACTATTGATTTGTTCGCCGATGTGTCCCTATCTTTATTTTTTTGTTCGCCGATATGTCCCTTTCTCCATTTATTTGTTCGACGATGGGTCCCTATCTCTATTTATTTGTTCACTGATGCGTTCCTATGTCTATTTATTTGTTCGCCGATGCGTCCCTATCTCTATTTATTTTTTCGCCGATGCGTCCCTATCTCTATTTATTTTTTCGCCGATGCGTCCCTATCTCTTGATTTGTTCGCCGATGCGTCCCTACTTCTATTGATTTGTTCGCCGATGCGTCCCTATCTCCATTTATTTGTTCGCCGATGCGTCCCTATCTCCATTTATTTGTTCGCCGATGCGTCCCTATCTCCATTTATTTGTTCGCCGATGCAATACTATCTTTAATGATTTGTTCGTCGATGCGTCCCTATTTCTATTGATTTGTTCGCCGATGCGTCCCTATCTCTATTTATTTGTTCGCCGATGCGTCCCTATCTCTATTTGTTTGGTCGTCGAAGCGTCCCTATCTCTATTTATTTGTTCGACGATGGGTCCCTATCTCTATTTATTTGTTCACTGATGCGTTCCTATGTCTATTTATTTGTTCGCCGATGCGTCCCTATCTCTATTTATTTGTTCGCCGATGCGTCCCTATCTCTTGATTTGTTCGCCGATGCGTCCCTATCTCTATTGATTTGTTCGCCGATGCTTCCCTATCTCTATTGCTTTGTTCGCCGATGCGTCCCTATCTCTATTGCTTTGTTCGCCGATGCGTCCCTATCTCTATTAATTTGTTCGCTTATGCGTCCCTATCTCTATTTATTTGTTCGCCGATGTGTCCCTATCTCCATTTATTTGTTCGCCGATGCGTCCCTATCTCCATTTATTTGTTCGTCGATGCGTCCCTACTTCTATTGATTTGTTCGCCGATGCGTCCCTATCTCCATTTATTTGTTCGCCGATGCGTCCCTATCTCCATTTATTTGTTCGCCGATGCAATACTATCTTTATTGATTTGTTCGTCGATGCGTCCCTATTTCTATTGATTTGTTCGCCGATGCGTCCCTATCTCTATTGATTTGTTCGCCGATGCGTCCCTATTTCTATTTGTTTGGTCGCCGAAGCGTCCCTATCTCTATTTATTTGTTCGACGATGGGTCCCTATCTCTATTTATTTGTTCACTGATGCGTTCCTATGTCTATTTATTTGTTCGCCGATGCGTCCCTATCTCTATTTATTTGTTCGCCGATGCGTCCCTATCTCTAATTATTTGTTCGCCGATGCGTCCCTATCTCTATTAATTTATTCGCTTATGCGTCCCTATCTCTATTTATTTGTTCGCCGATGTGTCCCTATCTCCATTTATTTGTTCTCTGATGCGTCCCTATCTCCATTTATTTGTTCGCCGATGCAATACTATCTTTAATGATTTGTTCGTCGATGCGTCCCTATTTCTATTGAATTGTTCGCCGATGCGTCCCTATCTCTATTGATTTGTTCGCCGATGCGTCCCTATCTCTATTTGTTTGGTCGCCGAAGCGTCCCTATCTCTATTTATTTGTTCGACGATGGGTCCCTATCTCTATTTATTTGTTCACTGATGCGTTTCTATGTCTATTTATTTGTTCGCCGATGCGTCCCTATCTCTATTTATTTGTTCGCCGATGCGTCCTTATCTCTATTTATTTGTTCGCCGATGTGTCCCTATCTCCATTTATTTGTTCGCCGATGCGTTACTATCTTTATTGATTCGTTCACCGATGCGTCCCTATCTCTATTGCTTTGTTCGCCGATGCGTCCCTATCACTATTGATTTGTTCGCCGATGTGTCCCTATCTTTATTTTTTTGTTCGCCGATATGTCCCTTTCTCCATTTATTTGTTCGACGATGGGTCCCTATCTCTATTTATTTGTTCACTGATGCGTTCCTATGTCTATTTATTTGTTCGCCGATACGTCCCTATCTCTATTTATTTTTTCGCCGATGCGTCCCTATCTCTTGATTTGTTCGCCGATGCGTCTTTATCTCTATTGATTTGTTCGCCGATGCGTCCCTATCTCCATTTCTTTGTTCGTCGATGAGTCCCTACCTCTATTGATTTGTTCGCCGATGCGTCCCTATCTCCATTTATTTGTTCGCCGATGCATCCCTATCTCCATTTATTTGTTCGCCGATGCGTCCCTATCTCCATTTATTTGTTCGCCGATGCAATACTATCTTTATTGATTTGTTCGTCGATGCGTCCCTATTTCTATTGATTTGTTCGCCGATGCGTCCCTATCTCTATTGATTTGTTCGCCGATGCGTCCCTATCTCTATTTGTTTGGTCGCCGAAGCGTCCCTATCTCTATTTATTTGTTCGACGATGGGTCCCTATCTCTATTTATTTGTTCACTGATGCGTTCCTATGTCTATTTATTTGTTCGCCGATGCGTCCCTATCTCTATTTATTTGTTCGCCGATGCGTCCCTATCTCTTGATTTGTTCGCCGATGCGTCCCTATCTCTATTGCTTTGTTCGCCGATGCATCCCTATCTCTATTGCTTTGTTCGCCGATGCGTCCCTATCACTATTGATTTGTTCGCCGATGTGTCCCTATCTTTATTTTTTTGTTCGCCGATATGTCCCTTTCTCCATTTATTTGTTCGCCGATGCGTCCCTATCTCTATTTATTTTTTCGCCGATGCGTCCCTATCTCTTGATTTGTTCGCCGATGCGTCCCTATCTCTATTGATTTGTTCGCCGATGCGTCCCTATCTCCATTTCTTTGTTCGTCGATGAGTCCCTACCTCTATTGATTTGTTCGCCGATGCGTCCCTATCTCCCTTTATTTGTTCGCCGATGCATCCCTATCTCCATTTATTTGTTCGCCGATGCGTCCCTATCTCCATTTATTTGTTCGCCGATGCAATAGTATCTTTATTGATTTGTTCGTCGATGCGTCCCTATTTCTATTGATTTGTTCGCCGATGCGTCCCTATCTCTATTGATTTGTTCGCCGATGCGTCCCTATCTCTATTTGTTTGGTCGCCGAAGCGTCCCTATCTCTATTTATTTGTTCGACGATGGGTCCCTATCTCTATTTATTTGTTCACTGATGCGTTCCTATGTCTATTTATTTGTTCGCCGATGCGTCCCTATCTCTATTTATTTGTTCGCCGATGCGTCCCTATCTCTTGATTTGTTCGCCGATGCGTCCCTATCCATATTACTTTGTTCGCCGATGCATCCCTATCTCTATTGCTTTGTTCGCCGATGCGTCCCTATCTCTATTAATTTGTTCGCTTATGCGTCCCTATCTCTATTTATTTGTTCGCCGATGTGTCCCTATCTCTATTTGTTCGCTGATGCGTCCCTATTACTAATTATTTGTTCGCCGATGCGTCCCTATCTCTTGATTTGTTCGCCGATGCGTCCCTGTCTATTAATTTATTCACTTATGCGTCCCTATCTCTATTTATTTGTTCGCCGATGTGTCCCTATCTCAATTTATTTGTTCGCCGATGCGTCCCTACCTCCATTTATTTGTTCGCCGATGCGTCCCTATCTCCATTTATTTGTTCGCCGTTGCGTCCCTATCTCCATTTATTTGTTCGCCGATGCGTCCCTATCTCCATTTATTTGTTCGCCGATGCAATACTATCTTTATTGATTTGTTCGTCGATGCGTCCCTATCTCTATTGATTTGTTCCCTGATGCGTCCCTATCTCTATTGATTTGTTCGCCGATGCGTCCCTATCACTATTGATTTGTTCGCCGATGTGTCCCTATCTTTATTTTTTTGTTCGCCGATATGTCCCTTTCTCCATTTATTTGTTCACTGATGCGTTCCTATGTCTATTTATTTGTTCGCCGATGCGTCCCTATCTCTATTTATTTGTTCGCCGATGCGTCCCTATCTCTAATTATTTGTTCGCCGATGCGTCCCTATCTCTAATTATTTGTTCGCAGATGCGTCCCTATCTCAATTTATTTGTTCGCCGATGCGTCCCTATCTCCATTTATTTGTTCGCCGATGCGTCCCTACCTCCATTTATTTGTTCGCCGATGCGTCCCTATCTCCATTTATTTGTTCGCCGATGCGTCCCTATCTCCATTTATTTGTTCGCCGATGCGTCCCTATCTCCATTTATTTGTTCGCCGATGCAATACTATCTTTATTGATTTGTTCGTCGATGCGTCCCTATCTCTATTGATTTGTTCCCCGATGCGTCCCTATCTCTATTGATTTGTTCGCCGATGCGTCCCTATCACTATTGATTTGTTCGCCGATGTGTCCCTATCTTTATTTTTTTGTTCGCCGATATGTCCCTTTCTCCATTTATTTGTTCGACGATGGGTCCCTATCTCTATTTATTTGTTCACTGATGCGTTCCTATGTCTATTTATTTGTTCGCCGATGCGTCCCTATCTCTATTTATTTTTTCGCCGATGCGTCCCTATCTCTATTTATTTTTTCGCCGATGCGTCCCTATCTCTTGATTTGTTCGCCGATGCGTCCCTACTTCTATTGATTTGTTCGCCGATGCGTCCCTATCTCCATTTATTTGTTCGCCGATGCGTCCCTATCTCCATTTATTTGTTCGCCGATGCGTCCCTATCTCCATTTATTTGTTCGCCGATGCAATACTATCTTTAATGATTTGTTCGTCGATGCGTCCCTATTTCTATTGATTTGTTCGCCGATGCGTCCCTATCTCTATTTATTTGTTCGCCGATGCGTCCCTATCTCTATTTGTTTGGTCGTCGAAGCGTCCCTATCTCTATTTATTTGTTCGACGATGGGTCCCTATCTCTATTTATTTGTTCACTGATGCGTTCCTATGTCTATTTATTTGTTCGCCGATGCGTCCCTATCTCTATTTATTTGTTCGCCGATGCGTCCCTATCTCTTGATTTGTTCGCCGATGCGTCCCTATCTCTATTGATTTGTTCGCCGATGCTTCCCTATCTCTATTGCTTTGTTCGCCGATGCGTCCCTATCTCTATTGCTTTGTTCGCCGATGCGTCCCTATCTCTATTAATTTGTTCGCTTATGCGTCCCTATCTCTATTTATTTGTTCGCCGATGTGTCCCTATCTCCATTTATTTGTTCGCCGATGCGTCCCTATCTCCATTTATTTGTTCGTCGATGCGTCCCTACTTCTATTGATTTGTTCGCCGATGCGTCCCTATCTCCATTTATTTGTTCGCCGATGCGTCCCTATCTCCATTTATTTGTTCGCCGATGCAATACTATCTTTATTGATTTGTTCGTCGATGCGTCCCTATTTCTATTGATTTGTTCGCCGATGCGTCCCTATCTCTATTGATTTGTTCGCCGATGCGTCCCTATTTCTATTTGTTTGGTCGCCGAAGCGTCCCTATCTCTATTTATTTGTTCGACGATGGGTCCCTATCTCTATTTATTTGTTCACTGATGCGTTCCTATGTCTATTTATTTGTTCGCCGATGCGTCCCTATCTCTATTTATTTGTTCGCCGATGCGTCCCTATCTCTAATTATTTGTTCGCCGATGCGTCCCTATCTCTATTAATTTATTCGCTTATGCGTCCCTATCTCTATTTATTTGTTCGCCGATGTGTCCCTATCTCCATTTATTTGTTCTCTGATGCGTCCCTATCTCCATTTATTTGTTCGCCGATGCAATACTATCTTTAATGATTTGTTCGTCGATGCGTCCCTATTTCTATTGAATTGTTCGCCGATGCGTCCCTATCTCTATTGATTTGTTCGCCGATGCGTCCCTATCTCTATTTGTTTGGTCGCCGAAGCGTCCCTATCTCTATTTATTTGTTCGACGATGGGTCCCTATCTCTATTTATTTGTTCACTGATGCGTTTCTATGTCTATTTATTTGTTCGCCGATGCGTCCCTATCTCTATTTATTTGTTCGCCGATGCGTCCTTATCTCTATTTATTTGTTCGCCAATGTGTCCCTATCTCCATTTATTTGTTCGCCGATGCGTTACTATCTTTATTGATTCGTTCACCGATGCGTCCCTATCTCTATTGCTTTGTTCGCCGATGCGTCCCTATCACTATTGATTTGTTCGCCGATGTGTCCCTATCTTTATTTTTTTGTTCGCCGATATGTCCCTTTCTCCATTTATTTGTTCGACGATGGGTCCCTATCTCTATTTATTTGTTCACTGATGCGTTCCTATGTCTATTTATTTGTTCGCCGATACGTCCCTATCTCTATTTATTTTTTCGCCGATGCGTCCCTATCTCTTGATTTGTTCGCCGATGCGTCTTTATCTCTATTGATTTGTTCGCCGATGCGTCCCTATCTCCATTTCTTTGTTCGTCGATGAGTCCCTACCTCTATTGATTTGTTCGCCGATGCGTCCCTATCTCCATTTATTTGTTCGCCGATGCATCCCTATCTCCATTTATTTGTTCGCCGATGCGTCCCTATCTCCATTTATTTGTTCGCCGATGCAATACTATCTTTATTGATTTGTTCGTCGATGCGTCCCTATTTCTATTGATTTGTTCGCCGATGCGTCCCTATCTCTATTGATTTGTTCGCCGATGCGTCCCTATCTCTATTTGTTTGGTCGCCGAAGCGTCCCTATCTCTATTTATTTGTTCGACGATGGGTCCCTATCTCTATTTATTTGTTCACTGATGCGTTCCTATGTCTATTTATTTGTTCGCCGATGCGTCCCTATCTCTATTTATTTGTTCGCCGATGCGTCCCTATCTCTTGATTTGTTCGCCGATGCGTCCCTATCTCTATTGCTTTGTTCGCCGATGCATCCCTATCTCTATTGCTTTGTTCGCCGATGCGTCCCTATCTCTATTAATTTGTTCGCTTATGCGTCCCTATCTCTATTTATTTGTTCGCCGATGTGTCCCTATCTCCATTTATTTGTTCGCCGATGCGTCCCTATCTCCATTTATTTGTTCGTCGATGCGTCCCTACTTCTATTGATTTGTTCGCCGATGCGTCCCTATCTCCATTTATTTGTTCGCCGATGCGTCCCTATCTCCATTTATTTCTTCGCCGATGCGTCCCTATCTCCATTTATTTGTTCGCCGATGGGTCCCTATCTCTATTTATTTGTTCACTGATGCGTTCCTATGTCTATTTATTTGTTCGCCGATGCGTCCCGATCTCTAATCATTTGTTCGCCGATGCGTCCCTATTACTAATTATTTGTTCGCCGATGCGTCCCTATCTCTTGATTTGTTCGCCGATGCGTCCCTGTCTATTAATTTATTCGCTTATGCGTCCCTATCTCTATTTATTTGTTCGCCGATGTGTCCCTATCTCAATTTATTTGTTCGCCGATGCGTCCCTATCTCCATTTATCTGTTCGCCGATGCGTCCCTACCTCCATTTATTTGTTCGCCGATGCGTCCCTATCTCCATTTATTTGTTCGCCGTTGCGTCCCTATCTCCATTTATTTGTTCGCCGATGCGTCCCTATCTCCATTTATTTGTTCGCCGATGCAATACTATCTTTATTGATTTGTTCGTCGATGCGTCCCTATTTCTATTGATTTGTTCGCCGATGTGTCCCTATCTTTATTTTTTTGTTCGCCGATATGTCCCTTTCTCCATTTATTTGTTCACTGATGCGTTCCTATGTCTATTTATTTGTTCGCCGATGCGTCCCTATCTCTATTTATTTGTTCGCCGATGCGTCCCTATCTCTAATTATTTGTTCGCCGATGCGTCCCTATCTCTAATTATTTGTTCGCCGATGCGTCCCTATCTCAATTTATTTGTTCGCCGATGCGTCCCTATCTCCATTTATTTGTTCGCCGATGCGTCCCTACCTCCATTTATTTGTTCGCCGATGCGTCCCTATCTCCATTTATTTGTTCGCCGATGCGTCCCTATCTCCATTTATTTGTTCGCCGATGCGTCCCTATCTCCATTTATTTGTTCGCCGATGCAATATTATCTTTATTGATTTGTTCGTCGATGCGTCCCTATCTCTATTTATTTGTTCCCCGATGCGTCCCTATCTCTATTGATTTGTTCGCCGATGCGTCCCTATCACTATTGATTTGTTCGCCGATGTGTCCCTATCTTTATTTTTTTGTTCGCCGATATGTCCCTTTCTCCATTTATTTGTTCGACGATGGGTCCCTATCTCTATTTATTTGTTCACTGATGCGTTCCTATGTCTATTTATTTGTTCGCCGATGCGTCCCTATCTCTATTTATTTTTTCGCCGATGAATCCCTATCTCTATTTATTTTTTCGCCGATGCGTCCCTATCTCTTGATTTGTTCGCCGATGCGTCCCTACTTCTATTGATTTGTTCGCCGATGCGTCCCTATCTCCATTTATTTGTTCGCCGATGCGTCCCTATCTCCATTTATTTGTTCGCCGATGCGTTTCTATCTCCATTTATTTGTTCGCCGATGCAATACTATCTTTAATGATTTGTTCGTCGATGCGTCCCTATTTCTATTGATTTGTTCGCCGATGCGTCCCTATCTCTATTTATTTGTTCGCCGATGCGTCCCTATCTCTATTTGTTTGGTCGCCGAAGCGTCCCTATCTCTATTTATTTGTTCGACGATGGGTCCCTATCTCTATTTATTTGTTCACTGATGCGTTTCTATGTCTATTTATTTGTTCGCCGATGCGTCCCTATCTCTATTTATTTGTTCGCCGATGCGTCCTTATCTCTATTTATTTGTTCGCCGATGTGTCCCTATCTCTATTTATTTGTTCGCCGATGTGTCCCTATCTCCATTTATTTGTTCGCCGATGCGTTACTATCTCCATTTATTTGTTCGCCGATGCGTTACTATCTTTATTGATTCGTTCACCGATGCGTCCCTATCTCTATTGCTTTGTTCGCCGATGCGTCCCTATCACTATTGATTTGTTCGCCGATGTGTCCCTATCTTTATTTTTTTGTTCGCCGATGTGTCCCTATCTCCATTTATTTGTTCGCCGATGCAATACTATCTTTATTGATTTTTTCGTCGATGCGTCCCTATCTCTATTGATTTGTTCCCCGATGCGTCCCTATCTCCATTTATTTGTTCGCCGATGCGTCCCTATCTCCATTTATTTGTTCGACGATGGGTCCCTATCTCTATTTATTTGTTCACTCATGCGTTCCTATGTCTATTTATTTGTTCGCCGATGCGTCCTTATCTCTAATTATTTGTTCGCCGATGCGTCCCTATCTCTTGATTTGTTCGCCGATGCGTCCCTATCTCTATTGATTTGTTCGCCGATGCAATACTATCTCTATTTATTTGTTCGCCGATGGGTCCCTATCTCTATTAATTTATTCGCTTATGCGTCCCTACCTCTATTGATTTGTTCGCCGATGCGTCCCTATCTCCATTTATTTGTTCGACGATGGGTCCCTATCTCTATTTATTTGTTCACTGATGCGTTCCTATGTCTATTTATTTGTTCGCCGATGCGTCCCTATTTCTAATTATTTGTTCGCCGATGCGTCCCTATCTCTTGATTTGTTCACCGATGCGTCCCTATCTCCATTTATTTGTTCGCCGATGCAATACTATCTTTATTGATTTGTTCGTCGATGCGTCCCTATCTCTATTGATTTGTTCCCCGATGCGTCCCTATCTCTATTTATTTGTTTGCCGATGGGTCCCTATCACTATTGATTTGTTCGCCGATGTGTCCCTATCTTTATTTTTATGTTCGCCGATATGTCCCTTTCTCCATTTATTTGTTCGACGATGGGTCCCTATCTCTATTTATTTGTTCACTGATGCGTTCCTATGTCTATTTATTTGTTCGCCGATGCGTCCCTATCTCTATTTATTTTTTCGCCGATGCATCCCTATCTCTTGATCTGTTCGCCGATGCGTTCCTATGTCTATTGATTTGTTCGCCGATGCGTCCCTATCTCTATTTATTTGTTCGCCGATGCGTCCCTATCTTTTGATTTGTTCGCCGATGCGTCCCTATCTCTATTGATTTGTTCGCCGATGCGTCCCTATCTCTATTGCTTTGTTCGCCGATGCGTCCCTATCTCTATTGCTTTGTTCGCCCATGCGTCCCTATCTTTATTGCTTTGTTCGCCGATGCGTACCTATCTCTATTAATTTGTTCGCTTATGTGTCCCTATCTCTATTTATTTGTTCGCCGATGTGTCCCTATCTCCATTTATTTGTTCGCCGAAGCGTCCCTATCTCCATTTATTTGTTCGTCGATGCGTCCCTACTTCTACTGATTTGTTCGCCGATGCGTCCCTATCTCCATTTATTTGTTCGCCGATGCGTCCCTATCTCCATTTATTTGTTCGCCGATGCGTCCCTATCTCCATTTATTTGTTCGCCGATGCAATACTATCTTTATTGATTTGTTCGTCGATGCGTCCCTATTTCTATTGATTTGTTCGCCGATGCGTCCCTATCTCTATTGATTTGTTCGCCGATGCGTCCCTATTTCTATTTGTTTGGTCGCCGAAGCGTCCCTATCTCTATTTATTTGTTCGACGATGGGTCCCTATCTCTATTTATTTGTTCACTGATGCGTTCCTATGTCTATTTATTTGTTCGCCGATGCGTCCCTATCTCTATTTATTTTTTCGCCGATGCATCCCTATCTCTTGATTTGTTCGCCGATACGTCCCTATCTCTATTGATTTGTTCGCCGATGCGTCCCTATCTCTATTGCTTTGTTCGCAGATGCGTCCCTATCTCCATTTATTTGTTCGCCGATGCGTCCCTATCTCCATTTATTTGTTCGTCGATGCGTCCCTACCTCTATTGATTTGTTCGCCGATGCGTCACTATCTCCATTTATTTGTTCGCCGATGCGTCCCTATCTCCATTTATTTGTTCGCCGATGCAATACTATCTTTATTGATTTGTTCGTCGATGCGTCCCTATTTCTATTGATTTGTTCGCCGATGCGTCCCTATCTCTATTGATTTGTTCGCCGATGCGTCCCTATCTCTATTGATTTGTTCGCCGATGCGTCCCTATCTCTATTTGTTTGGTCGCCGAAGCGTCCCTATCTCTATTTATTTGTTCGACGATGGGTCCCTATCTCTATTTATTTGTTCACTGATGCGTTCCTATGTCTATTTATTTGTTCGCCGATGCGTCCCTATCTCTATTTATTTGTTCGCCGATGCGTCCCTATCTCTTGATTTGTTCGCCGATGCGTCCCTATCTCTATTGATTTGTTCGCCGATGCGTCTCTATCTCTATTGCTTTGTTCGCCGATGCGTCCCTATCTCTATTGCTTTGTTCGCCGATGCGTCCCTATCTCTATTAATTTGTTCGCTTATGCGTCCCTATCTCTATTTATTTGTTCGCCGATGTGTCCCTATCTCCATTTATTTGTTCGCCGATGCGTCCCTATCTCCATTTATTTGTTCGTCGATGCGTCCCTACTTCTATTGATTTGTTCGCCGATGCGTCCCTATCTCCATTTATTTGTTCGCCGATGCGTCCCTATCTCCATTTATTTGTTCGCCGATGCGTCCCTATCTCCATTTATTTGTTCGCCGATGCAATACTATCTTTATTGATTTGTTCGTCGATGCGTCCCTATTTCTATTGATTTGTTCGCCGATGCGTCCCTATCTCTATTGATTTGTTCGCCGATGCGTCCCTATCTCTATTTGTTTGGTCGCCGAAGCCTCCCTATCTCTATTTATTTGTTCGACGATGAGTCCCTATCTCTATTTATTTGTTCACTGATGCGTTCCTATGTCTATTTATTTGTTCGCCGATGCGTCCCTATCTCTATTTATTTGTTCGCCGATGCGTCCCTATCTCTAATTATTTGTTCGCCGATGCGTCCCTATCTCTTGATTTGTTCGCCGATGCGTCCCTGTCTCTATTAATTTATTCGCTAATGCGTCAATATCTCTATTTATTTGTTCGCCGATGTGTCCCTATCTCAATTTATTTGTTCGCCGATGCGTCCCTATCTCAATTTATTTGTTCGCCGATGCGTCCCTACCTCCATTTATTTGTTCGCCGATGCGTCCCTATCTCCATTTATTTGTTCGCCGATGCGTCCCTATCTCCATTTATTTGTTCGCCGATGCGTCCCTATCTCCATTTATTTGTTCGCCGATGCAATACTATCTTTGTTGATTTGTTCGTCGATGCGTCCCTATCTCTATTGATTTGTTCCCCCATGCGTCCCTATCTCTATTGATTTGTTCGCCGATGCGTCCCTATCTCTAATTATTTGTTCGCCGATGCGTCCCTATCTCTATTTATTTGTTTGCCGATGGGTCCCTATCTCTATTTATTTGTTCACTGATGCGTTCCTATGTCTATTTATTTGTTCGCCGATGCGTCCCTATCTCTATTTATTTGTTCGCCGATGCGTCCCTATCTCTTAATTTGTTCGCCGATGCGACCCTATCTCTATTGATTTGTTCGCCAATGCGTCCCTATCTCCATTTATTTGTTCGTCGATGCGTCCCTACTTCTATTGATTTGTTCGCCGATGCGTCCCTATCTCCATTTATTTGTTCGCCGATGCGTCCCTATCTCCATTTATTTGTTCGACGATGCGTCCCTATCTCTATTGATTTGTTCCCCGATGCGTCCCTATCTCTATTGATTTGTTCGCCGATGCCTTCCTATCTCTATTTATTTGTTTGCCGATGGGTCCCTATCTCTATTTATTTGTTCACTGATGCGTTCCTATGTCTATTTATTTGTTCGTCGATGCGTCCCTATCTCTATTTATTTGTTCGCCGATGCGTCCCTATCTCTTAATTTGTTCGCCTATGCGACCCTATCTCTATTGATTTGTTCGCCAATGCGTCCCTATCTCTATTGCTTTGTTCGCCGATGCGTCCCTATTTCTATTGATTTGTTCGCTGATGCGTCCCTATCTCTATTTATTTGTTCGCCGATGTGTCCCTATCTCTATTTATTTGTTCGCCGATGTGTCCCTATGTCTATTTATTTGTTCGCCGATGCGTCCCTTTCTCTATTGATTTGTTTGCGATGCGTCCCTATCTCTTGATTTGTTTGCGATGCGTCCCTATCTCTTGATTTGTTCGCCGATGCGTCCCTATCTCTATTGATTTGTTCGCCGATGCGTCCCTATCTCTATTGATTTGTTCGCCGATGCGTCCCTATCTCTATTTATTTATTTGCCAATGCGTCCTTATCTCTATTTGTTCGCCGATGCGTCCCTATCTCTATTTGTTCGCTGATACGTCCCTATCTCTATTTATTCGCCGATGCGTCCGTATTTCTATTGATTTGTTCGCCGATGTGATCCTATCTCCATTTATTTGTTCGCCGATGCGTCCCTATCTCTATTTGTTCGCCGATGCGTCCCTATCTCCATTTATTTGTTCGCCGATGCGTCCCTATCTCAATTTATTTGTTCGCTTATGCGTCCCTATCTCCATTTATTTGTTCGCCGATGCGTCCCTACCTCCATTTATTTGTTAGCTGATGCGTCCCTATCTCCATTTATTTGTTCGCCGATGCGTCCCTACCTCCATTTATTTGTTCGCCGATGCGTCCCTATCTCTATTTATTTGTTCACTGATGCGTTCCTATGTCTATTTATTTGTTCGCCGATGCGTCCCTATCTCTATTTATTTGTTCGCCGATGCGTCCCTATCTCTAATTATTTGTTCGCCGATGCGTCCCTATCTCTTGATTTGTTCGCCGATGCGTCCCTGTCTCTATTAATTTATTCGCTTATGCGTCCCTATCTCTATTGATTTGTTCGCCGATGCGTCCCTATCTCTATTTGTTTGGTCGCCGAAGCGTCCCTATCTCTATTTATTTGTTCGTCGATGCGTCCCTACTTCTATTGATTTGTTCGCCGATGCGTCCCTATCTCCATTTATTTGTTCGCCGATGCGTCCCTATCTCCATTTATTTGTTCGCCGATGCGTCCCTATCTCCATTTATTTGTTCGCCGATGCAATACTATCTTTATTGATTTGTTCGTCGATGCGTCCCTATTTCTATTGATTTGTTCGCCGATGTGTCCCTATGTCTATTTATTTGTTCGCCGATGCGTCCCTATCTCTTGATTTGTTCGCCGATGCGTCCCTATCTCTATTGATTTTTTCGCCGATGCGTCCCTGTCTCTATTAATTTATTCGCTTATGCGTCCCTATCTCTATTTATTTGTTCGTCGATGCATCCCTATCTCAATTTATTTGTTCGCCGATGCGTCCCTATCTCCATTTATTTGTTCGCCGATGCGTCCCTACCTCACTTTATTTGTTCGCCGATGCGTCCCTATCTCCATTTATTTGTTCGCCGATGCGTCCCTATCTCCATTTATTTGTTCGCCGATGCGTCCCTATCTCCATTTATTTGTTCGCCGATGCAATACTATCTTTATTGATTTGTTCGTCGATGCGTTACTATCTTTATTGATTTGTTCCCCGATGCGTCCCTATCTCTATTTATTTTTTCGCCGATGCGTCCCTATCTCTTGATTTGTTCGCCGATGCGTCCCTATCTCTTGATTTGTTCGCCGATGCGTCCCTATCTCTATTGATTTGTTCGCCGATGCGTCCCTATCTCTATTGCTTTGTTCGCCGATGCGTCCCTATCTCCATTTATTTGTTCGCCGATGCGTCCCTATCTCCATTTATTTGTTCGCCGATGCAATACTATCTTTATTGATTTGTTCGTCGATGCGTCCCTATTTCTATTGATTTGTTCGCCGATGCGTCCCTATCTCTATTGATTTGTTCGCCGATGCGTCCCTATCTCTATTTGTTTGGTCGCCGAAGCGTCCCTATCTCTATTTATTTGTTCACTGATGCGTTCCTATGTCTATTTATTTGTTCGCCGATGCGTCCCTATCTCTATTTATTTGTTCGCCGATGCGTCCCTATCTCTAATTATTTGTTCGCCGATGCGTCCCTATCTCTTGATTTGTTCGCCGATGCGTCCCTATCTCTATTGATTTTTTCGCCGATGCGTCCCTGTCTCTATTAATTTATTCGCTTATGCGTCCCTATCTCTATTTATTTGTTCGCCGATGTGTCCCTATCTCAATTTATTTGTTCGCCGATGCGTCCCTATCTCCATTTATTTGTTCGCCAATGCGTCCCTTTCTCCATTTATTTGTTCGCCGATGCGTCCCTATCTCCATTTATTTATTTGCCGATGCGTCCCTATCTCCATTTATTTGTTCGCCGATGCAATACTATCTTTATTGATTTGTTCGTCGATGCGTCCCTATCTCTATTGATTTGTTCCCCGATGCGTCCCTATCTCTATTGATTTGTTCGCCGATGCCTTCCTATCTCTATTTATTTATTCGTCGATGCGTCCCTATCTCTATTTATTTGTTTCCGATGGGTCCCTATCTCTTTTTATTTGTTCACTGATGCGTTCCTATGTCTATTTATTTGTTTGTCGATGCGTCCCTATCTCTATTTATTTGTTCGCCGATGCGTCCCTATCTCTTAATTTGTTCGCCTATGCGACCCTATCTCTATTGATTTGTTCGCCAATGCGTCCCTATCTCTATTGCTTTGTTCGCCGATGCGTCCCTATTTCTATTGATTTGTTCGCTGATGCGTCCCTATCTCTATTTATTTGTTCGCCGATGTGTCCCTATCTCTATTTATTTGTTCGCCGATGTGTCCCTATGTCTATTTATTTGTTCGCCGATGCGTCCCTTTCTCTATTGATTTGTTAGCGATGCGTCCCTATCTCTTGATTTGTTTGCGATGCGTCCCTATCTCTTGATTTGTTCGCCGATGCGTCCCTATCTCTATTCATTTGTTCGCCGATGCGTCCCTATCTCTATTTATTTATTTGCCAATGCGTCCTTATCTCTATTTGTTCGCCGATGCGTCCCTATCTCTATTTGTTCGCTGATACGTCCCTATCTCTATTTATTCGCCGATGCGTCCGTATTTCTATTGATTTGTTCGCCGATGTGTCCCTATCTCCATTTATTTGTTCGCCAATGCGTCCCTATCTCCATTTATTTGTTCGCCGATGCGTCCCTATCTCCATTTATTTGTTCGCCGATGCAATACTATCTTTATTGATTTGTTCGTCGATGCGTCCCTATCTCCTTTGATTTTTTCCCCGATGCGTCCCTATTTCTATTGATTTGTTCGCCGATGCGTCCCTATCTCTATTGATTTGTTCGCCGATGCGTCCCTATCTCTATTTGTTTGGTCGCCGAAGCGTCCCTTTCTCTATTTATTTGTTCGACGATGGGTCCCTATCTCTATTTATTTGTTCACTGATGCGTTCCTATGTCTATTTATTTGTTCGCCGATGCGTCCCTATCTCTATTTATTTGTTCGCCGATGCGTCCTTATCTCTTGATTTGTTCGCCGATGCGTCCCTATCTCTATTGCTTTGTTCGCCGATGCGTCCCTATCTCTATTAATTTGTTCGCTTATGCGTCCCTATCTCTATTTATTTGTTCGCCGATGTGTCCCTATCTCCATTTATTTGTTCGCCGATACGTCCCTATCTCCATTTATTTGTTCGTCGATGCGTCCCTACTTCTATTGATTTGTTCGCCGATGCGTCCCTATCTCCATTTATTTGTTCGCCGATGCGTCCCTATCTCCATTTATTTGTTCGCCGATGCGTCCCTATCTCCATTTATTTGTTCGCCGATGCAATACTATCTTTATTGATTTGTTCGTCGATGCGTCCCTATTTCTATTGATTTGTTCGCCGATGCGTCCCTATCTCTATTGATTTGTTTGCCGATGCGTCCCTATCTCTATTTGTTTGGTCGCCGAAGCGTCCCTATCTCTATTTATTTGTTCGACGATGGGTCCCTATCTCTATTTATTTGTTCACTGATGCGTTCCTATGTCTATTTATTTGTTCGCGGATGCGTCCCTATCTCTATTTATTTGTTCGCCGATGCGTCCCTATCTCTAATTATTTGTTCGCCGATGCGTCCCTATCTCTTGATTTGTTCGCCTATGCGTCCCTGTCTCTATTAATTTATTCGCTTATGCGTCCCTATCTCTATTTATTTGTTCGCCGATGTGTCCCTATCTCAATTTATTTGTTCGCCGATGCGTCCCTATCTCCATTTATTTGTTCGCCGATGCGTCCCTACCTCCATTTATTTGTTCGCCGATGCGTCCCTATCTCCATTTTTTTGTTCGCCGATGCGTCCCTTACTCCATTTATTTGTTCGCCGATGCAATACTATCTTTATTGATTTGTTCGTCGATGCGTCCCTATCTCTATTGATTTGTTCCCCGATGCGTCCCTATCTCTATTGATTTGTTCGCCGATGCGTCCCTACCTCTATTGATTTGTTCGCCGATGCGTCCCTACCTCCATTTATTTGTTCGCCGATGCGTCCCTTACTCCATTTATTTGTTCGCCGATGCAATACTATCTTTATTGATTTGTTCGTCGATGCGTCCCTATCTCTATTGATTTGTTCCCCGATGCGTCCCTATCTCTATTGATTTGTTCGCCGATGCGTCCCTATCTCTATTTATTTGTTCGTCGATGCGTCCCTATCTCTATTTATTTGTTTGCCGATGGGTCCCTATCTCTATTTATTTGTTCACTGATGCGTTCCTATGTCTATTTATTTGTTCGCCGATGCGTCCCTATCTCTATTTATTTGTTCGCCGATGCGTCCCTATCTCTTAATTTGTTCGCCGATGCGACCCTATCTCTATTGATTTGTTCGCCGATGCGTCCCTATCTCTATTGATTTGTTCGCTGATGCGTCCCTATCTCTATTTATTTGTTCGCCGATGTGTCCCTACCTCCATTTATTTGTTCGCCGATGCTTCCCTATCTCCATTTATTTGTTCGCCGATGCGTCCCTATCTCTATTGATTTGTTCGCCGATGCAATACTATCTCTATTTATTTGTTCGCCGATGGGTCCCTATCTCTATTAATTTATTCGCTTATGCGTCCCTACCTCTATTGATTTGTTCGCCGATGCGTCCCTATCTCCATTTATTTGTTCGACGATGGGTCCCTATCTCTATTTATTTGTTCACTGATGCGTTCCTATGTCTATTTATTTGTTCGCCGATGCGTCCCTATCTCTAATTATTTGTTCGCCGATGCGTCCCTATCTCTTGATTTGTTCACCGATGCGTCCCTATCTCCATTTATTTGTTCGCCGATGCAATACTATCTTTATTGATTTGTTCGTCGATGCGTCCCTATCTCTATTGATTTGTTCCCCGATGCGTCCCTATCTCTATTTATTTGTTTGCCGATGGGTCCCTATCACTATTGATTTGTTCGCCGATGTGTCCCTATCTTTATTTTTTTGTTCGCCGATATGTCCCTTTCTCCATTTATTTGTTCGACGATGGGTCCCTATCTCTATTTATTTGTTCACTGATGCGTTCCTATGTCTATTTATTTGTTCGCCGATGTGTCCCTATCTCTATTTATTTTTTCGCCGATGCATCCCTATCTCTTGATTTGTTCGCCGATGCGTTCCTATGTCTATTGATTTGTTCGCCGATGCGTCCCTATCTCTATTTATTTGTTCGCCGATGCGTCCCTATCTTTTGATTTGTTCGCCGATGCGTCCCTATCTCTATTGATTTGTTCGCCGATGCGTCCCTATCTCTATTGCTTTGTTCGCCGATGCGTCCCTATCTCTATTGCTTTGTTCGCCGATGCGTCCCTATCTCTATTAATTTGTTCGCTTATGCGTCCCTATCTCTATTTATTTGTTCGCCGATGTGTCCCTATCTCCATTTATTTGTTCGCCGATGCGTCCCTATCTCCATTTATTTGTTCGTCGATGCGTCCCTACTTCTACTGATTTGTTCGCCGATGCGTCCCTATCTCCATTTATTTGTTCGCCGATGCGTCCCTATCTCCATTTATTTGTTCGCCGATGCGTCCCTATCTCCATTTATTTGTTCGCCGATGCAATACTATCTTTATTGATTTGTTCGTCGATGCGTCCCTATTTCTATTGATTTGTTCGCCGATGCGTCCCTATCTCTATTGATTTGTTCGCCGATGCGTCCCTATTTCTATTTGTTTGGTCGCCGAAGCGTCCCTATCTCTATTTATTTGTTCGACGATGGGTCCCTATCTCTATTTATTTGTTCACTGATGCGTTCCTATGTCTATTTATTTGTTCGCCGATGCGTCCCTATCTCTATTTATTTTTTCGCCGATGCATCCCTATCTCTTGATTTGTTCGCCGATGCGTCCCTATCTCTATTGATTTGTTCGCCGATGCGTCCCTATCTCTATTGATTTGTTCGCCGATGCGTCCCTATCTCCATTTATTTGTTCGCCGATGCGTCCCTATCTCCATTTATTTGTTCGCCGATGCGTCCCTACCTCTATTGATTTGTTCGCCGATGCGTCCCTATCTCCATTTATTTGTTCGCCGATGCGTCCCTATCTCCATTTATTTGTTCGCCGATGCGTCCCTATCTCCATTTATTTGTTCGCCGATGCAATACTATCTTTATTAATTTGTTCGTCGATGCGTCCCTATTTCTATTGATTTGTTCGCCGATGCGTCCCTATCTCTATTGATTTGTTCGCCGATGCGTCCCTATCTCTATTTGTTTGGTCGCCGAAGCGTCCCTATCTCTATTTATTTGTTCGACGATGCGTCCCTATCTCTATTTATTTGTTCACTGATGCGTTCCTATGTCTATTTATTTGTTCGCCGATGCGTCCCTATCTCTATTTATTTGTTCGCCGATGCGTCCCTATCTCTTGATTTGTTTGCCGATGCGTCCCTATCTCTATTGATTTGTTCGCCGATGCGTCCCTATCTCTATTGCTTTGTTCGCCGATGCGTCCCTATCTCTATTGCTTTGTTCGCCGATGCGTCCCTATCTCTATTAATTTGTTCGCTTATGCGTCCCTATCTCTATTTATTTGTTCGCCGATGTGTCCCTATCTCCATTTATTTGTTCGCCGATGCGTCCCTATCTCCATTTATTTGTTCGTCGATGCGTCCCTACTTCTATTGATTTGTTCGCCGATGCGTCCCTATCTCCATTTATTTGTTCGCCAATGCGTCCCTATCTCCATTTATTTGTTCGCCGATGCGTCCCTATCTCCATTTATTTGTTCGCCGATGCAATACTATCTTTATTAATTTGTTCGTCGATGCGTCCCTATTTCTATTGATTTGTTCGCCGATGCGTCCCTATCTCTATTGATTTGTTCGCCGATGCGTCCCTATCTCTATTTGTTTGGTCGCCGAAGCCTCCCTATCTCTATTTATTTGTTCGACGATGGGTCCCTATCTCTATTTATTTGTTCACTGATGCGTTCCTATGTCTATTTATTTGTTCGCCGATGCGTCCCTATCTCTATTTATTTGTTCGCCGATGCGTCCCTATCTCTAATTATTTGTTCGCCGATGCGTCCCTATCTCTTGATTTGTTCGCCGATGCGTCCCTGTCTCTATTAATTTATTCGCTAATGCGTCCCTATCTCTATTTATTTGTTCGCCGATGTGTCCCTATCTCAATTTATTTGTTCGCCGATGCGTCCCTATCTCAATTTATTTGTTCGCCGATGCGTCCCTACCTCCATTTATTTGTTCGCCGATGCGTCCCTATCTCCATTTATTTGTTCGCCGATGCGTCCCTATCTCCATTTATTTGTTCGCCGATGCGTCCCTATCTCCATTTATTTGTTCGCCGATGCAATACTATCTTTATTGATTTGTTCGTCGATGCGTCCCTATCTCTATTGATTTGTTCCCCCATGCGTCCCTATCTCTATTGATTTGTTCGCCGATGCGTCCCTATCTCTATTTATTTGTTCGTCGATGCGTCCCTATCTCTATTTATTTGTTTGCCGATGGGTCCCTATCTCTATTTATTTGTTCACTGATGCGTTCCTATGTCTATTTATTTGTTCGCCGATGCGTCCCTATCTCTATTTATTTGTTCGCCGATGCGTCCCTATCTCTTAATTTGTTCGCCGATGCGACCCTATCTCTATTGATTTGTTCGCCAATGCGTCCCTATCTCCATTTATTTGTTCGTCGATGCGTCCCTACTTCTATTGATTTGTTCGCCGATGCGTCCCTATCTCCATTTATTTGTTCGCCGATGCGTCCCTATCTCTTGATTTGTTCGCCGATGCGTCCCTATCTCCATTTATTTGTTCGCCGATGCGTCATTATCTCAATTTATTTGTTCGCTTATGCGTCCCTATCTCCATTTATTTGTTCGCCGATGCGTCCCTACCTCCATTTATTTGTTAGCTGATGCGTCCCTATCTCCATTTATTTGTTCGCCGATGCGTCCCTACCTCCATTTATTTGTTCGCCGATGCGTCCCTATCTCTATTTATTTGTTCACTGATGCGTTCCTATGTCTATTTATTTGTTCGCCGATGCGTCCCTATCTCTATTTATTTGTTCGCCGATGCGTCCCTATCTCTAATTATTTGTTCGCCGATGCGTCCCTATCTCTTGATTTGTTCGCCGATGCATCCCTGTCTCTATTAATTTATTCGCTTATGCGTCCCTATCTCTATTGATTTGTTCGCCGATGCGTCCCTATCTCTATTTGTTTGGTCGCCGAAGCGTCCCTATCTCTATTTATTTGTTCGTCGATGCGTCCCTACTTCTATTGATTTGTTCGCCGATGCGTCCCTATCTCCATTTATTTGTTCGCCGATGCGTCCCTATCTCCATTTATTTGTTCGCCGATGCGTCCCTATCTCCATTTATTTGTTCGCCGATGCAATACTATCTTTATTGATTTGTTCGTCGATGCGTCCCTATTTCTATTGATTTGTTCGCCGATGTGTCCCTATGTCTATTTATTTGTTCGCCGATGCGTCCCTATCTCTTGATTTGTTCGCCGATGCGTCCCTATCACTATTGATTTGTTCGCCAATGTGTCCCTATCTTTATTTTTTTGGTCGCCGATATGTCCCTTTCTCCATTTATTTGTTCGACGATGGGTCCCTATCTCTATTTATTTGTTCACTGATGCGTTCCTATGTCTATTTATTTTTTCGCCGATGCGTCCCTATCTCTATTTGTTTGGTCGCCGAAGCGTCCCTATCTCTATTTATTTGTTCACTGATGCGTTCCTATGTCTATTTATTTGTTCGCCGATGCGTCCCTATCTCTATTTATTTGTTCGCCGATGCGTCCCTATCTCTAATTATTTGTTCGCCGATGCGTCCCTATCTCTTGATTTGTTCGCCGATGCGTCCCTATCTCTATTGATTTTTTCGCCGATGCGTCCCTGTCTCTATTAATTTATTCGCTTATGCGTCCCTATCTCTATTTATTTGTTCGCCGATGTGTCCCTATCTCAATTTATTTGTTCGCCGATGCGTCCCTATCTCCATTTATTTGTTCGCCAATGCGTCCCTTTCTCCATTTATTTGTTCGCCGATGCGTCCCTATCTAAATTTATTTGTTCGCCGATGCGTCCCTATCTCCATTTATTTGTTCGCCGATGCAATACTATCTTTATTGATTTGTTCGTCGATGCGTCCCTATCTCTATTGATTTGTTCCCCGATGCGTCCCTATCTCTATTGATTTGTTCGCCGATGCCTTCCTATCTCTATTTATTTGTTCGTCGATGCGTCCCTATCTCTATTTATTTGTTTGCCGATGGGTCCCTATCTCTATTTATTTGTTCACTGATGCGTTCCTATGTCTATTTATTTGTTCGTCGATGCGTCCCTATCTCTATTTATTTGTTCGCCGATGCGTCCCTATCTCTTAATTTGTTCGCCGATGCGACCCTATCTAAATTTATTTGTTCGCCGATGCGTCCCTATCTCCATTTATTTGTTCGCCGATGCAATACTATCTTTATTGATTTGTTCGTCGATGCGTCCCTATCTCTATTGATTTGTTCCCCGATGCGTCCCTATCTCTATTGATTTGTTCGCCGATGCCTTCCTATCTCTATTTATTTGTTCGTCGATGCGTCCCTATCTCTATTTATTTGTTTGCCGATGGGTCCCTATCTCTATTTATTTGTTCACTGATGCGTTCCTATGTCTATTTATTTGTTCGTCGATGCGTCCCTATCTCTATTTATTTGTTCGCCGATGCGTCCCTATCTCTTAATTTGTTCGCCGATGCGACCCTATCTCTATTGATTTGTTCGCCAATGCGTCCCTATCTCTATTGCTTTGTTCGCCGATGCGTCCCTATTTCTATTGATTTGTTCGCTGATGCGTCCCTATCTCTATTTATTTGTTCGCCGATGCGTCCCTTTCTCTATTGATTTGTTTGCGATGCGTCCCTATCTCTTGATTTGTTTGCGATGCGTCCCTATCTCTTGATTTGTTCGCCGATGCGTCCCTATCTCTATTGATTTGTTCGCCGATGCGTCCCTATCTCTATTCATTTGTTCGCCGATGCGTCCTTATCTCTATTTATTTATTTGCCAATGCGTCCTTATCTCTATTTGTTCGCCGATGCGTCCCTATCTCTATTTGTTCGCTGATACGTCCCTATCTCTATTTATTCGCCGATGCGTCCGTATTTCTATTGATTTGTTCGCCGATGTGTCCCTATCTCCATTTATTTGTTCGCCAATGCGTCCCTATCTCCATTTATTTGTTCGCCGATGCGTCCCTATCTCCATTTATTTGTTCGCCGATGCAATACTATCTTTATTGATTTGTTCGTCGATGCGTCCCTATCTCCATTTATTTGTTCGCCGATGCGTCCCTATCTCCATTTATTTGTTCGCCGATGCGTCCCTATCTCCATTTATTTGTTCGCCGATGCGTCATTATCTCAATTTATTTGTTCGCTTATGCGTCCCTATCTCCATTTATTTGTTCGCCGATGCGTCCCTACCTCCATTTATTTGTTAGCTGATGCGTCCCTATCTCCATTTATTTGTTCGCCGATGCGTCCCTACCTCCATTTATTTGTTCGCCGATGCGTCCCTATCTCTATTTATTTGTTCACTGATGCGTTCCTATGTCTATTTATTTGTTCGCCGATGCGTCCCTATCTCTATTTATTTGTTCGCCGATGCGTCCCTATCTCTAATTATTTGTTCGCCGATGCGTCCCTATCTCTTGATTTGTTCGCCGATGCATCCCTGTCTCTATTAATTTATTCGCTTATGCGTCCCTATCTCTATTGATTTGTTCGCCGATGCGTCCCTATCTCTATTTGTTTGGTCGCCGAAGCGTCCCTATCTCCATTTATTTGTTCGTCGATGCAATACTATCTTTATTGATTTGTTCGTCGATGCGTCCCTATTTCTATTGATTTGTTCGCCGATGTGTCCCTATGTCTATTTATTTGTTCGCCGATGCGTCCCTATCTCTTGATTTGTTCGCCGATGCGTCCCTATCTCTATTGATTTTTTCGCCGATGCGTCCCTGTCTCTATTAATTTATTCGCTTATGCGTCCCTATCTCTATTTATTTGTTCGTCGATGCATCCCTATCTCAATTTATTTGTTCGCCGATGCGTCCCTATCTCCATTTATTTGTTCGCCGATGCGTCCCTACCTCCATTTATTTGTTCGCCGATGCGTCCCTATCTGCATTTATTTGTTCGCCGATGCGTCCCTATCTCCATTTATTTGTTCGCCGATGCGTCCCTATCTCCATTTATTTGTTCGCCGATGCAAGACTATCTTTATTGATTTGTTCGTCGATGCGTTACTATCTTTATTGATTTGTTCCCCGATGCGTCCCTATCTCTATTGCTTTGTTCGCCGATGCGTCCCTATCACTATTGATTTGTTCGCCGATGCGTCCCTATCTCTATTTGTTTGGTCGCCGAAGCGTCCCTATCTCTATTTATTTGTTCACTGATGCGTTCCTATGTCTATTTATTTGTTCGCTGATGCGTCCCTATCTCTATTTATTTGTTCGCCGATGCGCCCCTATCTCTAATTATTTGTTCGCCGATGCGTCCCTATCTCTTGATTTGTTCGCCGATGCGTCCCTATCTCTATTGATTTTTTCGCCGATGCGTCCCTGTCTCTATTAATTTATTCGCTTATGCGTCCCTATCTCTATTTATTTGTTCGCCGATGTGTCCCTATCTCAATTTATTTGTTCGCCGATGCGTCCCTATCTCCATTTATTTGTTCGCCAATGCGTCCCTTTCTCCATTTATTTGTTCGCCGATGCGTCCCTATCTAAATTTATTTGTTCGCCGATGCGTCCCTATCTCCATTTATTTGTTCGCCGATGCAATACTATCTTTATTGATTTGTTCGTCGATGCGTCCCTATCTCTATTGATTTGTTCCCCGATGCGTCCCTATCTCTATTGATTTGTTCGCCGATGCCTTCCTATCTCTATTTATTTGTTCGTCGATGCGTCCCTATCTCTATTTATTTGTTTGCCGATGGGTCCCTATCTCTATTTATTTGTTCACTGATGCGTTCCTATGTCTATTTATTTGTTCGTCGATGCGTCCCTATCTCTATTTATTTGTTCGCCGATGCGTCCCTATCTCTTAATTTGTTCGCCGATGCGACCCTATCTAAATTTATTTGTTCGCCGATGCGTCCCTATCTCCATTTATTTGTTAGCCGATGCAATACTATCTTTATTGATTTGTTCGTCGATGCGTCCCTATCTCTATTGATTTGTTCCCCGATGCGTCCCTATCTCTATTGATTTGTTCGCCGATGCCTTCCTATCTCTATTTATTTGTTCGTCGATGCGTCCCTATCTCTATTTATTTGTTTGCCGATGGGTCCCTATCTCTATTTATTTGTTCACTGATGCGTTCCTATGTCTATTTATTTGTTCGTCGATGCGTCCCTATCTCTATTTATTTGTTCGCCGATGCGTCCCTATCTCTTAATTTGTTCGCCGATGCGACCCTATCTCTATTGATTTGTTCGCCAATGCGTCCCTATCTCTATTGCTTTGTTCGCCGATGCGTCCCTATTTCTATTGATTTGTTCGCTGATGCGTCCCTATCTCTATTTATTTGTTCGCCGATGCGTCCCTTTCTCTATTGATTTGTTTGCGATGCGTCCCTATCTCTTGATTTGTTTGCGATGCGTCCCTATCTCTTGATTTGTTCGCCGATGCGTCCCTATCTCTATTGATTTGTTCGCCGATGCGTCCCTATCTCTATTCATTTGTTCGCCGATGCGTCCTTATCTCTATTTATTTATTTGCCAATGCGTCCTTATCTCTATTTGTTCGCCGATGCGTCCCTATCTCTATTTGTTCGCTGATACGTCCCTATCTCTATTTATTCGCCGATGCGTCCGTATTTCTATTGATTTGTTCGCCGATGTGTCCCTATCTCCATTTATTTGTTCGCCAATGCGTCCCTATCTCCATTTATTTGTTCGCCGATGCGTCCCTATCTCCATTTATTTGTTCGCCGATGCAATACTATCTTTATTGATTTGTTCGTCGATGCGTCCCTATCTCCTTTGATTTTTTCCCCGATGCGTCCCTATTTCTATTGATTTGTTCGCCGATGCGTCCCTATCTCTATTGATTTGTTCGCCGATGCGTCCCTATCTCTATTTGTTTGGTCTCTGAAGCGTCCCTTTCTCTATTTATTTGTTCGACGATGGGTCCCTATCTCTATTTATTTGTTCACTGATGCGTTCCTATGTCTATTTATTTGTTCGCCGATGCGTCCCTATCTCTATTAATTTGTTCGCTTATGCGTCCCTATCTCTATTTATTTGTTCGCCGATGTGTCCCTATCTCCATTTATTTGTTCGCCGATACGTCCCTATCTCCATTTATTTGTTCGTCGATGCGTCCCTACTTCTATTGATTTGTTCGCCGATGCGTCCCTATCTCTATTGATTTGTTCGCCGATGCGTCCCTATCTCTATTTGTTTGGTCGCCGAAGCGTCCCTATCTCTATTTATTTGTTCGACGATGGGTCCCTATCTCTATTTATTTGTTCACTTATGCGTTCCTATGTCTATTTATTTGTTCGCGGATGCGTCCCTATCTCTATTTATTTGTTCGCCGATGCGTCCCTATCTCTAATTATTTGTTCGCCGATGCGTCCCTATCTCTTGATTTGTTCGCCGATGCGTCCCTGTCTCTATTAATTTATTCGCTTATGCGTCCCTATCTCTATTTATTTGTTCGCCGATGTGTCCCTATCTCAATTTATTTGTTCGCCGATGCGTCCCTATCTCCATTTATTTGTTCGCCGATGCGTCCCTACCTCCATTTATTTGTTCGCCGATGCGTCCCTATCTCCATTTTTTTGTTCGCCGATGCGTCCCTATCTCCATTTATTTGTTCGCCGATGCGTCCCTTACTCCATTTATTTGTTCGCCGATGCAATACTATCTTTATTGATTTGTTCGTCGATGCGTCCCTATCTCTATTGATTTGTTCCCCGATGCGTCCCTATCTCTATTGATTTGTTCGCCGATGCGTCCCTATCTCTATTTATTTGTTCGTCGATGCGTCCCTATCTCTACTTATTTGTTTGCCGATGGGTCCCTATCTCTATTTATTTGTTCACTGATGCGTTCCTATGTCTATTTATTTGTTCGCCGATGCGTCCCTATCTCTATTTATTTGTTCGCCGATGCGTCCCTATCTCTTAATTTGTTCGCCGATGCGACCCTATCTCTATTGATTTGTTCGCCGATGCGTCCCTATCTCTATTGCTTTGTTCGCCGATGCGTCCCTATCTCTATTGATTTGTTCGCTGATGCGTCCCTATCTCTATTTATTTGTTCGCCGATGTGTCCCTACCTCCATTTATTTGTTCGCCGATGCTTCCCTATCTCCATTTATTTGTTCGCCGATGCGTCCCTATCTCTATTTATTTGTTTTCCGATGCGTCTCTATCTCTATTTATTTGTTCGCCGATGCGTCCCTATCTCTATTTATTTGTTCGCCGATGTGTCCCTATGTCTATTTATTTGTTCGCCGATGCGTCCCTATCTCTTGATTTGTTCGCCGATGCGTCCCTATCTCTATTGATTTTTTCGCCGATGCGTCCCTGTCTCTATTAATTTATTCGCTTATGCGTCCCTATCTCTATTTATTTGTTCGCCGATGCGTCCCTATCTCAATTTATTTGTTCGCCGATGCGTCCCTATCTCCATTTATTTGTTCGCCGATGCGTCCCTACCTCCATTTATTTGTTCGCCGATGCGTCCCTATCTCCATTTATTTGTTCGCCGATGCGTCCCTATCTCCATTTATTTGTTCGCCGATGCGTCCCTATCTCCATTTATTTGTTCGCCGATGCAATACTATCTTTATTGATTTGTTCGTCGATGCGTTACTATCTTTATTGATTTGTTCCCCGATGCGTCCCTATCTCTATTGCTTTGTTCGCCGATGCGTCCCTATCACTATTGATTTGTTCGCCAATGTGTCCCTATCTTTATTTTTTTGGTCGCCGATATGTCCCTTTCTCCATTTATTTGTTCGACGATGGGTCCCTATCTCTATTTATTTGTTCACTGATGCGTTCCTATGTCTATTTATTTTTTCGCCGATGCGTCCCTATCTCTTGATTTGTTCGCCGATGCGTCCCTATCTCTTGATTTGTTCGCCGATGCGTCTCTATCTCTATTGATTTGTTCGCCGATGCGTCCCTATCTCTATTGCTTTGTTCGCCGATGCGTCCCTATCTCCATTTATTTGTTCGCCGATGCGTCCCTATCTCCATTTATTTGTTCGCCGATGCAATACTATCTTTATTGATTTGTTCGTCGATGCGTCCCTATTTCTATTGATTTGTTCGCCGATGCGTCCCTATCTCTATTGATTTGTTCGCCGATGCGTCCCTATCTCTATTTGTTTGGTCGCAGAAGCGTCCCTATCTCTATTTATTTGTTCGACGATGGGTCCCTATCTCTATTTATTTGTTCACTGATGCGTTCCTATGTCTATTTATTTGTTCGCCGATGCGTCCCTATCTCTATTTATTTGTTCGCCGATGCGTCCCTATCTCTAATTATTTGTTCGCCGATGCGTCCCTATCTCTTGATTTGTTCGCCGATGCGTCCCTATCTCTATTGATTTTTTCTCCGATGCGTCCCTGTCTCTATTAATTTATTCGCTTATGCGTCCCTATCTCTATTTATTTGTTCGCCGATGTGTCCCTATCTCAATTTATTTGTTCGCCGATGCATCCCTATCTCCATTTATTTGTTCGCCAATGCGTCCCTTTCTCCATTTATTTGTTCGCCGATGCGTCCCTATCTCCATTTATTTGTTCGCTGATGCGTCCCTATCTCCATTTATTTGTTCGCCGATGCAATACTATCTTTATTGATTTGTTCGTCGATGCGTCCCTATCTCTATTGATTTGTTCCCCGATGCGTCCCTATCTCTATTGATTTGTTCGCCGATGCCTTCCTATCTCTATTTATTTGTTCGTCGATGCGTCCCTATCTCTATTTATTTGTTTGCCGATGGGTCCCTATCTCTATTTATTTGTTCACTGATGCGTTCCTATGTCTATTTATTTGTTCGTCGATGCGTCCCTATCTCTATTTATTTGTTCGCCGATGCGTCCCTATCTCTTAATTTGTTCGCCGATGCGACCCTATCTCTATTGATTTGTTCGCCAATGCGTCCCTATCTCTATTGCTTTGTTCGCCGATGCGTCCCTATTTCTATTGATTTGTTCGCTGATGCGTCCCTATCTCTATTTATTTGTTCGCCGATGTGTCCCTATCTCTATTTATTTGTTCGCCGATGTGTCCCTATGTCTATTTATTTGTTCGCCGATGCGTCCCTTTCTCTATTGATTTGTTTGCGATGCGTCCCTATCTCTTGATTTGTTTGCGATGCGTCCCTATCTCTTGATTTGTTCGCCGATGCGTCCCTATCTCTATTGATTTGTTCGCCGATGCGTCCCTATCTCTATTCATTTGTTCGCCGATGCGTCCCTATCTCTATTTATTTATTTGCCAATGCGTCCTTATCTCTATTTGTTCGCCGATGCGTCCCTATCTCTATTTGTTCGCTGATACGTCCCTATCTCTATTTATTCGCCGATGCGTCTGTATTTCTATTGATTTGTTCGCCGATGTGTCCCTATCTCCATTTATTTGTTCGCCAATGCGTCCCTATCTCCATTTATTTGTTCGCCGATGCGTCCCTATCTCCATTTATTTGTTCGCCGATACAATACTATCTTTATTGATTTGTTCGTCGATGCGTCCCTATCTCTTTTGATTTGTTCCCCGATGCGTCCCTATTTCTATTGATTTGTTCGCCGATGCGTCCCTATCTCTATTGATTTGTTCGCCGATGCGTCCCTATCTCTATTTGTTTGGTCGCCGAAGCGTCCCTTTCTCTATTTATTTGTTCGACGATGGGTCCCTATCTCTATTTATTTGTTCACTGATGCGTTCCTATGTCTATTTATTTGTTCGCCGATGCGTCCCTATCTCTATTTATTTGTTCGCCGATGCGTCCCTATCTCTTGATTTGTTCGCCGATGCGTCCCTATCTCTATTGCTTTGTTCGCCGATGCGTCCCTATCTCTATTAATTTGTTCGCTTATGCGTCCCTATCTCTATTTATTTGTTCGCCGATGTGTCCCTATCTCCATTTATTTGTTCGCCGATGCGTCCCTATCTCCATTTATTTGTTCGTCGATGCGTCCCTACTTCTATTGATTTGTTCGCCGATGCGTCCCTATCTCCATTTATTTGTTCGCCGATGCGTCCCTATCTCCATTTATTTGTTCGCCGATGCGTCCCTATCTCCATTTATTTGTTCGCCGATGCAATACTATCTTTATTGATTTGTTCGTCGATGCGTCCCTATTTCTATTGATTTGTTCGCCGATGCGTCCCTATCTCTATTGATTTGTTCGCCGATGCGTCCCTATCTCTATTTGTTTGGTCGCCGAAGCGTCCCTATCTCTATTTATTTGTTCGACGATGGGTCCCTATCTCTATTTATTTGTTCACTGATGCGTTCCTATCTCTATTTATTTGTTCGCCGATGTGTCCCTATCTCAATTTATTTGTTCGCCGATGCGTCCCTATCTCCATTTATTTGTTCGCCGATGCGTCCCTACCTCCATTTATTTGTTCGCCGATGCGTCCCTATCTCCATTTTTTTGTTCGCCGATGCGTCCCTATCTCCATTTATTTGTTCGCCGATGCGTCCCTTACTCCATTTATTTGTTCGCCGATGCAATACTATCTTTATTGATTTGTTCGACGATGCGTCCCTATCTCTATTGATTTGTTCGCCGATGCGTCCCTATCTCTATTTATTTGTTTGCCGATGGGTCCCTATCTCTATTTATTTGTTCACTGATGCGTTCCTATGTCTATTTACTTGTTCGCCGATGCGTCCCTATCTCTATTTATTTGTTCGCCGATGCGTCCCTATCTCTTAATTTGTTCGCCGATGCGACCCTATCTCTATTGATTTGTTCGCCGATGCATCCCTATCTCTATTGCTTTGTTCGCCGATGCGTCCCTATCTCTATTGATTTGTTCGCTGATGCGTCCCTATCTCTATTTATTTGTTCGCCGATGTGTCCCTACCTCCATTTATTTGTTCGCCGGTGCTTCCCTATCTCCATTTATTTGTTCGCCGATGCGTCCCTATCTCTATTTATTTGTTTGCCGATGCGTCTCTATCTCTATTTATTTGTTCGCCGATGCGTCCCTATCTCTATTTATTTGTTCGCCGATGTGTCCCTATGTCTATTTATTTGTTCGCCGATGCGTCCCTATCTCTTGATTTGTTCGCCGATGCGTCCCTATCTCTTGATTTGTTCGCCGATGCGTCCCTGTCTCTATTAATTTATTCGCTTATGCGTCCCTATCTCAATTTATTTGTTCGCCGATGCGTCCCTATCTCTATTGATTTGTTCGCCGATGCGTCCCTATCTCTATTTATTTGTTCGTCGATGCGTCCCTATCTCTATTTATTTGTTTGCCGATGGGTCCCTATCTCTATTTATTTGTTCACTGATGCATTCCTATGTCTATTTATTTGTTCGCCGATGCGTCCCTATCTCTATTCATTTGTTCGCCGATGCGTCCCTATCTCTATTTATTTATTTGCCAATGCGTCCTTATCTCTATTTGTTCGCCGATGCGTCCCTATCTCTATTTGTTCGCTGATACGTCCCTATCTCTATTTATTCGCCGATGCGTCCGTATTTCTATTGATTTGTTCGCCGATGTGTCCCTATCTCCATTTATTTGTTCGCCAATGCGTCCCTATCTCCATTTATTTGTTCGCCGATGCGTCCCTATCTCCATTTATTTGTTCGCCGATGCAATACTATCTTTATTGATTTGTTCGTCGATGCGTTACTATCTTTATTGATTTGTTCCCCGATGCGTCCCTATCTCTATTGCTTTGTTCGCCGATGCGTCCCTATCACTATTGATTTGTTCGCCAATGTGTCCCTATCTTTATTTTTTTGGTCGCCGATATGTCCCTTTCTCCATTTATTTGTTCGACGATGGGTCCCTATCTCTATTTATTTGTTCACTGATGCGTTCCTATGTCTATTTATTTTTTCGCCGATGCGTCCCTATCTCTTGATTTGTTCGCCGATGCGTCCCTATCTCTTGATTTGTTCGCCGATGCGTCCCTATCTCTATTGATTTGTTCGCCGATGCGTCCCTATCTCTATTGCTTTGTTCGCCGATGCGTCCCTATCTCCATTTATTTGTTCGCCGATGCGTCCCTATCTCCATTTATTTGTTCGCCGATGCAATACTATCTTTATTGATTTGTTCGTCGATGCGTCCCTATTTCTATTGATTTGTTCGCCGATGCGTCCCTATCTCTATTGATTTGTTCGCCGATGCGTCCCTATCTCTATTTGTTTGGTCGCAGAAGCGTCCCTATCTCTATTTATTTGTTCGACGATGGGTCCCTATCTCTATTTATTTGTTCACTGATGCGTTCCTATGTCTATTTATTTGTTCGCCGATGCGTCCCTATCTCTATTTATTTGTTCGCCGATGCGTCCCTATCTCTAATTATTTGTTCGCCGATGCGTCCCTATCTCTTGATTTGTTCGCCGATGCGTCCCTATCTCTATTGATTTTTTCTCCGATGCGTCCCTGTCTCTATTAATTTATTCGCTTATGCGTCCCTATCTCTATTTATTTGTTCGCCGATGTGTCCCTATCTCAATTTATTTGTTCGCCGATGCGTCCCTATCTCCATTTATTTGTTCGCCAATGCGTCCCTTTCTCCATTTATTTGTTCGCCGATGCGTCCCTATCTCCATTTATTTGTTCGCTGATGCGTCCCTATCTCCATTTATTTGTTCGCCGATGCAATACTATCTTTATTGATTTGTTCGTCGATGCGTCCCTATCTCTATTGATTTGTTCCCCGATGCGTCCCTATCTCTATTGATTTGTTCGCTGATGCCTTCCTATCTCTATTTATTTGTTCGTCGATGCGTCCCTATCTCTATTCATTTGTTTGCCGATGGGTCCCTATCTCTATTTATTTGTTCACTGATGCGTTCCTATGTCTATTTATTTGTTCGTCGATGCGTCCCTATCTCTATTTATTTGTTCGCCGATGCGTCCCTATCTCTTAATTTGTTCGCCGATGCGACCCTATCTCTATTGATTTGTTCGCCAATGCGTCCCTATCTCTATTGCTTTGTTCGCCGATGCGTCCCTATTTCTATTGATTTGTTCGCTGATGCGTCCCTATCTCTATTTATTTGTTCGCCGATGTGTCCCTATCTCTATTTATTTGTTCGCCGATGTGTCCCTATGTCTATTTATTTGTTCGCCGATGCGTCCCTTTCTCTATTGATTTGTTTGCGATGCGTCCCTATCTCTTGATTTGTTTGCGATGCGTCCCTATCTCTTGATTTGTTCGCCGATGCGTCCCTATCTCTATTGATTTGTTCGCCGATGCGTCCCTATCTCTATTCATTTGTTCGCCGATGCGTCCCTATCTCTATTTATTTATTTGCCAATGCGTCCTTATCTCTATTTGTTCGCCGATGCGTCCCTATCTCTATTTGTTCGCTGATACGTCCCTATCTCTATTTATTCGCCGATGCGTCCGTATTTCTATTGATTTGTTCGCCGATGTGTCCCTATCTCCATTTATTTGTTCGCCAATGCGTCCCTGTCTCCATTTATTTGTTCGCCGATGCGTCCCTATCTCCATTTATTTGTTCGCCGATGCAATACTATCTTTATTGATTTGTTCGTCGATGCGTCCCTATCTCTTTTGATTTGTTCCCCGATGCGTCCCTATTTCTATTGATTTGTTCGCCGATGCGTCCCTATCTCTATTGATTTGTTCGCCGATGCGTCCCTATCTCTATTTGTTTGGTCGCCGAAGCGTCCCTTTCTCTATTTATTTGTTCGACGATGGGTCCCTATCTCTATTTATTTGTTCACTGATGCGTTCCTATGTCTATTTATTTGTTCGCCGATGCGTCCCTATCTCTATTTATTTGTTCGCCGATGCGTCCCTATCTCTTGATTTGTTCGCCGATGCGTCCCTATCTCTATTGCTTTGTTCGCCGATGCGTCCCTATCTCTATTAATTTGTTCGCTTATGCGTCCCTATCTCTATTTATTTGTTCGCCGATGTGTCCCTATCTCCATTTATTTGTTCGCCGATGCGTCCCTATCTCCATTTATTTGTTCGTCGATGCGTCCCTACTTCTATTGATTTGTTCGACGATGCGTCCCTATCTCCATTTATTTGTTCGCCGATGCGTCCCTATCTCCATTTATTTGTTCGCCGATGCGTCCCTATCTCCATTTATTTGTTCGCCGATGCAATACTATCTTTATTGATTTGTTCGTCGATGCGTCCCTATTTCTATTGATTTGTTCGCCGATGCGTCCCTATCTCTATTGATTTGTTCGCCGATGCGTCCCTATCTCTATTTGTTTGGTCGCCGAAGCGTCCCTATCTCTATTTATTTGTTCGACGATGGGTCCCTATCTCTATTTATTTGTTCACTGATGCGTTCCTATGTCTATTTATTTGTTCGCGGATGCGTCCCTATCTCTATTTATTTGTTCGCCGATGCGTCCCTATCTCTAATTATTTGTTCGCCGATGCGTCCCTATCTCTTGATTTGTTCGCCGATGCGTCCCTGTCTCTATTAATTTATTCGCTTATGCGTCCCTATCTCTATTTATTTGTTCGCCGATGTGTCCCTATCTCAATTTATTTGTTCGCCGATGCGTCCCTATCTCCATTTATTTGTTCGCCGATGCGTCCCTACCTCCATTTATTTGTTCGCCGATGCGTCCCTATCTCCATTTTTTTGTTCGCCGATGCGTCCCTATCTCCATTTATTTGTTCGCCGATGCGTCCCTTACTCCATTTATTTGTTCGCCGATGCAATACTATCTTTATTGATTTGTTCGTCGATGCGTCCCTATCTCTATTTATTTGTTCACTGATGCGTTCCTATGTCTATTTATTTGTTCGCCGATGCGTCCCTATCTCTATTTATTTGTTCGCCGATGCGTCCCTATCTCTTAATTTGTTCGCCGATGCGACCCTATCTCTATTGATTTGTTCGCCGATGCGTCCCTATCTCTATTGCTTTGTTCGCCGATACGTCCCTATCTCTATTGATTTGTTCGCTGATGCGTCCCTATCTCTATTTATTTGTTCGCCGATGTGTCCCTACCTCCATTTATTTGTTCGCCGGTGCTTCCCTTTCTCCATTTATTTGTTCGCCGATGCGTCCCTATCTCTATTTATTTGTTTGCCGATGCGTCTCTATCTCTATTTATTTGTTCGCCGATGCGTCCCTATCTCTATTTATTTGTTCGCCGATGTGTCCCTATGTCTATTTATTTGTTCGCCGATGCGTCCCTATCTCTTGATTTGTTCGCCGATGCGTCCCTATCTCTTGATTTTTTCGCCGATGCGTCCCTGTCTCTATTAATTTATTCGCTTATGCGTCCCTATCTCTATTTATTTGTTCGCCGATGCGTCCCTATCTCAATTTATTTGTTCGCCGATGCGTCCCTATCTCCATTTATTTGTTCGCCGATGCGTCCCTACCTCCATTTATTTGTTCGCCGATGCGTCCCTATCTCCATTTATTTGTTCGCCGATGCGTCCCTATCTCCATTTATTTGTTCGCCGATGCGTCCCTATCTTTATTGATTTGTTCGTCGATGCGTCCCTATTTCTATTGATTTGTTCGCCGATGCGTCCCTATCTCTATTGATTTGTTCGCCGATGCGTCCCTATCTCTATTTGTTTGGTCGCCGAAGCGTCCCTATCTCTATTTATTTGTTCGACGATGGGTCCCTATCTCTATTTATTTGTTCACTGATGCATTCCTATGTCTATTTATTTGTTCGCCGATGCGTCCCTATCTCTATTTATTTGTTCGCCGATGCGTCCCTATCTCTAATTATTTTATCGCCGATGCGTCCCTATCTCTTGATTTGTTCGCCGATGCGTCCCTATCTCTTTTGATTTGTTCCCCGATGCGTCCCTATTTCTATTGATTTGTTCGCCGATGCGTCCCTATCTCTATTGATTTGTTCGCCGATGCGTCCCTATCTCTATTTGTTTGGTCGCCGAAGCGTCCCTTTCTCTATTTATTTGTTCGACGATGGGTCCCTATCTCTATTTATTTGTTCACTGATGCGTTCCTATGTCTATTTATTTGTTCGCCGATGCGTCCCTATCTCTATTTATTTGTTCGCCGATGCGTCCCTATCTCTTGATTTGTTCGCCGATGCGTCCCTATCTCTATTGCTTTGTTCGCCGATGCGTCCCTATCTCTATTAATTTGTTCGCTTATGCGTCCCTATCTCTATTTATTTGTTCGCCGATGTGTCCCTATCTCCATTTATTTGTTCGCCGATGCGTCCCTATCTCCATTTATTTGTTCGTCGATGCGTCCCTACTTCTATTGATTTGTTCGCCGATGCGTCCCTATCTCCATTTATTTGTTCGCCGATGCGTCCCTATCTCCATTTATTTGTTCGCCGATGCTTCCCTATCTCCATTTATTTGTTCGCCGATGCAATACTATCTTTATTGATTTGTTCGTCGATGCGTCCCTATTTCTATTGATTTGTTCGCCGATGCGTCCCTATCTCTATTGATTTGTTCGCCGATGCGTCCCTATCTCTATTTGTTTGGTCGCCGAAGCGTCCCTATCTCTATTTATTTGTTCGACGATGGGTCCCTATCTCTATTTATTTGTTCACTGATGCGTTCCTATCTCTATTTATTTGTTCGCCGATGTGTCCCTATCTCAATTTATTTGTTCGCCGATGCGTCCCTATCTCCATTTATTTGTTCGCCGATGCGTCCCTACCTCCATTTATTTGTTCGCCGATGCGTCCCTATCTTTATTTTTTTGGTCGCCGATGCGTCCCTATCTCCATTTATTTGTTCGCCGATGCGTCCCTTACTCCATTTATTTGTTCGCCGATGCAATACTATCTTTATTGATTTGTTCGACGATGCGTCCCTATCTCTATTGATTTGTTCGCCGATGCGTCCCTATCTCTATTTATTTGTTTGCCGATGGGTCCCTATCTCTATTTATTTGTTCACTGATGCGTTCCTATGTCTATTTATTTGTTCGCCGATGCGTCCCTATCTCTATTTATTTGTTCGCCGATGCGTCCCTATCTCTTAATTTGTTCGCCGATGCGACCCTATCTCTATTGATTTGTTCGCCGATGCATCCCTATCTCTATTGCTTTGTTCGCCGATGCGTCCCTATCTCTATTGATTTGTTCGCTGATGCGTCCCTATCTCTATTTATTTGTTCGCCGATGTGTCCCTACCTCCATTTATTTGTTCGCCGGTGCTTCCCTATCTCCATTTATTTGTTCGCCGATGCGTCCCTATCTCTATTTATTTGTTTGCCGATGCGTCTCTATCTCTATTTATTTGTTCGCCGATGCGTCCCTATCTCTATTTATTTGTTCGCCGATGTGTCCCTATGTCTATTTATTTGTTCGCCGATGCGTCCCTATCTCTTGATTTGTTCGCCGATGCGTCCCTATCTCTTGATTTGTTCGCCGATGCGTCCCTGTCTCTATTAATTTATTCGCTTATGCGTCCCTATCTCAATTTATTTGTTCGCCGATGCGTCCCTATCTCTATTGATTTGTTCGCCGATGCGTCCCTATCTCTATTTATTTGTTCGTCGATGCGTCCCTATCTCTATTTATTTGTTTGCCGATGGGTCCCTATCTCTATTTATTTGTTCACTGATGCATTCCTATGTCTATTTATTTGTTCGCCGATGCGTCCCTATCTCTATTCATTTGTTCGCCGATGCGTCCCTATCTCTATTTATTTATTTGCCAATGCGTCCTTATCTCTATTTGTTCGCCGATGCGTCCCTATCTCTATTTGTTCGCTGATACGTCCCTATCTCTATTTATTCGCCGATGCGTCCGTATTTCTATTGATTTGTTCGCCGATGTGTCCCTATCTCCATTTATTTGTTCGCCAATGCGTCCCTATCTCCATTTATTTGTTCGCCGATGCGTCCCTATCTCCATTTATTTGTTCGCCGATGCAATACTATCTTTATTGATTTGTTCGTCGATGCGTTACTATCTTTATTGATTTGTTCCCCGATGCGTCCCTATCTCTATTGCTTTGTTCGCCGATGCGTCCCTATCACTATTGATTTGTTCGCCAATGTGTCCCTATCTTTATTTTTTTGGTCGCCGATATGTCCCTTTCTCCATTTATTTGTTCGACGATGGGTCCCTATCTCTATTTATTTGTTCACTGATGCGTTCCTATGTCTATTTATTTTTTCGCCGATGCGTCCCTATCTCTTGATTTGTTCGCCGATGCGTCCCTATCTCTTGATTTGTTCGCCGATGCGTCCCTATCTCTATTGATTTGTTCGCCGATGCGTCCCTATCTCTATTGCTTTGTTCGCCGATGCGTCCCTATCTCCATTTATTTGTTCGCCGATGCGTCCCTATCTCCATTTATTTGTTCGCCGATGCAATACTATCTTTATTGATTTGTTCGTCGATGCGTCCCTATTTCTATTGATTTGTTCGCCGATGCGTCCCTATCTCTATTGATTTGTTCGCCGATGCGTCCCTATCTCTATTTGTTTGGTCGCAGAAGCGTCCCTATCTCTATTTATTTGTTCGACGATGGGTCCCTATCTCTATTTATTTGTTCACTGATGCGTTCCTATGTCTATTTATTTGTTCGCCGATGCGTCCCTATCTCTATTTATTTGTTCGCCGATGCGTCCCTATCTCTAATTATTTGTTCGCCGATGCGTCCCTATCTCTTGATTTGTTCGCCGATGCGTCCCTATCTCTATTGATTTTTTCTCCGATGCGTCCCTGTCTCTATTAATTTATTCGCTTATGCGTCCCTATCTCTATTTATTTGTTCGCCGATGTGTCCCTATCTCAATTTATTTGTTCGCCGATGCGTCCCTATCTCCATTTATTTGTTCGCCAATGCGTCCCTTTCTCCATTTATTTGTTCGCCGATGCGTCCCTATCTCCATTTATTTGTTCGCTGATGCGTCCCTATCTCCATTTATTTGTTCGCCGATGCAATACTATCTTTATTGATTTGTTCGTCGATGCGTCCCTATCTCTATTGATTTGTTCCCCGATGCGTCCCTATCTCTATTGATTTGTTCGCCGATGCCTTCCTATCTCTATTTATTTGTTCGTCGATGCGTCCCTATCTCTATTCATTTGTTTGCCGATGGGTCCCTATCTCTATTTATTTGTTCACTGATGCGTTCCTATGTCTATTTATTTGTTCGTCGATGCGTCCCTATCTCTATTTATTTGTTCGCCGATGCGTCCCTATCTCTTAATTTGTTCGCCGATGCGACCCTATCTCTATTGATTTGTTCGCCAATGCGTCCCTATCTCTATTGCTTTGTTCGCCGATGCGTCCCTATTTCTATTGATTTGTTCGCTGATGCGTCCCTATCTCTATTTATTTGTTCGCCGATGTGTCCCTATCTCTATTTATTTGTTCGCCGATGTGTCCCTATGTCTATTTATTTGTTCGCCGATGCGTCCCTTTCTCTATTGATTTGTTTGCGATGCGTCCCTATCTCTTGATTTGTTTGCGATGCGTCCCTATCTCTTGATTTGTTCGCCGATGCGTCCCTATCTCTATTGATTTGTTCGCCGATGCGTCCCTATCTCTATTCATTTGTTCGCCGATGCGTCCCTATCTCTATTTATTTATTTGCCAATGCGTCCTTATCTCTATTTGTTCGCCGATGCGTCCCTATCTCTATTTGTTCGCTGATACGTCCCTATCTCTATTTATTCGCCGATGCGTCCGTATTTCTATTGATTTGTTCGCCGATGTGTCCCTATCTCCATTTATTTGTTCGCCAATGCGTCCCTGTCTCCATTTATTTGTTCGCCGATGCGTCCCTATCTCCATTTATTTGTTCGCCGATGCAATACTATCTTTATTGATTTGTTCGTCGATGCGTCCCTATCTCTTTTGATTTGTTCCCCGATGCGTCCCTATTTCTATTGATTTGTTCGCCGATGCGTCCCTATCTCTATTGATTTGTTCGCCGATGCGTCCCTATCTCTATTTGTTTGGTCGCCGAAGCGTCCCTTTCTCTATTTATTTGTTCGACGATGGGTCCCTATCTCTATTTATTTGTTCACTAATGCGTTCCTATGTCTATTTATTTGTTCGCCGATGCGTCCCTATCTCTATTTATTTGTTCGCCGATGCGTCCCTATCTCTTGATTTGTTCGCCGATGCGTCCCTATCTCTATTGCTTTGTTCGCCGATGCGTCCCTATCTCTATTAATTTGTTCGCTTATGCGTCCCTATCTCTATTTATTTGTTCGCCGATGTGTCCCTATCTCCATTTATTTGTTCGCCGATGCGTCCCTATCTCCATTTATTTGTTCGTCGATGCGTCCCTACTTCTATTGATTTGTTCGACGATGCGTCCCTATCTCCATTTATTTGTTCGCCGATGCGTCCCTATCTCCATTTATTTGTTCGCCGATGCGTCCCTATCTCCATTTATTTGTTCGCCGATGCAATACTATCTTTATTGATTTGTTCGTCGATGCGTCCCTATTTCTATTGATTTGTTCGCCGATGCGTCCCTATCTCTATTGATTTGTTCGCCGATGCGTCCCTATCTCTATTTGTTTGGTCGCCGAAGCGTCCCTATCTCTATTTATTTGTTCGACGATGGGTCCCTATCTCTATTTATTTGTTCACTGATGCGTTCCTATGTCTATTTATTTGTTCGCGGATGCGTCCCTATCTCTATTTATTTGTTCGCCGATGCGTCCCTATCTCTAATTATTTGTTCGCCGATGCGTCCCTATCTCTTGATTTGTTCGCCGATGCGTCCCTGTCTCTATTAATTTATTCGCTTATGCGTCCCTATCTCTATTTATTTGTTCGCCGATGTGTCCCTATCTCAATTTATTTGTTCGCCGATGCGTCCCTATCTCCATTTATTTGTTCGCCGATGCGTCCCTACCTCCATTTATTTGTTCGCCGATGCGTCCCTATCTCCATTTTTTTGTTCGCCGATGCGTCCCTATCTCCATTTATTTGTTCGCCGATGCGTCCCTTACTCCATTTATTTGTTCGCCGATGCAATACTATCTTTATTGATTTGTTCGTCGATGCGTCCCTATCTCTATTTATTTGTTCACTGATGCGTTCCTATGTCTATTTATTTGTTCGCCGATGCGTCCCTATCTCTATTTATTTGTTCGCCGATGCGTCCCTATCTCTTAATTTGTTCGCCGATGCGACCCTATCTCTATTGATTTGTTCGCCGATGCGTCCCTATCTCTATTGCTTTGTTCGCCGATACGTCCCTATCTCTATTGATTTGTTCGCCGATGTGTCCCTACCTCCATTTATTTGTTCGCCGGTGCTTCCCTATCTCCATTTATTTGTTCGCCGATGCGTCCCTATCTCTATTTATTTGTTTGCCGATGCGTCTCTATCTCTATTTATTTGTTCGCCGATGCGTCCCTATCTCTATTTATTTGTTCGCCGATGTGTCCCTATGTCTATTTATTTGTTCGCCGATGCGTCCCTATCTCTTGATTTGTTCGCCGATGCGTCCCTATCTCTTGATTTTTTCGCCGATGCATCCCTGTCTCTATTAATTTATTCGCTTATGCGTCCCTATCTCTATTTATTTGTTCGCCGATGCGTCCCTATCTCAATTTATTTGTTCGCCGATGCGTCCCTATCTCCATTTATTTGTTCGCCGATGCGTCCCTACCTCCATTTATTTGTTCGCCGATGCGTCCCTATCTCCATTTATTTGTTCGCCGATGCGTCCCTATCTCCATTTATTTGTTCGCCGATGCGTCCCTATCTCCATTTATTTGTTCGCCGATGCAATACTATCTTTATTGATTTGTTCGTCGATGCGTCCCTATTTCTATTGATTTGTTCGCCGATGCGTCCCTATCTCTATTTGTTTGGTCGCCGAAGCGTCCCTATCTCTATTTATTTGTTCGACGATGGGTCCCTATCTCTATTTATTTGTTCACTGATGCATTCCTATGTCTATTTATTTGTTCGCCGATGCGTCCCTATCTCTATTTATTTGTTCGCCGATGCGTCCCTATCTCTAATTATTTTATCGCCGATGCGTCCCTATCTCTTGATTTGTTCGCCGATGCGTCCCTATCTCTATTGATTTTTTCGCCGATGCGTCCCTATCTCTATTAATTTATTCGCTTATGCGTCCCTATCTCTATTTATTTGTTCGCCGATGTGTCCCTATCTTAATTTATTTGTTCGCCGATGCGTCCCTATCTCCATTTATTTGTTCGCCGATGTGTCCCTATCTCAATTTATTTGTTCGCCGATGCGTCCCTATCTCCATTTATTTGTTCGCCGATGCGTCCCTACCTCCATTTATTTGTTCGCCGATGCGTCCCTATCTCCATTTATTTGTTCGCCGATGCGTCCCTATCTCCATTTATTTGTTCGCCGATGCGTCCCTATCTCCATTTATTTGTTCACCGATGCAATACTATCTTTATTGATTTGTTCGTCGATGCGTCCCTATCTCTATTGATTTGTTCCCCGATGCAGCCCAATCTCTATTGATTTGTTCGCCGATGCGTCCCTATCTCTATTTATTTGTTCGTGGATGCGTCCCTATCTCTATTTATTTGTTCGTCGATGCGTCCCTATCTCTATTTATTTGTTCGCCGATGTGTCCCTATGTCTATTTATTTGTTCGCCGATGCGTCCCTATCTCTATTGATTTGTTTGCGATGCGTCCCTATCTCTTGATTTGTTTGCGATGCGTCCCTATCTCTTGATTTGTTCGCCGATGCGTCCCTATCTCTATTGATTTGTTCGCCGATGCGTCCCTATCTCTATTCATTTGTTCGCCGATGCGTCCCTATCTCTATTTATTTATTTGCCAATGCGTCCTTATCTCTATTTGTTCGCCGATGCGTCCCTATCTCTATTTGTTCGCTGATGCGTCCCTATCTCTATTTATTCGCCGATGCGTCCCTATTTCTATTGATTTGTTCGCCGATGTGTCCCTATCTCCATTTATTTGTTCGCCGATGCGTCCCTATCTCCATTTATTTGTTCGCCGATGCGTCCCTATCTCCATTTATTTATTCGCCGATGCGTTACTATCTCCATTTATTTGTTCGCCGATGCGTCCCTATCTCCATTTATTTGTTCGCCGATGCGTCCCTACCTCTATTGATTTGTTCGCCGATGCGTCCCTATCTCTTGATTTGTTCGCCGATGCGTCCCTATCTCTTGATTTTTTCGCCGATGCGTCCCTGTCTCTATTAATTTATTCGCTTATGCGTCCCTATCTCTATTTATTTGTTCGCCGATGCGTCCCTATCTCAATTTATTTGTTCGCCGATGCGTCCCTATCTCCATTTATTTGTTCGCCGATGCGTCCCTACCTCCATTTATTTGTTCGCCGATGCGTCCCTATCTCCATTTATTTGTTCGCCGATGCGTCCCTATCTCCATTTATTTGTTCGCCGATGCGTCCCTATCTCCATTTATTTGTTCGCCGATGCAATACTATCTTTATTGATTTGTTCGTCGATGCGTCCATATTTCTATTGATTTGTTCGCCGATGCGTCCCTATCTCTATTTGTTTGGTCGCCGAAGCGTCCCTATCTCTATTTATTTGTTCGACGATGGGTCCCTATCTCTATTTATTTGTTCACTGATGCATTCCTATGTCTATTTATTTGTTCGCCGATGCGTCCCTATCTCTATTTATTTGTTCGCCGATGCGTCCCTATCTCTAATTATTTTATCGCCGATGCGTCCCTATCTCTTGATTTGTTCGCCGATGCGTCCCTATCTCTATTGATTTTTTCGCCGATGCGTCCCTATCTCTATTAATTTATTCGCTTATGCGTCCCTATCTCTATTTATTTGTTCGCCGATGTGTCCCTATCTCAATTTATTTGTTCGCCGATGCGTCCCTATCTCCATTTATTTGTTCGCCGATGCGTCCCTATCTCAATTTATTTGTTCGCCGATGCGTCCCTATCTCCATTTATTTGTTCGCCGATGCGTCCCTACCTCCATTTATTTGTTCGCCGATGCGTCCCTATCTCCATTTATTTGTTCGCCGATGCGTCCCTATCTCCATTTATTTGTTCGCCGATGCGTCCCTATCTCCATTTATTTGTTCACCGATGCAATACTATCTTTATTGATTTGTTCGTCGATGCGTCCCTATCTCTATTGATTTGTTCCCCGATGCAGCCCAATCTCTATTGATTTGTTCGCCGATGCGTCCCTATCTCTATTTATTTGTTCGTCGATGCGTCCCTATCTCTATTTATTTGTTCGTCGATGCGTCCCTATCTCTATTTATTTGTTCGCCGATGTGTCCCTATGTCTATTTATTTGTTCGCCGATGCGTCCCTATCTCTATTGATTTGTTTGCGATGCGTCCCTATCTCTTGATTTGTTTGCGATGCGTCCCTATCTCTTGATTTGTTCGCCGATGCGTCCCTATCTCTATTGATTTGTTCGCCGATGCGTCCCTATCTCTATTCATTTGTTCGCCGATGCGTCCCTATCTCTATTTATTTATTTGCCAATGCGTCCTTATCTCTATTTGTTCGCCGATGCGTCCCTATCTCTATTTGTTCGCTGATGCGTCCCTATCTCTATTTATTCGCCGATGCGTCCCTATTTCTATTGATTTGTTCGCCGATGTGTCCCTATCTCCATTTATTTGTTCGCCGATGCGTCCCTATCTCCATTTATTTGTTCGCCGATGCGTCCCTATCTCCATTTATTTATTCGCCGATGCGTTACTATCTCCATTTATTTGTTCGCCGATGCGTCCCTATCTCCATTTATTTGTTCGCCGATGCGTCCCTACCTCTATTGATTTGTTCGCCGATGCGTCCCTATCTCTTGATTTGTTCGCCGATGCGTCCCTATCTCTTGATTTTTTCGCCGATGCGTCCCTGTCTCTATTAATTTATTCGCTTATGCGTCCCTATCTCTATTTATTTGTTCGCCGATGCGTCCCTATCTCAATTTATTTGTTCGCCGATGCGTCCCTATCTCCATTTATTTGTTCGCCGATGCGTCCCTACCTCCATTTATTTGTTCGCCGATGCGTCCCTATCTCCATTTATTTGTTCGCCGATGCGTCCCTATCTCCATTTATTTGTTCGCCGATGCGTCCCTATCTCCATTTATTTGTTCGCCGATGCAATACTATCTTTATTGATTTGTTCGTCGATGCGTCCATATTTCTATTGATTTGTTCGCCGATGCGTCCCTATCTCTATTTGTTTGGTCGCCGAAGCGTCCCTATCTCTATTTATTTGTTCGACGATGGGTCCCTATCTCTATTTATTTGTTCACTGATGCATTCCTATGTCTATTTATTTGTTCGCCGATGCGTCCCTATCTCTATTTATTTGTTCGCCGATGCGTCCCTATCTCTAATTATTTTATCGCCGATGCGTCCCTATCTCTTGATTTGTTCGCCGATGCGTCCCTATCTCTATTGATTTTTTCGCCGATGCGTCCCTATCTCTATTAATTTATTCGCTTATGCGTCCCTATCTCTATTTATTTGTTCGCCGATGTGTCCCTATCTCAATTTATTTGTTCGCCGATGCGTCCCTATCTCCATTTATTTGTTCGCCGATGCGTCCCTATCTCAATTTATTTGTTCGCCGATGCGTCCCTATCTCCATTTATTTGTTCGCCGATGCGTCCCTACCTCCATTTATTTGTTCGCCGATGCGTCCCTATCTCCATTTATTTGTTCGCCGATGCGTCCCTATCTCCATTTATTTGTTCGCCGATGCGTCCCTATCTCCATTTATTTGTTCACCGATGCAATACTATCTTTATTGATTTGTTCGTCGATGCGTCCCTATCTCTATTGATTTGTTCCCCGATGCAGCCCAATCTCTATTGATTTGTTCGCCGATGCGTCCCTATCTCTATTTATTTGTTCGTCGATGCGTCCCTATCTCTATTTATTTGTTCGTCGATGCGTCCCTATCTCTATTTATTTGTTCGCCGATGTGTCCCTATGTCTATTTATTTGTTCGCCGATGCGTCCCTATCTCTATTGATTTGTTTGCGATGCGTCCCTATCTCTTGATTTGTTTGCGATGCGTCCCTATCTCTTGATTTGTTCGCCGATGCGTCCCTATCTCTATTGATTTGTTCGCCGATGCGTCCCTATCTCTATTCATTTGTTCGCCGATGCGTCCCTATCTCTATTTATTTATTTGCCAATGCGTCCTTATCTCTATTTGTTCGCCGATGCGTCCCTATCTCTATTTGTTCGCTGATGCGTCCCTATCTCTATTTATTCGCCGATGCGTCCCTATTTCTATTGATTTGTTCGCCGATGTGTCCCTATCTCCATTTATTTGTTCGCCGATGCGTCCCTATCTCCATTTATTTGTTCGCCGATGCGTCCCTATCTCCATTTATTTATTCGCAGATGCGTTACTATCTCCATTTATTTGTTCGCCGATGCGTCCCTATCTCCATTTATTTGTTCGCCGATGCGTCCCTACCTCTATTGATTTGTTCGCCGATGCGTCCCTATCTCCATTTATTTGTTCGCCGATGCGTCCCTATCTCTTGATTTGTTCGCCGATGCGACCCTATCTCTTGATTTGTTCGCCGATGCGACCCTATCTCTATTGATTTGTTCGCCGATGCGTCCCTATCTCTATTGCTTTGTTCGCCGATGCGTCCCTATCTCTATTGATTTGTTCGCTGATGCGTCCCTATCTCTATTTATTTGTTCGCCGATGTGTCCCTATCTCCATTTATTTGTTCGCCAATGCATCCCTATCTCCATTTATTTGTTCGCCGATGCGTCCCTATCTCTATTTATTTGTTTGCCGATGCGTCTCTATCTCTATTTATTTGTTCGCCGATGCGTCCCTATCTCTATTTATTTGTTCGCCGATGCGTCCCTATCTCTATGGATTTGTTCGCAGATGCGTCAATACCTCTATTGATTTGTTCGCCGATGCGTCCCTATCTCTATTGATTTGTTCGCCGATGCGTCCCTATCTCTATTTATTTGTTCGCCGATGCGTCCCTATCTCTATTTATTTGTTCGCCGATGCGTCCCTATCTCTATTGATTTATTCGCTGATGCGTCCCTATCTCTATTTATTTGTTCGCCGATGCGTCCCTATCTCCATTCATTTGTTCGCCGATGCGTCCCTATCTCCATTTATTTGTTCGCCGATGAGTCCCTATCTCCATTGATTTGTTCGCCGATGCGTCTCTATCTCTATTTATTTGTTCGCCGATGGGTCTCTATCTCTATTGATGTGTTCGCCGATGCGTCCCTATCTCTATTGATTTGTTCGCCGATGCGTCCCTACCTCTATTGATTTGTTCGCCGATGCGTCCCTATCTCCATTTATTTGTTCGACGTTTGGTCCCTATCTCTATTTATTTGTTCACTGATGCGTTCCTATGTCTATTTATTTGTTCGCCGATGCGTCCCTATCTCTAATTATTTGTTCGCCGATGCGTCCCTATCTCTTGATTTGTTCGCCGATGCGTCCCTATCTCTATTGATTTTTTCGCCGATGCGTCCCTATCTCTATTGCTTTGTTCGCCGATGCGTCCCTATCTCTATTAATTTATTTGCTTATGCGTCCCATTCTCTATTTATTTGTTCGCCGATATGTCCCTATCTCCATTTATTTCTTCGCTGATGCGTCCCTATCTCCATTTATTTGTTCGCCGATGCGCTACTATCTTTATTGATGTGTTCGCCAATGCGTCCCTTTCTCTATTTATCTGTTCGCCGATGCGTTCTTATCTCTATTTATTTGTTCGCCGATGCGTCCCTTTCTCTATTTATATGTTCGCCGATGCGTTCTTATCTCTATTTATTTGTTCGCCGAAACGTCCCTCTCTATTTATTTGTTCGCCGATGCGTCCCTATCTCTATGGATTTGTTCGCAGATGCGTCAATACCTCTATTGATTTGTTCGCCGATGCGTCCCTATCTCTATTAATTTGTTCGCCGATGCGTCCCTATCTATATTTATTTGTTCGCCGATGCGTCCCTATCTCTATTGATTTGTTCGCCGATATGTCCCTTTCTCCATTTATTTGTTCGCCGATGCGTTCCTATCTCAATTTATCTGTTCGCCGATACGTTGTTATCTCTATTTATTTGTACGCGGAAACGTCCCTCTCTATTTATTTGTTCGCCGATGCGTCCCTATTTCTATTTATTTGTTCGCGGATGCGTCCCTATCTCTATGGATTTGTTCGCCAATGCGTCAATACCTCTATTGATTTGTTCGCCGATGCGTCCCTATCTCTATTGATTTGTTCGCCGATGCGTCCCTATCTCTATTGATTTGTTCGCCGATGCGTCATTATCTCTGTTGATTTGTTCGCCGATGCGTCCCTATCTCTATTGATTTGTTCGCCGATGTGTCCCTATGTCTATTTATTTGTTTGCCGATGCGTCCCTATCTCTATTGATTTGTTTGCGATGCGTCCCTATCTCTTGATTTGTTTGCGATGCGTCCCTATCTCTTGATTTGTTCGCCGATGCGTCCCTATCTCTATTCATTTGTTCGCCGATGCGTCCCTATCTCTATTTATTTATTTGCCAATGCGTCCTTATCTCTATTTGTTCGCCGATGCGTCCCTATCTCTATTTGTTCGCTGATGCGTCCCTATCTCTATTTATTCGCCGATGCGTCCCTATTTCTATTGATTTGTTTACCGATGCTTCCCTATCTCCATTTATTTGTTCGCCGATGCGTCCCTATCTCCATTTATTTATTCGCCGATGCGTTACTATCTTTATTGATTCGTTTACCGATGCGTCCCTATCTCTATTGCTTTGTTCGCCGATGCGTCGCTATCACTATTGATTTTTTCGCCAATGTGTCCCTATCTTTATTTTTTTGGTCGCCGATATGTCTTTTTCTCCATTTATTTGTTCGACGATGGGTCCCTATCTCTATTTATTTGTTCACTGATGCGTTCCTATGTCTATTTATTTGTTCGCCGATGCGTCCCTATCTCTATTTATTTTTTCGCCGATGCGTCCCTATCTCTTGATTTGTTCGCCGATGCGTCCCTATCTCTATTTATTTGTTCGCCGATGCGTCCCTATCTCTATTGCTTTGTTCGCCGATGCGTCCCTATCTCCATTTATTTGTTCGCCGATGCGTCCCTATCTCCATTTATTTGTTCGCCGATGCAATACTATCTTTATTGATTTGTTCGTCGATGCGTCCCTATTTCTATTGATTTGTTCGCCGATGCGTCCCTATCTCTATTTATTTGTTCGACGATGGGTCCCTATCTCTATTTATTTGTTCACTGATGCGTTCCTATGTCTATTTATTTGTTCGTCGATGCGTCCCTATCTCTATTTATTTGTTCGCCGATGCGTCCCTATCTCTATTTGTTTGGTCGCCGAAGCATCCCTATCTCTATTTATTTGTTCGACGATGGGTCCCTATCTCTATTTATTTGTTCACTGATGCGTTCCTATGTCTATTTATTTGTTCGCCGATGCGTCCCTATCTCTATTTATTTGTTCGCCGATGCGTCCCTATCTCTAATTATTTGTTCGCCGATGCGTCCCTATCTCCATTTATTTGTTCGCCGATGCGTCCCTATCTCCATTTATTTGTTCGCCGATGCAATACTATCTTTATTGATTTGTTCGTCGATGCGTCCCTATCTCTATTAATTTGTTCCCCGATGCGTCCCTATCTCTATTGATTTGTTCGCCGATGCCTTCCTATCTCTATTTAATTGTTCGTCGATGCGTCCCTATCCCTATTTATTTGTTTGCCGATGGGTCCCTATCTCTACTTATTTGTTCACTGATGCGTTCCTATGTCTATTTATTTGTTCGTCGATGCGTCCCTATCTCTATTTATTTGTTCGCCGATGCGTCCCTATCTCTTAATTTGTTCGCCGATGCGTCCCTATCTCTATTGATTTGTTCACCGATACGTCCCTATCTCTATTGATTTGTTCGCCGATGCGTCCCTATCTTTATTTATTTGTTCGCCGATGCGTCCCTATCTCTATTTATTTGTTCGCCGATGGGTCCCTATCTCTATTAATTTGTTCGCTTATGCGTCCCTATCTCTATTTATTTGTTCGCCGATGCGTCCCTATCTCCATTTATTTGTTCGCCGATGCGTCCCTATCTCTATTTATTTTTTCGCCGATGCGTCCCTATCTCTTGATTTGTTTGCCGATGTGTCCCTATCTCTATTGATTTGTTCGCCGATGCGTCCCTATCTCCATTTATTTGTTCGCCGATGCGTCCCTATCTCCATTTATTTGTTCGCCGATGCAATACTATCTTTATTGATTTGTTCGTCGATGCGTCCCTATTTCTATTGATTTGTTCGCCGATGCGTCCCTATCTCTATTGATTTGTTCGCCGATGCGTCCCTATCTCTATTTGTTTGGTCGCCGAAGCGTCCCTATCTCTATTTATTTGTTCAACGATGGGTCCCTATCTCTATTTATTTGTTCACTGATGCGTTCCTATGTCTATTTATTTGTTCGCCGATGCGTCCCTATTTCTATTTATTTGTTCGCCGATGCGTCCCTATCTCTAATTATTTGTTCGCCGATGCGTCCCTATCTCCATTTATTTGTTCGCTGATGCGTCCCTATCTCCATTTATTTGTTCGCCGATGCAATACTATCTTTATTGATTTGTTCGTCGATGCGTCCCTATCTCTATTGATTTGTTCCCCGATGCGTCCCTATCTCTATTGATTTATTCGCCGATGCCTTCCTATCTCTATTTAATTGTTCGTCGATGCGTCCCTATCTCTATTTATTTGTTTGCCGATGGGTCCCTATCTCTATTTATTTGTTAACTGATGCGTTCCTATGTCTATTTATTTGTTCGTCGATGCGTCCCTATCTCTATTTATTTGTTCGCCGATGCATCCCTATCTCTTAATTTGTTCGCCGATGCGTCCCTATCTCTATTGATTTGTTCGCCGATACGTCCCTATCTCTATTGATTTGTTCGCCGATGCGTCCCTATCTTTATTTATTTGTTCGCCGATGCGTCCCTATCTCTATTGCTTTGTTCGCCGATGCGTCCCTATCTCTATTAATTTGTTCGCTTATGCGTCCCTATCTCTATTTATTTGTTCGCCGATGCGTCCCTATCTCCATTTATTTGTTCGTCGATGCGTCCCTACCTCTATTGATTTGTTCGCCGATGCGTCCCTATCTCCATTTATTTGTTCGCCGATGCGTCCCTATCTCCATTTATTTGTTCGCCGATGCGTCCCTATCTCCATTTATTTGTTCGCCGATGCAATACTATCTTTATTGATTTGTTCGTCGATGCGTCCCTATTTCTATTGATTTGTTCGCCGATGCGTCCCTATCTCTATTTGTTTGGTCGCCGAAGCGTCCCTATCTCTATTTATTTGTTCCACGATGGGTCCCTATCTCTATTTATTTGTTCACTGATGCATTCCTATGTCTATTTATTTGTTCGCCGATGCGTCCCTATCTCTATTTATTTGTTCGCCGATGCGTCCCTATCTCTAATTATTTTATCGCCGATGCGTCCCTATCTCTTGATTTGTTCGCCGATGCGTCCCTATCTCTATTGATTTTTTCGCCGATGCGTCCCTATCTCTATTAATTTATTCGCTTATGCGTCCCTATCTCTATTTATTTGTTCGCCGATGTGTCCCTATCTCAATTTATTTGTTCGCCGATGCGTCCCTATCTCCATTTATTTGTTCGCCGATGTGTCCCTATCTCAATTTATTTGTTCGCCGATGCGTCCCTATCTCCATTTATTTGTTCGCCGATGCGTCCCTACCTCCATTTATTTGTTCGCCGATGCGTCCCTATCTCCATTTATTTGTTCGCCGATGCGTCCCTATCTCCATTTATTTGTTCGCCGATGCGTCCCTATCTCCATTTATTTGTTCACCGATGCAATACTATCTTTATTGATTTGTTCGTCGATGCGTCCCTATCTCTATTGATTTGTTCCCCGATGCAGCCCAATCTCTATTGATTTGTTCGCCGATGCGTCCCTATCTCTATTTATTTGTTCGTCGATGCGTCCCTATCTCTATTTATTTGTTCGTCGATGCGTCCCTATCTCTATTTATTTGTTCGCCGATGTGTCCCTATGTCTATTTATTTGTTCGCCGATGCGTCCCTATCTCTATTGATTTGTTTGCGATGCGTCCCTATCTCTTGATTTGTTTGCGATGCGTCCCTATCTCTTGATTTGTTCGCCGATGCGTCCCTATCTCTATTGATTTGTTCGCCGATGCGTCCCTATCTCTATTCATTTGTTCGCCGATGCGTCCCTATCTCTATTTATTTATTTGCCAATGCGTCCTTATCTCTATTTGTTCGCCGATGCGTCCCTATCTCTATTTGTTCGCTGATGCGTCCCTATCTCTATTTATTCGCCGATGCGTCCCTATTTCTATTGATTTGTTCGCCGATGTGTCCCTATCTCCATTTATTTGTTCGCCGATGCGTCCCTATCTCCATTTATTTGTTCGCCGATGCGTCCCTATCTCCATTTATTTATTCGCCGATGCGTTACTATCTCCATTTATTTGTTCGCCGATGCGTCCCTATCTCCATTTATTTGTTCGCCGATGCGTCCCTACCTCTATTGATTTGTTCGCCGATGCGTCCCTATCTCCATTTATTTGTTCGCCGATGCGTCCCTATCTCTTGATTTGTTCGCCGATGCGACCCTATCTCTTGATTTGTTCGCCGATGCGACCCTATCTCTATTGATTTGTTCGCCGATGCGTCCCTATCTCTATTGCTTTGTTCGCCGATGCGTCCCTATCTCTATTGATTTGTTCGCTGATGCGTCCCTATCTCTATTTATTTGTTCGCCGATGTGTCCCTATCTCCATTTATTTGTTCGCCAATGCATCCCTATCTCCATTTATTTGTTTGCCGATGCGTCCCTATCTCCATTTATTTGTTCGCCGATGCGTCCCTATCTCTTGATTTGTTCGCCGATGCGACCCTATCTCTTGATTTGTTCGCCGATGCGACCCTATCTCTATTGATTTGTTCGCCGATGCGTCCCTATCTCTATTGCTTTGTTCGCCGATGCGTCCCTATCTCTATTGATTTGTTCGCTGATGCGTCCCTATCTCTATTTATTTGTTCGCCGATGTGTCCCTATCTCCATTTATTTGTTCGCCAATGCATCCCTATCTCCATTTATTTGTTCGCCGATGCGTCCCTATCTCTATTTATTTGTTTGCCGATGCGTCTCTATCTCTATTTATTTGTTCGCCGATATGTCCCTATCTCTATTGATTTGTTCGCCGATGCGTCCCTATCTCTATTGATTTGTTCGCTGATGCGTCCCTATCTCTATTTATTTGTTCGCCAATGTGTCCCTATCTCCATTTATTTGTTCGCCGATGCTTCCCTATCTCCATTTATTTGTTCGCCGATGCGTCCCTATCTCTATTTATTTGTTTGCCGATGCGTCTCTATCTCTATTTATTTGTTCGCCGATATGTCCCTATCTCTATTTATTTGTTCGCCGATATGTCCCTATCTCCATTTATTTGTTCGCCGATGCGTCCCTATCTCCATTTATTTGTTCGCCGATGCGTCCCTATCTCTATTTATTTGTTTGCCGATGCGTCTCTATCTCTATTTATTTGTTCGCCGATGCGTCCCTATCTCTATTTATTTGTTCGCTGATGCGTCCCTTTCTCTATTTATCTGTTCGCCGATGCGATCTTATCTCTATTTATTTGTTCGCCGAAACGTCCCTCTCTATTTATTTGTTCGCCGATGCGTCCCTATCTCTATGGATTTGTTCGCAGATGCGTCAATACCTCTATTGATTTGTTCGCCGATGCGTCCCTATCTCTATTGATTTGTTCGCCGATGCGTCCCTATCTCTATTTATTTGTTCGCCGATGCGTCCCTATCTCTATTTATTTGTTCGCCGATGCGTCCCTATCTCTATTGATTTATTCGCTGATGCGTCCCTATCTCTATTTATTTGTTCGCCGATGCGTCCCTATCTCCATTCATTTGTTCGCCGATGCGTCCCTATCTCCATTTATTTGTTCGCCGATGAGTCCCTATCTCCATTGATTTGTTCGCCGATGCGTCTCTATCTCTATTTATTTGTTCGCCGATGGGTCTCTATCTCTATTGATTTGTTCGCTGATGCGTTCCTATGTCTATTTATTTGTTCGCCGATGCGTCCCTATCTCTAATTATTTGTTCGCCGATGCGTCCCTATCTCTTGATTTGTTCGCCGATGCGTCCCTATCTCTATTGATTTTTTCGCCGATGCGTCCCTATCTCTATTGCTTTGTTCGCCGATGCGTCCCTATCTCTATTAATTTATTTGCTTATGCGTCCCATTCTCTATTTATTTGTTCGCCGATATGTCCCTATCTCCATTTATTTCTTCGCTAATGCGTCCCTATCTCCATTTATTTGTTCGCCGATGCGCTACTATCTTTATTGATGTGTTCGCCAATGCGTCCCTTTCTCTATTTATCTGTTCGCCGATGCGTTCTTATCTCTATTTATTTGTTCGCCGATGCGTCCCTTTCTCTATTTATATGTTCGCCGATGCGTTCTTATCTCTATTTATTTGTTCGCCGAAACGTCCCTCTCTATTTATTTGTTCGCCGATGCGTCCCTATCTCTATGGATTTGTTCGCAGATGCGTCAATACCTCTATTGATTTGTTCGCCGATGCGTCCCTATCTCTATTAATTTGTTCGCCGATGCGTCCCTATCTATATTTATTTGTTCGCCGATGCGTCCCTATCTCTATTGATTTGTTCGCCGATATGTCCCTTTCTCCATTTATTTGTTCGCCGATGCGTTCCTATCTCAATTTATCTGTTCGCCGATACGTTGTTATCTCTATTTATTTGTACGCGGAAACGTCCCTCTCTATTTATTTGTTCGCCGATGCGTCCCTATTTCTATTTATTTGTTCGCGGATGCGTCCCTATCTCTATGGATTTGTTCGCCAATGCGTCAATACCTCTATTGATTTGTTCGCCGATGCGTCCCTATCTCTATTGATTTGTTCGCCGATGCGTCCCTATCTCTATTGATTTGTTCGCCGATGCGTCATTATCTCTGTTGATTTGTTCGCCGATGCGTCCCTATCTCTATTGATTTGTTTGCTGATGCGTCCCTATCTCTATTTGTTCGCCGATGCGTCCCTATCTCTATTTGTTCGCTGATGCGTCCCTATCTCTATTTATTTGTTCGCCGATGCGTCCCTATTTCTATTTATCTGTTCGCCGATGCGTTCTTATCTCTATTTATTTCTTCGCCGAAACGTCCCTCTCTATTTATTTGTTCGCCGATGCGTCCCTATCTCTATTGATTTGTTCGCCGATGCGTCCCGATCTCTGTTGATTTGTTCGCCGATGCGTCCTTATCTCTATTGATTTGTTCGCCGATGCGTCCCTATCTCTATTGATTTGTTCGTCGATGCGTCCCTATCTCTATTGATTTGTTTGCTGATGCGTCCCTATCTCTATTTGTTTGCCGATGCGTCCCTATCTCTATTTGTTCGCCGATGCGTCCCTATCTCTATTTATTTGTTCGCCGATGCGTCCCTATTTCTATTTATCTGTTCGCCGATGCGTTCTTATCTCTATTTATTTCTTCGCCGAAACGTCCCTCTCTATTTATTTGTTCGCCGATGCGTCCCTATCTCTATTGATTTGTTCGCCGATGCGTCCCGATCTCTATTTATTTATTTCCTGATGCGTCCTTATCTCTATTTGTTCGCTGATGCGTCTCTATCTCTATTTGTTTGCCGATGCGTCCCTATCTCTATTTGTTCGCCGATGTGTCCCTATTTCTATTGATTTGTTCGCCGATGTGTCGCTATCTCTATTTATTTGTTCGCCGATGCGTCCCTATCTCTATTTATTTGTTAGGCGATGCGTCCCTATCTTTATTGATTTGTTCGTCGATGCGTCCCTATCTCTATTGATTTGTTCGCCGATACGTCCCTATCTCTATTGATTTGTTCGCCGATGCGTCCCTATCTTTATTTATTTGTTCGCCGATGCGTCCCTATCTCTATTTATTTGTTCGACGATGGGTCCCTATCTCTATTGATTTGTTCGCCAATACGTCCCTATCTCTATTGATTTGTTCGCCGATGCGTCCCTATCTTTATTTATTTGTTCGCCGATGCGTCCCTATCTCTATTGATTTGTTCGACGATGGGTCCCTATCTCTATTTATTTGTTCGCCGATGCGTCCCTATCTCTATTCATTTGTTCGCCGATGCGTCCCTATCTCTATTTATTTATTTGCCAATGCGTCCTTATCTCTATTTGTTCGCCGATGCGTCCCTATCTCTATTTGTTCGCTGATGCGTCCCTATCTCTATTTATTCGCCGATGCGTCCCTATTTCTATTGATTTGTTCGCCGATGTGTCCCTATCTCCATTTATTTGTTCGCCGATGCGTCCCTATCTCCATTTATTTGTTCGCCGATGCGTCCCTATCTCCATTTATTTATTCGCCGATGCGTTACTATCTCCATTTATTTGTTCGCCGATGCGTCCCTATCTCCATTTATTTGTTCGCCGATGCGTCCCTACCTCTATTGATTTGTTCGCCGATGCGTCCCTATCTCCATTTATTTGTTCGCCGATGCGTCCCTATCTCTTGATTTGTTCGCCGATGCGACCCTATCTCTTGATTTGTTCGCCGATGCGACCCTATCTCTATTGATTTGTTCGCCGATGCGTCCCTATCTCTATTGCTTTGTTCGCCGATGCGTCCCTATCTCTATTGATTTGTTCGCTGATGCGTCCCTATCTCTATTTATTTGTTCGCCGATGTGTCCCTATCTCCATTTATTTGTTCGCCAATGCATCCCTATCTCCATTTATTTGTTCGCCGATGCGTCCCTATCTCTATTTATTTGTTTGCCGATGCGTCTCTATCTCTATTTATTTGTTCGCCGATATGTCCCTATCTCTATTGATTTGTTCGCCGATGCGTCCCTATCTCTATTGATTTGTTCGCTGATGCGTCCCTATCTCTATTTATTTGTTCGCCAATGTGTCCCTATCTCCATTTATTTGTTCGCCGATGCTTCCCTATCTCCATTTATTTGTTCGCCGATGCGTCCCTATCTCTATTTATTTGTTTGCCGATGCGTCTCTATCTCTATTTATTTGTTCGCCGATATGTCCCTATCTCTATTTATTTGTTCGCCGATATGTCCCTATCTCCATTTATTTGTTCGCCGATGCGTCCCTATCTCCATTTATTTGTTCGCCGATGCGTCCCTATCTCTATTTATTTGTTTGCCGATGCGTCTCTATCTCTATTTATTTGTTCGCCGATGCGTCCCTATCTCTATTTATTTGTTCGCTGATGCGTCCCTTTCTCTATTTATCTGTTCGCCGATGCGATCTTATCTCTATTTATTTGTTCGCCGAAACGTCCCTCTCTATTTATTTGTTCGCCGATGCGTCCCTATCTCTATGGATTTGTTCGCAGATGCGTCAATACCTCTATTGATTTGTTCGCCGATGCGTCCCTATCTCTATTGATTTGTTCGCCGATGCGTCCCTATCTCTATTTATTTGTTCGCCGATGCGTCCCTATCTCTATTTATTTGTTCGCCGATGCGTCCCTATCTCTATTGATTTATTCGCTGATGCGTCCCTATCTCTATTTATTTGTTCGCCGATGCGTCCCTATCTCCATTCATTTGTTCGCCGATGCGTCCCTATCTCCATTTATTTGTTCGCCGATGAGTCCCTATCTCCATTGATTTGTTCGCCGATGCGTCTCTATCTCTATTTATTTGTTCGCCGATGGGTCTCTATCTCTATTGATGTGTTCGCCGATGCGTCCCTATCTCTATTGATTTGTTCGCCGATGCGTCCCTACCTCTATTGATTTGTTCGCCGATGCGTCCCTATCTCCATTTATTTGTTCGACGTTTGGTCCCTATCTCTATTTATTTGTTCACTGATGCGTTCCTATGTCTATTTATTTGTTCGCCGATGCGTCCCTATCTCTAATTATTTGTTCGCCGATGCGTCCCTATCTCTTGATTTGTTCGCCGATGCGTCCCTATCTCTATTGATTTTTTCGCCGATGCGTCCCTATCTCTATTGCTTTGTTCGCCGATGCGTCCCTATCTCTATTAATTTATTTGCTTATGCGTCCCATTCTCTATTTATTTGTTCGCCGATATGTCCCTATCTCCATTTATTTCTTCGCTGATGCGTCCCTATCTCCATTTATTTGTTCGCCGATGCGCTACTATCTTTATTGATGTGTTCGCCAATGCGTCCCTTTCTCTATTTATCTGTTCGCCGATGCGTTCTTATCTCTATTTATTTGTTCGCCGATGCGTCCCTTTCTCTATTTATATGTTCGCCGATGCGTTCTTATCTCTATTTATTTGTTCGCCGAAACGTCCCTCTCTATTTATTTGTTCGCCGATGCGTCCCTATCTCTATGGATTTGTTCGCAGATGCGTCAATACCTCTATTGATTTGTTCGCCGATGCGTCCCTATCTCTATTAATTTGTTCGCCGATGCGTCCCTATCTATATTTATTTGTTCGCCGATGCGTCCCTATCTCTATTGATTTGTTCGCCGATATGTCCCTTTCTCCATTTATTTGTTCGCCGATGCGTTCCTATCTCAATTTATCTGTTCGCCGATACGTTGTTATCTCTATTTATTTGTACGCGGAAACGTCCCTCTCTATTTATTTGTTCGCCGATGCGTCCCTATTTCTATTTATTTGTTCGCGGATGCGTCCCTATCTCTATGGATTTGTTCGCCAATGCGTCAATACCTCTATTGATTTGTTCGCCGATGCGTCCCTATCTCTATTGATTTGTTCGCCGATGTGTCCCTATCTCCATTTATTTGTTCGCCAATGCATCCCTATCTCCATTTATTTGTTCGCCGATGCGTCCCTATCTCTATTTATTTGTTTGCCGATGCGTCTCTATCTCTATTTATTTGTTCGCCGATATGTCCCTATCTCTATTGATTTGTTCGCCGATGCGTCCCTATCTCTATTGATTTGTTCGCTGATGCGTCCCTATCTCTATTTATTTGTTCGCCAATGTGTCCCTATCTCCATTTATTTGTTCGCCGATGCTTCCCTATCTCCATTTATTTGTTCGCCGATGCGTCCCTATCTCTATTTATTTGTTTGCCGATGCGTCTCTATCTCTATTTATTTGTTCGCCGATATGTCCCTATCTCTATTTATTTGTTCGCCGATATGTCCCTATCTCCATTTATTTGTTCGCCGATGCGTCCCTATCTCCATTTATTTGTTCGCCGATGCGTCCCTATCTCTATTTATTTGTTTGCCGATGCGTCTCTATCTCTATTTATTTGTTCGCCGATGCGTCCCTATCTCTATTTATTTGTTCGCTGATGCGTCCCTTTCTCTATTTATCTGTTCGCCGATGCGATCTTATCTCTATTTATTTGTTCGCTGAAACGTCCCTCTCTATTTATTTGTTCGCCGATGCGTCCCTATCTCTATGGATTTGTTCGCAGATGCGTCAATACCTCTATTGATTTGTTCGCCGATGCGTCCCTATCTCTATTGATTTGTTCGCCGATGCGTCCCTATCTCTATTTATTTGTTCGCCGATGCGTCCCTATCTCTATTTATTTGTTCGCCGATGCGTCCCTATCTCTATTGATTTATTCGCTGATGCGTCCCTATCTCTATTTATTTGTTCGCCGATGCGTCCCTATCTCCATTCATTTGTTCGCCGATGCGTCCCTATCTCCATTTATTTGTTCGCCGATGAGTCCCTATCTCCATTGATTTGTTCGCCGATGCGTCTCTATCTCTATTTATTTGTTCGCCGATGGGTCTCTATCTCTATTGATGTGTTCGCCGATGCGTCCCTATCTCTATTGATTTGTTCGCCGATGCGTCCCTACCTCTATTGATTTGTTCGCCGATGCGTCCCTATCTCCATTTATTTGTTCGACGTTTGGTCCCTATCTCTATTTATTTGTTCACTGATGCGTTCCTATGTCTATTTATTTGTTCGCCGATGCGTCCCTATCTCTAATTATTTGTTCGCCGATGCGTCCCTATCTCTTGATTTGTTCGCCGATGCGTCCCTATCTCTATTGATTTTTTCGCCGATGCGTCCCTATCTCTATTGCTTTGTTCGCCGATGCGTCCCTATCTCTATTAATTTATTTGCTTATGCGTCCCATTCTCTATTTATTTGTTCGCCGATATGTCCCTATCTCCATTTATTTCTTCGCTGATGCGTCCCTATCTCCATTTATTTGTTCGCCGATGCGCTACTATCTTTATTGATGTGTTCGCCAATGCGTCCCTTTCTCTATTTATCTGTTCGCCGATGCGTTCTTATCTCTATTTATTTGTTCGCCGATGCGTCCCTTTCTCTATTTATATGTTCGCCGATGCGTTCTTATCTCTATTTATTTGTTCGCCGAAACGTCCCTCTCTATTTATTTGTTCGCCGATGCGTCCCTATCTCTATGGATTTGTTCGCAGATGCGTCAATACCTCTATTGATTTGTTCGCCGATGCGTCCCTATCTCTATTAATTTGTTCGCCGATGCGTCCCTATCTATATTTATTTGTTCGCCGATGCGTCCCTATCTCTATTGATTTGTTCGCCGATATGTCTCTTTCTCCATTTATTTGTTCGCCGATGCGTTCCTATCTCAATTTATCTGTTCGCCGATACGTTGTTATCTCTATTTATTTGTACGCGGAAACGTCCCTCTCTATTTATTTGTTCGCCGATGCGTCCCTATTTCTATTTATTTGTTCGCGGATGCGTCCCTATCTCTATGGATTTGTTCGCCAATGCGTCAATACCTCTATTGATTTGTTCGCCGATGCGTCCCTATCTCTATTGATTTGTTCGCCGATGCGTCCCTATCTCTATTGATTTGTTCGCCGATGCGTCATTATCTCTGTTGATTTGTTCGCCGATGCATCCCTATCTCTATTGATTTGTTTGCTGATGCGTCCCTATCTCTATTTGTTCGCCGATGCGTCCCTATCTCTATTTGTTCGCTGATGCGTCCCTATCTCTATTTATTTGTTCGCCGATGCGTCCCTATTTCTATTTATCTGTTCGCCGATGCGTTCTTATCTCTATTTATTTCTTCGCCGAAACGTCCCTCTCTATTTATTTGTTCGCCGATGCGTCCCTATCTCTATTGATTTGTTCGCCGATGCGTCCCGATCTCTGTTGATTTGTTCGCCGATGCGTCCTTATCTCTATTGATTTGTTCGCCGATGCGTCCCTATCTCTATTGATTTGTTCGTCGATGCGTCCCTATCTCTATTGATTTGTTTGCTGATGCGTCCCTATCTCTATTTGTTTGCCGATGCGTCCTTATCTCTATTTGTTCGCCGATGCGTCCCTATCTCTATTTATTTGTTCGCCGATGCGTCCCTATTTCTATTTATCTGTTCGCCGATGCGTTCTTATCTCTATTTATTTCTTCGCCGAAACGTCCCTCTCTATTTATTTGTTCGCCGATGCGTCCCTATCTCTATTGATTTGTTCGCCGATGCGTCCCGATCTCTATTTATTTATTTCCTGATGCGTCCTTATCTCTATTTGTTCGCTGATGCGTCTCTATCTCTATTTGTTTGCCGATGCGTCCCTATCTCTATTTGTTCGCCGATGTGTCCCTATTTCTATTGATTTGTTCGCCGATGCGTCGCTATCTCTATTTATTTGTTCGCCGATGCGTCCCTATCTCTATTTATTTGTTAGGCGATGCGTCCCTATCTTTATTGATTTGTTCGTCGATGCGTCCCTATCTCTATTGATTTGTTCGCCGATACGTCCCTATCTCTATTGATTTGTTCGCCGATGCGTCCCTATCTTTATTTATTTGTTCGCCGATGCGTCCCTATCTCTATTTATTTGTTCGACGATGGGTCCCTATCTCTATTGATTTGTTCGCCGATACGTCCCTATCTCTATTGATTTGTTCGCCGATGCGTCCCTATCTTTATTTATTTGTTCGCCGATGCGTCCCTATCTCTATTGATTTGTTCGACGATGGGTCCCTATCTCTATTTATTTGTTCACTGATGCGTTCCTATGTCTATTTATTTGTTCGCCGATGCGTCCCTATCTCTATTTTTTCGCCGATGCGTCCCTATCTCTTGATTTGTTCGCCGATGCGTCCCTATCTCTATTGATTTGTTCGCCGATGCGTCCCTATCTCTATTGCTTTGTTCGCCGATGCGTCCCTATCTCTATTAATTTGTTCGCTTATGCGTCCCTATCTCTATTTATTTGTTCGCCGATGCGTCCCTATCTCCATTTATTTGTTCGTCGATGCGTCCCTACCTCTATTGATTTGTTCGCCGATGCGTCCCTATCTCCATTTATTTGTTCGCCGATATGTCCCTATCTCCATTTATTTGTTCGCCGATGCGTCCCTATCTCCATTTATTTGTTCGCCGATGCAATACTATCTTCATTGATTTGTTCGTCGATGCGTCCCTATTTCTATTGATTTGTTCGCCGATGCGTCCCTATCTCTATTGATTTGTTCGCCGATGCGTCCCTATCTCTATTTGTTTGGTCGCCGAAGCGTCCCTATCTCTATTTATTTGTTCGATGATGGGTCCCTATCTCTATTTATTTGTTCACTGATGCGTTCCTATGTCTATTTATTTGTTCGCCGATGCGTCCCTATCTCTATTTATTTGTTCGCCGATGCGTCTCTATCTCTATTTATTTGTTCGCCGATATGTCCCTATCTCTATTTATTTGTTCGCCGATATGTCCCTATCTCCATTTATTTGTTCGCCGATGCGTCCCTATCTCCATTTATTTGTTCGCCGATGCGTCCCTATCTCTATTTATTTGTTTGCCGATGCGTCTCTATCTCTATTTATTTGTTCGCCGATGCGTCCCTATCTCTATTTATTTGTTCGCTGATGCGTCCCTTTCTCTATTTATCTGTTCGCCGATGCGATCTTATCTCTATTTATTTGTTCGCCGAAACGTCCCTCTCTATTTATTTGTTCGCCGATGCGTCCCTATCTCTATGGATTTGTTCGCAGATGCGTCAATACCTCTATTGATTTGTTCGCCGATGCGTCCCTATCTCTATTGATTTGTTCGCCGATGCGTCCCTATCTCTATTTATTTGTTCGCCGATGCGTCCCTATCTCTATTTATTTGTTCGCCGATGCGTCCCTATCTCTATTGATTTATTCGCTGATGCGTCCCTATCTCTATTTATTTGTTCGCCGATGCGTCCCTATCTCCATTCATTTGTTCGCCGATGCGTCCCTATCTCCATTTATTTGTTCCCCGATGAGTCCCTATCTCCATTTATTTGTTCGCCGATGCGTTACTATCTTTATTGATTTGTTCGTCGATGCGTCCCTATTTCTATTGATTTGTTCGCCGATGCGTCCCTATCTCTATTGATTTGTTCGCCGATGCGTCCCTATCTCTATTGATTTGTTCGCCGATGCGTCTCTATCTCTATTTATTTGTTCGCCGATGGGTCTCTATCTCTATTGATGTTTTCGCCGATGCGTCCCTATCTCTATTGATTTGTTCGCCGATGCGTCCCTACCTCTATTGATTTGTTCGCCGATGCGTCCCTATCTCCATTTATTTGTTCGCCGATGCGTCCCTATCTCCATTTATTTGTTCGCCGATGCGTCCCTATCTCCATTTATTTGTTCGACATTTGGTCCCTATCTCTATTTATTTGTTCACTGATGCGTTCCTATGTCTATTTATTTGTTCGCCGATGCGTCCCTATCTCTAATTATTTGTTCGCCGATGCGTCCCTATCTCTTGATTTGTTCGCCGATGCGTCCCTATCTCTATTGATTTTTTCGCCGATGCGTCCCTATCTCTATTGCTTTGTTCGCCGATGCGTCCCTATCTCTATTAATTTATTTGCTTATGCGTCCCATTCTCTATTTATTTGTTCGCCGATATGTCCCTATCTCCATTTATTTCTTCGCTGATGCGTCCCTATCTCCATTTATTTGTTCGCCGATGCGTTACTATCTTTATTGATGTGTTCGCCAATGCGTCCCTTTCTCTATTTATCTGTTCGCCGATGCGTTCTTATCTCTATTTATTTGTTCGCCGATGCGTCCCTTTCTCTATTTATATGTTCGCCGATGCGTTCTTATCTCTATTTATTTGTTCGCCGAAACGTCCCTCTCTATTTATTTGTTCGCCGATGCGTCCCTATCTCTATGGATTTGTTCGCAGATGCGTCAATACCTCTATTGATTTGTTCGCCGATGCGTCCCTATCTCTATTGATTTGTTCGCCGATGCGTCCCTATCTATATTTATTTGTTCGCCGATGCGTCCCTATCTCTATTGATTTGTTCGCCGATATGTCCCTTTCTCCATTTATTTGTTCGCCGATGCGTTCCTATCTCAATTTATCTGTTCGCCGATACGTTGTTATCTCTATTTATTTGTACGCGGAAACGTCCCTCTCTATTTATTTGTTCGCCGATGCGTCCCTATTTCTATTTATTTGTTCGCCGATGCGTCCCTATCTCTATGGATTTGTTCGCCAATGCGTCAATACCTCTATGGATTTGTTCGCCAATGCGTCAATACCTCTATTGATTTGTTCGCCGATGCGTCCCTATCTCTATTGATTTGTTCGCCGATGCGTCCCCATCTCTATTGATTTGTTCGCCGATGCGTCCCTATCTCTGTTGATTTGTTCGCCGATGCGTCCCTATCTCTATTGATTTGTTTCCTGATGCGTCCCTATCTCTATTTGTTCGCCGATGCGTCCCTATCTCTATTTGTTCGCCGATGCGTCCCTATCTCTATTTATTTGTTCGCCGATGCGTCCCTATTTCTATTTATCTGTTCGCCGATGCGTTCTTATCTCTATTTATTTCTTCGCCGAAACGTCCCTCTCTATTTATTTGTTCGCCGATGCGTCCCTATCTCTATTGATTTGTTCGCCGATGCGTCCCGATCTCTGTTGATTTGTTCGCCGATGCGTCCTTATCTCTATTGATTTGTTCGCCGATGCGTCCCTATCTCTATTGATTTGTTCGCCGATGCGTCCCTATCTCTATTGATTTGTTTGCTGATGCGTCCCTATCTCTATTTGTTCGCCGATGCGTCCCTATCTCTATTTGTTCTCCGATGCGTCCCTATCTCTATTTATTTGTTCGCCGATGCGTCCCTATTTCTATTTATCTGTTCGTGGATGCGTTCTTATCTCTATTTATTTCTTCGCCTAAACGTCCCTCTCTATTTATTTGTTCGCCGATGCGTCCCTATCTCTTTTGATTTGTTCGCCGATGCGTCCCGATCTCTATTTATTTATTTCCTGATGCGTCCATATCTCTATTTGTTCGCTGATGCGTCTCTATCTCTATTTGTTTGCCGATGCGTCCCTATCTCTATTTGTTCGCCGATGTGTCCCTATTTCTATTGATTTGTTCGCCGATGCGTTGCTATCTCTATTTATTTGTTCGCCAATGCGTCCCTATCTCTATTTATTTGTTAGCCGATGCGTCCCTATCTTTATTGATTTGTTCGTCGATGCGTCCCTATCTCTATTCATTTGTTCGCCGATACATCCCTATCTCTATTGATTTGTTCGCCGATGCGTCCCTATCTTTATTTATTTGTTCGCCGATGCGTCCCTATCTCTATTTATTTGTTCGACGATGGGTCCCTATCTCTATTTATTTGTTCACTGATGCGTTCCTATGTCTATTTATTTGTTCGCCGATGCGTCCCTATCTCTATTTATTTTTTCGCCGATGCGTCCCTATCTCTTGATTTGTTCGCCGATGCGTCCCTATCTCTATTGATTTGTTCGCCGATGCGTCCCTATCTCTATTGCTTTGTTCGCCGATGCGTCCCTATCTCTATTAATTTGTTCGCTTATGCGTCCCTATCTCTATTTATTTGTTCGCCGATGCGTCCCTATCTCCATTTATTTGTTCGTCGATGCGTCCCTACCTCTATTGATTTGTTCGCCGATGCGTCCCTATCTCCATTTATTTGTTCGCCGATGCGTCCCTATCTCCATTTATTTGTTCGCCGATGCGTCCCTATCTCCATTTATTTGTTCGCCGATGCAATACTATCTTTATTGATTTGTTCGTCGATGCGTCCCTATTTCTATTTATTTGTTCGCCGATGCGTCCCTATCTCTATTGATTTGTTCGCCGATGCGTCCCTATCTCTATTTGTTTGGTCGCCGAAGCGTCCCTATCTCTATTTATTTGTTCGACGATGGGTCCCTATCTCTATTTATTTGTTCACTGATGCGTTCCTATGTCTATTTATTTGTTCGCCGATGCGTCCCTATCTCTATTTATTTGTTCGCCGATGCGTCCCTATCTCTAATTATTTGTTCGCCGATGCGTCCCTATCTCTTGATTTGTTCGCCGATGCGTCCCTATCTCTATTGATTTTTTCGCCGATGCGTCCCTATCTCTATTAATTTATTCGCTTATGCGTCCCTATCTCTATTTATTTGTTCGCCGATGTGTCCCTATCTAAATTTATTTGTTCACTGATGCGTTCCTATGTCTATTTATTTGTTCGCCGATGCGTCCCTATCTCTATTTATTTATTTGCCAATGCGTCCTTATCTCTGTTCGCTGATGCGTCCCTATCTCTATTTATTCGCCGATGCGTCGCTATTTCTATTGATTTGTTCGCCGATGTGTCCCTATCTCCATTTATTTGTTCGCCGATGCGTCCCTATCTCCATTTATTTGTTCGCCGATGCGTCCCTATCTCCATTTATTTATTCGCCGATGCGTTACTATCTCCATTTATTTGTTCGTTGATGCGTCCCTATCTTTATTGATTCGTTCACCGATGCGTCCCTATCTCTATTGCTTTGTTCGCCGATGCGTCCCTATCACTATTGATTTGTTCGCCGATGTGTCCCTATCTTTATTTTTTTGTTCGCCGATATGTCCCTTTCTCCATTTATTTGTTCGCCGATGCGTCCCTATCTTAATTTATCTGTTCGCCGATACGTTGTTATCTCTATTTATTTGTACGCGGAAACGTCCCTCTCTATTTATTTGTTCGCCGATGCGTCCCTATTTCTATTTATTTGTTCGCCGATGCGTCAATACCTCTATTGATTTGTTCGCCGATGCGTCCCTATCTCTATTGATTTGTTCGCCGATGCGTCCCTATCTCTATTTATTTGTTCGCCGATGCGTCCCTATCTCTATTTATTTGTTCGCCGATGCGTCCCTATCTCTATTGATTTATTCGCTGATGCGTCCCTATCTCTATTTATTTGTTCGCCGATGCGTCCCTATCTCCATTCATTTGTTCGCCGATGCGTCCCTATCTCCATTTATTTGTTCCCCGATGAGTCCCTATCTCCATTTATTTGTTCGCCGATGCGTTACTATCTTTATTGATTTGTTCGTCGATGCGTCCCTATTTCTATTGATTTGTTCGCCGATGCGTCCCTATCTCTATTGATTTGTTCGCCGATGCGTCCCTATCTCTATTGATTTGTTCGCCGATGCGTCTCTATCTCTATTTATTTGTTCGCCGATGGGTCTCTATCTCTATTGATGTTTTCGCCGATGCGTCCCTATCTCTATTGATTTGTTCGCCGATGCGTCCCTACCTCTATTGATTTGTTCGCCGATGCGTCCCTATCTCCATTTATTTGTTCGCCGATGCGTCCCTATCTCCATTTATTTGTTCGCCGATGCGTCCCTATCTCCATTTATTTGTTCGACATTTGGTCCCTATCTCTATTTATTTGTTCACTGATGCGTTCCTATGTCTATTTATTTGTTCGCCGATGCGTCCCTATCTCTAATTATTTGTTCGCCGATGCGTCCCTATCTCTTGATTTGTTCGCCGATGCGTCCCTATCTCTATTGATTTTTTCGCCGATGCGTCCCTATCTCTATTGCTTTGTTCGCCGATGCGTCCCTATCTCTATTAATTTATTTGCTTATGCGTCCCATTCTCTATTTATTTGTTCGCCGATATGTCCCTATCTCCATTTATTTCTTCGCTGATGCGTCCCTATCTCCATTTATTTGTTCGCCGATGCGTTACTATCTTTATTGATGTGTTCGCCAATGCGTCCCTTTCTCTATTTATCTGTTCGCCGATGCGTTCTTATCTCTATTTATTTGTTCGCCGATGCGTCCCTTTCTCTATTTATATGTTCGCCGATGCGTTCTTATCTCTATTTATTTGTTCGCCGAAACGTCCCTCTCTATTTATTTGTTCGCCGATGCGTCCCTATCTCTATGGATTTGTTCGCAGATGCGTCAATACCTCTATTGATTTGTTCGCCGATGCGTCCCTATCTCTATTGATTTGTTCGCCGATGCGTCCCTATCTATATTTATTTGTTCGCCGATGCGTCCCTATCTCTATTGATTTGTTCGCCAATGCGTCCCTATCTCTATTTATTTGTTAGCCGATGCGTCCCTATCTTTATTGATTTGTTCGTCGATGCGTCCCTATCTCTATTCATTTGTTCGCCGATACATCCCTATCTCTATTGATTTGTTCGCCGATGCGTCCCTATCTTTATTTATTTGTTCGCCGATGCGTCCCTATCTCTATGGATTTGTTCGCCAATGCGTCCCTACCTCTATGGATTTGTTCGCCAATGCGTCAATACCTCTATTGATTTGTTCGCCGATGCGTCCCTATCTCTATTGATTTGTTCGCCGATGCGTCCCCATCTCTATTGATTTGTTCGCCGATGCGTCCCTATCTCTGTTGATTTGTTCGCCGATGCGTCCCTATCTCTATTGATTTGTTTCCTGATGCGTCCCTATCTCTATTTGTTCGCCGATGCGTCCCTATCTCTATTTGTTCGCCGATGCGTCCCTATCTCTATTTATTTGTTCGCCGATGCGTCCCTATTTCTATTTATCTGTTCGCCGATGCGTTCTTATCTCTATTTATTTCTTCGCCGAAACGTCCCTCTCTATTTATTTGTTCGCCGATGCGTCCCTATCTCTATTGATTTGTTCGCCGATGCGTCCCGATCTCTGTTGATTTGTTCGCCGATGCGTCCTTATCTCTATTGATTTGTTCGCCGATGCGTCCCTATCTCTATTGATTTGTTCGCCGATGCGTCCCTATCTCTATTGATTTGTTTGCTGATGCGTCCCTATCTCTATTTGTTCGCCGATGCGTCCCTATCTCTATTTGTTCTCCGATGCGTCCCTATCTCTATTTATTTGTTCGCCGATGCGTCCCTATTTCTATTTATCTGTTCGCCGATGCGTTCTTATCTCTATTTATTTCTTCGCCTAAACGTCCCTCTCTATTTATTTGTTCGCCGATGCGTCCCTATCTCTTTTGATTTGTTCGCCGATGCGTCCCGATCTCTATTTATTTATTTCCTGATGCGTCCATATCTCTATTTGTTCGCTGATGCGTCTCTATCTCTATTTGTTTGCCGATGCGTCCCTATCTCTATTTGTTCGCCGATGTGTCCCTATTTCTATTGATTTGTTCGCCGATGCGTCGCTATCTCTATTTATTTGTTCGCCAATGCGTCCCTATCTCTATTTATTTGTTAGCCGATGCGTCCCTATCTTTATTGATTTGTTCGTCGATGCGTCCCTATCTCTATTCATTTGTTCGCCGATACATCCCTATCTCTATTGATTTGTTCGCCGATGCGTCCCTATCTTTATTTATTTGTTCGCCGATGCGTCCCTATCTCTATTTATTTGTTCGACGATGGGTCCCTATCTCTATTTATTTGTTCACTGATGCGTTCCTATGTCTATTTATTTGTTCGCCGGTGCGTCCCTATCTCTATTGATTTGTTCGCCGATGCGTCCCTATCTCTATTGCTTTGTTCGCCGATGCGTCCCTATCTCTATTAATTTGTTCGCTTATGCGTCCCTATCTCTATTTATTTGTTCGCCGATGCGTCCCTATCTCCATTTATTTGTTCGTCGATGCGTCCCTACCTCTATTGATTTGTTCGCCGATGCGTCCCTATCTCCATTTATTTGTTCGCCAATGCGTCCCTATCTCCATTTATTTGTTCGCCGATGCGTCCCTATCTCCATTTATTTGTTCGCCGATGCAATACTATCTTTATTGATTTGTTCGTCGATGCGTCCCTATTTCTATTGATTTGTTCGCCGATGCGTCCCTATCTCTATTGATTTGTTCGCCGATGCGTCCCTATCTCTATTTGTTTGGTCGCCGAAGCGTCCCTATCTCTATTTATTTGTTCGACGATGGGTCCCTATCTCTATTTATTTGTTCACTGATGCGTTCCTATGTCTATTTATTTGTTCGCCGATGCGTCCCTATCTCTATTTATTTGTTCGCCGATGCGTCCCTATCTCTAATTATTTGTTCGCCGATGCGTCCCTATCTCTTGATTTGTTCGCCGATGCGTCCCTATCTCTATTGATTTTTTCGCCGATGCGTCCCTATCTCTATTAATTTATTCGCTTATGCGTCCCTATCTCTATTTATTTGTTCGCCGATGTGTCCCTATCTAAATTTATTTGTTCACTGATGCGTTCCTATGTCTATTTATTTGTTCGCCGATGCGTCCCTATCTCTATTTATTTATTTGCCAATGCGTCCTTATCTCTGTTCGCTGATGCGTCCCTATCTCTATTTATTCGCCGATGCGTCGCTATTTCTATTGATTTGTTCGCCGATGTGTCCCTATCTCAATTTATTTGTTCGCCGATGCGTCCCTATCTCCATTTATTTGTTCGCCGATGCGTCCCTATCTCCATTTATTTATTCGCCGATGCGTTACTATCTCCATTTATTTGTTCGTTGATGCGTTACTATCTTTATTGATTCGTTCACCGATGCGTCCCTATCTCTATTGCTTTGTTCGCCGATGCGTCCCTATCACTATTGATTTGTTCGCCGATGTGTCCCTATCTTTATTTTTTTGTTCGCCGATATGTCCCTTTCTCCATTTATTTGTTCGCCGATGCGTCCCTATCTTAATTTATCTGTTCGCCGATACGTTGTTATCTCTATTTATTTGTACGCGGAAACGTCCCTCTCTATTTATTTGTTCGCCGATGCGTCCCTATTTCTATTTATTTGTTCGCCGATGCGTCCCTATCTCTATGGATTTGTTCGCCAATGAGTCAATACCTCTATTGATTTGTTCGCCGATGCGTCCCTATCTCTATTGATTTGTTCGCCGATGCGTCCCTATCTCTATTGATTTGTTCGCCGATGCGTCCCTATCTCTATTTATTTGTTCGCCGATGCATCCCTATCTCTATTGATTTGTTCGCCGATGCGTACCTATCTCTATTGATTTGTTCGCCGATGCGTCCCTATCTCTATTGATTTGTTCGCCGATGCGTCCCTATCTCTATTGATTTGTTTGCTGATGCGTCCCTATCTCTATTTGTTCGCCGATGCGTCCCTATCTCTATTTATTTGTTCGCCGATGCGTCCCTATTTCTATTTATCTGTTCGCCGATGCGTTCTTATCTCTATTTATTTCTTCGCCGAAACGTCCCTCTCTATTTATTTGTTCGCCGATGCGTCCCTATCTCTATTGATTTGTTCGCCGATGCGTCCCTATCTCTATTTATTTATTTCCTGATGCGTCCTTATCTCTATTTGTTCGCTGATGCGTCTCTATCTCTATTTGTTTGCCGATGCGTCCCTATCTCTATTTGTTCGCCGATGTGTCCCTATTTCTATTGATTTGTTCGCCGATGCGTCGCTATCTATATTTATTTGTTCGCCGATGCGTCCCTATCTCTATTTATTTGTTAGCCGATGCGTCCCTATCTCTATTGATGTGTTCGCCGATGCGTCCCTATCTCTATTGATTTGTTCGCCGATGCGTCCCTACCTCTATTGATTTGTTCGCCGATGCGTCCCTATATCCATTTATTTGTTCGACGATGGGTCCCTATCTCTATTTATTTGTTCACTGATGCGTTCCTATATCTATTTATTTGTTCGCCGATGCGTCCATATCTCCGTTTATTTGTTCGCCGATGCGTCCCTATCTCCATTTATTTGTTCGTCGATGCGTCCCTACCTCTATTGATTTGTTCGCCGATGCGTCCCTATCTCCATTTATTTGTTCGCCGATGCGTCCCTATCTCCATTTATTTGTTCGCCGATGCGTCCCTATCTCCATTTATTTGTTCGCCGATGCAATACTATCTTTATTGATTTGTTCGTCGATGCAATACTATCTTTATTGATTTGTTCGTCGATGCGTCCCTATCTCTATTGATTTGTTCGCCGATGCGTCCCTATCTCTATTTATTTGTTCGTCGATGCGTCCCTATCTCTATTTATTTGTTCGCCGATGGGTCCCTATCTCTATTTATTTGTTCACTGATGCGTTCCTATGTCTATTGATTTGTTCGCCGATGCGTCCCTATCTCTAATTATTTATTCGCTGATGCGTCCCTATCTCTATTTATTTGTTCGCCGATGCGTCCCTATCTCTTGATTTGTTCGCCGATGCGTCCCTATCTCTATTGATTTGTTCGCCGATGCGTCCCTATTTCTATTGCTTTGTTCGCCGATGCGTCCCTATCTCTATTAATTTGTTCGCTGATGCGTCCCTATATCTATTTATTTGTTTGCCGAAGCGTCCCTCTCTATTTATTTGTTTGCCGAAACGTCCCTCTCTATTTATTTGTTCGCCGATGCGTCCCTATCTCTATTTATTTGTTCGCCGATGGGTCCCTATCTCTATTTATTTGTTCACTGATGCGTTCCTATGTCTATTGATTTGTTCACCGATGCGTCCCTATCTCTAATTATTTATTCGCCGATGCGTCCCTATCTCTATTTATTTGTTCGCCGATGCGTCCCTATCTCTTTATTTATTCGCCGATGCGTCCCTATCTCTAATTATTTGTTCGCCGATGCGTCCCTATCTCTATTTATTTGTTCGCCGATGCGTCCCTATCTCTTGATTTGTTCGCCGATGCGTCCCTATCTCTATTTATTTGTTTGCCGAAGCGTACCTCTCTATTTATTTGTTTGCCGAAACGTCCCTCTCTATTTATTTGTTCGCCGATGCGTCCCTATCTCTATTGCTTTGTTCGCCGATGCGTCCCTATCTCTATTAATTTGTTCGCTGATGCGTCCCTATCTCTATTTATTTGTTTGCCGAAGCGTCCCTCTCTATTTATTTGTTTGCCGAAACGTCCCTCTCTATTTATTTGTTCGCCGATGCGTCCCTATCTCTATGGATTTGTTCGCAGATGCGTCAATACCTCTATTGATTTGTTCGCCGATGCGTCCCTATCTCTATTGATTTGTTCGCCGATGCATCTCTATCTCTATTTATTTGTTCGCCGATGCGTTCTTATCTCTATTTATTTGTTCGCCGTTGCATCCCTATCTCCATTCATTTGTTCGCCGATGCGTCCCTATCTCTATTTATTTGTTCGCCGATGTGTCCCTATCTCCATTTATTTGTTCGCCGATGCTTCCCTATCTACATTTATTTGTTTGCCGATGCGTCTCTATCTCTTTTTATTTGTTTGCGATGCGTCCCTATCTCTTGATTTGTTCGCCGATGCGTCCCTATCTCTATTGATTTGTTCGCCGATGCGTCCCTATCTCTATTTATTTATTTGCCAATGCGTTCTTATCTCTATTTGTTCGCCGATGCGTCCCTATCTCTATTTGTTCGCCGATGCGTCCCTATCTCTATTTATTCGCCGATGCGTCCCTATTTCTATTGATTTGTTCGCCGATGTGTCCCTATCTCCATTTATTTGTTCGCCGATGCGTCCCTATCTCCATTTATTTGTTCGCCGATGCGTCCCTATCTCCATTTATTTATTCGCCGATGCGTTACTATCTCCATTTATTTGTTCGCCGATGCGTTACTATCTTTATTGATTCATCCACCGATGCGTCCCTATCTCTATTGATTTGTTCGCCGCTGTGTCCCTATCTTTATTTATTTGTTCGCCGATATGTCCCTTTCTCCATTTATTTGTTCGCCGATGCGTCCCTACCTCCATTTATTTGTTCGCCGATGCGTCCCTATCTCCATTTATTTGTTCGCCGATGCGTCCCTATCTCCATTTATTTGTTCGCCGATGCGTCGCTATCTCCATTTATTTGTTCGCCGATGCAATACTATCTTTATTGATTTGTTCGTCGATGCGTCCCTATCTCTATTGATTTGTTCCCCGATGCGTCCCTATCTCTATTGATTTGTTCCCCGATGCGTCCCTATCTCTATTTATTTGTTCGTCGATGCGTCCCTATCTCTATTTATTTGTTTGCCGATGGGTCCCTATCTATATTTATTTGTTCACTGATGCGTTCCTATGTCTATTTATTTGTTCGCCGATGCGTCCCTATCTCTATTTATTTATTTGCCAATGCGTCCTTATCTCTATTTGTTCGCTGATGCGTCCCTATCTCTATTTATTCGCCGATGCGTCGCTATTTCTATTGATTTGTTCGCCGATGTGTCCCTATCTCCATTTATTTGTTTCGCCGATGCGTCCCTATCTCCATTTATTTGTTCGCCGATGCGTCCCTATCTCTATTGATTTGTTCGCCGATGCGTCCCTATCTCTATTGATTTGTTCGCCGATGCGTCCCTATCTCTATTTATTTGTTCGCAGATGCGTCCCTATCTCTATTTATTTGTTCGCCGATGCGTCCCTATCTCTATTGATTTGTTCGCCGATGCGTCCCTATCTCTATTGATTTGTTCGCCGATGCGTCCCTATCTCTATTGATTTGTTCGCCGATGCGTCCCTATCTCTATTGATTTGCTCGCCGATGCGTCCCTATCTCTATTGATTTGTTTGCTGATGCGTCCCTATCTTTATTTGTTCGCCGATGCGTCCCTATCTCTATTTATTTGTTCGCCGATGCGTCCCTATTTCTATTTATCTGTTCGCCGATGCGTTCTTATCTCTATTTATTTCTTCGCCGAAACGTCCCTCTCTATTTATTTGTTCGCCGATGCGTCCCTATCTCTATTGATTTGTTCGCCGATGCGTCCCTATCTCTATTGATTTGTTTGCTGATGCGTGCCTATCTCTATTTGTTCGCCGATGCGTCCCTATCTCTATTTATTTGTTCGCCGATGCGTCCCTATTTCTATTTATCTGTTCGCCGATGCGTTCTTATCTCTATTTATTTCTTCGCCGAAACGTCCCTCTCTATTTATTTGTTCGCCGATGCGTCCCTATCTCTATTGATTTGTTCGCCGATGCGTCCCTATCTCTATTTATTTATTTCCTGATGCGTCCTTATCTCTATTTGTTCGCTGATGCGTCTCTATCTCTATTTGTTTGCCGATGCGTCCCTATCTCTATTTGTTCGCCGATGTGTCCCTTTTTCTATTGATTTGTTCGCCGATGCGTCGCTATCTATATTTATTTGTTCGCCGATGCGTCCCTATCTCTATTTTTTGTTAGCCGATGCGTCCCTATCTCTATTGATGTGTTCGCCGATGCGTCCCTATCTCTATTGATTTGTTCGCCGATGCGTCCCTACCTCTATTGATTTGTTCGCCGATGCGTCCCTATATCCATTTATTTGTTCGCCGATGCGACCCTATCTCTATTTATTTGTTCGACGATGGGTCCCTATCTCTATTTATTTGTTCACTGATGCGTTCCTATATCTATTTATTTGTTCGCCGATGCGTCCCTATCTCTATTTATTTTTTTCGCCGATGCGTCCCTATCTCTATTGCTTTGTTCGCCGATGCGTCCCTATCTCTATTAATTTGTTCGCTTATGCGTCCCTATCTCTATTTATTTGTTCGCCGATGTGTCCATATCTCCGTTTATTTGTTCGCCGATGCGTCCCTATCTCCATTTATTTGTTCGCCGATGCGTCCCTATCTCCATTTATTTGTTCGCGATGCAATACTATCTTTATTGATTTGTTCGTCGATGCAATACTATCTTTATTGATTTGTTCGTCGATGCGTCCCTATCTCTATTGATTTGTTCGCCGATGCGTCCCTATCTCTATTTATTTGTTCGTCGATGGGTCCCTATCTCTATTTATTTGTTAGCCGATGGGTCCCTATCTCTATTTATTTGTTCACTGATGCGTCCCTATCTCTAATTATTTATTCGCCGATGCGTCCCTATCTCTATTTATTTGTTCGCCGATGCGTCCCTATCTCTATTTATTTGTTCGCCGATGCGTCCCTATCTCTTGATTTGTTCGCCGATGCGTCCCTATCTCTATTGATTTGTTCGCCGATGCGTCCCTATTTCTATTGCTTTGTTCGCCGATGCGTCCCTATCTCTTGATTTGTTCGCCGATGCGTCCCTATCTCTATTGATTTGTTCGCCGATGCGTCCCTATTTCTATTGCTTTGTTCGCTGATGCTTCCCTATCTCTATTTATTTGTTTGCCGAAGCGTCCCTCTCTATTTATTTGTTTGCCGAAACATCCCTCTCTATTTATTTGTTCGCCGATGCGTCCCTATCTCTATTGATTTGTTCGCAGATGCGTCAATACCTCTATTGATTTGTTCGCCGATGCGTCCCTATCTCTATTGATTTGTTCGCTGATGCGTCCCTATCTCCATTCATTTGTTCGCCGATGCGTCCCTATCTCTATTTATTTGTTCGCCGATGTGTCCCTATCTCCATTTATTTGTTCGCCGATGCTTCCCTATCTCCATTTATTTGTTCGCCGATGCGTCCCTATCTCTATTTATTTGTTTGCCGATGCGTCTCTATCTCTTTTTATTTGTTAGCCGATGCGTCCCTATCTCTATTGATTTGTTTGCGATGCGTCCCTATCTCTTGATTTGTTTGCGATGCGTCCCTATCTCTTGATTTGTTCGCCGATGCGTCCCTATCTCTATTGATTTGTTCGCCGATGCGTCCCTATCTCTATTTATTTATTTGCCAATGCGTTCTTATCTCTATTTGTTCGCCGATGCGTCCCTATCTCTATTTGTTCGCTGATGCGTCCCTATCTATATTTATTCGCCGATGCGTCCCTATCTTCATTTATTTGTTCGCCGATGCGTCCCTATCTCCATTTATTTGTTCGCCGATGCGTCCCTATCTCCATTTATTTATTCGCCGATGCGTTACTATCTCCATTTATTTCTTCGCCGATGCGTTACTATCTTTATTAATTCATCCACCGATGCGTCCCTATCTCTATTGATTTGTTCGCCGCTGTGTCCCTATCTTTATTTATTTGTTCGCCGATATGTCCCTTTCTCCATTTATTTGTTCGCCGATGCGTCCCTATCTCAATTTATCTGTTCGCCGATACGTTATCTCTATTTATTTGTACGCGGAAACGTCCCTCTCTATTGATTTGTTCGCCGATGCGTCCCTATCTCTATTGATTTGTTCGCCGATGCGTCCCTATCTCTATTGATTTGTTCGCCAATGAGTCAATACCTCTATTGATTTGTTCGCCGATGCGTCCCTATCTCTATTGATTTGTTCGCCGATGCGTCCCTATCTCTATTGATTTGTTCGCCGATGCGTCCCTATCTCTATTTATTTGTTCGCCGATGCGTCCCTATCTCTATTGATTTGTTCGCCGATGCGTCCCTATCTCTATTGATTTGTTCGCCGATGCGTCCCTATCTCTATTGATTTGTTCGCCGATGCGTCCCTATCTCTATTAATTTGTTTGCTGATGCGTCCCTATCTCTATTTGTTCGCCGATGCGTCCCTATCTCTATTTATTTGTTCGCCGATGCGTCCCTATTTCTATTTATCTGTTTGCCGATGCGTTCTTATCTCTATTTATTTCTTCGCCGAAACGTCCCTCTCTATTTATTTGTTCGCCGATGCGTCCCTATCTCTATTGATTTGTTCGCCGATGCGTCCCTATCTCTATTTATTTATTTCCTGATGCGTCCTTATCTCTATTTGTTCGCTGATGCATCTCTATCTCTATTTGTTTGCCGATGCGTCCCTATCTCTATTTGTTCGCCGATGTGTCCCTATTTCTATTGATTTGTTCGCCGATGCGTCGCTATCTCCATTTATTTGTTCGCCGATGCGTCCCTATCTCCATTTATTTGTTCGCCGATGCGTCCCTATCTCCATTTATTTATTCGCCGATGCGTTACTATCTCCATTTATTTGTTCGTTGATGCGTTACTATCTTTATTGATTCGTTCACCGATGCGTCCCTATCTCTATTGCTTTGTTCGCCGATGCGTCCCTATCACTATTGATTTGTTCGCCGATGTGTCCCTATCTTTATTTTTTTGTTCGCCGATATGTCCCTTTCTCCATTTATTTGTTCGCCGATGCGTCCCTATCTTAATTTATCTGTTCGCCGATACGTTGTTATCTCTATTTATTTGTACGCGGAAACGTCCCTCTCTATTTATTTGTTCGCCGATGCGTCCCTATTTCTATTTATTTGTTCGCCGATGCGTCCCTATCTCTATGGATTTGTTCGCCAATGAGTCAATACCTCTATTGATTTGTTCGCCGATGCGTCCGTATCTCTATTGATTTGTTCGCCGATGCGTCCCTATCTCTATTGATTTGTTCGCCGATGCGTCCCTATCTCTATTTATTTGTTCGCCGATGCGTCCCTATCTCTATTTATTTGTTCGCCGATGCGTCCCTATCTCTATTGATTTGTTCGCCGATGCGTCCCTATCTCTATTGATTTGTTCGCCGATGCGTCCCTATCTCTATTGATTTGTTTGCTGATGCGTCCCTATCTTTATTTGTTCGCCGATGCGTCCCTATCTCTATTTATTTGTTCGCCGATGCGTCCCTATCTCTATTGATTTGTTCGCCAATGAGTCAATACCTCTATTGATTTGTTCGCCGATGCGTCCCTATCTCTATTGATTTGTTCGCCGATGCGTCCCTATCTCTATTGATTTGTTCGCCGATGCGTCCCTATCTCTATTTATTTGTTCGCCGATGCGTCCCTATCTCTATTGATTTGTTCGCCGATGCGTCCCTATCTCTATTGATTTGTTCGCCGATGCGTCCCTATCTCTATTGATTTGTTCGCCGATGCGTCCCTATCTCTATTAATTTGTTTGCTGATGCGTCCCTATCTCTATTTGTTCGCCGATGCGTCCCTATCTCTATTTATTTGTTCGCCGATGCGTCCCTATTTCTATTTATCTGTTTGCCGATGCGTTCTTATCTCTATTTATTTCTTCGCCGAAACGTCCCTCTCTATTTATTTGTTCGCCGATGCGTCCCTATCTCTATTGATTTGTTCGCCGATGCGTCCCTATCTCTATTTATTTATTTCCTGATGCGTCCTTATCTCTATTTGTTCGCTGATGCATCTCTATCTCTATTTGTTTGCCGATGCGTCCCTATCTCTATTTGTTCGCCGATGTGTCCCTATTTCTATTGATTTGTTCGCCGATGCGTCGCTATCTCCATTTATTTGTTCGCCGATGCGTCCCTATCTCCATTTATTTGTTCGCCGATGCGTCCCTATCTCCATTTATTTATTCGCCGATGCGTTACTATCTCCATTTATTTGTTCGTTGATGCGTTACTATCTTTATTGATTCGTTCACCGATGCGTCCCTATCTCTATTGCTTTGTTCGCCGATGCGTCCCTATCACTATTGATTTGTTCGCCGATGTGTCCCTATCTTTATTTTTTTGTTCGCCGATATGTCCCTTTCTCCATTTATTTGTTCGCCGATGCGTCCCTATCTTAATTTATCTGTTCGCCGATACGTTGTTATCTCTATTTATTTGTACGCGGAAACGTCCCTCTCTATTTATTTGTTCGCCGGTGCGTCCCTATTTCTATTTATTTGTTCGCCGATGCGTCCCTATCTCTATGGATTTGTTCGCCAATGAGTCAATACCTCTATTGATTTGTTCGCCGATGCGTCCCTATCTCTATTGATTTGTTCGCCGATGCGTCCCTATCTCTATTGATTTGTTCGCCGATGCGTCCCTATCTCTATTTATTTGTTCGCCGATGCGTCCCTATCTCTATTTATTTGTTCGCCGATGCGTCCCTATCTCTATTGATTTGTTCGCCGATGCGTCCCTATCTCTATTGATTTGTTCGCCGATGCGTCCCTATCTCTATTGATTTGTTTGCTGATGCGTCCCTATCTTTATTTGTTCGCCGATGCGTCCCTATCTCTATTTATTTGTTCGCCGATGCGTCCCTATTTCTATTTATCTGTTCGCCGATGCGTTCTTATCTCTATTTATTTCTTCGCCGAAACGTCCCTCTCTATTTATTTGTTCGCCGATGCGTCCCTATCTCTATTGATTTGTTCGCCGATGCGTCCCTATCTCTATTGATTTGTTTGCTGATGCGTCCCTATCTCTATTTGTTCGCCGATGCGTCCCTATCTCTATTTATTTGTTCGCCGATGCGTCCCTATTTCTATTTATCTGTTCGCCGATGCGTTCTTATCTCTATTTATTTCTTCGCCGAAACGTCCCTCTCTATTTATTTGTTCGCCGATGCGTCCCTATCTCTATTGATTTGTTCGCCGATGCGTCCCTATCTCTATTTATTTATTTCCTGATGCGTCCTTATCTCTATTTGTTCGCTGATGCGTCTCTATCTCTATTTGTTTGCCGATGCGTCCCTATCTCTATTTGTTCGCCGATGTGTCCCTATTTCTATTGATTTGTTCGCCGATGCGTCGCTATCTATATTTATTTGTTCGCCGATGCGTCCCTATCTCTATTTTTTGTTAGCCGATGCGTCCCTATCTCTATTGATGTGTTCGCCGATGCGTCCCTATCTCTATTAATTTGTTCGCCGATGCGTCCCTACCTCTATTGATTTGTTCGCCGATGCGTCCCTATATCCATTTATTTGTTCGCCGATGCGACCCTATCTCTATTTATTTGTTCGACGATGGGTCCCTATCTCTATTTATTTGTTCACTGATGCGTTCCTATATCTATTTATTTGTTCGCCGATGCGTCCCTATCTCTATTTATTTTTTCGCCGATGCGTCCCTATCTCTATTGCTTTGTTCGCCGATGCGTCCCTATCTCTATTAATTTGTTCGCTTATGCGTCCCTATCTCTATTTATTTGTTCGCCGATGTGTCCATATCTCCGTTTATTTGTTCGCCGATGCGTCCCTATCTCCATTTATTTGTTCGCCGATGCGTCCCTATCTCCATTTATTTGTTCGCCGATGCAATACTATCTTTATTGATTTGTTCGTCGATGCAATACTATCTTTATTGATTTGTTCGTCGATGCGTCCCTATCTCTATTGATTTGTTCGCCGATGCGTCCCTATCTCTATTTATTTGTTCGTCGATGCATCCCTATCTCTATTTATTTGTTAGCCGATGGGTCCCTATCTCTATTTATTTGTTCACTGATGCGTTCCTATGTCTATTGATTTGTTCGCCGATGCGTCCCTATCTCTAATTATTTATTCGCCGATGCGTCCCTATCTCTTGATTTGTTCGCCGATGCGTCCCTATCTCTATTGATTTGTTCGCCGATGCGTCCCTATTTCTATTGCTTTGTTCGCTGATGCGTCCCTATCTCTATTTATTTGTTTGCCGAAGCGTCCCTCTCTATTTATTTGTTTGCCGAAACATCCCTCTCTATTTATTTGTTCGCCGATGCGTCCCTATCTCTATGGATTTGTTCGCAGATGCGTCAATACCTCTATTGATTTGTTCGCCGATGCGTCCCTATCTCTATTTATTTGTTCGCCGATGCGTCCTTATCTCTATTTATTTGTTCGCCGTTGCATCCCTATCTCCATTCATTTGTTCGCCGATGCGTCCCTATCTCTATTTATTTGTTCGCCGATGTGTCCCTATCTCCATTTATTTGTTCGCCGATGCTTCCCTATCTCCATTTATTTGTTCGCCGATGCGTCCCTATCTCTATTTATTTGTTTGCCGATGCGTCTCTATCTCTTTTTATTTGTTAGCCGATGCGTCCCTATCTCTATTGATTTGTTTGCGATGCGTCCCTATCTCTTGATTTGTTTGCGATGCGTCCCTATCTCTTGATTTGTTCGCCGATGCGTCCCTATGTCTATTGATTTGTTCGCCGATGCGTCCCTATCTCTATTTATTTATTTGCCAATGCGTTCTTATCTCTATTTGTTCGCCGATGCGTCCCTATCTCTATTTGTTCGCTGATGCGTCCCTATCTCTATTTATTCGCCGATGCGTCCCTATCTCCATTTATTTGTTCGCCGATGCGTCCCTATCTCCATTTATTTGTTCGCCGATGCGTCCCTATCTCCATTTATTTAATCGCCGATGCGTTACTATCTCCATTTATTTGTTCGCCGATGCGTTACTATCTTTACTAATTCATCCACCGATGCGTCCCTATCTCTATTGATTTGTTCGCCGCTGTGTCCCTATCTTTATTTATTTGTTCGCCGATATGTCCCTTTCTCCATTTATTTGTTCGCCGATGCGTCCCTATCTCAATTTATCTGTTCGCCGATACGTTGTTATCTCTATTTATTTGTACGCGGAAACGTCCCTCTCTATTGATTTGTTCGCCGATGCGTCCCTATCTCTATTGATTTGTTCGCCGATGCGTCCCTATCTCTATTGATTTGTTCGCCAATGAGTCAATACCTCTATTGATTTGTTCGCCGATGCGTCCCTATCTCTATTGATTTGTTCGCCGATGCGTCCCTATCTCTATTGATTTGTTCGCCGATGCGTCCCTATCTCTATTGATTTGTTCGCCGATGCGTCCCTATCTCTATTGATTTGTTCGCCGATGCGTCCCTATCTCTATTGATTTGTTCGCCGATGCGTCCCTATCTCTATTGATTTGTTCGCCGATGCGTCCCTATCTCTATTAATTTGTTTGCTGATGCGTCCCTATCTCTATTTGTTCGCCGATGCGTCCCTATCTCTATTTATTTGTTCGCCGATGCGTCCCTATTTCTATTTATCTGTTTGCCGATGCGTCCCTATCTCTATTGATTTGTTCGCCGATGCGTCCCTATCTCTATTTATTTATTTCCTGATGCGTCCTTATCTCTATTTGTTCGCTGATGCGTCTCTATCTCTATTTGTTTGCCGATGCGTCCCTATCTCTATTTGTTCGCCGATGTGTCCCTATTTCTATTGATTTGTTCGCCGATGCGTCGCTATCTATATTTATTTGTTCGCCGATGCGTCCCTATCTCTATTTATTTGTTAGCCGATGCGTCCCTATCTCTATTGATGTGTTCGCCGATGCGTCCCTATCTCTATTGATTTGTTCGCCGATGCGTCCCTACCTCTATTGATTTGTTCGCCGATGCGTCCCTATATCCATTTATTTGTTCGCCGATGCGTCCCTATCTCTATTTATTTGTTCGACGATGGGTCCCTATCTCTATTTATTTGTTCACTGATACGTTTCTATATCTATTTATTTGTTCGCCGATGCGTCCCTATCTCTATTGCTTTGTTCGCCGATGCGTCCCTATCTCTATTGCTTTGTTCGCCGATGCGTCCCTATCTCTATTTATTTTTTCGCCGATGCGTCCCTATCTCCATTTATTTGTTCGCCGATGCAATACTATCTTTATTGATTTGTTCGTTGATGCAATACTATCTTTATTGATTTGTTCGTCGATGCATCCCTATCTCTATTGATTTGTTCGCCGATGCGTCCCTATCTCTATTTATTTGTTCGTCGATGCGTCCCTATCTCTATTTATTTGTTCGCCGATGGGTCCCTATCTCTATTTATTTGTTCACTGATGCGTTTCTATGTCTATTGATTTGTTCGCCGATGCGTCCCTATCTCTAATTATTTATTCGCTGATGCGTCCCTATCTCTATTTATTTGTTCGCCGATGCGTCCCTATCTCTATTTATTTGTTCGCCGATGCGTCCCTATCTCTTGATTTGTTCGCCGATGCGTCCCTATCTCTATTGATTTGTTCGCCGATGCGTCCCTATTTCTATTGCTTTGTTCGCCGATGCGTCCCTATCTCTATTAATTTGTTCGCTGATGCGTCCCTATCTCTATTTATTTGTTTGCCGAAACGTCCCTCTCTATTTATTTGTTCGCCGATGCGTCCCTATCTCTATTTATTTTTTCGCCGATGTGTCCCTATCTCCATTTATTTGTTCGCCGATGCTTCCCTATCTCCATTTATTTGTTCGCCGATGCGTCCCTATCTCTATTTATTTATTTGCCAATGCGTTCTTATCTCTATTTGTTCGCCGATGCGTCCCTATCTCTATTTGTTCGCTGATGCGTCCCTATCTCTATTTATTCGCCGATGCGTCCCTATTTCTATTGATTTGTTCGCCTATGTGTCCCTATCTCCATTTATTTGTTCGCCGATGCGTCCCTATCTCCATTTATTTGTTCGCCGATGCGTCCCTATCTCCATTTATTTATTCGCCGATGCGTTACTATCTCCATTTATTTGTTCGCCGATGCGTTACTATCTTTATTGATTCATCCACCGATGCGTCCCTATCTCTATTTATTTGTTCGCCGATATGTCCCTTTTTCCATTTATTTGTTCGCCGATGCGTCCCTATCTCAATTTATCTGTTCGCCGATACGTTGTTATCTCTATTTATTTGTACGCGGAAACGTCCCTCTCTATTGATTTGTTCGCCGATGCGTCCCTATCTCTATTGATTTGTTCGCCGATGCGTCCCTATCTCTATTGATTTGTTCGCCGATGCATCCCTATCTCTATTTATTTGTTCGCCGATGCGTCCCTATCTCTATTGATTTGTTCGCCGATGCGTCCCTATCTCTATTGATTTGTTCGCCGATGCGTCCCTATCTCTATTGATTTGTTCGCCGATGCGTCCCTATCTCTATTGATTTGTTTGCTGATGCGTCCCTATCTCTATTTGTTCGCCGATGCGTCCCTATCTCTATTTGTTCGCTGATGCGTCCCTATCTCTATTTATTTGTTTGCCGATGCGTCCCTATTTCTATTTATCTGTTCGCCGATGCGTTCTTATCTCTATTTATTTCTTCGCCGAAACGTCCCTCTCTATTCATTTGTTCGCCGATGCGTCCCTATCTCTATTGATTTGTTCGCCGATGCGTCCCTATCTCTATTGATTTGTTCGCCGATGCGTCCCTATCTCTATTTATTTATTTCCTGATGCGTCCTTATCTCTATTTGTTCGCTGATGCGTCTCTATCTCTATTTGTTTGCCGATGCGTCCCTATCTCTATTTGTTCGCCGATGTGTCCCTATTTCTATTGATTTGTTCGCCGATGCGTCGCTATCTCTATTTATTTGTTCGCCGATGCGTCCCTATCTCTATTTATTTGTTAGCCGATGCGTCCCTATCTCTATTGATGTGTTCGCCGATGCATCCCTATCTCTTTTGATTTGTTCGCCGATGCGTCCCTACCTCTTGATTTCTTCGCTGATGCGTCCCTATCTCCATTTATTTGTTCGCCGATGCGTCCCTATCTCCATTTATTTGTTCGCCGATACGTCCCTATTTCTATTGATTTGTTCGCCGATACGTCCCTATTTCTATTGATTTGTTCGCCGATGCGTCCCTATTTCTATTTATCTGTTCGCCGATGCGTTCTTATCTCTATTTATTTCTTCGCCGAAACGTCCCTCTCTATTTATTTGTTCGCCGATGCGTCCCTATCTCTATTGATTTGTTCGCCGATGCGTCCCTATCTCTATTTATTTATTTCCTGATGCGTCCTTATCTCTATTTGTTCGCTGATGCGTCTCTATCTCTATTTGTTTGCCGATGCGTCCCTATCTCTATTTGTTCGCCGATGTGTCCCTATTTCTATTGATTTGTTCGCCGATGCGTCGCTATCTATATTTATTTGTTCGCCGATGCGTCCCTATCTCTATTTATTTGTTAGCCGATGCGTCCCTATCTCTATTGATGTGTTCGCCGATGCGTCCCTATCTCTATTGATTTGTTCGCCGATGCGTCCCTACCTCTATTGATTTGTTCGCCGATGCGTCCCTATATCCATTTATTTGTTCGCCGATGCGTCCCTATCTCTATTTATTTGTTCGACGATGGGTCCCTATCTCTATTTATTTGTTCACTGATACGTTCCTATATCTATTTATTTGTTCGCCGATGCGTCCCTATCTCTATTGCTTTGTTCGCCGATGCGTCCCTATCTCTATTGCTTTGTTCGCCGATGCGTCCCTATCTCTATTTATTTGTTCGCCGATGCGTCCCTATCTCCATTTATTTGTTCGCCGATGCAATACTATCTTTATTGATTTGTTCGTTGATGCAATACTATCTTTATTGATTTGTTCGTCGATGCATCCCTATCTCTATTGATTTGTTCGCCGATGCGTCCCTATCTCTATTTATTTGTTCGTCGATGCGTCCCTATCTCTATTTATTTGTTCGCCGATGGGTCCCTATCTCTATTTATTTGTTCACTGATGCGTTCCTATGTCTATTGATTTGTTCGCCGATGCGTCCCTATCTCTAATTATTTATTCGCCGATGCGTCCCTATCTCTATTTATTTGTTCGCCGATGCGTCCCCATCTCTATTGATTTGTTCGCCGATGCGTCCCTATTTCTATTGCTTTGTTCGCCGATGCGTCCCTATCTCTATTAATTTGTTCGCTGATGCGTCCCTATCTCTATTTATTTGTTTGCCGAAGCGTCCCTCTCTATTTATTTGTTTGCCGAAACGTCCCTCTCTATTTATTTGTTCGCCGATGCGTCCCTATCTCTATTTATTTGTTCGCCGATGTGTCCCTATCTCCATTTATTTGTTCGCCGATGCTTCCCTATCTCCATTTATTTGTTCGCCGATGCGTCCCTATCTCTATTTATTTATTTGCCAATGCGTTCTTATCTCTATTTGTTCGCCGATGCGTCCCTATCTCTATTTGTTCGCTGATGCGTCCCTATCTCTATTTATTCGCCGATGCGTCCCTATTTCTATTGATTTGTTCGCCGATGTGTCCCTATCTCCATTTATTTGTTCGCCGATGCGTCCCTATCTCCATTTATTTGTTCGCCGATGCGTCCCTATCTCCATTTATTTATTCGCCGATGCGTTACTATCTCCATTTATTTGTTCGCCGATGCGTTACTATCTTTATTGATTCATCCACCGATGCGTCCCTATCTCTATTTATTTGTTCGCCGATATGTCCCTTTGTCCATTTATTTGTTCGCCGATGCGTCCCTATCTCAATTTATCTGTTCGCCGATACGTTGTTATCTCTATTTATTTGTACGCGGAAACGTCCCTCTCTATTGATTTGTTCGCCGATGCGTCCCTATCTCTATTGATTTGTTCGCCGATGCGTCCCTATCTCTATTGATTTGTTCGCCGATGCATCCCTATCTCTATTGATTTGTTCGCCGATGCGTCCCTATCTCTATTGATTTGTTCGCCGATGCGTCCCTATCTCTATTGATTTGTTCGCCGATGCGTCCCTATCTCTATTGATTTGTTCGCCGATGCGTCCCTATCTCTATTGATTTGTTTGCTGATGCGTCCCTATCTCTAAATGTTCGCCGATGCGTCCCTATCTCTATTTGTTCGCCGATGCGTCCCTATCTCTATTTATTTGTTTGCCGATGCGTCCCTATTTCTATTTATCTGTTCGCCGATGCGTTCTTATCTTTATTTATTTCTTTGCCGAAACGTCCCTCTCTATTTATTTGTTCGCCGATGCGTCCCTATCTCTATTGATTTGTTCGCCGATGCGTCCCTATCTCTATTGATTTGTTCGCCGATGCGTCCCTATCTCTATTTATTTATTTCCTGATGCGTCCTTATCTCTATTTGTTCGCTGATGCGTCTCTATCTCTATTTGTTTGCCGATGCGTCCCTATCTCTATTTGTTCGCCGATGTGTCCCTATTTCTATTGATTTGTTCGCCGATGCGTCGCTATCTCTATTTATTTGTTAGCCGATGCGTCCCTATCTCTATTGATTTGTTCGCCGATGCGTCCCTATCTCTATTGATTTGTTCGCCGATGCGTCCCTATCTCTATTGATTTGTTTGCTGATGCGTCCCTATCTCTATTTGTACGCCGATGCGTCCCTATCTCTATTTGTTCGCCGATGCGTCCCTATCTCTATTTATTTGTTTGCCGATGCGTCCCTATTTCTATTTATCTGTTCGCCGATGCGTTCTTATCTCTATTTATTTCTTCGCCGAAACGTCCCTCTCTATTCATTTGTTCGCCGATGCGTCCCTATCTCTATTGATTTGTTCGCCGATGCGTCCCTATCTCTATTGATTTGTTCGCCGATGCGTCCCTATCTCTATTTATTTATTTCCTGATGCGTCCTTATCTCTATTTGTTCGCTGATGCGTCTCTATCTCTATTTGTTTGCCGATGCGTCCCTATCTCTATTTGTTCGCCGATGTGTCCCTATTTCTATTGATTTGTTCGCCGATGCGTCGCTATCTCTATTTATTTGTTCGCCGATGCGTCCCTATCTCTATTTATTTGTTAGCCGATGCGTCCCTATCTCTATTGATGTGTTCGCCGATGCATCCCTATCTCTTTTGATTTGTTCGCAGATGCGTCCCTACCTCTTGATTTCTTCGCTGATGCGTCCCTATCTCCATTTATTTGTTCGCCGATGCGTCCCTATCTCCATTTATTTGTTCGCCGATACGTCCCTATTTCTATTGATTTGTTCGCCGATACGTCCCTATTTCTATTGATTTGTTCGCCGATGCGTCCCTATTTCTATTTATCTGTTCGCCGATGCGTTCTTATCTCTATTTATTTCTTCGCCGAAACGTCCCTCTCTATTTATTTGTTCGCCGATGCGTCCCTATCTCTATTGATTTGTTCGCCGATGCGTCCCTATCTCTATTTATTTATTTCCTGATGCGTCCTTATCTCTATTTGTTCGCTGATGCGTCTCTATCTCTATTTGTTTGCCGATGCGTCCCTATCTCTATTTGTTCGCCGATGTGTCCCTATTTCTATTGATTTGTTCGCCGATGCGTCGCTATCTATATTTATTTGTTCGCCGATGCGTCCCTATCTCTATTTATTTGTTAGCCGATGCGTCCCTATCTCTATTGATGTGTTCGCCGATGCGTCCCTATCTCTATTGATTTGTTCGCCGATGCGTCCCTACCTCTTTTGATTTGTTCGCCGATGCGTCCCTATATCCATTTATTTGTTCGCCGATGCGTCCCTATCTCTATTTATTTGTTCGACGATGGGTCCCTATCTCTATTTATTTGTTCACTGATACGTTCCTATATCTATTTATTTGTTCGCCGATGCGTCCCTATCTCTATTGCTTTGTTCGCCGATGCGTCCCTATCTCTATTGCTTTGTTCGCCGATGCGTCCCTATCTCTATTTATTTGTTCGCCGATGCGTCCCTATCTCCATTTATTTGTTCGCCGATGCAATACTATCTTTATTGATTTGTTCGTTGATGCAATACTATCTTTATTGATTTGTTCGTCGATGCATCCCTATCTCTATTGATTTGTTCGCCGATGCGTCCCTATCTCTATTTATTTGTTCGTCGATGCGTCCCTATCTCTATTTATTTGTTCGCCGATGGGTCCCTATCTCTATTTATTTGTTCACTGATGCGTTCCTATGTCTATTGATTTGTTCGCCGATGCGTCCCTATCTCTAATTATTTATTCGCCGATGCGTCCCTATCTCTATTTATTTGTTCGCCGATGCGTCCCTATCTCTATTGATTTGTTCGCCGATGCGTCCCTATTTCTATTGCTTTGTTCGCCGATGCGTCCCTATCTCTATTAATTTGTTCGCTGATGCGTCCCTATCTCTATTTATTTGTTTGCCGAAGCGTCCCTCTCTATTTATTTGTTTGCCGAAACGTCCCTCTCTATTTATTTGTTCGCCGATGCGTCCCTATCTCTATTTATTTGTTCGCCGATGTGTCCCTATCTCCATTTATTTGTTCGCCGATGCTTCCCTATCTCCATTTATTTGTTCGCCGATGCGTCCCTATCTCTATTTATTTATTTGCCAATGCGTTCTTATCTCTATTTGTTCGCCGATGCGTCCCTATCTCTATTTGTTCGCTGATGCGTCCCTATCTCTATTTATTCGCCGATGCGTCCCTATTTCTATTGATTTGTTCGCCGATGTGTCCCTATCTCCATTTATTTGTTCGCCGATGCGTCCCTATCTCCATTTATTTGTTCGCCGATGCGTCCCTATCTCCATTTATTTATTCGCCGATGCGTTACTATCTCCATTTATTTGTTCGCCGATGCGTTACTATCTTTATTGATTCATCCACCGATGCGTCCCTATCTCTATTTATTTGTTCGCCGATATGTCCCTTTGTCCATTTATTTGTTCGCCGATGCGTCCCTATCTCAATTTATCTGTTCGCCGATACGTTGTTATCTCTATTTATTTGTACGCGGAAACGTCCCTCTCTATTGATTTGTTCGCCGATGCGTCCCTATCTCTATTGATTTGTTCGCCGATGCGTCCCTATCTCTATTGATTTGTTCGCCGATGCATCCCTATCTCTATTGATTTGTTCGCCGATGCGTCCCTATCTCTATTGATTTGTTCGCCGATGCGTCCCTATCTCTATTGATTTGTTCGCCGATGCGTCCCTATCTCTATTGATTTGTTCGCCGATGCGTCCCTATCTCTATTGATTTGTTTGCTGATGCGTCCCTATCTCTAAATGTTCGCCGATGCGTCCCTATCTCTATTTGTTCGCCGATGCGTCCCTATCTCTATTTATTTGTTTGCCGATGCGTCCCTATTTCTATTTATCTGTTCGCCGATGCGTTCTTATCTTTATTTATTTCTTTGCCGAAACGTCCCTCTCTATTTATTTGTTCGCCGATGCGTCCCTATCTCTATTGATTTGTTCGCCGATGCGTCCCTATCTCTATTGATTTGTTCGCCGATGCGTCCCTATCTCTATTTATTTATTTCCTGATGCGTCCTTATCTCTATTTGTTCGCTGATGCGTCTCTATCTCTATTTGTTTGCCGATGCGTCCCTATCTCTATTTGTTCGCCGATGTGTCCCTATTTCTATTGATTTGTTCGCCGATGCGTCGCTATCTCTATTTATTTGTTAGCCGATGCGTCCCTATCTCTATTGATTTGTTCGCCGATGCGTCCCTATCTCTATTGATTTGTTCGCCGATGCGTCCCTATCTCTATTGATTTGTTTGCTGATGCGTCCCTATCTCTATTTGTACGCCGATGCGTCCCTATCTCTATTTGTTCGCCGATGCGTCCCTATCTCTATTTATTTGTTTGCCGATGCGTCCCTATTTCTATTTATCTGTTCGCCGATGCGTTCTTATCTCTATTTATTTCTTCGCCGAAACGTCCCTCTCTATTCATTTGTTCGCCGATGCGTCCCTATCTCTATTGATTTGTTCGCCGATGCGTCCCTATCTCTATTGATTTGTTCGCCGATGCGTCCCTATCTCTATTTATTTATTTCCTGATGCGTCCTTATCTCTATTTGTTCGCTGATGCGTCTCTATCTCTATTTGTTTGCCGATGCGTCCCTATCTCTATTTGTTCGCCGATGTGTCCCTATTTCTATTGATTTGTTCGCCGATGCGTCGCTATCTCTATTTATTTGTTCGCCGATGCGTCCCTATCTCTATTTATTTGTTAGCCGATGCGTCCCTATCTCTATTGATGTGTTCGCCGATGCATCCCTATCTCTTTTGATTTGTTCGCCGATGCGTCCCTACCTCTTGATTTCTTCGCTGATGCGTCCCTATCTCCATTTATTTGTTCGCCGATGCGTCCCTATCTCCATTTATTTGTTCGCCGATACGTCCCTATTTCTATTGATTTGTTCGCCGATACGTCCCTATTTCTATTGATTTGTTCGCCGATGCGTCCCTATTTCTATTTATCTGTTCGCCGATGCGTTCTTATCTCTATTTATTTCTTCGCCGAAACGTCCCTCTCTATTTATTTGTTCGCCGATGCGTCCCTATCTCTATTGATTTGTTCGCCGATGCGTCCCTATCTCTATTTATTTATTTCCTGATGCGTCCTTATCTCTATTTGTTCGCTGATGCGTCTCTATCTCTATTTGTTTGCCGATGCGTCCCTATCTCTATTTGTTCGCCGATGTGTCCCTATTTCTATTGATTTGTTCGCCGATGCGTCGCTATCTATATTTATTTGTTCGCCGATGCGTCCCTATCTCTATTTATTTGTTAGCCGATGCGTCCCTATCTCTATTGATGTGTTCGCCGATGCGTCCCTATCTCTATTGATTTGTTCGCCGATGCGTCCCTACCTCTATTGATTTGTTCGCCGATGCGTCCCTATATCCATTTATTTGTTCGCCGATGCGTCCCTATCTCTATTTATTTGTTCGACGATGGGTCCCTATCTCTATTTATTTGTTCACTGATACGTTCCTATATCTATTTATTTGTTCGCCGATGCGTCCCTATCTCTATTGCTTTGTTCGCCGATGCGTCCCTATCTCTATTGCTTTGTTCGCCGATGCGTCCCTATCTCTATTTATTTGTTCGCCGATGCGTCCCTATCTCCATTTATTTGTTCGCCGATGCAATACTATCTTTATTGATTTGTTCGTTGATGCAATACTATCTTTATTGATTTGTTCGTCGATGCATCCCTATCTCTATTGATTTGTTCGCCGATGCGTCCCTATCTCTATTTATTTGTTCGTCGATGCGTCCCTATCTCTATTTATTTGTTCGCCGATGGGTCCCTATCTCTATTTATTTGTTCACTGATGCGTTCCTATGTCTATTGATTTGTTCGCCGATGCGTCCCTATCTCTAATTATTTATTCGCCGATGCGTCCCTATCTCTATTTATTTGTTCGCCGATGCGTCCATATCTCTATTGATTTGTTCGCCGATGCGTCCCTATTTCTATTGCTTTGTTCGCCGATGCGTCCCTATCTCTATTAATTTGTTCGCTGATGCGTCCCTATCTCTATTTATTTGTTTGCCGAAGCGTCCCTCTCTATTTATTTGTTTGCCGAAACGTCCCTCTCTATTTATTTGTTCGCCGATGCGTCCCTAAGTCTATTTATTTGTTCGCCGATGTGTCCCTATCTCCATTTATTTGTTCGCCGATGCTTCCCTATCTCCATTTATTTGTTCGCCGATGCGTCCCTATCTCTATTTATTTATTTGCCAATGCGTTCTTATCTCTATTTGTTCGCCGATGCGTCCCTATCTCTATTTGTTCGCTGATGCGTCCCTATCTCTATTTATTCGCCGATGCGTCCCTATTTCTATTGATTTGTTCGCCGATGTGTCCCTATCTCCATTTATTTGTTCGCCGATGCGTCCCTATCTCCATTTATTTGTTCGCCGATGCGTCCCTATCTCCATTTATTTATTCGCCGATGCGTTACTATCTCCATTTATTTGTTCGCCGATGCGTTACTATCTTTATTGATTCATCCACCGATGCGTCCCTATCTCTATTTATTTGTTCGCCGATATGTCCCTTTGTCCATTTATTTGTTCGCCGATGCGTCCCTATCTCAATTTATCTGTTCGCCGATACGTTGTTATCTCTATTTATTTGTACGCGGAAACGTCCCTCTCTATTGATTTGTTCGCCGATGCGTCCCTATCTCTATTGATTTGTTCGCCGATGCGTCCCTATCTCTATTGATTTGTTCGCCGATGCATCCCTATCTCTATTGATTTGTTCGCCGATGCGTCCCTATCTCTATTGATTTGTTCGCCGATGCGTCCCTATCTCTATTGATTTGTTCGCCGATGCGTCCCTATCTCTATTGATTTGTTCGCCGATGCGTCCCTATCTCTATTGATTTGTTTGCTGATGCGTCCCTATCTCTAAATGTTCGCCGATGCGTCCCTATCTCTATTTGTTCGCCGATGCGTCCCTATCTCTATTTATTTGTTTGCCGATGCGTCCCTATTTCTATTTATCTGTTCGCCGATGCGTTCTTATCTTTATTTATTTCTTTGCCGAAACGTCCCTCTCTATTTATTTGTTCGCCGATGCGTCCCTATCTCTATTGATTTGTTCGCCGATGCGTCCCTATCTCTATTGATTTGTTCGCCGATGCGTCCCTATCTCTATTTATTTATTTCCTGATGCGTCCTTATCTCTATTTGTTCGCTGATGCGTCTCTATCTCTATTTGTTTGCCGATGCGTCCCTATCTCTATTTGTTCGCCGATGTGTCCCTATTTCTATTGATTTGTTCGCCGATGCGTCGCTATCTCTATTTATTTGTTAGCCGATGCGTCCCTATCTCTATTGATGTGTTCGCCGATGCATCCCTATCTCTTTTGATTTGTTCGCCGATGCGTCCCTACCTCTTGATTTGTTCGCTGATGCGTCCCTATCTCCATTTATTTGTTCGCCGATGCGTCCCTATCTCCATTTATTTGTTCGCCGATACGTCCCTATTTCTATTGATTTGTTCGCCGATACGTCCCTATTTCTATTGATTTGTTCGCCGATGCGTCCCTATTTCTATTTATCTGTTCGCCGATGCGTTCTTATCTCTATTTATTTCTTCGCCGAAACGTCCCTCTCTATTTATTTGTTCGCCGATGCGTCCCTATCTCTATTGATTTGTTCGCCGATGCGTCCCTATCTCTATTTATTTATTTCCTGATGCGTCCTTATCTCTGTTTGTTCGCTGATGCGTCTCTATCTCTATTTGTTTGCCGATGCGTCCCTATCTCTATTTGTTCGCCGATGTGTCCCTATTTCTATTGATTTGTTCGCCGATGCGTCGCTATCTCTATTTATTTGTTCGCCGATGCGTCCCTATCTCTATTGATTTGTTCGCCGATGCGTCCCTACCTCTTTTGATTTGTTCGCTGATGCGTCCCTATCTCCATTTATTTGTTCGCCGATGCGTCCCTATCTCCATTTATTTGTTCGCCGATACGTCCCTATTTCTATTGATTTGTTCGCCGATGCGTCCCTATCTCTATTTATTTATTTGACGATGGGTCCCTATCTCTATTTATTTGTTCACTGATGCGTTCCTATGTCTATTTATTTGTTCGCCGATGCGTCCCTACCTCTTTTGATGTGTTCGCCGATGCGTCCCTATCTCTATTGATTTGTTCGCCGATGCGTCCCTACCTCTATTGATTTGTTCGCCGATGCGTCCCTATATCCATTTATTTGTTCGCCGATGCGTCCCTATCTCTATTTATTTGTTCGACGATAAGTCCCTATCTCTATTTATTTGTTCACTGATACGTTCCTATATCTATTTATTTGTTCGCCGATGCGTCCCTATCTCTATTGCTTTGTTCGCCGATGCGTCCCTATCTCTATTGCTTTGTTCGCCGATGCGTCCCTATCTCTATTTATTTGTTTGCCGATGCGTCTCTATCTCTTTTTATTTGTTAGCCGATGCGTCCCTATCTCTATTGATTTGTTTGCGATGCGTCCCTATCTCTTGATTTGTTTGCGATGCGTCCCTATCTCTTGATTTGTACGCCGATGCGTCCATATCTCTATTGATTTGTTCGCCGATGCGTCCCTATCTCTATTTATTTATTTGCCAATGCGTTCTTATCTCTATTTGTTCGCCGATGCGTCCCTATCTCTATTTGTTCGCTGATGCGTCCCTATCTCTATTTATTCGCCGATGCGTCCCTATTTCTATTGATTTGTTCGCCGATGTGTCCCTATCTCCATTTATTTGTTCGCCGATGCGTCCCTATCTCCATTTATTTGTTCGCCGATGCGTCCCTATCTCCATTTATTTATTCGCCGATGCGTTACTATCTCCATTTATTTGTTCGCCGATGCGTTACTATCTTTATTGATTCATCCACCGATGCGTCCCTATCTCTATTGATTTGTTCGCCGCTGTGTCCCTATCTTTATTTATTTGTTCGCCGATATGTCCCTTTGTCCATTTATTTGTTCGCCGATGCGTCCCTATCTCAATTTATCTGTTCGTCGATACGTTGTTATCTCTATTTATTTGTACGCGGAAACGTCCCTCTCTATTGATTTGTTCGCCGATGCGTCCCTATCTCTATTGATTTGTTCGCCGATGCGTCCCTATCTCTATTGATTTGTTCGACGATGCGTCCCTATCTCTATTGATTTGTTCGCCGATGCGTCCCTATCTCTATTGATTTGTTTGCTGATGCGTCCCTATCTCTATTTGTTCGCCGATGCGTCCCTATCTCTATTTGTTCGCCGATGCGTCCCTATCTCTATTTATTTGTTTGCCGATGCGTCCCTATTTCTATTTATCTGTTCGCCGATGCGTTTTTATCTCTATTTATTTCTTCGCCGAAACGTCCCTCTCTATTTATTTGTTCGCCGATGCGTCCCTATCTCTATTGATTTGTTCGCCGATGCGTCCCTATCTCTATTTATTTATTTCCTGATGCGTCCTTATCTCTATTTGTTCGCTGATGCGTCTCTATCTCTATTTGTTTGCCGATGCGTCCCTATCTCTATTTGTTCGCCGATGTGTCCCTATTTCTATTGATTTGTTCGCCGATGCGTCGCTATCTATATTTATTTGTTCGCCGATGCGTCCCTATCTCTATTTATTTGTTAGCCGATGCGTCCCTATCTCTATTGATGTGTTCGCCGATGCGTCCCTATCTCTATTGATTTGTTCGCCGATGCGTCCCTATATCCATTTATTTGTTCGCCGATGCGTCCCTATCTCTATTTATTTGTTCGACGATGGGTCCCTATCTCTATTTATTTGTTCACTGATGCGTTCCTATATCTATTTATTTGTTCGCCGATGCGTCCCTATCTCTATTTATTTTTTCGCCGATGCGTCCCTATCTCTATTGCTTTGTTCGCCGATGCGTCCCTATCTCTATTAATTTGTTCGCTTATGCGTCCCTATCTCTATTTATTTGTTCGCCGATGTGTCCCTATCTCCGTTTATTTGTTCGCCGATGCGTCCCTATCTCCATTTATTTGTTCGTCGATGCGTCCCTACCTCTATTGATTTGTTCGCCGATGCGTCCCTATCTCCATTTATTTGTTCGCCGATGCGTCCCTATCTCCATTTATTTGTTCGCCGATGCAATACTATCTTTATTGATTTGTTCGTCGATGCAATACTATCTTTATTGATTTGTTCGTCGATGCGTCCCTATCTCTATTGATTTGTTCGCCGATGCGTCCCTATCTCTATTTATTTGTTCGTCGATGCGTCCCTATCTCTATTTATTTATTCGCCGATGCGTCCCTATCTCTATTTATTTGTTCGCCGATGCGTCCCTATCTCTTGATTTGTTCGCCGATGCGTCCCTATCTCTATTGATTTGTTCGCCGATGCGTCCCTATTTCTATTGCTTTGTTCGCCGATGCGTCCCTATCTCTATTAATTTGTTCGCCGATGCGTCCCTATCTCTATTGATTTGTTCGCCGATGCGTCCCTATCTCTATTGATTTGTTCGCCGATGCGTCCCTATCTCTATTGATTTGTTCGCCGATGCGTCCCTATCTCTATTGATTTGTTTCCTGATGCGTCCCTATCTCTATTTGTTCGCCGATGCGTCCCTATCTCTATTTGTTCGCCGATGCGTCCCTATCTCTATTTATTTGTTCGCCGATGCGTCCCTATTTCTATTTATCTGTTCGCCGATGCGTTCTTATCTCTATTTATTTCTTCGCCGAAACGTCCCTCTCTATTTATTTGTTCGCCGATGCGTCCCTATCTCTATTGATTTGTTCGCCGATGCGTCCCTATCTCTATTTATTTATTTCCTGATGCGTCCTTATCTCTATTTGTTCGCTGATGCGTCTCTATCTCTATTTGTTTGCCGATGCGTCCCTATCTCTATTTGTTCGCCGATGTGTCCCTATTTCTATTGATTTGTTCGCCGATGCGTCGCTATCTCTATTTATTTGTTCGCCGATGCGTCCCTATCTCTATTGATTTGTTCGCCGATGCGTCCCTACCTCTTTTGATTTGTTCGCTGATGCGTCCCTATCTCCATTTATTTGTTCGCCGATGCGTCCCTATCTCCATTTATTTGTTCGCCGATACGTCCCTATTTCTATTGATTTGTTCGCCGATGCGTCCCTATCTCTATTTAATTGTTTGACGATGGGTCCCTATCTCTATTTATTTGTTCACTGATGCGTTCCTATGTCTATTTATTTGTTCGCCGATGCGTCCCTACCTCTTTTGATGTGTTCGCCGATGCGTCCCTATCTCTATTGATTTGTTAGCCGATGCATCCCTACCTCTATTGATTTGTTCGCCGATGCGTCCCTATATCCATTTATTTGTTCGCCGATGCGTCCCTATCTCTATTTATTTGTTCGACGATGGGTCCCTATCTCTATTTATTTGTTCACTGATACGTTCCTATATCTATTTATTTGTTCGCCGATGCGTCCCTATCTCTATTGCTTTGTTCGCCGATGCGTCCCTATCTCTATTAATTTGTTCGCTTATGCGTCCCTATCTCTATTTATTTGTTCGCCGATGTGTCCCTATCTCCGTTTATTTGTTCGCCGATGCGTCCCTATCTCCATTTATTTGTTCGTCGATGCGTCCCTACCTCTATTGATTTGTTCGCCGATGCGTCCCTATCTCCATTTATTTGTTCGCCGATGCGTCCCTATCTCCATTTATTTGTTCGCCGATGCAATACTATCTTTATTGATTTGTTCGTCGATGCAATACTATCTTTATTGATTTGTTCGTCGATGCGTCCCTATCTCTATTGATTTGTTCGCCGATGCGTCCCTATCTCTATTTATTTGTTCGTCGATGCGTCCCTATCTCTATTTATTTATTCGCCGATGCGTCCCTATCTCTATTTATTTGTTCGCCGATGCGTCCCTATCTCTTGATTTGTTCGCCGATGCGTCCCTATCTCTATTGATTTGTTCGCCGATGCGTCCCTATTTCTATTGCTTTGTTCGCCGATGCGTCCCTATCTCTATTAATTTGTTCGCCGATGCGTCCCTATCTCTATTGATTTGTTCGCCGATGCGTCCCTATCTCTATTGATTTGTTCGCCGATGCGTCCCTATCTCTATTGATTTGTTCGCCGATGCGTCCCTATCTCTATTGATTTGTTTCCTGATGCGTCCCTATCTCTATTTGTTCGCCGATGCGTCCCTATCTCTATTTGTTCGCCGATGCGTCCCTATCTCTATTTATTTGTTCGCCGATGCGTCCCTATTTCTATTTATCTGTTCGCCGATGCGTTCTTATCTCTATTTATTTCTTCGCCGAAACGTCCCTCTCTATTTATTTGTTCGCCGATGCGTCCCTATCTCTATTGATTTGTTCGCCGATGCGTCCCTATCTCTATTTATTTATTTCCTGATGCGTCCTTATCTCTATTTGTTCGCTGATGCGTCTCTATCTCTATTTGTTTGCCGATGCGTCCCTATCTCTATTTGTTCGCCGATGTGTCCCTATTTCTATTGATTTGTTCGCCGATGCGTCGCTATCTCTATTTATTTGTTCGCCGATGCGTCCCTATCTCTATTGATTTGTTCGCCGATGCGTCCCTACCTCTTTTGATTTGTTCGCTGATGCGTCCCTATCTCCATTTATTTGTTCGCCGATGCGTCCCTATCTCCATTTATTTGTTCGCCGATACGTCCCTATTTCTATTGATTTGTTCGCCGATGCGTCCCTATCTCTATTTATTTGTTTGACGATGGGTCCCTATCTCTATTTATTTGTTCACTGATGCGTTCCTATGTCTATTTATTTGTTCGCCGATGCGTCCCTACCTCTTTTGATGTGTTCGCCGATGCGTCCCTATCTCTATTGATTTGTTCGCCGATGCGTCCCTACCTCTATTGATTTGTTCGCCGATGCGTCCCTATATCCATTTATTTGTTCGCCGATGCGTCCCTATCTCTATTTATTTGTTCGACGATGGGTCCCTATCTCTATTTATTTGTTCACTGATACGTTCCTATATCTATTTATTTGTTCGCCGATGCGTCCCTATCTCTATTGCTTTGTTCGCCGATGCGTCCCTATCTCTATTGCTTTGTTCGCCGATGCGTCCCTATCTCTATTTATTTGTTCGCCGATGTGTCCATATCTCCGTTTATTTGTTCGCCGATGCGTCCCTATCTCCATTTATTTGTTCGTCGATGCGTCCCTACCTCTATTGATTTGTTCGCCGATGCGTCCCTATCTCCATTTATTTGTTCGCCGATGCGTCCCTATCTCCATTTATTTGTTCGCCGATGCGTCCCTATCTCCATTTATTTGTTCGCCGATGCGTCCCTATCTCCATTTATTTGTTCGCCGATGCAATACTATCTTTATTGATTTGTTCGTTGATGCAATACTATCTTTATTGATTTGTTCGTCGATGCATCCCTATCTCTATTGATTTGTTCGCCGATGCGTCCCTATCTCTATTTATTTGTTCGTCGATGCGTCCCTATCTCTATTTATTTGTTCGCCGATGGGTCCCTATCTCTATTTATTTGTTCACTGATGCGTTCCTATGTCTATTGATTTGTTCGCCGATGCGTCCCTATCTCTAATTATTTATTCGCCGATGCGTCCCTATCTCTATTTATTTGTTCGCCGATGCGTCCCTATCTCTTGATTTGTTCGCCGATGCGTCCCTATCTCTATTGATTTGTTCGCCGATGCGTCCCTATTTCTATTGCTTTGTTCGCCGATGCGTCCCTATCTCTATTAATTTGTTCGCTGATGCGTCCCTATCTCTATTTATTTGTTTGCCGAAGCGTCCCTCTCTATTTATTTGTTTGCCGAAACGTCCCTCTCTATTTATTTGTTCGCCGATGCGTCCCTATCTCTATTTATTTGTTCGCCGATGTGTCCCTATCTCTATTTATTTGTTTGCCGATGCGTCTCTATCTCTTTTTATTTGTTAGCCGATGCGTCCCTATCTCTATTGATTTGTTTGCGATGCGTCCCTATCTCTTGATTTGTTTGCGATGCGTCCCTATCTCTTGATTTGTTCGCCGATGCGTCCCTATCTCTATTGATTTGTTCGCCGATGCGTCCCTATTTCTATTGCTTTGTTCGCCGATGCGTCCCTATCTCTATTAATTTGTTCGCCGATGCGTCCCTATCTCTATTGATTTGTTCGCCGATGCGTCCCTATCTCTATTGATTTGTTCGCCGATGCGTCCCTATCTCTATTGATTTGTTCGCCGATGCGTCCCTATCTCTATTGATTTGTTTCCTGATGCGTCCCTATCTCTATTTGTTCGCCGATGCGTCCCTATCTCTATTTGTTCGCCGATGCGTCCCTATCTCTATTTATTTGTTCGCCGATGCGTCCCTATTTCTATTTATCTGTTCGCCGATGCGTTCTTATCTCTATTTATTTCTTCGCCGAAACGTCCCTCTCTATTTATTTGTTCGCCGATGCGTCCCTATCTCTATTGATTTGTTCGCCGATGCGTCCCTATCTCTATTTATTTATTTCCTGATGCGTCCTTATCTCTATTTGTTCGCTGATGCGTCTCTATCTCTATTTGTTTGCCGATGCGTCCCTATCTCTATTTGTTCGCCGATGTGTCCCTATTTCTATTGATTTGTTCGCCGATGCGTCGCTATCTCTATTTATTTGTTCGCCGATGCGTCCCTATCTCTATTGATTTGTTCGCCGATGCGTCCCTACCTCTTTTGATTTGTTCGCTGATGCGTCCCTATCTCCATTTATTTGTTCGCCGATGCGTCCCTATCTCCATTTATTTGTTCGCCGATACGTCCCTATTTCTATTGATTTGTTCGCCGATGCGTCCCTATCTCTATTTATTTTTTGACGATGGGTCCCTATCTCTATTTATTTGTTCACTGATGCGTTCCTATGTCTATTTATTTGTTCGCCGATGCGTCCCTACCACTTTTGATGTGTTCGCCGATGCGTCCCTATCTCTATTGATTTGTTCGCCGATGCGTCCCTACCTCTATTGATTTGTTCGCCGATGCGTCCCTATATCCATTTATTTGTTCGCCGATGCGTCCCTATCTCTATTTATTTGTTCGACGATGGGTCCCTATCTCTATTTATTTGTTCACTGATACGTTCCTATATCTATTTATTTGTTCGCCGATGCGTCCCTATCTCTATTGCTTTGTTCGCCGATGCGTCCCTATCTCTATTGCTTTGTTCGCCGATGCGTCCCTATCTCTATTTATTTGTTCGCCGATGTGTCCATATCTCCGTTTATTTGTTCGCCGATGCGTCCCTATCTCCATTTATTTGTTCGTCGATGCGTCCCTACCTCTATTGATTTGTTCGCCGATGCGTCCCTATCTCCATTTATTTGTTCGCCGATGTGTCCCTATCTCTATTTATTTGTTTGCCGATGCGTCTCTATCTCTTTTTATTTGTTAGCCGATGCGTCCCTATCTCTATTGATTTGTTTGCGATGCGTCCCTATCTCTTGATTTGTTTGCGATGCGTCCCTATCTCTTGATTTGTTCGCCGATGCGTCCCTATCTCTATTTATTTGTTCGCCGATGCGTCCCTATCTCTATTTATTTATTTGCCAATGCGTTCTTATCTCTATTTGTTCGCCGATGCGTCCCTATCTCTATTTGTTCGCTGATGCGTCCCTATCTCTATTTATTCGCCGATGCGTCCCTATTTCTATTGATTTATTCGCCGATGTGTCCCTATCTCCATTTATTTGTTCGCCGATGCGTCCCTATCTCCATTTATTTGTTCGCCGATGCGTCCCTATCTCCATTTATTTATTCGCCGATGCGTTACTATCTCCATTTATTTGTTCGCCGATGCGTTACTATCTTTATTGATTCATCCACCGATGCGTCCCTATCTCTATTGATTTGTTCGCCGCTGTGTCCCTATCTTTATTTATTTGTTCGCCGATATGTCCCTTTGTCCATTTATTTGTTCGCCGATGCGTCCCTATCTCAATTTATCTGTTCGCCGATACGTTGTTATCTCTATTTATTTGTACGCGGAAACGTCCCTCTCTATTGATTTGTTCGCCGATGCGTCCCTATCTCTATTGATTTGTTCGCCGATGCGTCCCTATCTCTATTGATTTGTTCGCCGATGCGTCCCTATCTCTATTGATTTGTTTGTCGATGCGTCCCTATCTCTATTGATTTGTTCGCCGATGCGTCCTTATCTCTATTTATTTGTTCGCCGATGCGTCCCTATCTCTATTTATTTATTTGCCAATGCATCCTTATCTCTATTTGTTCACCGATGCGTCCCTATCTCTATTTGTTCGCTGATGCGTCCCTATCTATATTTATTCGCCGATGCGTACCTATTTCTATTTATTTGTTCGCCGATGTGTCCCTATCTCCATTTATTTGTTCGCCTATGCGTCCCTATCTCCATTTATTTGTTCGCCGATGCTTCCCTATCTCCATTTATTTGTTCGCCGATGCGTCCCTATCTCTATTTATTTGTTAGCCGATGCTTCCCTATCTCTATTTATTTGTTCGCCGATGTGTCCCTATCTCTATGGATTTGTTCGCCAATGCGTTTATTTCCCTTTATTTATTTGTTCGCCGATGCGTCCCTATCTCTATTTATCTGTTCGCCGATGCGTTCTTATCTCTATTTATTTGTTCGCCGAAACGTCCCTCTCTATTTATTTGTTCGCCAATGCGTCCCTATCTCTATGGATTTGTTCACGGATGCGTCAATACCTCTATTGATTTGTTCGCCGATGCGTCCCTATCTCTATTTATTTGTTCGCCGATGCGTTTCTATCTCTATTGATTTGTTCGCCGATGCGTCCCTATCTCTATTGATTTGTTCGCCGATGCGTCCCTATCTCTATTTATTTGTTCGCCGATGCGTCCCTATCTCCATTCATTTGTTCGCCGATGAGTCCCTATCTCCATTTATTTGTTCGCCGATGCGTTACTATCTTTATTCATTTGTTCGTCGATGCGTCCCTATTTCTATTGATTTGTTCGCCGATGCGTCCCTATCTCTATTGATTTGTTCGCCGATGCGTCTCTATCTCTATTGATTTGTTCGCCGATGGGTCCCTATCTCTATTTATTAGTTCGCCGATGCGTCCCTATCTCTATTTATTTGTTAGCCGATGCGTCCCTATCTCTATTGATGTGTTCGCCGATGCGTCCCTATCTCTATTGATGTGTTCGCCGATGCGTCCCTATCTCCATTTATTTATTCGCCGATGCGTCCCCATCTCCATTTATTTGTTCGCCGATGCGTCCCCATCTCCTTTCATTTGTTCGCCGATGAGTCCCTATCTCCATTTATTTGTTCGCCGATGAGTCCCTATCTCCATTTTTTTGTTCGCCGATGCGTTACTATCTTTATTGATTTGTTCGTCGATGCGTCCCTATTTCTATTGATTTGTTCGCCGATGCGTCCCTATCTCTATTGATTTGTTCGCCGATGCGTCCCTATCTCTATTTATTTGTTCGACGATGCGTCCCTATCTCTATTTATTTGTTCGACGATGCGTCCCTATCTCTATTGATGTGTTCGCCGATGCGTCCCTACCTCTATTGATTTGTTCGCCGCTGCGTCCCTATCTCCATTTATTTGTTCGCCGATGCGTCCCTATCTCCATTTATTTGTTCGCCGATGCGTCCCTATCTCCATTTATTTGTTCGCCGATGCAATACTATCTTTATTGATTTGTTCGTCGATGCGTCCCTATCTCTATTGATTTGTTCGCCGATGCGTCCTTATCTCTATTGATTTGTTCGCCGATGCAACCCTATCTCTATTGATTTGTTTGCTGATGCATCCCTATCTCTATTTGTTCGCCGATGCGTCCCTATCTCTATTTGTTCGCCGATAAGTCCCTATCTCTATTTATTTGTTCGCCGATGCGTCCCTATTTCTATTTATCTGTTCGCCGATGCGTTCTTATCTCTATTTATTTCTTCGCCGAAACGTCCCTCTCTATTTATTTGTTCGCCGATGCGTCCCTATCTCTATTGATTTGTTCGCCGATGCGTCCCTATCTCTATTTATTTATTTCCTGATGCGTCCTTATCTCTATTTGTTTGCTGATGCGTCTCTATCTCTATTTGTTCGCCGATGTGTCCCTATTTCTATTGATTTGTTCGCCGATGCGTCGCTATCTCTATTTATTTGTTCGCTGATGCGTCCCTATCTCTATTTACTTGTTAGCTGATGCGTCCCTATCTCTATTGATGTGTTCGCCGATGCGTCCCTATCTCTATTGATTTGTTCGCCGATGCGTCCCTACCTCTATTGATTTGTTCGCCGATGCGTCCCTATCTCCATTTATTTGTTCGCCGATGCGTCCCTATCTCCATTTATTTGTTCGCCGATGCGTCCCTATCTCCATTTATTTGTTCGCCGATGCGTCCCTATCTCCATTTATTTGTTCGCCGATGCAACCCTATCTCTATTGATTTGTTTGCTGATGCGTCCCTATCTCTATTTGTTCGCCGATAAGTCCCTATCTCTATTTATTTGTTCGCCGATGCGTCCCTATTTCTATTTATCTGTTCGCCGATGCGTTCTTATCTCTATTTATTTCTTCGCCGAAACGTCCCTCTCTATTTATTTGTTCGCCGATGCGTCCCTACCTCTATTGATTTGTTCGCCGATGCGTCCCTATCTCTATTTGTTGGCCGATGCGTCCCTATCTCTATTTGTTCGCCGATAAGTCCCTATCTCTATTTATTTGTTCGCCGATGCGTCCCTATTTCTATTTATCTGTTCGCCGATGCGTTCTTATCTCTATTTATTTCTTCGCCGAAACGTCCCTCTCTATTTATTTGTTCGCCGATGCGTCCCTACCTCTATTGATTTGTTCGCCGATGCGTCCCTATCTCTATTTATTTATTTCCTGATGCGTCCTTATTTCTATTTGTTCGCTGATGCGTCTCTATCTCTATTTGTTCGCCGATGCGTCCCTATCTTTATTTGTTCGCAGATGTGTCCCTATTTCTATTGATTTGTTCGCCGATGCGTCCCTATCTCTATTGATGTGTTCGCCGATGCGTCCCTATCTCTATTGATTTCTTCGCCGATGCGTCCCTACCTCTATTGATTTGTTCGCCGATGCGTCCCTATCTCCATTTATTTGTTCGCCGATGCGTCCCTATCTCAATTTATTTGTTCGCCGATGCGTCCCTATCTATATTTATTTGTTCGACGATGGGTCCCTATCTCTATTTATTTGTTGGCCGATGCGTCCCTATCTCTATTTGTTTGCCGATGCGTCTCTATCTCTATTTATTTGTTCGCCGATGCGTCCCTATCTCTATTTATTTGTTCGCCGATGTGTCCCTATGTCTATTTATTTGTTCGCCGATGCGTCCCTATCTCTATAGATTTGTTTGCGATGCGTCCCTATCTCTTGATTTGTTTGCGATGCGTCCCTATCTCTTGATTTGTTCGCCGATGCGTCCCTATCTCTATTGATTTGTTCGCCGATGCGTCCCTATCTCTATTGATTTGTTCGCCAATGCGTCCTTATCTCTATTTATTTGTTCGCCGATGCGTCCCTATCTCTATTTATTTATTTGCCAATGCATCCTTATCTCTATTTGTTCGCCGATGCGTCCCTATCTCTATTTGTTTGCTGATGCGTCCCTATCTCTATTTATTCGCCGATGCGTACCTATTTCTATTGATTTGTTCGCCGATGTGTCCCTATCTCCATTTATTTGTTCGCCGATGCGTCCCTATCTCCATTTATTTGTTCGCCGATGCTTCCCTATCTCCATTTATTTGTTCGCCGATGCGTCCCTATCTCTATTTATTTGTTAGCCGATGCTTCCCTATCTCTATTTATTTGTTCGCCGATGTGTCCCTATCTCTATGGATTTGTTCGCCGATGCGTCAATACCTCTATTTATTTGTTCGCCGATGCGTCACTATCTCTATTTATCTGTTCGCCGATGCGTTATCTCTATTTATTTGTTCGCCGAAACGTCCCTCTCTATTTATTTGTTTGCCGATGTGTCCCCATCTCTATTGATTTGTTTGCCAATGCGTCCCTATCTCTGTTCGCCGATGCGTCCCTATCTCTATTTGTTCGCCGATGCGTCCCTATCTCTTTGTTCGCCGATGCGTACCTATTGATTTGTTCGTCGATGTGTCCCTATCTCCATTAGTTTGTTCGCCTATGAGTCCCTATCTCCATTTATTTGTTCGGCGATGCGTCCCTATCTCTGTTGATTTGTTCGTCGATGCGTCCTTATCTCTATTTATTTGTTCGCCGATGTGTCCCTATCTCTATTTATTTGTTCGCCGATGCGTCCCTATCTCTATGGATTTGTTCGCCGATGCGTCAATACCTCTATTGATTTGTTCGCCGATGCGTCCCTATCTCTATTGATTTGTTTGCCGATGCATCCCTATCTCTATTTATTTGTTCGCCGATGCGTCCCTATCTCTTTTTATTTGTTCGCCGATGCGTCCCTATCTCTATTGATTTGTTCGCCGATGCGTCCCTATCTCTATTGATTTGTTCGCCGATGCGTCCCTATCTCTATTTATTTGTTTGTCGATGCGTCCCTATCTCTATTTATTTGTTTGCCGATGCGTCCCTATCTCTATTTGTTCGCCGATGCGTCCCTATCTCTATTTGTTCACCGATGCATCCCTTTCTCTATTGATTTGTTCACCGATGCGTCCATATCTCTATTTATTTGTTCACCGATGCGTCCCTATCTCTATTTATTTGTTCACCGATGGGTCCCTATCTCTATTTATATGTTCGCCGATTCGTCCCTGTCTCTATTTATTTGTTCACCGATGCGTCCCTATCTCTATTTATTTGTTCACCGATGGGTCCCTATTTCTATTTATTTGTTCGCCAATTCGTCCCTGTCTCTATTTATTTGTTCGCCGATGCGTCCGTATCTCAATTTATTTGTTCGCCGATGCGTCCCTATCTCTATTTATTTGTTAGCCGATGCGTTTCTATCTCTATTGATGTGTTCGCCGATGCTTCCCTATCTCTATTGATTTGTCCGCCGATGCGTCCCTACCTCTATTGATTTGTTCGCAGATGCGTCCCTATCTCCATTTATTTGTTAGCCGATGCTTCCCTATCTCTATTTATTTGTTCGCCGATGTGTCCCTATCTCTATTTATTTGTTCGCCGATGCGTCAATACCTCTATTTATTTGTTTGCCGATGCGTCATTATCTCTATTTAATTGTTCGCCGATGCTTCCCTATCTCTATTTATCTGTTCGCCGATGCGTTATCTCTATTTATTTGTTCGCCGAAACGTCCCTCTCTATTTATTTGTTTGCCGATGTGTCCCTATCTCTATTGATTTGTTTGCCAATGCGTCCCTATCTCTATTTGTTCGCCGATGCGTCCCTATCTCTATTTGTTCGCCGATGCGTACCTATCTATATTGATTTGTTCGTCGATGTGTCCCTATCTCCATTAATTTGTTCGCCTATGAGTCCCTATCTCCATTTATTTGTTCGCCGATGCGTCCCTATCTCCATTTATTTGTTCGCCGATGCGTCCCTATTTCCATTTATTTGTTCGCGATGCATTACTATCTTTATTGATTCGTTCGCCGATGCGTCTCTATCTCTATTGCTTTGTTCGCCGATGCGTCCCTATCTCCATTGATTTGTTCGGCGATGCGTCCCTATCTCTGTTGATTTGTTCGTCGATGCGTCCCTATCTCTATTTATTTGTTCGCCGATGTGTCCCTATCTCTATTTATTTGTTCGCCGATGCGTCCCTATCTCTATAGATTTGTTCGCCGATGCGTCAATACCTCTATTGATTTGTTCGCCGATGCGTCCCTATCTCTATTTATTTGTTCGCCGATGCGTCCCTATCTCTATTGATTTGTTCGCCGATGCGTCCCTATCTCTATTCATTTGTTCGCCGATGCGTCCCTATCTCTATTTATTTGTTTGTCGATGCGTCCCTATCTCTATTTATTTGTTTGTCGATGCGTCCCTATCTCTATTTGTTCGCCGATGCGTCCCTATCTCTATTTGTTCGCCGATGCATCCCTTTCTCTATTGATTTGTTCGCCGATGCGTCCCTATCTCTATTTATTTGTTCACCGATGCGTCCCTATCTCTATTTATTTGTTCGCCGATGTGTCCCTATCTCTATGGATTTGTTTGCCAATGCGTCAATACCTCTATTGATTTGTTCGCCGATGCGTCCCTATCTCTATTGATTTGTTCGCCGATGCGTCCCTATCTCTATTTGTTCGCCGATGCGTCCCTATCTCAATTTATTTGTTCGCCGATGCGTCCCTATCGCTATTTATTTGTTCGCCGATGCGTCCCTATCTCTATTGATGTGTTCGCCGATGCGTCCCTATCTCTATTGATGTGTTCGCCGATTCGTCCCTATCTATATTGATTTGTTCGCCGATGCGTCCCTATCTCTATTTATTTGTTCGCCGATGTGTCCCTATCTCTATTGATTTGTTCGCCGATGCGTCCCTATCTCTATTTATTTGTTCGCCGATGCGTCCCTATCTCTATTGATTTGTTCGCCGATGCGCCCCCATCTCTATTTATTTGTTCGCCGATGCGTCTCTACCTCTATCTATTTGTTCGCCCGACGCGTCCCTACCTCTATCTGTTCGCCCTGCGCGTCCCTACCTCTATCTGTATGCCCGGCGTGTCCCTACCTGTATCTGTCTGCCCGGCGTGTCCCTACCTCTTTCTGTTTGCCCGGCGCGTCCCTACCTCTATCTGTTTGCCCGGCGTGTCCCTACCTCTATCTGTTTGCCCGGCGTGTCCCCACCTCTATCTGTTTGCCCGGCGTGTCCCTATCTCTATCTGTTTGCCCGGCATGTGCCTACCTCTATCTATTTGTGCTATTTATTTTTGTCTAACCAAGGGACGCTGCTACCAGGTGAGTCTACATGTTTGTGCTATTTTTCACCACTATCACCTTCATCTTCTTGTATCTCAAAAACTAACATACATACAATAACACCAACAAGTTTTTTGTTAATATATGTCTCTAGACACACACACACACACACAAATGTTTAAACAAAGTTAGAGGTTCTCAAAATCAACAACCATGTCGGGGTTTGATGTGCTGAAAAATGATGCAGAGACAGGAAATTGACATAATTTTGTAAACTGGAAAGCATAAAGTTAATAATGGTCCTGCCCCCTGCAACACCTGGCTGGGTCAAATTGGAATGACATCATCTTCACTGCACACAGCATGGGACTGAGCCAATCACCATGGTCATGAACGGTTGGCACGACAGGCCTTTGTCGCCTAGGCAGACTACCAACCTACCGTTAAAAACAAAACTTGTAGGAATTTATTCCAATTGCTGGGGTAGTTGAAGGGTTCTAAAGGCTGTGGACTAAAGGCCACTTCACCACTGCAGTCACAACATCATGTGCTAGCTACGTTTTTTTATTTCACCCCCTACATACAAGCCTGAGTGGTCCACCAGGGTCTTTCTGTATGACAAGGACAATAATAGCACCACTGCCTCACAGAGAGCATGTCGTAAGATGCGACTAACTGTGTGACATGGCATAACACCAACCATGGTTAGGTGGTTTGTTTAGAGCAACATAGATGGCGCCTAACAGGCTGCGAGTATACTTTGCTCTAGTGTTTGAGTCTATTAAGAGGGACTCGCACATCGGTTAACCACATTCCATTAGCACTTGTCCCAATGCAGCAGAGTATTAAGCTGCTTAAGCCTAGCCCACTAAGCAGGAAGCCATTCTCCCAGCTACATCTAGCTCATACTAGAACTGGGACCTGCACAGGGACATCTGCCCATGTAGAAGTGCAGGTCAGCTAAGTGGTATATGCACAGGGGCATCTGCCCATGTAGAAGTGCAGGTCATAACTGTAGCTTAGCCCAGGTACTGTAGCATAGCCCAGGTGCTGTCACATAACTGTAGCATAGCCCAGGTGCTGTCACATAACTGTAGCATAGCCCAGGTGCAGTCACATAACTGTAGCATAGCCCAGGTGCTGTCACATAACTGTAGCATAGCCCAGGTGCTGTCACATAATTGTATCATAGCCCAGTTGCTGTCACATAACTGTAGCATAGTCCAGCTGGTTCAAGTGTTCCTGATTTTGATAAAAGGCCCAACAGCAGCCAGATCTACGGGCAAGTTCAAATTGATGACCAGCAACTTCTCCGAAGATTGTAAAGCATCTCCAAAACCTGAGGAGCAAATCATCAGATCTCTTTGTAAAATGTTCAGATTGAGCTTGTTACTACACACAAATTTGACAGATAAACGAACATATCAAAGAAAATCTGAACTTGAATCTAACAAGCCTTAGTCAGCAAATAGGTCACAGCAATAAAGTAAAAGATAGTTCCGCATCCGACCCGTCCGCCGGGGATAAATGTTGGAGCCTTCATTGTTCTAAACCATATCTATTGGGGGGTTCCTTTCCTTGCTGTTTTTTCATTCCCTAACCATCAGGCAGTGGTGCCCATAGGAACTCAATAAATGAAATTCGAACTTGAAAACCATTTATTATTGCACTCATCTCTCTTTCTGTGTCCAAGCACCACGTCATACAGCATGTATCCAGTATCCAGCAACATGGATTGCCTTGGCATTTACCTCCAGCATGTCGCACCTATTTCATGTTTCCTTGAGATTGGAGCAGGTGGTCTGGGTCTTGTATTGCACCACAATCACACGTGTCCACATCTGTGTATCCCCCATCTCTTCATGTTCCTCTTCCACAGTGATACACCGGTTTGGAGTTTGTTCAGCAGTTTCCATGTTGTGTATGGTAGATGATCTCTGAGAGCTGGTTCTATGTTGTGTATGGTAGATGATCTCCGAGAGCTGGTTCCATGTTGTGTATGGTAGATGATCTCTGAAAGCGGGTTCCTCCTGAAGTTCCGTTTCTAGGACCTGCATCAATTCGTGCCATTATTCGATACATATCACACCGTTCTATCATTACGCCAAATCCTGCAGCATAGAAGTCTTCGGTTAATCACTTTAGCCACATTTGCGAATGACGAAGAGAGCCAAATCCTGCAGCATAGAAGTCTTCGGTTAACCACTTAAGCCACATTTGTGAATGACGAAGAGATGAAATGCGTCCTGTCAGATTGGCATCATGTATTATAATGAAGGCTAAACCATGAGAACAACCACTTGTTGCAGTTTCTAAGCTGCTTGAATCTCTTCTCTCCCCCCCCCCTCCCCAGGGGGGATACTTCTGCTGCACTCTGGCCCGACCTCCCTTAAGACCAGGGATTTGCTTTAAACTTGCGGGACTCGAGTATCCACCATTTCCGCATGCCTAGCTAAAGTAGGTCATGCATCAGCTGTCAAATACATATGAAGTACCCATCAATCAACTGTCAAATTCGTATGAAGTACCCATGTTTTATTTTTTGTTAAATCAAATATTACGTTGACAAAGTATCCTTGGCATGCGAGAAGATGAATTTAAAAAAATGATAAAATAACTTTGACTTAAAGTTTCATTGGCATGCATTCGGTGTTCAACCATCACATGTTTAAAAGAAAAAATGTCATTGTAATTCTATGAAGTTCATATATAGCTAAATGTGTCTTCTTTTAACCGTGGTATATTTTAGTGTAGTAGCGAAAACCAAACTCTGCTTAGCTAAAAATAGAGTGGCGAGATTTCCTCTCCAGTATTTAAACCTTCAAATGGGTGTTCCCCAACAATTCAGAACATTTCAATATGGGGAGAATCAATCGGGCACAATATTAAGCAACAAACAAGTTAACAGAGTTATACAGACTAAAAACTACCACATTATCAAGAATTACAGCACAGAGAAATGGTTCTCTTTAATCTTGCCATTTCTCTGTGCTCTATGGATGGTAATTTTGCTTCTCTCTTTCTTTTTTGAGCTTGATATTTATGTACAGCTCTTAGGGCTTGCGCGGATGGCATCAGAACTTTTGGGGAGGGAGAGGGGTGTGTCTTAAAATATTGCTTGGACTCGCCAGTGACGACCGCTGACTTACCGGTCAACACGTATTTCTTTAATGCCCCAGGAATCACTCACTAAATGCCCCAGGAATCATTCACTAAATTGTATTACTACTCAGGCGTGGCGGGTCATCAGCTGAATATGCTTAGTCTCTCTATAATGGTGGGGTATGTCTCTGTGGTGGTGGGGTATGTCTCTGTGGTGGTGGGGTATGTCTCTATGGTGGTGGGGTATGTCTCTATGGCGGTGGGGTATGTCTCTATGGTGGTGGGGTATCATCTAGTGCAGGAGGTAAAAGGAGGTCATGTTTCTACCTGCTCCCAGGAAGCCCTACCACGAACCAAAAATCACTGTGCAGGACCAACACCTACAAGCAGTTGATAGATTTGTCTACCTTGGTGGTGCCTTCACCAGACAAGCCAATGTAGACTCTGCTTTTGGAAGACTACATTTAGGACCAACAATGCCTCGGTGTTGCCACCAAGATCAAGGTGTACAGTGCTGCTGTGCTAACCATCCTTTAAATGCATGCACAACATGGACAGTCTGCAGCAGTCATGTCAGGAAACTCAATCTTTTCCATCTGAGCTGTCTCCACAGGATCAGTTTACAGGATATTTCAGGGTCGCATCTCATTTGTTGAGGATCTCAGCGCAGCTTCTGTCTTCTCGTCCAATCTGCACAGCCCAGCCCACTTATCGTCATCCAATCTACACAGCCCACCCCACTTATCCTCATCCAATCTGCACAGCCCACCCCACTTATCCTCATCCAATCTGCACAGCCCACCCCACTTATCCTCATCCAATCTGCACAGCCCACCCCACTTATCCTCATCCAATCTGCACAGCCCACTTATCCTCATCCAATCTGCACAGCCCACTTATCCTCATCCAATCTGCACAGCCCACTTATGCTCATCCAATCTGCACAGCCCACTTATCCTCATCCAATCTGCACAGCCCACTTATGCTCATCCAATCTGCACAGCCCAGCCCACTTATCCTCATCCAGTGTTCCTCTATTGAGTGTGACTGGAACCCGTCATACCATACAGGTATACCTCTACACATGTTTCTATTAGGGCTGCCGAACCTCACAAAGAAGAATCAACATTGGTGAGCCGTAAAAATTCATCTAGAAATAGCCTTCTTTTTGCGTGCATGATTTTCATATGAAAGACGTGTACAACATGTTATATATGGCTAGAGAGGTTCACACCCACTACTCCCCCCCCCACCTCATTTTAATCTCCTCCCACCTTTACACAGAAGAGTCAAGTGCACCTTGCAGTACTCACCCAGGCACCGCCTCCTACAGGTCTCAGTTGAGCCCATCCATAACCACACACTCTGGTTTCACCCTGCTACCAGACTGACAGCTCTACAAACTATATCCCCTGCTGAAAAGGACCTTAATATTCAAGGTTGAACTAAGTAATATCCCCATGCTTGCTCCAGTTTCTAATAGGACGCTATCCTGCTTCACTACGTCGGCTGGTTAGTGAGGTCTGCGATCTCTGTTCGATACTCTTCGGTATCCCAGTGTGTAGGCCCAGGACCTCTTGGCCAAGGAGATGGTATCATTTACGCAGCGGTCGAGTAAGGCTAACCCTGAGGGGGTTGCTCACAATGGCATGGGACCTTATGCATTCGCCCTCCCTGCTGCTGATCCCAGTAACACGCTATAGTAATAATATAATATCAGTCATAATATGTCTCATCTTCAAGGCTTTTATAAGTCATATCAGTCATAATATGTCTCATGTTCAGGGCTTTTATAAGTCATATCAGTCATAATATGTCTCATGTTCAGGGCTTTTATAAATCATATCAACCATAATGTCTCATGTTAAGGGCTTTTATAAGTCATTTCAATCATGTCTCATGTTCAGGGCTTTTATAAGTCATATCAATCATAATATGTCTCATGTTCAGGGCTTTTATAAGTCATCACATATCTTCTTCAGCATTTGTCCTGACAAGAATGTTTGTGACATTGTGTCCTAGGTTACAGTGAGGATGCTCCTCCTTCTTTTGCTCGCTAGGAGTTATTGATTTTATCTGTAATGTTGTCTCTTGTATAAACTTCACTTGAAGATATTGTCTTTATCTCCAACGTTGTCTCTTGTATAAACTTCACTTGAAGATATTTTCTTTATCTGTAATGTTGTCTCTTGTATAAACTTCACTTGAAGATATTGTCTTTATCTGCAATGTTGTCTCTTGTATAAACTTCACTTGAAGATATTGTCTTTATCTGCAATGTTGTCTCTTCTATAAACTTCACTGTCTTTTGTCGTTCACATGCAGTTCCATCAAGTTTCTCTTCCAGTCTTGTTTCCATGGGCCAGTGAGATTTTCTCTGTATATCATATTCGGGGGAGCGCTGTAGTATGTGCTCTGCTGTCTGGGGTGCTGCCTGTCCATATGTACACATGGCTGAGTTGCCAATCTTCATTATAGTGTACATGTGGCTGCGGATTCGGTTGTGACCTGTTCTAAGGCGCAACACAACAGTTTGCTCGTCTGTTCATCTTATGGTAATCATCTGGTGTTACCTTTGATGGCTTTCTGATTGATTTGATCATCCTTATCTTCTGTTGGTATGTAACTGGCACACCTGGTTGCTCGTCTGCAGCACCCTCCTTTGCCAGTCGGTCTGCTCTCTCGTTTCCTGGTATTCCACAATGAGAAGGTATCCACTGCATGACAATCTTGCGCTGGTTGCTTAGTTCAGACAGTAGAGCCTGAAGATCTGGCAGTTTCTCAAATTTAAGTGCTTGGAGTGCTGATTCTGCATCTGTAAGAAATACTACAGGTTGTGGACCGACATTGGTGTTCAACAATTTCTCAGTTGCCACCTTGATTGCCTGTATTTGGAGCAGCATTTCCTAAATCCTGCCTGCTGTGGCACAAGAAGGTTTTGGCTCTCAAGGTACCACTGCAGCCTTAGGTTGATGATACGTTCCATTGTTTTACAGATGCAGCTTGTGAGGCTGATTGGTCTATACCTGGATGACATGGAACTGTCTTTCCCTGGTTTTGGGAGTGTTATCATGATTGCTTCTCTCCAGGTCTGTGGGACTTTATCTCATGTCCAACAAATGTTGAAGATCTGTGGGACTTTACCTCATGTCCAACAAATGTTGAAGATCTGTGGGACTTTATCTCATGTCAAACAAATGTTGAAGATATGTGGCACTTTACCTCATGTCCAACAAATGTTGAAGATCTGTGGGACTTTATCTCATGTCCAACAAATGTTGAAGATCTGTGGCACTTTACCTCATGTCCAACAAATGTTGAAGATCTGTGGGACTTTATCTCATGTCCAACAAATGTTGAAGATCTGTGGGACTTTACCTCTTGTCCAACAAATGTTGAAGATCTGCAGCAGCTTTGTTTTTGCTGCTGTTCCCAAGTTCTTGATCATTTCATTGGACAGTCCGTCAGTTCCTGGCGACTTTCTCCTTTTCAGTTTGGATATTGTGAACTCCAGTTCTTTGTTTCTTTTTCTGAGAATCGACATCACTGCACTCCGGGCATACCCATAAGTGCTCAGTCTCTCTCATCAAATGGTGAAAGGTATGGATGTTGATGATCCATGTAGCTCGTCAGTTGTACACTCTCCTGCGCCCCACCCCGCTCGAACCTCGTTTAATGTCGAAACTTTGCAGTCTGTGGACTGCTTCTTCTTATATTGAGGTGTCCTCATCCAGCAGTCGGTCATTGATTGATTTTAAAATGTCACTTCTATCCATTACCAATGTGTCCATGATGGGAGCTTGTGAAGACATGATGTCAGCTCTTTCATTGCCCGGACCCCAGCATGAGCAGGACAGTAGATCCATTTCAACCCCTGGAGGTTTGAGGCCTCAACAGCTGCTATCCACTCGTACCTAAGCCATCCTTTCTGTACCTTATGAAGTACGGCTTGCACGTCTGTCACGATGACTGCCCTTGTTATAGAAGTCTCAGATATCTATTTCAGTGCTGATGTCACTGCTTCCGTCTCCATTCTCATACTGGAGGTTGTTGACATGTATGCCTTACTGCGCTCAGCAACGACCTCTCCTCTCACTCTAGCCGAGAAACCACAGCCTGATGTCCCACTGCGCACGACTGATCCGTCGGTGTATTTGACGGTGTAACTCTCCTGGGTGTTCTCAGTTATCAGCCGATTCACCTCGTGGTCTGCTCTCTCGTTGTTCCGTTCTCTGCATTCCTTGCCTAAAGTTATGATGACTCTCTGGTACTCTATCGTTCTATCACCAGTGTGGATCCATTCTTTCCCTTTGGCTTTCATCTCAGCTCGAGTGATGTGTCTGATTGTTGTCTCTGCCTGTGCCCTCGATGACAACCCTCTCTTGATGTCTGAGATACTGCTGTGCAGAGGGTGCAGCGTGTCTGTGGTGACACGCATATAGGCTTTGACTTGTGCCAGCTTATGTCTGGATGTCACCGATAACAATCCCAACATGCACCACATCATCACAATCGGGGTATCTCTAGTGTAATCGATGACAGACAACATGACCTGACGAAATAGGATGAACAGGAGGCATTGTTCCAAGTCGGCAGCAGCCATGGTCTTGGGTGCTCCTAACCCTCTCTTACATCTAAGTATGTGATTGGTGCCTCCATAACTTCGGGTATGGCACCATCTTGTACTGTATTTTGGCGATTCTCACGAACACTTCATTGTTTTTCTCTGTCAACTTCAATGTCGCTATTTTTTGCAAAAGAGTCCACAAAGTGATCAGCAGCTTGTTTGCCTGTGAGGATGTTTCCATCTTTGTTTAATGTAATCTTTGTGTTTTTCTCTGTCCCCTCATCATCAAGTTTTTTTACCAACTTCCAGTTTCCTGGTATCTTTTTCAGAGTTCAGAGACTCCATTTTCTCTCTCCAACTTCTACTTCTAGCCTGCAACTTTTCCCCTTTGAAATTTGGCATTATCATGTTGATATTTTTGGTGGTGTTCTTGGCATGGACTAATCTCTGCTTGCTCTCTAGATGTTTCTACCTCATTCTGCAGTTGTTCTACTTCACTGTTCCAGTATGGCCTATATTGTTTGCGAGCCCCTCATAGGTATTGTTTCATGGGAAGCCTGTAGCATGCATCTGCTGAACTTAACTACCTTATTTATGTCATCATCTGTTGTCAGATCTCTAGTCAGTACACTAGAACGATGTTGGCACATTGACCGGTCTGTCTTCATCTGTTGTCAGATCTCTAGTCAGTACACTAGACCGATGTTGGCACATTGACCAGTCTGTTTTCCAGTACACTACACCAATGTGGGCACATTGACCAGTCTGCCTTCCAGTACACTAGACCGGTGTTGGCACATTGACCAGTCTGTATATTTGTAATTCCACAGAGGTAGGGTACTACTCTCCTTGAAGTATTTATTTTCAACAGTTAGAAATACTGGCCTGTGGTCACTACCTCCAAGTTGTTTCCCGACAATGCATGTAATGTTCCATTCCATGCACGTTGAGTGGAATGCCAAATCTGGTGTAGAAGTGGTGTGCCATGATCTCGAATAGAAGGTCGGTGGGTCAGTCGGCTGGTTAATCAAGATAAGCCCATTGTCATCCTGCCAGTTTTCTAGCTCCTAGCCCCTCCTATCCATTTGATTATAGCCCCAGCTCTGCGAGTGGCTATTGAAGTATCCACACACAATCAGTCTTTCCTTTGTTGCAATCGTATTCAGTGCCAGTGCACGATCACTCAGACAATAATAATTTAGCAAGTGGAATTCTATACTTTCTGTCTTTAGATGCATCATCTGGTACTCTGCCCCCTCCATATATACTTCCTGCTGATAAACATTGATGCTATTTCTCACAAGTGTCAGTATTCCACCCTTCTGTCTGTCTTGTCGGTCAGACTTATAGCACTGGTATCCTCAAATTTTGAAGGCTATATCTTTGTTGAGATGTGTTTCTTGCAAGCAACACACATTTACTTGCTCTTCATGCAGGATATTCTTAAGCTCTAATTTGTTACTGTAACCATCTCTTTTGCTGTTGATGCCTTCAGCATTCCAGTGCATTATTTTAAGTGGTCTTTCCTTTGTTTTTGGTTTTGTTAGGCCAGTAGCTCTATTCTCGTGCCTCCTGACTCCATGAGGCATCCGAGAAGGACTCCAGTAAAAAAAATGTGGGCCCTCTCCAGACAAGGGACCCGGCACTGTACCTGCCTGGTTGTCCACCACAGGCCAAGCGCCAAAACACTTTGCAGATATAGGCATACTTTCATGTTGCACATTTATGTGGCATCCTGATTGTATGGTGCGCCTTTTGGCTAGTTGCCTCCGCCTTCAGCACATGTCTTGCTAGGGCAAACTGTGGTCTTGCTCAGGGTGCCTTGTTCAACCAGGGATGCTCCCTGAGCGAGGTCTCAATGGGGATCAGGACATGTCTACCCACCAGTGGGCCCCTTTACCACTTTTGAACCTATAGTCAGAAGATTTTGCCACCAAAAAACAATACTTTACCAAACTTTTGACCATATGGCCAGTAGATGTTGCCACCAAAAATGCTAAAGAAAAGAGGCCAGGATATGACTTGATAAAAATGAACAATTAAGTGAGAGAAAACTCAAACATGTTTTTGTTCTCACCTGAGTGCCAAGAACACTTCAACTGAGCATCCTCGCTACACTTGAGCTCCGATGACACCGTCTATAGCTCCCAGCATTGTCTGTTTGGCTGTGGTGGATTTACTCCCAATCATGTCTCATGTCCAAGTGGAAGGACTGGGAAAGCTTTCTATGCTGGAGACTCGTTTACTCAGCCATGCTGAAATTGAATAGAAAGTGTGCAAAGTCTAAGGGCTAGGAACAACAATCTCAAATTAGACACTAGTGTAGACAATTTATTCATAAAATATAAAACAATTATCTAATAGAAATCTAACAAAATGTGACAGCCAAAAAGTAACGATGATATAACTACACTACATGGAAGAAATCAAAGTCCCATTTTTCAGTTCCAAACACGACAAACCAGAGTTAATAGCCACTTGAATTAATCCCCAGCACCTGCCATTGTGCTAACATTGCTCTCACCCTGATAAAACAGTTCAACATCTACTCATTGAGTGCAAGGCACTTGCAGACACGAAGAAAAGATTCTTACAAGCACTGCCAACAATTGCCAACACTGTACGGAACAGTGAAACAATTGAAGAAGACCTGTATCTATATAAGAATGGCATTTGGCTGCCAAGAGCAGGCTTGCTCAGCAGCTATGGGATAACAACTACAGTATGATTAGGTCTTTACATTTGACATGTGCGCATAACATGAGTTTCTCTATGATTCAACCAAAACCGATATCTAGCTTATAACTGATGGTGACTGTGTACATGCATGGACTCGATTCACTGTCGGTTCAATCAGATCACACAGTCAAATACAAGATGGCCACTATGACCAGGTTCAGCACTCACCTAATCTGATATCATTGTCTGTATCATCCATAGTTACCTGTATCATCCGTAGCGGTCTGTATCATCCATAGCCGCCTGTATCATCCGTAGCCGCATGTCTTTGATGCTATGTGAGCTCAATGTATTTTCTAACAGCCATCTCCAGTTTTGCTTGGAGATCTGTGCATTTACAAAATAGACACCATTACAGATAATTAATCAAGCAGAAAACACATATTATGTTTGAGATTAAACAATTAAACTATAAAGTTAGTTGTCCCCAAACAAGGAACACAATTCGGCGCTGGGGGGAATGGGTCATTTCTCCTTAAGTAAGGTTTAAGTTACAACAGGTCTGAACCATGAGGATGTGGAAGGCATAGAGTTGTTAAGAGACAAGTATTTGGAGAATGGTTTCACATTTGACATCGCATACACTGAAGCAGCTTCAATAGATGATATGCACATTTTTTTAAAAACCAATTCTTCTTCTTTTGTGTTCAGGCATTTTGGTCATGCTAGATTTGTAGTGTAGTCCTGTCGCTAGGACGAAATCCACAGTCCTCTCCAGATCCGAGTGGCAGCCCCACAGCGTCTGCATCACCTCGGCTCCCTCTGGCCAGGTTTGCTATCATAGGTCTCTGTCCAGGCCTGTAGAATGTACTCAGGGGTCTGGCCTCCGATTCCACATTAGCAGTCATTTGTGTGTGACATCTTGAGCCGATGTAGGTGACCCAATAGTCTGCAGTGGTCTGTTCACATGAGAAAAAGATGGTGGTTTGTTGGTATCTGTAGAGTTCGTAAATTCCTTCTTTCATTTAGTTGTTTAGTAAAACATACTTATCATACTAACAAAAGGGATCAAGATGCTGAGCAGCGCATGAGCTGCAGTGGTCAGCGACCCATAGCTGACTGCTAGCGTCAGGGCTAGCGAACTAGAGCTGCCAAGACCCTTCTACACCTCCACGCGGTGATCCTGGATAACAGGCTGCAGCAAGGCAGACTGGCTAAGGAGAAGGGATCGAAGAGGGAATTCTAACCCGGTTCTCAAAAAATGCTTGCTGAAGTCGGATGTGTTGGACCTAAAGGTGCAAATATCACAGTCAAGCTGTAAACTATGAAACAACGCATTCCGTTCTCTGGACTACATTCTGCTACTTAAGCCCTTTCAAGGTTTGGTAGCGTGAGATTGAGAGCGAACGAAGAAGAAGAAGAAGAAGATTGATAGATTGGATAGAGCGGCCCAAAGTTTTGGTATGGAAATAAATGCAGATAAAACAAAGCTCATGACTAATAACATAGAGGGGTTTAAATCTGTAATAGAGGCAAATGGGCAGGAACTTGAGGTGGTAAAACGTTTCAAATATCTGGGATCATTGATCAGTGAAGAGAGATCGAAGCCAAATGTGACTGCAAGAATAGCACAAACAACAGCGGCGCTGACTCGGCTGAAACCTATATGGCAAGACAAGCAGCTTGCCCTCGGCATAGAAGTTAGACTAATGCGCTCTTTGGTGATCTCAATATTTCTGTATGCCTGCGAGACCCGGACCATTACAGCAGATAACCAGAGCAGAATACATGTAATGGAAATGAGGTGCTATAGAAAACTCCTAAATGTTACATATAAAGATCGTGTCACAAACGTAGATATACAACTTTAAAACGCTTTTGGTCCTTTTGAAGATCTGTTCACAACACTGATATTCTCTGCCTGTGGTTTTAGTCTGTTAAGTATTATTCTCAAGAGAACTTTACTTGGATGACTTATCAGACTGATTGTTCGATAGTTCTGACACATATTTAGGTTTCCTGATTTAGGCAGTGGTATAATGACTGATTTTGTCCAGCTGGTGGGCCACTCTCCTGTCTACCAAATTCTATTGCAGATGAACTGAACTGAACTGAATATAAAAATGTATGGTTTAACAGGTGTTCAGTTATGACTAGCCGAGATAATCAATATATTGTCCACTCCCCTCTACATTTTGGAATCAACTTTCCCAAAGGCCCTAGTTTATATTTCTCTCTATGTCCCTCTTTAGCCCTTTTGCAGATTTTTTAAATACACAAAAAAAATGGTCGACATAGAAACATGGTTGATATATCATTGGAAAGCATTTTTCTAGGGCTTTCTAATAGTTGTATTGCTCTGAGAGCATCGGTTCAGCACAATTATTGCATCTCTAGCAGCTAATTTGAAGTTATTCAGAACACACGTCCATAACTCACTGTGATAACAACAAAAACACATTTTAAAAAGTCATATGCACTTGACAACGATTGACATATAAATATTTTACCCCGAAACCTTCTGTTCCAACTTCTGTCTGTTTTCTGCTTGTTTGCCGTTCTACTTGAAAGCAAATGTTGCTTTTGATGTGGTTTATTATATTATAAAAACAACACCGCACGGATAAATAATGAATAATGTTCACTGAAAGTATTTTAGAGTGATGTCCCTTCATTTAATGGGAATTTCGCATTTTAGCAGTCATTGTCTAGTTTCATTGTTTATATCTGTTGTGGTAAACAAACAATAAACCATTATGTTTGAATGGCAATTTGTCAAACTTCTAGATACAACTTACGCACAGTGTTAGAAATTATGTGCAGAGAAATTTTTTTTTTTTTTTTTTTTTTTTTTTTTTTTGCGTTCGCCTTATTTTCTCTAATCCCCAAGGCGGTGTGCGTTGCACTGTGTTTTTATTTTGCGCCTGTCGGCCCAGTGTATCCGACTTCAGCACGCATTTTATGTAAGGGTCTGCTTCCTCCTGCATTTTCTAAGGGTTTGCTTCCCCGGGGTAACGGCCGGTGCTGTGATGGGGATCGAACCCAGCACCTTCGGGTCGTGAGCCGTGCCACTTAACCACTAGGCCACGCCGTCCCCGTGCAGAGAAATGATTCAAGAACTATTTTTTTTAAACAAAATAAGATTGACATTTTGGGTGAGGGATCGCCGTGATCCCCGTAGTACTGAGCGACACGTGCAGCTTTCTGCTAAAAACAGGCCTCCATTCAATCTCAGAAACACTTGACCGATGTCGAAGCGAACATTATTTTTATTATTTAATAATTTCATTGGCTGATCGAATCTCATTATATCATATTTGTGTTGCAATATTGAAGCGCTGCTGGGGAAGTTATCAAAGTCTTTAATTTTAACAAATTCTCAAAATAAATTTCACAATATTGCCCCCAAAATAAAAGTAAAGCTTGTTGTCTTCGGTTTTGTACCGAGCGTAAAACTTTCAGCTGCGCACCTTATCGGTAGGTGTAGTGGTGGTTAGTTGGGGGGTGGTTGGTTTGTTGGTTAGTGGGTTGGTTGGTAGTTGGTTGGTTGAGTGGTGGTTGGGTTGTGGGTTGGTTGGTTGGTGGGTTGGTTAGTGAGTTGGTGGGTTGGTTGGTGGCTGGTGGGTTGGTTGGTGGTGGGTTGATTGGGTGGTGGTTGGTTGAGTGGTGGTTGGTTGGTGGGTTGGTTGGTTGAGTGGTTGGTTGGTTGGATGGTGGTTGGTTGACTGGTGGTTGGTTGAGTGGTTGGTTGAGTGGTGGTTGGTTGGGTGGTTGAGTGGTGGTTGGTTGAGCTGTGGTTGGTTTGGTTGTGGTTGGTTGTGTGGTGGGTCTGTTGGTTGAGTGGTGGTTGGTTGGGTGATGGGTTGGTTGGGTGGTGGTAAGTTGAGTTATGGTTGGGTGGTTGGCGGTTGGTTGGTTGGGTGGTGGTTGTTGAGGGGTGGTTTGTTGAGTGGTGGTTTGGTTGGTTGGTTGGGGGGTGGTTGGTTGAGTGGTGGTTGGTTGAGTGGTGGTTGGTTGAGTGGTGGTTGGTTGGTGGGTGGGTTGGTTGGTTGCGTGGTTGGTTGGTTGCGTGGTGGTTCGTTGGGTGGTGGTTGGTTGGGTGGTGGTTAATTGAGTGGTGGTTTGGGTGGTGAGTTGGTTGGGTGGTGGTTGGTTGGGTGGTGGGTTGGTTGGTTGGTTGGTTAGTTGGGTGGTGGTTGGTTTAGTGGTGGTTGGTTGAGTGGTGGTTGGTTGGGTGGTGGGTTGAGTGGTGGTTGGTTGATTGGTGGTTGGTTGGGTGGTTGGTTGAGTGGTGGTTGGTTGGGTGGTGGGTTGGTTGGTTGGTTGGGTGGTGGTTGGTTGGGTGGTGGTTGGTTGGGTCTTGGGTAGGTTGGGTGGTGGTTGGTTGGGTGGTGGTTAGTTGAGTGGTGGGTTGGTTGGGTGGTGGTTGGTTGGTGGGTGGGTTGGTTGGTTGGTTGCGTGGTGGTTGATGGGTGATGGTTAGTTGAGTGGTGGGTTGGTTCGGTGGTGGTTGGTTGGTGGGTTGGTTGGTTGGGTGGTGGTTGGTTGGGTGGTGGTTAGTTGAGTGGTGGGTTGGTTGGGTGGTGGTTGGTTGGTGGGTGGTTGGTTGGTTGGTTGGTTGGTGGGTGGTTGGTTCGGTGGTCGTTAATTGAGTGGTGGTTTGGGTGGTGGGTTGGTTTGGTGGTGGTTGGTTGGTTGGTGGGTGGGTTGGTTGGTTAGGTGAGAGAGTGAGTGACAGGGGGGTTGAGAGAGTGATTGATAGAGGGGATGAGGGAGTAAGTGATAGAGGGGGTAAGGGAGTGAGTGATAGAGGGGGTGATAGAGTGAGAGGAGGTGATAGAGTGAGTGACTGGAGGGGTTGAGAGAGTGAGTGAGAGGTGGGTTGGGAGAGTGAGTGATAGAGGGGGTAAGGGAGTGAGTGATAGAGCGGATGATGGAGTGAGATGAGGTGAGAAAGTGAGTGACTGGAGGGGTTGAGAGAGTGAGTGACAGGGAGATTGAGAGTGAGTCACATGGGGGTTGAGAGAGTGAGTGATAGAGGGGGTAATAAAGTGAGTGATAGAGGGGGTGATGGAGTGAGAGGAAGTGAGAGAGTGAGTGATAGAGGGGATGAGAGAATGAGTGACAGGGGGGTTAAGAGAGTGAGTGATAGAGGGGGGGGATGGAGTGAGAGGAGGTGAGAGAGTGAGTGATAGATGGGGTAAGGGAGTGAGTGATAGAGGGGGTAATGGAGTGAGAGAGTGAGTGATAGATGGAATAAGAGAGTGAGTGATAGAGGGTGTGAGAGAGTGAGTGATAGATGGAGTGAGAGAGAGTGATAAAGGGGGTGAGAGAGTGAGTGACAGAGGGGGTGAGAGAGTGAGTGCTAGAGGGGGTAAGGGAGTGAGTGATAGAGGAGGTGATGGAGTGAGAGTGATTGATAGAGGGGATGAGAGAGTGAGTGATAGAGGGGGGTGAGAGAGTGTTTGATAGAGGGGGTGAGAGAGTGAGTGACAGAGAAGGTGAGAGAGTGAGTGACAGAAGGGGGGAGAGAGTGAGTGACAGGAGGGTTGGGAGTGAGTGACTGACGGGGTAGAGAGAGTGAGTGACAGGATGGTAGGGTTTGAGAGTGAGTGATAGAGGGGGTAGGGGAGTGAGTGATAGAGTGGGTGATGTAGTGAGAGAGTGAGTGATAGAGGGGGTGAGAGAGTGACAGAAGGAGTGAGAGAATGAGTGACAGGGGATGAGAGAGTGAGTGATAGTGGGGGGTGAGAGAGTGAGTGATAGAGTGAGTAACAGAGGGGGTGAGAGAGTGAGTGACATGGGCTTAGAGAGTGAGTAACAGAGGGGGTGAGAGAGTGAGTGACAGATGGGATGAGATAATGAGTGACAGAGGGGGTGAGAGAGTGAGTGACAGAGGGGTGAGAGAGTGAGTGACAGAGGGGATGAGAGAGTGAGTGACAGAGGGGGTGAGAGAGTGAGTGACAGAGGGGCTGAGAGAGTGAGTGACAGAGGGCGTGAGAGAGTGAGTGATAGAGGGGGTGATGGAGTGAGGGTGAGTGATAGAGGGGGTGAGAGAGTGAGTGATAGAGGGTGGAGGGTGAGTGAGTGCTAGAGGGGTGAGAGAGTGAGGGATAGAGTGATAGAGGGGGTGAGAGAGTGAGTGATAGTGGGGGGTGAGACAGTGAGTGATAGAGGGGGGTGATAGAGGGGGTGAGAGAGTGCGTGACAGAGTAAGTTCGATTTGCATATAAGTTAAACCACCCTCCAAAAAACTGGTTGTATTCAGATTATGTAGAGTCTTCTAAACGAGTATAAAGACGTTAGTATAAGCACCTTATAAGCAGTAAGTTGTATCTAACAAACTAGACAATGAATGCTAAAATGCGAAATTTCCATTAAATGAGGGGATATCCTTCTAAAATACTTTAAGTGAACACTAGTTAATAAAACAATCCCGTGAGCTGTTTTAAACAGTGTTTGTTGTTTACATAACTGAATTCTGGCGAGTTCAATAATAAAACCACATCAAAAGCAACATTTGCTTTCAAGTAGAACGGCAAACAAGCAGAAAACAGGCAGAAGTTGGAACAGAAGGTTTCGGGGTAAAATATTTATATGTCAATCGTTGTCAAGTGCATATGACTTTTTAAAAAGAGTTTATTGTTATGGAATAAACGTGTATGCATGAGTACCCATGTGTGTGGGAGAATCAGTAATGTATGGAAAGTTGTATGCAGAAGTGATGGATGTATGAAGATAAATGTTTTTTTAGACAGAGATGCCTCTGTGTGAATGTATGTGTGTTTGTGTATACGAGTGTACATATGTCTGCATGTTTTTTTTTTTTTTTGTTTTTTTTTTGTTGTTGTTGTTGTTGTAAATAACTTGTAAAAATGCATTATAATATTCATTTGATTGTTTTTTTGCTCTGGTTGCATTTTGTACAAAAAACTCATTGAAAGTTAATGACTATATGTAAATACAAAATGCGCCATTGAAGCGGAAATAAAACCCTTAAAATCTTATGGAATCCACAGAATTGTGTGTTCTGAATAACTTCAAATTAGCTGCTAGAGATGCAATAATTGTGCTGAACCGATGCTCTCAGAGCAATACAACTATTAGAAAGCCCTAGAAAAATGCTGTGATTGTATTTTGAAAAACTTGTTACGGTCTAATTTATCTGTTCCTCTGATCATCTTATAAACCTGTATTGTCACTTTGAATTCTTCTCTTTTCTAGACAATATAGGCCGGTTTTTCCTCACAACTGTAATTATGGAATCCCACTATCAGCTTTTCTTCTCTTTTTTTTGATATTCTTTCCAGCATGTTTATATTTTTGTAGTAACAAGCTCAATCTGAGCTTTTTACACAGATCTGATGATTTGCTCCTCAGGTTTTGGAGATGCTTTACAATCTTCGGAGAAGTTGCTCGTCATCAATTTGAACTTGTTCGGCCTTTTATCAAAATCAGGAACACTTGAACCAGCTGGACTATGCTACAGTTATGTGACAGCAACTGGGCTATGATACAATTATGTGACAGCACCTGGGCTATGCTACAGTACTTGGGCAAAGCTACAGTTATGACCTGCACTTCTACATGGGCAGATGTACCTGTGCATGTACCACTTAGCTGACCTGCACTTCTACATGGGCAGATGTCCCTGTGCAGGTCCCAGCTCTAGTATGAGCTAGATGTAGCTGGGAGAATGGCTTCCTGCTTAGTGGGCTAGGCTTAAGCAGCTTAATACTCTGCTGCATTGGGACAAGTGCTAATGGAATGTGGTTAACCGATGTGCGAGTCCCTCTTAATAGACTCAAACACTAGAGCAAAGTATACCCGCAGCCTGTTAGACGCCATCTATGCTGCTCTAAACAAACCACCTAACCATGGTTGGTGCTATGCCATGTCACACAGTTAGTCGCATCTTACGACATGCTCTCTGTGAGGCAGTGGTGCTATTCTTGTCATACAGAAAGACCCTGGCGAACCACTCAGGCTTGTATGTAGGGGGTGAAATAAATAAACGTAGCCAGCACATGATGTTGTGACTGCAGTGGTGAAGTGGCCTTTAGTCCACAGCCTTTATAACCCTTCAACTACCCCAGCAATTGGAATAAATTCCTACAAGTTTTGTTTTTAACGGTAGGTTGGTAGTCTGCCTAGGCGACAAAGGCCTGTCGTGCCAACCGTTCGTGACCATGGTGATTGGCTGAGTCCCATGCTGTGTGCAGTGAAGATGATGTCATTCTAATTTGACCCAGCCAGTTGTTGCAGGGGGCAGGACCATTATTAACTTTATGCTTTCCAGTTTACAAAATTATGTCAATTTCCTGTCTCTGCATCATTTTTCAGCACATCAAACCCCGACATGGTTGTTGATTTTGAGAACCTCTAACTTTGTTTAAACATTTGTGTGTGTGTGTGTCTAGAGACATATATTAACAAAAAACTTGTTGGTGTTATTGTATGTATGTTAGTTTTTGAGATACAAGAAGATGAAGGTGATAGTGGTGAAAAATAGCACAAACACGTAGACTCACCTGGTAGCAGCGTCCCTTGGTTAGAAAAAATAAATGCAGAAAAATGTACTAATGCTACTATTGATGTTTACCGTAATGGCTGTCACTTCGACTTCAGTTCATCCTGTAACCCATCAGGTCGTTGGGGCACACTTGAAGACACTCCCAAAATCGCAATCCATTTTCTCTGTCTGCTGCCGCCTGTCGTATCTCACCGGGACGAAGGCTTGACCACTCAGTGATGTTGTCCACCCACCTCTTCCTTGGACGTCCTCGACCTCTCTGTCCCGGTACAGAACCAAAGAGTATTCAGTTGGTAATTCTGTTGGACCTCGCGACGTGCCCGCACCAGGCCATCTTTCGTCTTTTGATTGTTGTGAACAGATCTTCAAAAGGACCAAACGCGTTTTTAACTATGTCATATATCTACGTTTCTTGACACGATCTTTATATGTAACATTTAGGAGTTTTCTAAAGCACCTCATTTCCATTACATGTATTCTGCTCTGGTTATCTGCTGTAATGGTCCAGGTCTCACAGGCATACAGAAATATTGAGATCACCAAAGAGCGCATTAGTCTAACTTCTATGCCGAGGGCAAGCTGCTTGTCTTGCCATATAGGTTTCAGCCGAGTCAGCGCCGCTGTTGTTTGTGCTATTCTTGCAGTCACATTTGGCTTCGATCTCTCTTCACTGATCAATGATCCCAGATATTTGAAACGTTTTACCACCTCAAGTTCCTGCCCATTTGCCTCTATTACAGATTTAAACCCCTCTATGTTATTAGTCATGAGCTTTGTTTTATGTGCTTTTATTTCCATACCAAAACTTTGGGCCGCTCTATCCAATCTACCAATCTTCTTCTTCTTCTTCTTTGTTCGCTCTCAATCTCCCGCTACCAAACCCTGAAAGGGCTTAAGTAGCAGAATGTAGTCCAGAGAACGGAATGCGTAGTTTACAGCTTGACTACGATATTTGCACATTTCGGTCCAACACATCTGACTTCAGCAAGCATTTTTTGAGAACCGGGTTAGAATTCCCTTTTCAATCCCTTCTCCTTAGCCAGTCGGCGCTGCTGTAGCCTGTTATCCAGGATCACCGCGTGGAGGTGTAGAAGGGTCTTGGCAGCTCTAGTTCGCTGGCCCTGACGCTAGCAGTCAGCTATGGGTCGCTAACCACTGCAGCTCATGCGCTGCTCAGCATCTTGATCCCTTTTGTTAGTATGATAAGTATGTTTTACTAAACAACTAAATGAAAGAAGGAATTTACGAACTCTACAGATACCAACAAACCACCATCTTTTTCTCATGTGAACAGACCACTGCAGACTATTGGGTCACCTACATCGGCTCAAGATGTCACACACAAATGACTGCTAATGTGGAATCGGAGGCCAGACCCCTGAGTACATTCTACAGGCCTGGACAGAGACCTACGATAGCAAACCTGGCCAGAGGGAGCCGAGGTGATGCAGACGCTGTGGGGCTGCCACTCGGATCTGGAGAGGACTGTGGATTTCGTCCTAGCGACAGAACTACACTACAAATCTAGCATGACCAAAATGCCTGAACACAAAAGAAGAAGAATTGGTTTTTAAAAAAATGTGCATATCATCTATTGAAGCTGCTTCAGTGTATGCGATGTCAAATGTGAAACCATTCTCCAAATACTTGTCTCTTAACAACTCTATGCCTTCCACATCCTCATTGTTCAGACCTGTTGTAACTTAAACCTTACTTAAGGGGAAAGGACCCCACCCGAATTGTGTTCCTTGTTTGGGGACATCTAACTTTATAGTTTAATTGTTTAATCTCAAACATAATATGTGTTTTCTGCTTAATTATCTGTAATGGTGTCTAATTTGTGAATGCACAGATCTCCAAGCAAAACTGGAGATGGATGTTAGAAAATGCATTGATCTCACACAGCATCAAAGACATGGGGATGATACAGACCGCTACGGATGATACAGGTAACTATGGATGATACAGACAATGATATCAGATGAGGTGAGTACTGAACCTGGTCATAGTCGCCATCAGTTATAAGCTATATATAGGTTTTGGTTGAATCATAGAGAAACTCATGTTATGCGCACATGTTAAATAGACTGTAAAGACCTAATCATACTGTAGTTGTTATCCCATAGCTGCTGAACAAGCCTGCTCTTGGCAGCCAAATGCCATTCTTATATAGATACAGGTCTTCTTCAATTGTTTCACTGTTCCGTACAGTGTTGGCAATTGTTGGCAGTGCTTGTAAGAATCTTTTATTCGTGTCTGCAAGCGCCTTGCACTCAATGAGTAGATGTTGAACTGTTTTGTCAGGGTGAGAGCAATGTTAGCACAATGGCAGGTGCTGGGAATTAATTCAAGTGGCTATTAACTCTGGTTTGTCGTGTTTGGAACTGAAAGATGGGACTTTTTGGCTGTCACATTTTGTTAGATTTCTGTTAGATAATTGTTTTATATTTTATGAATAAATTGTCTACACTAGTGTCTAATTTGAAATTGTTGTTCCTAGCCCTTAGACTTTGCACACTTTCTATTCAATTTCAGCATGGCTGAGTAAACGAGTCTCCAGCATGGAAAGCTTTCCCAGTCCTTCCACTTGGACATGAGACATGATTGGGAGTAAATCCACCACAGCCAAACAGACAATGCTGGGAGCTATAGACGGTGTCATCAGAGCTCAAGTGTAGCGAGGATGCTCAGTTGAAGGCCTGTGTTCTTGGCACTCAGGTTTGGTAAAGTATTGTTTTTTGGTGGCAACATCTTCTGACTTTAGGTTCAAAAGTTTGGTAAAGAGGCCCACTGGTGGGTAGACATGTCCTGATCCCCATTGAGACCTCGCTCAGGGAGCATCCCTGGTTGAAAAAAGCACCCTGAGCAAGACCACAGTTTGCCCTAGCAAGACATGGTGCTGAAGACCGAGGCAACCAGCCAATAGGCGCACCATACAATCAGCAGGATGCCACATAAATGTGCAACATGAAAGTATGCCTATATCTGCAAAATGTTATATCGCTTGACCTGTGGGGGACAACCAAGCAGGTACAGTGCCGGGTCCCCTGTCTGGAAAGGGCCCACATTTTTTTACTGGAGGTCCTTCTCTGATGCCTCATGGAGTCAGGAGGCAAGGAGAATAGAGCTACTGGCCAAACAAAACCAAAAACAAAGGAAAGACCACTTAAAATAATGCACTGGAATGCTGACGGCATCAACAGCAAAAGAGATGGTTACAGTAACAAATTAGAGCTTAAGAATATCCTGTATGAAGAGCAAGTAAATGTGTGTTGCTTGCAAGAAACACATCTCAACAAAGATATAGCCTTCAAAATTTGAGGATACCAGTGCTATAAGTCTGACCGACAAGACAGGCAGAAGGGTGGAATACTGGCAATTATGAGAAATAGCATCAATGTTTATCAGCAGGAAGTATATATGGAGGGGGCAGAGTACCAGATGATGCATCTCAAGACAGAAAGTACAGAATTGCACTTGCTAGATTATTACTGTCCGAGTGATCGTGCACTGGCACTGAATACGATTGCAACAAAGGAAAGACTGATTGTGTGTGGATACTTCAATAGCCAACAAACCACCATATTTTTCTCCTGTGAACAAACCACTGCAGACTATTGGGTCACCTACATCGGCTCAAGATGTCACACACAAATGACTGCTAATGTGGAATCGGAGGCCAGACCCCTGAGTACATTCTACTGGCCTGGACTGCCCCATATACAGACAGAGACCTATGATAGCAAACCTGGCCAGAGGGAGCCGAGGTGAGGCAGACGCTGTGGGGCTGCCACTCGGATCTGGAGAGGACTGTGGATTTCGTCCTAGCGACAGGACTACACTACAAATCTAGCATGACCAAAATGCCTGAACACAAAAGAAGAAGAATTGGTTTTTAAAAAAATGTGCATATCATCTATTGAAGCTGCTTCAGTGTATGCGATGTCAAATGTGAAACCATTCTCCAAATACTTGTCTCTTAACAACTCTATGCCTTCCACATCCTCATTGTTCAGACCTGTTGTAACTTAAACCTTACTTAAGGAGAAATGACCTATCCCCCCACCCGAATTGTGTTCCTTGTTTGGGGACATCTAACTTTATAGTTTAATTGTTTAATCTCAAACATAATATGTGTTTTCTGCTTGATTAATTATCTGTAATGGTGTCTATTTTGTGAATGCACAGATCTCCAAGCAAAATTGGAGATGCCTGTTAGAAAATGCATTGATCTCACACAGCATCAAAGACATGCGGCTACGGATGAAACAGGCGGACACGGATGATAGACCGCTACGGATGATACAGGTAACTATGGATGATACAGACAATGATATCAGATGAGGTGAGTACTGAACCTGGTCATAGTCGCCATCAGTTGTGCTATATATAGGTTTTGGTTGAATCATAGAGAAACTCATGTTATGCGCACATGTCAAATGTAAAGACCTAATCATACTGTAGTTGTTATCCCATAGCTGCTGAACAAGCCTGCTCTTGGCAGCCAAATGCCATTCTTATATAGATACAGGTCTTCTTCAATTGTTTCACTGTTCCGTACAGTGTTGGCAATTGTTGGCAGTGCTTGTAAGAATCTTTTATTCGTGTCTGCAAGCGCCTTGCACTCAATGAGTAGACGTTGAACTGTTTTATCAGGGTGAGAGCAATGTTAGCACAATGGCAGGTGCTGGGAATTAATTCAAGTGGCTATTAACTCTGGTTTGTCGTGTTTGGAACGGAAAGATGGGACTTTGATTTCTTCCATGTAGTGTATTTATATCATCGTTACTTTTTGGCTGTCACATTCTGTTAGATTTATGTTAGATAATTGTTTTATATTTTATGAATAAATTGTCTACACTAGTGTCTAATTTGAGATTGTTGTTCCTAGCCCTTAGACTTTGCACACTTTCAATTCAATTTCAGCATGGCTGAGTAAACGAGTCTCCAGCATAGAAAGCTTTCCCAGTCCTTCCACTTGGACATGAGACATGATTGGGAGTAAATCCACCACAGCCAAACAGACAATGCTGGGAGCTACAGACGGTGTCATCAGAGCTCAAGTGTAGCGAGGATGCTCAGTTGAAGGCCTGTGTTCTTGGCACTCAGGTGAGAACAAAAAACATGTTTTAGTTTTCTCTCACTTAATTGTTCATTTTTATCAAGTCATATCCTGCCCTCTTTTCTTTTGCATTTTTTGGTGGCAACATCTTCTGACTATAGGTTCAAAAGTTTGGTAAAGTATTGTTTTTTTGTGGCAATATCTTCTGTCAAAACCGGTGGGTAGACATGTCCTGATCCCCATTGAGACCTCGCTCAGGGAGCATCCCTGGTTGAACAAGGCACCGTGAGGAAGACCAGTTTGCCCTAGCAAGACATGGTGCTGAAGACAGAGTCAACCAGCTAAAAGGCGCACCATACAATCAGGATGCCACATAAATGCGCAACATGAAAGTATGCCTATATCTGCAAAGTGTTATGGCGCTTGGCCTGTGGATCCACACTGGTGATAGAACGATAGAGTACCAGAGAGTCATCATAACCTTAGGCCAGGAATGCAGAAAACGGAACGAGAGAGCAGACCACGAGGTGAATCGGCTGATTACTGAGAACACCCAGGAGAGTTACGCCATCAAATACACCGACGGATCAGTTGTGCGCAGTCGGACATGAAGCTGGGGTTTCTCGGCTAGAATGAGAGAGGTCGTCGCTGAGCGCAGTAGGGCATACATGTCAACAGCCTCCAGTATGAGAATGGAGACGGAAGCAGTGACCTCAGCACTGAAATAGATATATGAGACTTCTATAACAAGGGCAGTCATCGTGACAGACGAGCAAGCCATATTTCAGAAGGTACAGAAAGGATGGCTTAGGTACTAGTGGATAGCAGCTGTTGAGGCCTCAAACCTCTAGGGGTTGATATGGATCTACTGTCCTGCTCATGCTGGGGTCCAGGGCAATGAAAGAGCTGACATGTCTTCACAAGCTCCCATCATGGGCACACTGGTAATGGATAGAAGTGACATTTTGAAATCAATCAATGACCGCCTGCTGGATGAGGACACCTCAATATAAGAAGAAGCAGTCCACAGACTGCAAAGTTTCGACGTTAAACGAGATTCGAGCGGGGTGGGGCGCAGGAGAGTGTACAACTGGCGAGCTACAGGGACCATCAGCAGCCATACCTTTCACCATTTGATGAGAGAGACTGAGCACCTATGGGTATGCCCGGAGTGCAGTGATGTCGATTCTCAGAAAAAGAAACAAAGAACTGGAGTTTACAATATCCAAACTGAAAATGAGAAAGTCGCCAGGAACTGGCGGACTGTCCAATGAAATGATCAAGAACTTGAGAACAGCATCAAAAACAAAGCTGCTGCAGATCTTCAACATTTGTTGGACATGAGGTAAAGTGCCACAGATCTTCAACATTTGTTGGACATGAGGTAAAGTCCCACAGATCTTCAACATTTGTTGGACATGAGGTAAAGTCCCACAGATCTTCAACATTTGTTGGACATGAGGTAAAGTCCCACAGATCTTCAACATTTGTTGGACATGAGGTAAAGTCCCACAGATCTTCAACATTTGTTGGACATGAGGTAAAGTCCCACAGATCTTCTACATTTGTTGGACATGAGGTAAAGTCCCACAGATCTTCAACATTTGTTGGACATGAGATAAAGTCCCACAGATCTTCATTTGTTGGACATGAGGTAAAGTGCCACAGATCTTCAACATTTGTTGGACATGAGATAAAGTCCCACAGACCTGGAGAGAAGCAATCATGATAACACTCCCAAAACCAGGGAAAGACAGTTCCATGTCATCCAGCTATAGACCAATCAGCCTCACAAGCTGCATCTGTAAAACAATGGAACGTATCATCAACCTAAGGCTGCAGTGGTACCTTGAGAGCCAAAACCTTCTTGTGCCACAGCAGGCAGGATTTAGGAAATGCTGCTCCAAATACAGGCAATCAAGGTGGCAACTGAGAAATTGTTGAACACCAATGTCGGTCCACAACCTGTAGTATTTCTTACAGATGCAGAATCAGCACTCCAAGCACTTAAATTTGAGAAACTGCCAGATCTTCAGGCTCTACTGTCTGAACTGAGCAACCAGCGCAAGATTGTCATGCAGTGGATACCTTCTCATTGTGGAGTACCAGGAAACGATAGAGGAGACCGACTGACAAAGGAAGGTGCTGCAAACGAGCAACCAGATGTGCCTGTTACATACCAACAGAAGATAAGGATGATCAAATCAATCAGAAAGCCACTAACAGTAACACCAGATGATTACTATAAGATGAACAGACAAGAGCAAACTGTTGTGTTTTTGCGCCTTAGAACAGGTCACAACCAAATCCGCAGCCACATGTACACTATAATGAAGATTGGCAACTCAGCCATGTGTACATATGGACAGGCAGTACCCCAGACAGCAGAGCACATACTAGAGCTTCCTCGAATATGATATACAGAGAAAATCTAACTGGCCCATAGAAACAAGACTGGAAGAGAAATTTGATGGAACTGTATGTGAACAACAAAAGACAGTGAAGTTTATAGAAGAGACAACATTGCAGATAAAGACAATATCTTCAAGTGAAGTTTATACAAGAGACAACATTACAGATAGAGACAATATCTTCAAGTGAAGTTTATACAAGAGACAACATTACAGATAGAGACAATATTTAGAGTGAAGTTTATACAAGAGACAACATTACAGATAAAATCAATATCTTCAAGTGAAGTTTATACAAGAGACAACATTACATATAGAGACAATATCTTCAAGTGAAGTTTATACAAGAGACAACATTACAGATAAAATCAATATCTTCAAGTGAAGTTTATACAAGAGACAACATTACAGATAGAGACAATATCTTCAAGTGAAGTTTATACAAGAGACAACATTACAGATAAAGACAATATCTTCAAGTGAAGTTTATACAAGAGACATTACAGATAGAGACACTATCTTCAAGTGAAGTTTATACAAGAGACAACATTACAGATAGAGACAATATCTTCAAGTGAAGTTTATACAAGAGACAACATTACAGATAAAATCAATATCTTCAAGTGAAGTTTATACAAGAGACAACATTACAGATAGAGACAATATCTTCAAGTGAAGTTTATACAAGAGACAACATTACAGATAGAGACAATATCTTCAAGTGAAGTTTATACAAGAGACAACATTACAGATAGAGACAATATCTTCAAGTGAAGTTTATACAAGAGACAACATTACAGATAAAGACAATATCTTCAAGTGAAGTTTTTACAAGAGACATTACAGATAGAGACAATATCTTCAAGTGAAGTTTATACAAGAGACATTACAGATAGAGACAATATCTTCAAGTGAAGTTTATACAAGAGACAACATTACAGATAGAGACAATATCTTCAAGTGAAGTTTATACAAGAGACATTACAGATAAAGACAATATCTTCAAGTGAAGTTTATACAAGAGACAACATTACAGATAGAGACAATATCTTCAAGTGAAGTTTATACAAGCGACAACATTACAGATAAAGACAATATCTTCAAGTGAAGTTTTTACAAGAGACAACATTACAGATAGAGACAATATCTTCAAGTGAAGTTTATACAAGAGACAACATTACAGATAGAGACAATATCTTCAAGTGAAGTTTATACAAGAGACAACATTACAGATAGAGACAATATCTTCAAGTGAAGTTTATACAAGAGACAACATTACAGATAAAGACAATATCTTCAAGTGAAGTTTATACAAGACACAACATTACAGATAGAGACAATATCTTGGCAAGTGAAGTTTATACAAGAGACAACATTACAGATAAAGACAATATCTTCAAGTGAAGTTTATACAAGAGACAACATTACAGATAAAATCAATATCTCAGAGCGAGCAAAAGAAGGAGCATCCTCACTGTAACCTATGCATGCCAATGTCACAAACGTTCTTGTCAGGACAAATGCTGAAGAAGATATGTGATGACTTATAAAAACCCTGAACATGAGACATATTATGATTGATATGATTTATAAAAGCCCTGAACATGAGACATGATTGATATGACTTATAAAAGCCGTGAACATGAGACATATTATGACTGATATGACTTATAAGAGCCCTGAACATGAGACATGATTGATATGACTTATAAAAGCCCTGAACATGAGACATTATGGTTGATATGATTTATAAAAGCCCTGAACATGAGACATATTATGACTGATATGACTTATAAAAGCCCTGAACATGAGACATATTATGACCTATATGACTTATAAAAGCCTTGAAGATGAGACATATTATGACTGATATTATATTATTACTATAGCGTGTTACTGGGATCAGCAGCAGGGAGGGCGAATGCATAAGGTCCCATGCCATTGTGAGCAACCCCCTCAGGGTTAGCCTTACTCGACCGCTGCGTAAATGATACCATCTCCTTGGCCAAGAGGTCCTGGGCCTAAACACTGTGATACCGAAGAGTATCGAACAGAGATCGCAGACCTCACTAGCCAGCCGACGTAGTGAAGCAGGATAGCGTCCTATTAGAAACTGGAGCAAGCATGGGGATATTACTTAGTTCAACCTTGAATGTTAAGGTCCTTTTCAGCAGGGGATATAGTTTGTCTATCAGTCTGGTAGCAGGGTGAAACCAGAGTGTGTGGTTATGGCTCGGCTCAACTGAGACATGTAGGAGGCGGTGCCTGGGTGAGTACTGCAAGGTGCACTTGACTCTTCCGTGTAAAGGTGGGAGGAGCTGAAAATGAGGTGGGTCGGGGAGGGGGGTAGTGTGTGTGAACCTCCCTAGGCATATGTAACATGTTGTGCACGTCTTTCATATGAAAATCATGCACGCAAAAGGAAGGCTATTTGTAGATAAATTTTTACGGCTCACCAATGTTGATTCTTCTTTGTGAGGTTTGGCAGTCTTAATAGAAACATGTGTAGCTTAGGTATACCTGTATGGTACCTACCAGGCCAGCAGTTGTAGAGCTTAAATCTGTACTCATGTGATACTGCCTCCCTGTGTCAGGCACAAAACGTACAAACGAGTTCAACAAAATATGGAGTAGAGAGTAGAGCTAATGGGACTAAACGGGTTCGTTACACTCAATGGAGGAACGCTGGGTGAGGATAAGTGGGCTGGGCTGTGCAGATTGGATGAGCATAAGTGGGCTGGAAAGATTGGATGAGGATAAGTGGGCTGGGCTGTGCAGATTGGATAAGGATAAGTGGGCTGGAAAGATTGGATGAGGATAAGTGGGCTGGGCTGTGCAGATTGGATAAGGATAAGTGGGCTGGGCTGTGCAGATTGGATAAGGATAAGTGGGCTGGAAAGATTGGATGAGGATAAGTGGGCTGGGCTGTGCAGATTGGATAAGGATAAGTGGGCTGGGCTGTGCAGATTGGACGAGAAGACAGAAGCTGCCCTGAGATCCTCAAAAAATGAGATGCGACCCTGAAATATCCTGTGAACTGATCCTGTGGAGACAGCTCAGATGGAAGAGATTGAGTTTCCTGACATGACTGCTACAGACTGTCCATGTTGTGCATGAATTTAAAGGATGGTTAGCACAGCAGCACTGTACACCTTGATCTTGGTGGCAACACCGAGGCATTGTTGGCCCTAAATGTAGTCTTCCAAAAGCAGAGTCTACATTGGCTTGTCTGGTGAAGGCACCACCAAGGTAGACAAATCTATCAACTGCTTGTAGGTGTTGGTCCTGCACAGTGATTTTTGGTTCGTGGTAGGGCTTCCTGGGAGCAGGTAGAAACATGACCTCCTTTTACCTCCTGCACTAGATGATAGACATACCCGACCACCATAGAGACATACCCGACCACCATAGAGACATACCCCACCGCCATAGAGACATACCCCACCACCACAGAGACATACCCCACCATTATAGAGAGACTAAGCATATTCAGCTGATGACCCGCCACGCCTGAGTAGTAATACAATTTAGTGAATGATTCCTGGGGCATTTAGTGAGTGATTCCTGGGGCATTAAAGAAATACGTGTTGACCAGTAAGTCAGCGGTCGTCACTGGCGAGTCCAAGCAATATTTTAAGACACACCCCTCTCCCTCCCCAAAAGTTCTGATGCCATCCGCGCAAGCCCTAAGAGCTGTACATAAATATCAAGCTCAAAAAAGAAAGAGAGAAGCAAAATTACCATCCATAGAGCACAGAGAAATGGCAAGATTAAAGAGAACCATTTCTCTGTGCTGTATGCTTGATAATGTGGTAGTTTTTAGTCTGTATAACTCTGTTAACTTGTTTGTTGCTTAATATTGTGCCCGATTGATTCTCCCCATATTGAAATGTTCTGAATTGTTGGGGAACACCCATTTGAAGGTTTAAATACTGGAGGGGAAATCTCGCCACTCTATTTTTAGCTAAGCAGAGTTTGGTTTTCGCTACTACACTAAAATGTACCACGGTTAAAAGAAGACACATTTAGCTATATATGAACTTCATAGAATTACAATGACATTTTTTCTTTTAAACATGTGATGGTTGAACACCGAATGCATGCCAATGAAACTTTAAGTCAAAGTTATTTTATCATTTTTTTAAAATCATCTTCTCGCATGCCAAGGATACTTTGTCAACGTAATATTTGATTTAACAAAAAATAAAACATGGGTACTTCATACGAATTTGACAGTTGATTGATGGGTACTTCATATGTATTTGACAGCTGATGCATGACCTACTTTAGCTAGGCATGCGGAAATGGTGGATACTCGAGTCCCGCAAGTTTAAAGCAATCCCTGGTCTTAAGGGAGGTCGGGCCAGAGTGCAGCAGACGTATCCATGATGAACGGGGGGGGGGGGGGGGGAGAAGAGATTCAAGCAGCTTAGAAACTGCAACAAGTGGTTGTTCTCGTGGTTTAGCCTTCATCATAATACATGATGCCAATCTGACAGGACGCATTTCATCTCTTCGTCATTCACAAATGTGGCTAAAGTGGTTAACCGAAGACTTCTATGCTGCAGGATTTGGCTCTCTTCGTCATTCACAAATGTGGCTAAAGTAGTTAACCAAAGACTTCTATGTCGCAGGATTTGGCTCTCTTCGTCATTCACAAATGTGGCTAAAGTGGTTAACCAAAGACTTCTATGCCGCAGGATTTGGCTCTCTTCGTCATTCACAAATGTGGCTAAAGTGGTTAACAAAAGCCTTCTATGCTGCAGGATTTGGCGTAATGATAGAACGATGTGATGTGTATCAATGCTGGTGTATGTTGAGAAATAAGGGACAGTGTTAGTGCCATCATTTCCTGAAATCAACAAAGCCGATACAGACAGGCCCTGAGAGCCACTGTATCGAATAATGACACGAATTGATGCAGGCCCTAGAGACGGAACTTCAGGAGAAACCTGCTTTCAGAGATCATCTACCATACACAACATGGAACCAGCTCTCAGAGATCATCTACCATACACAACATGGAAACTGCTGAACAAACTCCAAACCAGTGTATCACTGTGGAAGAGGAACATGAAGAGATGGGGATACACAGATGTGGACACGTGTGATTGTGGTGCAATACAAGACCCAGACCACCTGCTCCAATCTCAAGGAAACATGAAATAGGTGCGACATGCTGGAGGTAAATGCCAAGGCAATCCATGTCGCTGGATACTGGATACATGCTGTATGACGTGGTGCTTGGACACAGAAAGAGAGACGAGTGCAATAATAAATGGTTTTCAAGTTCGAATTTCATTTATTGAGTTCCTATGGGCACCACTGCCTGATGGTTATCCCCGGCGGACGGGTCGGATACGGAACTATCTTTTACTTTATTGCTGTGACCTATTTGCTGACTAAGGCTTGTTAGATTCAAGTTCAGATTTTCTTTGATATGTTCGTTTATCTGTCAAATTTGTGTGTAGTAACAAGCTCAATCTGATGATTTGCTCCTCAGGTTTGAGAGACTCTTTACAATCTTCGGAGAAGTTGCTGGTCATCAATTTGAACTTGCCCGTAGATCTGACTGCTGGTGGGCCTTTTATCAAAATCAGGAACACTTGAACCAGTGTAGGTTCGCCGCAAACAGAGTAGGTTCGCCTCAAACAGAGTAGGTTCGCCAAATACAGAGTAGGTTCGCCACAAACAGAGTAGGTTCGCCACAAACAGAGTAGGTTCGCCACAAACAGAGTAGGTTCGCCACAAACAGAGCAGGTTCGCCACAGAGAGAGTAGGTTTGCCGCAAACAGAGCAGGTTCGCCATAGAGATAGTAGGTTCGCCACAGAGAGAGTAGGTTCGCCACAGAGATAGTAGGTTCGCCACAAATAGAGCAGGTTCTCCACAAACAGAGCAGATTCGCCTCAAACAGAGCAGGTTCTCCACAAACAGAGCAGATTCGCCTCAAACAGAGTAGGTTCGCCACAAACATAGCAGTTTCGCCACAGAAAGAGTAGGTTCCCCACAAACAGAGTAGGTTCGCCACAAACAGAGTAGGTTCGCCACAAACAGAGTAGGTTCGCCACAAACAGAGTAGGTTCGCCGCAAACAGTGTAGGTTCGCCGCAAACAGTGTAGGTTCGCCGCAAACAGTGTAGGTTCGCCACAAACAGAGTAGGTTCGCCGCAAACAGAGTAGGTTTGCCGCAAACAGTGTAGGTTCGCTGCAAACAGTGTAGGTTCACCGCAAACGGTGTAGATTCGCCGCAAACGGTGTAGGTTCGCCGAAAACGGTGTAGGTTCGCCGCAAGCAGTGTAGGTTCGCCGCAAGCAGTGTAGGTTCGCCGCAAGCAGTGTAGGTTCGCCGAAAACAGTGTAGGTTCGCCGCAAACAGTGTAGGTTCGCCGCAAACAGTGTAGGCTCGCCGCAAACAGTGTAGGGACGCCGCAAACAGTGTAGGTTCACCACAAACAGTGTAGGTTCGCCACAAACGGTGTAGGCTCGCCACAAACGGAGCAGGTTCGCCTCAAACAGAGTAGGTTCGCCAAAAACATAGCAGGTTCGCCACAGAAAGAGTAGGTTCGCCACAAACAGAAAAGGTTCGCCACAAACAGAGTAGGTTCGCCACAAACAGAGTAGGTTCGCCACAAACAGAGTAGGTTCGCCACAAACAGAGCAGGTTCGCCACAGAGAGAGTAGGTTCGCCGCAAACAGAGTAGGTTTGCCGCAAACAGTGTAGGTTCGCCGCAAACAGTGTAGGTTCGCCGCAAACAGTGTAGGTTCGCCGAAAACGGTGTAGGTTCGCCGCAAGCAGTGTAGGTTCGCCGAAAACAGTGTAGGTTCACCGCAAACAGTGTAGGTTCGCCGCAAACAGTGTAGGTTCGCCGCAAACAGTGTAGGTTCGCCGCAAACAGTGTAGGTTCGCCGCAAACAGTGTAGGTTTGCCGCAAACAGTGTAGGTTCGCCGCAAACAGTGTAGGTTCACCGCAAACAGTGTAGGGACGCCGAAAAACAGTGTAGGTTCGCCGCAAACAGTGTAGGTTCGCCACAAACAGTGTAGGCTCGCCGCAAACAGTGTAGGCTCGCCGCAAACAGTGTAGGCTCGTCGCAAACAGAGCAGGTTCGCCACAAACAGAGCAGGTTCGCCACAAACATAGCAGGTTCGCCACAGAAAGAGTAGGTTTGCCACAAACAGAGTAGGTTCGCAACAAACAGAGTAGGTTCACCACAAACAGAGTAGGTTCGCCATAAACAAAGTAGGTTCGCCGCAAACAAAGTAGGTTCGCCGCAAACAGAGTAGGTTCGCCGCAAACAGAGTAGGTTCGCCGAAAACAGTGTAGGTTCGCCGAAAACAGTGTAGGTTAGCCGCAAACAGTGTAGGTTCGCCGCAAACAGTGTAGGTTCGCCGCAAACAGTGTAGGTTCGCCGCAAACAGAGCAGGTTCTCCACAAACAGAGCAGATTCGCCTCAAACAGAGTAGGTTCGCCACAAACATAGCGGGTTCGCCACAGAAAGAGTAGGTTCGCCACAAACAGTAGGTTCGCCACAAACAGAGTAGGTTCCCCACAGAGTAGGTTCGCCACAAACAGAGCAGGTTCTCCACAAACAGAGCAGGTTCTCCACATACAGAGAAGGTTCGCCATAAACAGAGAAGGTTCGCCATAAACAGAGTAGGTTCGCCAAAAACAGAGCAGATTCGCCACAGAAAGAGTAGGTTCGCAAAAAACAGTAGGTTCGCCACAAACAGAGTAGGTTCGCCACAAACAGAGTAGGTTTGCCGAAAACAGTGTAGGTTCGCCACAAACAGTGTAGGTTCGCCGCAAACAGTGTAGGTTAGCCACAAACATTATAGGTTCGCGGCAAACAGTGTAAGTTCGCCGAAAACAGTGTAGGTTCGCCGAAAAACAGTGTAGGTTCGCCGCAAACAGTGTAGGTTCGCCGCAAACAGTATAGGTTCGCCGCAAACAGTGTAGGTTCGCCGCAAACAGTGTAGGCTCGCCGCAAACAGTGTAGGCTCGCCGCAAACAGTGTATGGACGCCGCAAACAGTGTAGGTTCACCACAAACGGTGTAGGTTCGCCACAAACGGTGTAGGCTCGCCACAAACGGAGCAGGTTCGCCAAAAACATAGCAGGTTCGCCACAAACATAGCAGGTTCGCCACAGAAAGAGTAGGTTCGCCACAAACAGAAAAGGTTCGCCACAAACAGAGTAGGTTCGCCACAAACAGAGTAGGTTCGCCACAAACAGAGTAGGTTCGCCACAAACAGTAAGTTTGCCACAAACAGAGTAGGTTCGCCACAAACAGAGCAGGTTCGCCACAGATAGAGTAGGTTCGCCACAAATAGAGTAGGTTCGCCACAGAGTTGGTTCGCCACAAACAGAGTAGGTTTGCCACAAACAGAGCAGGTTCTCCACAAACAGAGCAGATTCGCCTCAGAGTAGGTTCGCCACAAACATAGCGGGTTCGCCACAGAAAGAGTAGGTTCGCCACAAACAGAGTAGGTTCGCCACAAACAGAGTAGGTTCGCCACAAACAGAGTAGGCTCGCGACAAACAGAGCAGGTTCTCCACATACAGAGCAGGTTCGCCATAAACAGAGTAGGTTCGCCAAAAACAGACCTGATTCGCCACAGAAAGAGTAGGTTCGCAAAAAACAGTGTAGGTTCGCCGCAAACAGTGTAGGTTAGCCACAAACATTGTAGGTTAGCCACAAACATTGTAGGTTCGCCGAAAACAGTGTAGGTTCGCCGATAAACAGTCTAGGTTCGCCGATAAACAGTGTAGGTTCGCCGCAAACAGTGTAGGTTCGCCGCAAACAGTGTAGGTTCGCCGCAAACAAAGTAGGTTCGCCGCAAACAGAGTAGGTTCGCCGCAAACAGTGTAGGTTCGCCGCAAAAAGAGTAGGTTCGCCGCAAAAAGAGTAGGTTCGCCGCAAACAGTGTAGGTTCGCCGCAAACAGTGTAGGTTCGCCGCAAACAGTGTAGGTTCGCCGCAAACAGTATAGGTTCGCCGCAAACAGTAGGTTCGCCTCAAACAGAGTAGGTTCGCCAAAAACAGAGTAGGTTCGCCAGAAACAGAGTAGGTTCGCAACAAACGGAGTAGGTTCGCCACAAACAGAGCAGGTTCGCTACAGAGAGAGTAGGTTTGCCGCAAACAGAGCAGGTTCGCCACAGAGAGTGTAGGTTCGCCACAGAGATAGTAGGTTCGCCACAAATAGAGTAGGTTCGCCACAGAGTAGGTTCGCCACAAACAGAGCAGGTTCTCCACAAACAGAGCAGATTCGCCTCAAACAGAGTAGGTTCGCCACAAACATAGCAGGTTCGCCACAGAAAGGGTAGGTTCGCCACAAACAGAGTAGGTTCCCCACAAACAGAGTAGGTTCGCCGCAAAAAGTGTAGGGACGCCACAAACAGTGCAGGTTCGCCACAAACAGTGTAGGTTCGCCACAAACAGTGTAGGTTCGCCGCAAATAGAGTAGGTTCGCCGCACACAGAGTAGGTTTTCCGCAATCAGTGTAGGTTCACCGTAAACAGTGTAGTTTCGCCGAAAACAGTGTAGGTTCGCCGAAAACAGTGTAGGTTCGCCGCAAACGGTGTAGATTCGCCGAAAACGGTGTAGGTTCGCCGAAAACGGTGTAGGTTCGCTGCAAACAGTGTAGGTTCGCCGCAAATAGTGTAGGTTCGCCGCAAACAGTGTAGGTTCACTGCAAACAGTGTAGGGACGCCGCTAACAGTGTAGGTTCGCCGAAAACAGTGTAGGTTCGCCGAAAACAGTAAGTTCGCCACAAACAGTGTAAGTTCGCCACAAACAGTGTAGGTTCGCCACAAACAGGGTAGGTTCGCCGCAAACAGGGTAGGTTCGCCGCAAACAGGGAAGGTTCGCCGCAAACAGGGCAGGTTCGCCGCAAACAGTGTAGGATCGCCGCAAACAGTGTAGATTCGCCGCAAACTGTGTAGGTTCGCCGCAAACAGTGTGGGTTCGCCACAAACAGTGTAGGTTTGCCACAAACAGAGCAGGTTCGCCAAAAACAGTAGGTTCGCCACAAACATAGCAGGTTCGCCACAAACATAGCAGGTTCGCCACAAACATAGCAGGTTCGCCACAGAAAGAGTAGGTTTGCCACAAACAGAGCAGGTTTGCCGCAAACAGAGCAGGTTCGCCACAGAGAGAGTAGGTTCGCCACAGAGAGAGTAGGTTCGCCACAGAGAGAGTAGGTTCGCCACAAATAGAGTAGGTTCGCCACAGAGTAGGTTCGCCACAAACAGAGCAGGTTCTCCACAAACAGAGCAGATTCGCCTCAAACAGAGTAGGTTCGCCACAAACATAGCAGGTTCGCCACAGTAAGAGTAGGTTCGCCACAAACAGAGTAGGTTCGCCACAAACGAGTAGGTTCGCCACAAACGAGTAGGTTCGCCGCAAACGAGTAGGTTCGCCGCAAACAGTGTAGGGACGCCGCAAACAGTGTACGTTTGCCACAAACAGTGTAGGTTCGCCACAAACAGTGTAGGTTCGTCACAAACAGTGTAGGTTCGTCACAAACAGTGTAGGTTCGCCGCAAATAGAGTAGGTTCGCCGCAAACAGAGTAGGTTTGCCGCAAACAGTGTAAGTTCGCCGAAAACAGTGTAGTTTCGCCGCAAACAGTGCAGGTTAGCCGCAAACAGTGTAGGTTCGCCGTAAACGGTGTAGATTCGCCGAAAACGGTGTAGGTTCGCCGCAAGCAGTGTAGGTTCACCGAAAACAGTGTAGGTTCGCTGCAAACAGTGTAGGCTCGCCACAAACGGAGCAGGTTCGCCAAAAACATAGCAGGTTCGCCACAAACATAGCAGGTTCGCCACAGAAAGAGTAGGTTCGCCACAAATAGAAAAGGTTCGCCACAAACAGAGTAGGTTCGCCACAAACAGAGTAGGTTCGCCACAAACAGTAAGTTTGCCACAAACAGAGTAGGTTCGCCACAAACAGAGCAGGTTCGCCACAGAGAGAGTAGGTTCGCCACAAATAGAGTAGGTTCGCCACAGAGTTGGTTCGCCACAAACAGAGTAGGTTCGCCACAAACAGAGCAGGTTCTCCACAAACAGAGCAGATTCGCCTCAGAGTAGGTTCGCCACAAACATAGCGGGTTCGCCACAGAAAGAGTAGGTTCGCCACAAACAGAGTAGGTTCGCCACAAACAGAGTAGGCTCGCGACAAACAGAGCAGGGTCGCCACAGAGAGAGTAGGTTCTCCAAAAAACAGAGCAGGTTCGCCACAGAGAGAGTAGGTTCGCCACAAACAGAGTAGGTTCGCCACAAATAGAGTAGGTTCGCCACAGAGTAGGCTCTCCACAAACAGAGCAGGTTCCCACATACAGAGCAGGTTCGCCATAAACAGAGTAGGTTCGCCAAAAACAGACCTGATTCGCCACAGAAAGAGTAGGTTCGCAAAAAACAGGTTCGCCACAAACAGAGTAGGTTCGCCACAAACAGAGTAGGTTCGCCGAAAACAGTGTAGGTTCGCCGCAAACAGTGTAGGTTAGCCACAAACATTGTAGGTTAGCCACAAACATTGTAGGTTCGCCGAAAACAGTGTAGGTTCACCGATAAACAGTGTAGGTTCGCCGATAAACAGTGTAGGTTCGCCGCAAACAGAGTAGGTTCGCCGCAAACAAAGTAGGTTCGCCGCAAACAGTAGGTTCGCCGCAAACAGTGTAGGTTCGCCGCAAACAGTGTAGGTTCGCCGAAAACAGTATAGGTTCGCCGCAAACAGTAGGTTCGCCTCAAACAGAGTAGGTTCGCTAAAAACAGAGTAGGTTCGCCAGAAACAGAGTAGGTTCGCCACAAACGGAGTAGGTTCGCCACAAACAGAGCAGGTTCGCTACAGAGAGAGTAGGTTTGTCGCAAACAGAGCAGGTTCGCCACAGAGAGTGTAGGTTCGCCACAGAGATAGTAGGTTCGCCACAAACAGAGTAGGTTCGCCACAGAGAGAGTAGGTTCGCCACAAATAGAGTATGTTCGCCACAGAGTAGGTTCGCCACAAACAGAGCAGGTTCTCCACAAACAGAGCAGATTCGCCTCAAACAGAGTAGGTTCGCCACAAACATAGCAGGTTCGCCACAGAAAGGGTAGGTTCGCCACAAACAGAGTAGGTTCGCCACAAACAGAGTAGGTTCGCCGCAAAAAGTGTAGGGACGCCACAAACAGTGTAGGTTCGCCGAAAACAGTAAGTTCGCCACAAACAGTGTAAGTTCGCCACAAACAGTGTAGGTTCGCCACAAACAGGGTAGGTTTGCCGCAAACAGGGTAGGTTCGCCGCAAACAGGGAAGGTTCGCCGCAAACAGGGAAGGTTCGCCGCAAACAGGGAAGGTTCGCCGCAAACAGGGAAGGTTCGCCGCAAACAGTGTAGATTCGCCGCAAACTGTGTAGGTTCGCCGCAAACAGTGTAGGTTCGCCACAAACAGTGTAGGTTTGCCACAAACAGAGCAGGTTCGCCAAAAACAGAGTAGGTTCGCCACAAACATAGCAGGTTCGCCACAGAAAGAGTAGGTTTGCCTCAAACAGAGTAGGTTCGCCACAAACAGAGTAGATTCGCCACAAACAGAGTAGGTTCGCCACAAACAGAGTAGGTTCGCCGAAAACAGAGTAGGTTCGCCGCAGACAGTGTAGGTTCACCGCAAACAGAGTAGGTTCGCCACAAACGTGTATGTTCGCCACAAACAGAGCAGGTTCGCCACAGAGAGAGTAGGTTCGCCACAAATAGAGTAGGTTCGCCACAAAGTAGGTTCGCCACAAACAGTAGGTTCGCCACAAACAGAGCAGGTTCTCCACAAACAGAGCAGATTCGCCTCAAACAGAGTAGGTTTGCCACAAACATAGCGGGTTCACCACAGAAAGAGTAGGTTCGCCACAAACAGAGTAGGTTCGCCACAAACAGAGTAGGTTCGCCACAAACAGTAGGTTCGCCACAAACAGAGTAGGTTCGCCACAAACAGAGTAGGTTCGCCACAAACAGAGTAGGTTCGCCACAAACAGAGTAGGCTCGCCACAAACAGTAAGCTCGCCACAGAGAGAGCAGGGTCGCCACAGAGAGAGTAGGTTTGCCAAAAAACAGAGCAGGTTCGCCACAGAGAGAGTAGGTTCGCCACAGAGATAGTAGGTTCGCCACAGAGATAGTAGGTTCGCCACAAACAGAGTAGGTTCGCCAAAAACAGAGCAGATTCGCCACAGAAAGAGTAGGTTCGCAAAAAACAGTAGGTTCGCCACAAACAGAGTAGGTTCGCCACAGAGAGAGTAGGTACCTCACAAACAGAGTAGGTTCGCCACAAACAGAGTAGGTTCGCCGCAAACAGTGTAGGGACGCCGCAAACAGTGTAGGGACGCCGCAAACAGTGAAGGTTCGCCACAAACAGTGCAGGTTCGCCACAAACAGTGCAGGTTCGCCACAAACAGAGCAGATTCGCCACAGAAAGAGTAGGTTCGCAAAAAACAGTAGGTTCGCCACAAACAGAGTAGGTTCGCCACAAACAGAGTAGGTTCGCCACAAACAGAGTAGGTTCGCCGAAAACAGTGTAGGTTCATCACAAACAGTGTAGGTTCGCCGCAAACAGTGTAGGTTAGCCACAAACATTGTAGGTTCGCCACAAACAGTGCAGGTTCACCACAAACAGAGTAGGTTCGCCGCAAACAGTATAGTTTCGCCGAAAACAGTGTAGGATCGCCGCAAACAGTGTAGGTTCGCCGCAAACAGTGTAGGTTCGCCGCAAACGGTGTAGATTCGCCGAAAACGGTGTAGGTTCGCCGCAAGCAGTGTAGGTTCACCGAAAACAGTGTAGGTTCGCCGCAAACAGTGTAGGTTCGCCGCAAACAGTGTAGGTTCGCCGCAAACAGTGTAGGTTCGCCGCAAACAGAGTAGGTTCGCCACAAACAGAGTAGGTTCGCCGAAAACAGAGTAGGTTCGCCGCAGACAGTGTAGGTTCGCCGCAAACAGAGTAGGTTCGCCGCAAACAAAGTAGGTTCGCCGCAAACAGTAGGTTCGCCGCAAACAGTGTAGGTTCGCCGCAAACAGTGTAGGTTCGCCGAAAACAGTATAGGTTCGCCGCAAACAGTAGGTTCGCCTCAAACAGAGTAGGTTCGCCAAAAACAGAGTAGGTTCGCCAGAAACAGAGTAGGTTCGCCACAAACGGAGTAGGTTCGCCACAAACAGAGCAGGTTCGCTACAGAGAGAGTAGGTTTGTCGCAAACAGAGCAGGTTCGCCACAGAGAGTGTAGGTTCGCCACAGAGATAGTAGGTTCGCCACAAACAGAGTAGGTTCGCCACAGAGAGAGTAGGTTCGCCACAAATAGAGTATGTTCGCCACAGAGTAGGTTCGCCACAAACAGAGCAGGTTCTCCACAAACAGAGCAGATTCGCCACAAACAGAGTAGGCTCGCGACAAACAGAGCAGGGTCGCCACAGAGAGAGTAGGTTCTCCAAAAAACAGAGCAGGTTCGCCACAGAGAGAGTAGGTTCGCCACAAACAGAGTAGGTTCGCCACAAATAGAGTAGGTTCGCCACAGAGTAGGCTCTCCACAAACAGAGCAGGTTCCCACATACAGAGCAGGTTCGCCATAAACAGAGTAGGTTCGCCAAAAACAGACCTGATTCGCCACAGAAAGAGTAGGTTCGCAAAAAACAGTAGGTTCGCCACAAACAGAGTAGGTTCGCCGAAAACAGTGTAGGTTCGCCGCAAACAGTGTAGGTTCGCCGCAAACAGTGTAGGTTAGCCACAAACATTGTGGGTTAGCCACAAACATTGTAGGTTCGCCGAAAACAGTGTAGGTTCACCGATAAACAGTGTAGGTTCGCCGATAAACAGTGTAGGTTCGCCGCAAACAGAGTAGGTTCGCCGCAAACAAAGTAGGTTCGCCGCAAACAGTAGGTTCGCCGCAAACAGTGTAGGTTCGCCGCAAACAGTGTAGGTTCGCCGAAAACAGTATAGGTTCGCCGCAAACAGTAGGTTCGCCTCAAACAGAGTAGGTTCGCCAAAAACAGAGTAGGTTCGCCAGAAACAGAGTAGGTTCGCCACAAACGGAGTAGGTTCGCCACAAACAGAGCAGGTTCGCTACAGAGAGAGTAGGTTTGTCGCAAACAGAGCAGGTTCGCCACAGAGATTGTAGGTTCGCCACAGAGATAGTAGGTTCGCCACAAACAGAGTAGGTTCGCCACAGAGAGAGTAGGTTCGCCACAAATAGAGTATGTTCGCCACAGAGTAGGTTCGCCACAAACAGAGCAGGTTCTCCACAAACAGAGCAGATTCGCCTCAAACAGAGTAGGTTCGCCACAAACATAGCAGGTTCGCCACAGAAAGGGTAGGTTCGCCACAAACAGAGTAGGTTCGCCACAAACAGAGTAGGTTCGCCGCAAAAAAGTGTAGGGACGCCACAAACAGTGTAGGTTCGCCGAAAACAGTAAGTTCGCCACAAACAGTGTAAGTTCGCCACAAACAGTGTAGGTTCGCCACAAACAGGGTAGGTTTGCCGCAAACAGGGTAGGTTCGCCGCAAACAGGGAAGGTTCGCCGCAAACAGGGAAGGTTCGCCGCAAACAGGGAAGGTTCGCCGCAAACAGTGTAGGATCGCCGCAAACAGTGTAGATTCGCCGCAAACTGTGTAGGTTCGCCGCAAACAGTGTAGGTTCGCCACAAACAGTGTAGGTTTTGCCACAAACAGAGCAGGTTCGCCAAAAACAGAGTAGGTTCGCCACAAACATAGCAGGTTCGCCACAGAAAGAGTAGGTTTGCCACAAACAGAGTAGGTTCGCCACAAACAGAGTAGATTCGCCACAAACAGAGTAGGTTCGCCACAAACAGAGTAGGTTCGCCGAAAACAGAGTAGGTTCGCCGCAGACAGTGTAGGTTCGCCGCAGACAGTGTAGGTTCGCCACAAACGTGTATGTTCGCCACAAACAGAGCAGGTTCGCCACAGAGAGAGTAGGTTCGCCACAAATAGAGTAGGTTCGCCACAAAGTAGGTTCGCCACAAACAGTAGGTTCGCCACAAACAGAGCAGGTTCTCACAAACAGAGCAGATTCGCCTCAAACAGAGTAGGTTTGCCACAAACATAGCGGGTTCACCACAGAAAGAGTAGGTTCGCCACAAACAGAGTAGGTTCGCCACAAACAGTAGGTTCGCCACAAACAGTAGGTTCGCCACAAACAGAGTAGGTTCGCCACAAACAGAGTAGGTTCGCCACAAACAGAGTAGGCTCGCCACAAACAGAGTAGGCTCGCCACAAACAGTAAGCTCGCCACAGAGAGAGCAGGGTCGCCACAGAGAGAGTAGGTTTGCCAAAAAACAGAGCAGGTTCGCCACAGAGAGAGTAGGTTCGCCACAGAGATAGTAGGTTCGCCACAGAGATAGTAGGTTCGCCACAAACAGAGTAGGTTCGCCAAAAACAGAGCAGATTCGCCACAGAAAGAGTAGGTTCGCAAAAAACAGTAGGTTCGCCACAAACAGAGTAGGTTCGCCACAGAGAGAGTAGGTACCTCACAAACAGAGTAGGTTCGCCACAAACAGAGTAGGTTCGCCGCAAACAGTGTAGGGACGCCGCAAACAGTGTAGGGACGCCGCAAACAGTGAAGGGTTCGCCACAAACAGTGCAGGTTCGCCACAAACAGTGCAGGTTCGCCACAAACAGAGCAGATTCGCCACAGAAAGAGTAGGTTCGCAAAAAACAGTAGGTTCGCCACAAACAGAGTAGGTTCGCCACAAACAGAGTAGGTTCGCCACAAACAGAGTAGGTTCGCCGAAAACAGTGTAGGTTCATCACAAACAGTGTAGGTTCGCCGCAAACAGTGTAGGTTAGGCCACAAACATTGTAGGTTCGCCACAAACAGTGCAGGTTCACCACAAACAGAGTAGGTTCGCCGCAAACAGTGTAGGTTCGCCGCAAACAGTGTAGGTTCGCCGCAAACGGTGTAGATTCGCCGAAAACGGTGTAGGTTCGCCGCAAGCAGTGTAGGTTCACCGAAAACAGTGTAGGTTCGCCGCAAACAGTGTAGGTTCGCCGAAAACAGAGTAGGTTCGCCGCAGACAGTGTAGGTTCGCCGCAAACAGAGTAGGTTCGCCGCAAACAAAGTAGGTTCGCCGCAAACAGTAGGTTCGCCGCAAACAGTGTAGGTTCGCCGCAAACAGTGTAGGTTCGCCGAAAACAGTATAGGTTCGCCGCAAACAGTAGGTTCGCCTCAAACAGAGTAGGTTCGCCAAAAACAGGAGTAGGTTCGCCAGAAACAGTAGGTTCGCCACAAACGGAGTAGGTTCGCCACAAACAGAGCAGGTTCGCTACAGAGAGAGTAGGTTTGTCGCAAACAGAGCAGGTTCGCCACAGAGAGTGTAGGTTCGCCACAGAGATAGTAGGCTCGCCACAAACAGAGTAGGTTCGCCACAGAGAGAGTAGGTTCGCCACAAATAGAGTATGTTCGCCACAGAGTAGGTTCGCCACAAACAGAGCAGGTTCTCCACAAACAGAGCAGATTCGCCTCAAACAGAGTAGGTTCGCCACAAACATAGCAGGTTCGCCACAGAAAGGGTAGGTTCGCCACAAACAGAGTAGGTTCGCCACAAACAGAGTAGGTTCGCCGCAAAAAGTGTAGGGACGCCACAAACAGTGTAGGTTCGCCGAAAACAGTAAGTTCGCCACAAACAGTGTAAGTTCGCCACAAACAGTGTAGGTTCGCCACAAACAGGGTAGGTTTGCCGCAAACAGGGAAGGTTCGCCCGCAAACAGGGAAGGTTCGCCGCAAACAGGGAAGGTTCGCCGCAAACAGGGAAGGTTCGCCGCAAACAGTGTAGGATCGCCGCAAACAGTGTAGATTCGCCGCAAACTGTGTAGGTTCGCCGCAAACAGTGTAGGTTCGCCACAAACAGTGTAGGTTTGCCACAAACAGAGCAGGTTCGCCAAAAACAGAGTAGGTTCGCCACAAACATAGCAGGTTCGCCACAGAAAGAGTAGGTTTGCCACAAACAGAGTAGGTTCGCCACAAACAGAGTAGATTCGCCACAAACAGAGTAGGTTCGCCACAAACAGAGTAGGTTCGCCGAAAACAGAGTAGGTTCGCCGCAGACAGTGTAGGTTCACCGCAAACAGAGTAGGTTCGCCACAAACGTGTATGTTCGCCACAAACAGAGCAGGTTCGCCACAGAGAGAGTAGGTTCGCCACAAATAGAGTAGGTTCGCCACAAAGTAGGTTCGCCACAAACAGTAGGTTCGCCACAAACAGAGCAGATTCGCCTCAAACAGAGTAGGTTTGCCACAAACATAGCGGGTTCACCACAGAAAGAGTAGGTTCGCCACAAACAGAGTAGGTTCGCCACAAACAGAGTAGGTTCGCCACAAACAGTAGGTTCGCCACAAACAGTAGGTTCGCCACAAACAGAGTAGGTTCGCCACAAACAGAGTAGGTTCGCCACAAACAGAGTAGGTTCGCCACAAACAGAGTAGGTTCGCCACAAACAGAGTAGGCTCGCCACAAACAGTAAGCTCGCCACAGAGAGAGCAGGGTCGCCACAGAGAGAGTAGGTTTGCCAAAAAACAGAGTAGGTTCGCCGCAAACAGTGTAGGGACGCCGCAAACAGTGAAGGTTCGCCACAAACAGTGCAGGTTCGCCACAAACAGTGCAGGTTCGCCACAAACAGTGCAGGTTCGCCACAAACAGAGCAGATTCGCCACAGAAAGAGTAGGTTCGCAAAAAACAGTAGGTTCGCCACAAACAGAGTAGGTTCGCCACAAACAGAGTAGGTTCGCCACAAACAGAGTAGGTTCGCCGAAAACAGTGTAGGTTCATCACAAACAGTGTAGGTTCGCCGCAAACAGTGTAGGTTAGCCACAAACATTGTAGGTTCGCCACAAACAGTGCAGGTTCACCACAAACAGAGTAGGTTCGCCGCAAACAGTATAGTTTCGCCGAAAACAGTGTAGGATCGCCGCAAACAGTGTAGGTTCGCCGAAAACAGTGTAGGTTCGCCGCAAACAGTGTAGGTTCGCCGCAAACGGTGTAGATTCGCCGAAAACGGTGTAGGTTCGCCGCAAGCAGTGTAGGTTCACCGAAAACAGTGTAGGTTCGCTGCAAACAGTGTAGGTTCGCCGCAAACAGTGTAGGTTCGCCGCAAACAGTGTAGGTTCGCCGCAAACAGTAGGTTCGCCACAAACAGAGTAGGTTCGCCGAAAACAGAGTAGGTTCGCCGCAGACAGTGTAGGTTCACCGCAAACAGAGTAGGTTCGCCACAAACGTGTATGTTCGCCACAAACAGAGCAGGTTCGCCACAGAGAGAGTAGGTTCGCCACAGAGAGAGTAGGTTCGCCACAAATAGAGTAGGTTCGCCACAAAGTAGGTTCGCCACAAACAGTAGGTTCGCCACAAACAGAGCAGGTTCTCCACAAACAGAGCAGATTCGCCTCAAACAGAGTAGGTTTGCCACAAACATAGCGGGTTCACCACAGAAAGAGTAGGTTCGCCACAAACAGAGTAGGTTCGCCACAAACAGAGTAGGTTCGCCACAAACAGTAGGTTCGCCACAAACAGTAGGTTCGCCACAAACAGAGTAGGTTCGCCACAAACAGAGTAGGTTCGCCACAAACAGAGTAGGTTCGCCACAAACAGAGTAGGCTCGCCACAAACAGTAAGCTCGCCACAGAGAGAGCAGGGTCGCCACAGAGAGAGTAGGTTTGCCAAAAAACAGAGCAGGTTCGCCACAGAGAGAGTAGGTTCGCCACAGAGATAGTAGGTTCGCCACAGAGATAGTAGGTTCGCCACAAACAGAGTAGGTTCGCCAAAAACAGAGCAGATTCGCCACAGAAAGAGTAGGTTCGCAAAAAACAGTAGGTTCGCCACAAACAGAGTAGGTTCGCCACAAACAGAGTAGGTTCGCCACAAACAGAGTAGGTTCGCCGAAAACAGTGTAGGTTCATCACAAACAGTGTAGGTTCGCCGCAAACAGTGTAGGTTAGCCACAAACATTATAGGTTCGCGGCAAACAGTGTAGGTTCGCCACAAACAGTGCAGGTTCACCACAAACAGAGTAGGTTCGCCGCAAACAGAGTAGGTTCGCCGCAAACAGTATAGTTTCGCCGAAAACAGTGTAGGATCGCCGCAAACAGTGTAGGTTCGCCGAAAACAGTGTAGGTTCGCCGCAAACTGTAGGTTCGCCGCAAACGGTGTAGATTCGCCGAAAACGGTGTAGGTTCGCCGCAAGCAGTGTAGGTTCACCGAAAACAGTGTAGGTTCGCTGCAAACAGTGTAGGTTCGCCGCAAACAGTGTAGGTTCGCCGCAAACAGTGTAGGTTCGCCGCAAACAGTGTAGGGACGCCGCAAACAGTGTAGGTTCGCCGAAAACAGTGTAGGTTCGCCGAAAACAGTGTAGGTTCGCCACAAACAGGGTAGGTTCGCCGCAAACAGGGTAGGTTAGCCGCAAACAGGGTAGGTTCGCCGCAAACAGGGAAGGTTCGCCGAAAACAGGGAAGGTTCGCCGCAAACAGGGAAGGTTCGCCGCAAACAGGGAAGGTTCGCCGCAAACAGTGTAGGTTCGCCGTAAACTGTGTAGGTTCGCCGCAAACAGGGTAGGTTCGCCGCAAACAGGGTAGGTTCGCCGCAAACAGTGTAGGTTCGCCACAAACAGAGCAGGATCGCCACAAACAGAGCAGGTTCGCCTAAAAACAGTAGGTTCGCCACAAACATAGCAGGTTCGCCACAAACATAGCAGGTTTGCCACAAACAGAGTAGGTTCGCCACAAACAGAGTAGATTCGCCGCAAACAGTGTAGGTTCACTGCAAACAGAGTAGGTTCGCCGCAAACAGTGTAGGTTTGCCACAAACAGTGTAGGTTCGCCACAAACAGAGCAGGTTAGCCACAGAGAGAGTAGGTTCGCCACAAATAGAGTAGGTTTGCCACAGAGTAGGTTCGCCACAAACAGAGTAGGTTCGCCACAAACAGAGCAGGTTCTCCACAAACAGAGCAGGTTCGCCTCAAACAGAGTAGGTTCGCCACAAACGGTGTAGGTTCGCCGAAAACAGTGTAGGTTCGCCGAAAACAGTGTAGGTTCGCCGAAAACAGTGTAGGTTCGCCACAAACAGTGTAGGTTCACCACAAACAGGGTAGGTTCGCCGAAAACAGGGTAGGTTCGCCGAAAACAGTGTAGGTTCGCCACAAACAGTGCAGGTTCGCCGCAAACAGGGTAGGTTCGCCGCAAACAGGGTAGGTTCGCCGCAAACAGGAAAGGTTCGCCGAAAACAGGGAAGGTTCGCCACAAACAGGGAAGGTTCGCCACAAACAGAGCAGGTTCGCCACAAACATAGCAGGTTCGCCACAAACATAGCAGGTTCGCCACAAACATAGCAGGTTCGCCACAGAAAGAGTAAGTTTGCCACAAACAGAGTAGGTTCGCCACAAACAGAGTAGATTCGCCACAAACAGAGCAGGTTTTCCACAAACAGAGCAGATTCGCCTCAAACAGAGCAGATACGCCTCAAACAGAGTGGGTTCGCCACAAACAGAGTAGGCTCGCTACAAACAGAGTAGGTTCGCCACAAACAGAGTAGGTTCGCCACAAACAGAGTAGGTTCGCCACAAACAGAGTAGGTTCGCCACAAACAGAGTAGGCTCGGCACAGAGAGAGCAGGGTCGCCACAGAGAGAGAAGGTTCGCCAAAAAACAGAGCAGGTTCGCCAAAGAGATAGTAGGTTCGCCACAAACAGAGTAGGTTCGCCACAGAGTAGGTTCGCCACAAACAGAGCAGGTTCTCCACATACAGAGCAGGTTCGCCATAAACAGTATGTTCGTCAAAAACAGAGCAGATTCGCCACAGAAAGAGTAGATTCGCAAAAAACAGAGTAGGTTCGCCGAAAACAGTGAAGGTTCGCCGAAAACAGTGTAGGTTCGCCGCAAACAGTGTAGGTTCGCCGCAAACAGTGTAGGTTAGCCACAAACATTGTAGGTTCGCGGCAAACAGTGTAGGTTCGCCGAAAACAGTGTAGGTTCGCCGCAAACATAGTAGGTTCGCCGGAAACAGTGTAGGTTCGCCGCAAAAAGAGTAGGTTCGCCGAAAACAGTGTAGGTTCGCCGCAAACAGTGTAGGTTCGCCGCAAACAGTATAGGTTCGCCGAAAACAGTGTAGGTTCGCCGCAAACAGTATAGGTTCGCCGAAAACAGTGTAGGTTCGCCGCAAACAGAGCAGGTTCGCCACAGAGATAGTAGGTTCGCCACAGAGATAGTAGGTTCGCCACAAACAGAGTAGGTTCGCCACAGAGAGAGTAGGTTCGCCACAGAGAGAGTAGGTTCGCCACAGAGAGAGTAGGTTCGCCAAAAACAGAGCAGGTTCTCCACAAACAGAGCAGATTTGCCTCAAACCGAGTAGGTTCGCCACAGAAAGAGTAGGTACCTCACAAACAGAGTAGGTTCGCCACAAACAGAGTAGGTTCGCCGCAAACAGTGTAGGGACGCCGCAAACAGTGAAGGTTCGCCACAAACAGTGCAGGTTCGCCACAAACAGTGCAGGTTCGCCACAAACAGAGCAGATTCGCCACAGAAAGAGTAGGTTCGCAAAAAACAGTAGGTTCGCCACAAACAGAGTAGGTTCGCCACAAACAGAGTAGGTTCGCCACAAACAGAGTAGGTTCGCCGAAAACAGTGTAGGTTCATCACAAACAGTGTATGTTCGCCGCAAACAGTGTAGGTTAGCCACAAACATTATAGGTTCGCGGCAAACAGTGTAGGTTCGCCACAAACAGTGCAGGTTCACCACAAACAGAATAGGTTCGCCGCAAACAGAGTAGGTTCGCCGCAAACAGTATAGTTTCGCCGAAAACAGTGTAGGATCGCCGCAAACAGTGTAGGTTCGCCGAAAACAGTGTAGGTTCGCCGCAAACAGTGTAGGTTCGCCGCAAACGGTGTAGATTCGCCGAAAACGGTGTAGGTTCGCCGCAAGCAGTGTAGGTTCACCGAAAACAGTGTAGGTTCGCTGCAAACAGTGTAGGTTCGCCGCAAACAGTGTAGGTTCGCCGCAAACAGTGTAGGTTCGCCGCAAACAGTGTAGGGACGCCGCAAACAGTGTAGGTTCGCCGAAAACAGTGTAGGTTCGCCGAAAACAGTGTAGGTTCGCCACAAACAGGGTAGGTTCGCCGCAAACAGGGTAGGTTCGCCGCAAACAGGGTAGGTTCGCCGCAAACAGGGAAGGTTCGCCGAAAACAGGGAAGGTTCGCCGCAAACAGGGAAGGTTCGCCGCAAACAGGAAAGGTTCGCCGCAAACAGGGAAGGTTCGCCGCAAACAGTGTTTGTTCGCCGTAAACTGTGTAGGTTCGCCGCAAACAGGGTAGGTTCGCCGCAAACAGTGTAGGTTCGCCACAAACAGAGCAGGATCGCCTAAAAACAGAGCAGGTTCGCCTAAAAACAGAGCAGGTTCGCCTAAAAACAGAGTAGGTTCGCCACAAACATAGCAGGTTCGCCACAAACATAGCAGGTTTGCCACAAACAGAGTAGGTTCGCCACAAACAGAGTAGATTCGCCACAAACAGTAGGTTCGCCGAAAACAGTAGGTTCGCCGCAAACAGTGTAGGTTCACCGCAAACAGAGTAGGTTCGCCGCAAACAGTGTAGGTTTGCCACAAACAGTGTAGGTTCGCCACAAACAGAGCAGGTTAGCCACAGAGAGAGTAGGTTCGCCACAAATAGAGTAGGTTTGCCACAGAGTAGGTTCGCCACAAACAGAGTAGGTTCGCCACAAACAGAGCAGGTTCTCCACAAACAGAGCAGGTTCGCCTCAAACAGAGTAGGTTCGCCACAAACGGTGTAGGTTCGCCACAAACGGTGTAGGTTCGCCGAAAACAGTGTAGGTTCGCCGAAAACAGTGTAGGTTCGCCACAAACAGTGTAGGTTCGCCGAAAAAAGGGTAGGTTCGCCGAAAACAGTGTAGGTTCGCCACAAACAGTGCAGGTTCGCCACAAACAGTGCAGGTTCGCCGCAAACAGGGTAGGTTCGCCGCAAAGAGGAAAGGTTCGCCACAAACAGGGAAGGTTCGCCACAAACAGGGAAGGTTCGCCACAAACATAGCAGGTTCGCCACAAACATAGCAGGTTCGCCACAAACATAGCAGGTTCGCCACAGAAAGAGTAAGTTTGCCACAAACAGAGTAGGTTCGCCACAAACAGAGTAGATTCGCCACAAACAGAGTAGGTTCGCCACAAACAGAGTAGGTTCGCCGAAAACAGAGTAGGTTCACCGCAAACAGTGTAGGTTCACCGCAAACAGAGTAGGTTCGCCGCAAACAGTGTAGGTTTGCCACAAACAGTGTAGGTTCGCCACAGAGAGAGTAGGTTCGCCACAAATAGAGTAGGTTCGCCACAGAGTAGGTTCGCCACAAACAGAGTAGGTTCGCCACAAACAGAGCAGGTTCTCCACAAACAGAGCAGATTCGCCTCAAACAGAGTAGGCTCGCTACAAACAGAGTAGGTTCGCCACAAACAGAGTAGGTTCGCCACAAACAGAGTAGGCTCGGCACAGAGAGAGCAGGGTCGCCACAGAGAGAGAAGGTTCGCCAAAAAACAGAGCATGTTCGCCAAAGAGATAGTAGGTTCGCCACAAACAGAGTAGGTTCGCCACAATTAGAGTAGGTTCGCCACAGAGTAGGTTCGCCACAAACAGAGCAGGTTCTCCACATACAGAGCAGGTTTGCCATAAACAGTAGGTTCGTCAAAAACAGAGCAGATTCGCCACAGAAAGAGTAGGTTCGCAAAAAACAGAGTAGGTTCGCCGAAAACAGTGAAGGTTCGCCGAAAACAGTGTAGGTTCGCCGAAAACAGTGTAGGTTCGCCGAAAACAGTGTAGGTTCGCCGCAAACATTGTAGGTTCGCCGCAAACATTGTAGGTTCGCCGAAAACAGTGTAGGTTCGCCGATAAACAGTGTAGGTTCGCCGATAAACAGTGTAGGTTCGCCGATAAACAGTGTAGGTTCGCCGATAAACAGTGTAGGTTCGCCGCAAACATAGTAGGTTCGCCGGAAACAGTGTAGGTTCGCCGCAAAAAGAGTAGGTTCGCCGAAAACAGTGTAGGTTCGCCGAAAACAGTGTAGGTTCGCCGAAAACAGTGTAGGTTAGCCGCAAACAGTGTAGGTTCGCCGCAAACAGTGTAGGTTCGCCGCAAACAGTATAGGTTCGCCGAAAACAGTGTAGGTTCGCCGCAAACAGAGTAGGTTCGCCGCAAACATATTAGGTTCGCCACAAACAGAGCAGGTTCGCTACAGAGAGAGTAGGTTTGCCGCAAACAGAGCAGGTTCGCCACAGAGATAGTAGGTTCGCCACAGAGATAGTAGGTTCGCCACAAACAGAGTAGGTTCGCCACAGAGAGAGTAGGTTCGCCACAGAGAGAGTAGGTTCGCCACAGAGAGAGTAGGTTCGCCAAAAACAGAGCAGGTTCTCCACAAACAGAGCAGATTCGCCTCAAACCGAGTAGGTTCGCCACAGAAAGAGTAGGTACCCCACAAACAGAGTAGGTTCGCCACAAACAGAGTAGGTTCGCCGCAAACAGTGTAGGGACGCCGCAAACAGTGAAGGTTCGCCACAAACAGTGCAGGTTCGCCACAAACAGTGCAGGTTCGCCACAAACAGTGCAGGTTCGCCACAAACAGTGCAGGTTCGCCGCAAACAGAGTAGGTTCGCCGCAAACAGAGTAGGTTCGCCGCAAACAGAGTAGGTTCGCCGCAAACAGTATAGTTTCGCCGCAAACAGTGTAGGTTCGCCGCAAACGTTGTAGATTCGCCGAAAACGGTGTAGGTTCGCCGCAAGCAGTGTAGGTTCACCGAAAACAGTGTATGTTCGCTGCAAACAGTGTAGGTTCGCCGCAAACAGTGTAGGTTCGCCGCAAACAGTTTAGGTTCGCCGCAAACAGTTTAGGTTCGCCGCAAACAGTGTAGGGACGCCGAAAACAGTGTAGGTTCGCCGAAAACAGTGTAGGTTCGCCGAAAACAGGGTAGGTTAGCCGCAAACAGGGTAGGTTCGCCGCAAACAGGGAAGGTTCGCCGAAAACAGGGAAGGTTCGCCGAAAACAGGGAAGATTCGCCGCAAACAGGGAAGGTTCGCCGCAAACAGTGTAGGATCGCCGCAAACAGTGTAGGTTTGCCACAAACAGTGTAGGTTCGCCACAAACAGAGCAGGTTAGCCACAGAGAGAGTAGGTTCGCCACAAATAGAGTAGGTTTGCCACAGAGTAGGTTCGCCACAAACAGAGTAGGTTCGCCACAAACAGAGCAGGTTCTCCACAAACAGAGCAGGTTCGCCTCAAACAGAGTAGGTTCGCCACAAACGGTGTAGGTTCGCCGAAAACAGTGTAGGTTCGCCGAAAACAGTGTAGGTTCGCCACAAACAGTGTAGGTTCACCACAAACAGGGTAGGTTCGCCGAAAACAGGGTAGGTTCGCCGAAAACAGTGTAGGTTCGCCACAAACAGTGCAGGTTCGCCACAAACAGTGTAGGTTCGCCGCAAACAGGGTAGGTTCGCCGCAAACAGGAAAGGTTCGCCGAAAACAGGGAAGGTTCGCCACAAACAGGGAAGGTTCGCCACAAACAGAGCAGGTTCGCCACAAACATAGCTGGTTCGCCACAAACATAGCAGGTTCGCCACAAACATAGCAGGTTCGCCACAGAAAGAGTAAGTTTGCCACAAACAGAGTAGGTTCGCCACAAACAGAGTAGATTCGCCACAAACAGAGCAGGTTTTTCACAAACAGAGCAGATTCGCCTCAAACAGAGCAGATACGCCTCAAACAGAGTGGGTTCGCCACAAACAGAGTAGGCTCGCTACAAACAGAGTAGGTTCGCCACAAACAGAGTAGGTTCGCCACAAACAGAGTAGGTTCGCCACAAACAGAGTAGGCTCGGCACAGAGAGAGCAGGGTCGCCACAGAGAGAGAAGGTTCGCCAAAAAACAGAGCAGGTTCGCCAAAGAGATAGTAGGTTCGCTACAAACAGAGTAGGTTCGCCACAGAGTAGGTTCGCCACAAACAGAGCAGGTTCTCCACATACAGAGCAGGTTCGCCATAAACAGTATGTTCGTCAAAAACAGAGCAGATTCGCCACAGAAAGAGTAGGTTCGCAAAAAACAGAGTAGGTTCGCCGAAAACAGTGAAGGTTCGCCGAAAACAGTGTAGGTTCGCCGCAAACAGTGTAGGTTCGCCGCAAACAGTGTAGGTTAGCCACAAACATTGTAGGTTCGCGGCAAACAGTGTAGGTTCGCCGAAAACAGTGTAGGTTCGCCGAAAACAGTGTAGGTTCGCCGCAAACATAGTAGGTTCGCCGGAAACAGTGTAGGTTCGCCGCAAAAAGAGTAGGTTCGCCGAAAACAGTGTAGGTTCGCCGCAAACAGTGTAGGTTCGCCGCAAACAGTATAGGTTCGCCGCAAACAGTGTAGGTTCGCCGCAAACAGTATAGGTTCGCCGAAAACAGTGTAGGTTCGCCGCAAACAGAGCAGGTTCGCCACAGAGATAGTAGGTTCGCCACAGAGATAGTAGGTTCGCCACAAACAGAGTAGGTTCGCCACAGAGAGAGTAGGTTCGCCACAGAGAGAGTAGGTTCGCCACAGAGAGAGTAGGTTCGCCAAAAACAGAGCAGGTTCTCCACAAACAGAGCAGATTTGCCTCAAACCGAGTAGGTTCGCCACAGAAAGAGTAGGTACCTCACAAACAGAGTAGGTTCGCCACAAACAGAGTAGGTTCGCCGCAAACAGTGTAGGGACGCCGCAAACAGTGAAGGTTCGCCACAAACAGTGCAGGTTCGCCACAAACAGTGCAGGTTCGCCACAAACAGAGCAGATTCGCCACAGAAAGAGTAGGTTCGCAAAAAACAGTAGGTTCGCCACAAACAGAGTAGGTTCGCCACAAACAGAGTAGGTTCGCCACAAACAGAGTAGGTTCGCCGAAAACAGTGTAGGTTCATCACAAACAGTGTATGTTCGCCGCAAACAGTGTAGGTTAGCCACAAACATTATAGGTTCGCGGCAAACAGTGTAGGTTCGCCACAAACAGTGCAGGTTCACCACAAACAGAATAGGTTCGCCGCAAACAGAGTAGGTTCGCCGCAAACAGTATAGTTTCGCCGAAAACAGTGTAGGATCGCCGCAAACAGTGTAGGTTCGCCGCAAACAGTGTAGGTTCGCCGCAAACGGTGTAGATTCGCCGAAAACGGTGTAGGTTCGCCGCAAGCAGTGTAGGTTCACCGAAAACAGTGTAGGTTCGCTGCAAACAGTGTAGGTTCGCCGCAAACAGTGTAGGTTCGCCGCAAACAGTGTAGGTTCGCCGCAAACAGTGTAGGGACGCCGCAAACAGTGTAGGTTCGCCGAAAACAGTGTAGGTTCGCCGAAAACAGTGTAGGTTCGCCACAAACAGGGTAGGTTCGCCGCAAACAGGGTAGGTTCGCCGCAAACAGGGTAGGTTCGCCGCAAACAGGGAAGGTTCGCCGAAAACAGGGAAGGTTCGCCGCAAACAGGGAAGGTTCGCCGCAAACAGGAAAGGTTCGCCGCAAACAGGGAAGGTTCGCCGCAAACAGTGTTTGTTCGCCGTAAACTGTGTAGGTTCGCCGCAAACAGGGTAGGTTCGCCGCAAACAGTGTAGGTTCGCCACAAACAGAGCAGGATCGCCACAAACAGAGCAGGTTCGCCTAAAAACAGAGCAGGTTCGCCTAAAAACAGAGTAGGTTCGCCACAAACATAGCAGGTTCGCCACAAACATAGCAGGTTTGCCACAAACAGAGTAGGTTCGCCACAAACAGAGTAGATTCGCCACAAACAGTAGGTTCGCCGCAAACAGTGTAGGTTCACCGCAAACAGAGTAGGTTCGCCGCAAACAGTGTAGGTTTGCCACAAACAGTGTAGGTTCGCCACAAACAGAGCAGGTTAGCCACAGAGAGAGTAGGTTCGCCACAAATAGAGTAGGTTTGCCACAGAGTAGGTTCGCCACAAATAGAGTAGGTTCGCCACAAACAGAGCAGGTTCTCCACAAACAGAGCAGGTTCGCCTCAAACAGAGTAGGTTCGCCACAAACGGTGTAGGTTCGCCACAAACGGTGTAGGTTCGCCGAAAACAGTGTAGGTTCGCCGAAAACAGTGTAGGTTCGCCACAAACAGTGTAGGTTCACCACAAACAGGGTAGGTTCGCCGAAAACAGGGTAGGTTCGCCGAAAACAGTGTAGGTTCGCCACAAACAGTGCAGGTTCGCCACAAACAGTGTAGGTTCGCCGCAAACAGGGTAGGTTCGCCGCAAAGAGGAAAGGTTCGCCGAAAACAGGGAAGGTTCGCCACAAACAGGGAAGGTTCGCCACAAACAGAGCAGGTTCGCCACAAACATAGCAGGTTCGCATCAAACATAGCAGGTTCGCCACAAACATAGCAGGTTCGCCACAGAAAGAGTAAGTTTGCCACAAACAGAGTAGGTTCGCCACAAACAGAGTAGATTCGCCACAAACAGAGTAGGTTCGCCACAAACAGAGTAGGTTCGCCGAAAACAGAGTAGGTTCGCCGCAAACAGTGTAGGTTCACCGCAAACAGAGTAGGTTCGCCGCAAACAGTGTAGGTTTGCCACAAACAGTGTAGGTTCGCCACAGAGAGAGTAGGTTCGCCACAAATAGAGTAGGTTCGCCACAGAGTAGGTTCGCCACAAACAGAGTAGGTTCGCCACAAACAGAGCAGGTTCTCCACAAACAGAGCAGATTCGCCTCAAACAGAGTAGGCTCGCCTCAAACAGAGTAGGCTCGCTACAAACAGAGTAGGTTCGCCACAAACAGAGTAGGTTCGTCACAAACAGAGTAGGTTCGCCACAAACAGAGTAGGCTCGGCACAGAGAGAGCAGGGTCGCCACAGAGAGAGAAGGTTCGCCAAAAAACAGAGCAGGTTCGCCAAAGAGATAGTAGGTTCGCCACAAACAGAGTAGGTTCGCCACAATTAGAGTAGGTTCGCCACAGAGTAGGTTCGCCACAAACAGAGCAGGTTCTCCACATACAGAGCAGGTTCGCCATAAACAGTAGGTTCGTCAAAAACAGAGCAGATTCGCCACAGAAAGAGTAGGTTCGCAAAAAACAGAGTAGGTTCGCCGAAAACAGTGAAGGTTCGCCGAAAACAGTGTAGGTTCGCCGAAAACAGTGTAGGTTCGCCGAAAACAGTGTAGGTTCGCCGAAAACAGTGTAGGTTCGCCGCAAACATTGTAGGTTCGCCGAAAACAGTGTAGGTTCGCCGATAAACAGTGTAGGTTCGCCGATAAACAGTGTAGGTTCGCCGATAAACAGTGTAGGTTCGCCGCAAACATAGTAGGTTCGCCGGAAACAGTGTAGGTTCGCCGCAAAAAGAGTAGGTTCGCCGAAAACAGTGTAGGTTAGCCGCAAACAGTGTAGGTTCGCCGCAAACAGTGTAGGTTCGCCGCAAACAGTATAGGTTCGCCGAAAACAGTGTAGGTTCGCCGCAAACAGAGTAGGTTCGCCGCAAACATATTAGGTTCGCCAAAAACAGAGCAGGTTCTCCACAAACAGAGCAGATTTGCCTCAAACCGAGTAGGTTCGCCACAGAAAGAGTAGGTACCTCACAAACAGAGTAGGTTCGCCACAAACAGAGTAGGTTCGCCGCAAACAGTGTAGGGACGCCGCAAACAGTGAAGGTTCGCCACAAACAGTGCAGGTTCGCCACAAACAGTGCAGGTTCGCCACAAACAGAGCAGATTCGCCACAGAAAGAGTAGGTTCGCAAAAAACAGTAGGTTCGCCACAAACAGAGTAGGTTCGCCACAAACAGAGTAGGTTCGCCACAAACAGAGTAGGTTCGCCGAAAACAGTGTAGGTTCATCACAAACAGTGTATGTTCGCCGCAAACAGTGTAGGTTAGCCACAAACATTATAGGTTCGCGGCAAACAGTGTAGGTTCGCCACAAACAGTGCAGGTTCACCACAAACAGAATAGGTTCGCCGCAAACAGAGTAGGTTCGCCGCAAACAGTATAGTTTCGCCGAAAACAGTGTAGGATCGCCGCAAACAGTGTAGGTTCGCCGCAAACAGTGTAGGTTCGCCGCAAACGGTGTAGATTCGCCGAAAACGGTGTAGGTTCGCCGCAAGCAGTGTAGGTTCACCGAAAACAGTGTAGGTTCGCTGCAAACAGTGTAGGTTCGCCGCAAACAGTGTAGGTTCGCCGCAAACAGTGTAGGTTCGCCGCAAACAGTGTAGGGACGCCGCAAACAGTGTAGGTTCGCCGAAAACAGTGTAGGTTCGCCGAAAACAGTGTAGGTTCGCCACAAACAGGGTAGGTTCGCCGCAAACAGGGTAGGTTCGCCGCAAACAGGGTAGGTTCGCCGCAAACAGGGAAGGTTCGCCGAAAACAGGGAAGGTTCGCCGCAAACAGGGAAGGTTCGCCGCAAACAGGAAAGGTTCGCCGCAAACAGGGAAGGTTCGCCGCAAACAGTGTTTGTTCGCCGTAAACTGTGTAGGTTCGCCGCAAACAGGGTAGGTTCGCCGCAAACAGTGTAGGTTCGCCACAAACAGAGCAGGATCGCCACAAACAGAGCAGGTTCGCCTAAAAACAGAGCAGGTTCGCCTAAAAACAGAGTAGGTTCGCCACAAACATAGCAGGTTCGCCACAAACATAGCAGGTTTGCCACAAACAGAGTAGGTTCGCCACAAACAGAGTAGATTCGCCACAAACAGTAGGTTCGCCGCAAACAGTGTAGGTTCACCGCAAACAGAGTAGGTTCGCCGCAAACAGTGTAGGTTTGCCACAAACAGTGTAGGTTCGCCACAAACAGAGCAGGTTAGCCACAGAGAGAGTAGGTTCGCCACAAATAGAGTAGGTTTGCCACAGAGTAGGTTCGCCACAAATAGAGTAGGTTCGCCACAAACAGAGCAGGTTCTCCACAAACAGAGCAGGTTCGCCTCAAACAGAGTAGGTTCGCCACAAACGGTGTAGGTTCGCCACAAACGGTGTAGGTTCGCCGAAAACAGTGTAGGTTCGCCGAAAACAGTGTAGGTTCGCCACAAACAGTGTAGGTTCACCACAAACAGGGTAGGTTCGCCGAAAACAGGGTAGGTTCGCCGAAAACAGTGTAGGTTCGCCACAAACAGTGCAGGTTCGCCACAAACAGTGTAGGTTCGCCGCAAACAGGGTAGGTTCGCCGCAAAGAGGAAAGGTTCGCCGAAAACAGGGAAGGTTCGCCACAAACAGGGAAGGTTCGCCACAAACAGAGCAGGTTCGCCACAAACATAGCAGGTTCGCATCAAACATAGCAGGTTCGCCACAAACATAGCAGGTTCGCCACAGAAAGAGTAAGTTTGCCACAAACAGAGTAGGTTCGCCACAAACAGAGTAGATTCGCCACAAACAGAGTAGGTTCGCCACAAACAGAGTAGGTTCGCCGAAAACAGAGTAGGTTCGCCGCAAACAGTGTAGGTTCACCGCAAACAGAGTAGGTTCGCCGCAAACAGTGTAGGTTTGCCACAAACAGTGTAGGTTCGCCACAGAGAGAGTAGGTTCGCCACAAATAGAGTAGGTTCGCCACAGAGTAGGTTCGCCACAAACAGAGTAGGTTCGCCACAAACAGAGCAGGTTCTCCACAAACAGAGCAGATTCGCCTCAAACAGAGTAGGCTCGCCTCAAACAGAGTAGGCTCGCTACAAACAGAGTAGGTTCGCCACAAACAGAGTAGGTTCGTCACAAACAGAGTAGGTTCGCCACAAACAGAGTAGGCTCGGCACAGAGAGAGCAGGGTCGCCACAGAGAGAGAAGGTTCGCCAAAAAACAGAGCAGGTTCGCCAAAGAGATAGTAGGTTCGCCACAAACAGAGTAGGTTCGCCACAATTAGAGTAGGTTCGCCACAGAGTAGGTTCGCCACAAACAGAGCAGGTTCTCCACATACAGAGCAGGTTCGCCATAAACAGTAGGTTCGTCAAAAACAGAGCAGATTCGCCACAGAAAGAGTAGGTTCGCAAAAAACAGAGTAGGTTCGCCGAAAACAGTGAAGGTTCGCCGAAAACAGTGTAGGTTCGCCGAAAACAGTGTAGGTTCGCCGAAAACAGTGTAGGTTCGCCGAAAACAGTGTAGGTTCGCCGCAAACATTGTAGGTTCGCCGAAAACAGTGTAGGTTCGCCGATAAACAGTGTAGGTTCGCCGATAAACAGTGTAGGTTCGCCGATAAACAGTGTAGGTTCGCCGCAAACATAGTAGGTTCGCCGGAAACAGTGTAGGTTCGCCGCAAAAAGAGTAGGTTCGCCGAAAACAGTGTAGGTTAGCCGCAAACAGTGTAGGTTCGCCGCAAACAGTGTAGGTTCGCCGCAAACAGTATAGGTTCGCCGAAAACAGTGTAGGTTCGCCGCAAACAGAGTAGGTTCGCCGCAAACATATTAGGTTCGCCACAAACAGAGCAGGTTCGCTACAGAGAGAGTAGGTTTGCCGCAAACAGAGCAGGTTCGCCACAGAGATAGTAGGTTCGCCACAGAGATAGTAGGTTCGCCACAAACAGAGTAGGTTCGCCACAGAGAGAGTAGGTTCGCCACAGAGAGAGTAGGTTCGCCACAGAGAGAGTAGGTTCGCCACAGAGAGAGTAGGTTCGCCAAAAACAGCAGGTTCTCCACAAACAGAGCAGATTCGCCTCAAACCGAGTAGGTTCGCCACAGAAAGAGTAGGTACCCCACAAACAGAGTAGGTTCGCCACAAACAGAGTAGGTTCGCCGCAAACAGTGTAGGGACGCCGCAAACAGTGAAGGTTCGCCACAAACAGTGCAGGTTCGCCACAAACAGTGCAGGTTCGCCACAAACAGTGCAGGTTCGCCACAAACAGTGCAGGTTCGCCGCAAACAGAGTAGGTTCGCCGCAAACAGAGTAGGTTCGCCGCAAACAGTATAGTTTCGCCGCAAACAGTGTAGGTTCGCCGCAAACGTTGTAGATTCGCCGAAAACGGTGTAGGTTCGCCGCAAGCAGTGTAGGTTCACCGAAAACAGTGTAGGTTCGCTGCAAACAGTGTAGGTTCGCCGCAAACAGTGTAGGTTCGCCGCAAACAGTGTAGGTTCGCCGCAAACAGTGTAGGTTCGCCGCAAACAGTGTAGGGACGCCGAAAACAGTGTAGGTTCGCCGAAAACAGTGTAGGTTCGCTGAAAACAGTGTAGGTTCGCCACAAACAGGGTAGGTTAGCCGCAAACAGGGTAGGTTCGCCGCAAACAGGGAAGGTTCGCCGAAAACAGGGAAGGTTCGCCGAAAACAGAGAAGATTCGCCGCAAACAGGAAAGGTTCGCCGCAAACAGTGTAGGATCGCCGCAAACAGTGTAGGATCGCCGCAAACAGTGTAGGTTCGCCGCAAACTGTGTAGGTTCGCCGCAAACAGGGTAGGTTCGCCGCAAACAGTGTAGGTTCGCCACAAACAGAGCAGGTTCGCCACAAACAGAGCAGGTTCGCCACAAACAGAGCAGGTTCGCCACAAACATAGCAGGTTCGCCACAAACAGAGCAGGTTCGCCACAAACAGAGTAGGTTCGCCACAAACAGAGTAGATTCGCCACAAACAGTAGGTTCGCCACAAACAGTAGGTTCGCCACAAACAGAGTAGGTTCGCCGAAAACAGAGTAGGTTCGCCGCAAACAGAGTAGGTTCGCCGCAAACAGTGTAGGTTCACCGCAAACAGAGTAGGTTCGCCGCAAACAGTGTAGGTTTGCCACAAACAGTGTAGGTTCGCCACAAACAGAGCAGGTTAGCCACAGAGAGAGTAGGTTCGCCACAAATAGAGTAGGTTTGCCACAGAGTAGGTTCGCCACAAACAGAGTAGGTTCGCCACAAACAGAGCAGGTTCGCCTCAAACAGAGTAGGTTCGCCACAAACAGCGGGTTCGCCGAAAACAGTGTAGGTTCGCCGCAAACGGTGTAGGTTCGCCGAAAACAGTGTAGGTTCGAAGAAAACAGTGTAGGTTCGCCACAAACAGTGTAGGTTCACCACAAACAGTGTAGGTTCGCCACAAACAGGGTAGGTTCGCCGAAAACAGTGTAGGTTCGCCGAAAACAGTGTAGGTTCGCCACAAACAGTGTAGGTTCGCCACAAAAAGTGTAGGTTCGCCGCAAACAGGGTAGGTTCGCCGCAAACAGGGAAGGTTCGCCGAAAACAGGGAAGGTTCGCCACAAACAGGGAAGGTTCGCCACAAACATAGCAGGTTCGCCACAAACATAGCAGGTTCGCTACAAACATAGCAGGTTCGCCACAGAAAGAGTAAGTTTGCCACAAACAGAGTAGGTTCGCCACAAACAGAGTAGGTCGCCACAAACAGAGTAGGTTCGCCGAAAACAGAGTAGGTTCGCCGCAAACAGTGTAGGTTCGCCGCAAACAGAGTAGGTTCGCCGCAAACAGTGTAGGTTTGCCACAAACAGTGTATGTTCGCCACAGAGAGAGTAGGTTCGCCACAAATAGAGTAGGTTCGCCACAGAGTAGGTTCGCCACAAACAGAGTAGGTTCGCCACAAACAGAGCAGGTTCTCCACAAACAGAGCAGATTCGCCTCAAACAGAGCAGATTCGCCTCAAACAGAGCAGATTCGCCTCAAACAGAGTGGGTTCGCCACAAACAGAGTAGGCTCGCTACAAACAGAGTAGGTTCGCCACAAACAGAGTAGGTTCGCCACAAACAGAGTAGGTTCGCCACAAACAGAGTAGGCTCGGCAAAGAGAGAGCAGGGTCGCCACAGAGAGAGAAGGTTCGCCAAAAAACAGAGCAGGTTCGCCACAGAGATAGTAGGTTCGCCAAAGAGATAGTAGGTTCGCCACAAGCAGAGTAGGTTCGCCACAATTAGAGTAGGTTCGCCACAGAGTAGGTTCGCCACAAACAGAGCAGGTTCTCCACATACAGAGCAGGTTCGCCATAAACAGTAGGTTCGTCAAAAACAGAGCAGATTCGCCACAGAAAGAGTAGGTTCGCAAAAACAGAGTAGGTTCGCCGAAAACAGTGTAGGTTCGCCGAAAACAGTGTAGGTTCGCCGAAAACAGTGTAGGTTCGCCGAAAACAGTGTAGGTTCGCCGCAAACAGTGTAGATTCGCCGAAAACGGTGTAGGTTCGCCGCAAGCAGTGTAGGTTCACTGAAAACAGTGTAGGTTCGCTGCAAACAGTGTAGGTTCGCCGCAAACAGTGTAGGTTCGCCGCAAACAGTGTAGGTTCGCCGCAAACAGTGTAGGTTCGCCGCAAACAGTGTAGGGACGCCGAAAACAGTGTAGGTTCGCCGAAAACAGTGTAGGTTCGCCGAAAACAGTGTAGGTTCGCCACAAACAGGGTAGGTTAGCCGCAAACAGGGTAGGTTCGCCGCAAACAGGGAAGGTTCGCCGAAAACAGGGAAGGTTCGCCGAAAACAGGGAAGATTCGCCGCAAACAGGGAAGGTTCGCCGCAAACAGTGTAGGATCGCCGCAAACAGTGTAGGATCGCCGCAAACAGTGTAGGTTCGCCGCAAACTGTGTAGGTTCGCCGCAAACAGGGTAGGTTCGCCGCAAACAGTGTAGGTTCGCCACAAACAGAGCAGGTTCGCCACAAACAGAGCAGGTTCGCCACAAACATAGCAGGTTCGCCACAAACATAGCAGGTTCGCCACAAACAGAGTAGGTTCGCCACAAACAGAGTAGGTTCGCCACAACAGAGTAGGTTCGCCACAAACAGTAGGTTCGCCACAAACAGAGTAGGTTCGCCACAAACAGAGTAGGTTCGCCGAAAACAGAGTAGGTTCGCCGCAAACAGAGTAGGTTCGCCGCAAACAGTGTAGGTTCACCGCAAACAGAGTAGGTTCGCCGCAAACAGTGTAGGTTTGCCACAAACAGTGTAGGTTCGCCACAAACAGAGCAGGTTAGCCACAGAGAGAGTAGGTTAGCCACAAATAGAGTAGGTTTGCCACAGAGTAGGTTCGCCACAAACAGAGTAGGTTCGCCACAAACAGAGCAGGTTCGCCTCAAACAGAGTAGGTTCGCCACAAACAGCGGGTTCGCCGAAAACAGTGTAGGTTCGCCGCAAACGGTGTAGGTTCGCCGAAAACAGTGTAGGTTCGAAGAAAACAGTGTAGGTTCGCCACAAACAGTGTAGGTTCACCACAAACAGTGTAGGTTCGCCACAAACAGGGTAGGTTCGCCGAAAACAGTGTAGGTTCGCCGAAAACAGTGTAGGTTCGCCACAAACAGTGTAGGTTCGCCACAAACAGTGTAGGTTCGCCGCAAACAGGGTAGGTTCGCCGCAAACAGGGAAGGTTCGCCGAAAACAGGGAAGGTTCGCCACAAACAGGGAAGGTTCGCCACAAACATAGCAGGTTCGCCACAAACATAGCAGGTTCGCTACAAACATAGCAGGTTCGCCACAGAAAGAGTAAGTTTGCCACAAACAGAGTAGGTTCGCCACAAACAGAGTAGATTCGCCACAAACAGAGTAGGTTCGCCACAAACAGAGTAGGTTCGCCGAAAACAGAGTAGGTTCGCCGCAAACAGTGTAGGTTCGCCGCAAACAGAGTAGGTTCGCCGCAAACAGTGTAGGTTTGCCACAAACAGTGTAGGTTCGCCACAGAGAGAGTAGGTTCGCCACAAATAGAGTAGGTTCGCCACAGAGTAGGTTCGCCACAAACAGAGTAGGTTCGCCACAAACAGAGCAGGTTCTCCACAAACAGAGCAGATTCGCCTCAAACAGAGCAGATTCGCCTCAAACAGAGTGGGTTCGCCACAAACAGAGTAGGCTCGCTACAAACAGAGTAGGTTCGCCACAAACAGAGTAGGTTCGCCACAAACAGAGTAGGTTCGCCACAAACAGAGTAGGCTCGGCAAAGAGAGAGCAGGGTCGCCACAGAGAGAGAAGGTTCGCCAAAAAACAGAGCAGGTTCGCCACAGAGATAGTAGGTTCGCCAAAGAGATAGTAGGTTCGCCACAAGCAGAGTAGGTTCGCCACAATTAGAGTAGGTTCGCCACAGAGTAGGTTCGCCACAAACAGAGCAGGTTCTCCACATACAGAGCAGGTTCGCCATAAACAGTAGGTTCGTCAAAAACAGAGCAGATTCGCCACAGAAAGAGTAGGTTCGCCGAAAACAGTGAAGGTTCGCCGAAAACAGTGTAGGTTCGCCGAAAACAGTGTAGGTTCGCCGCAAACAGTGTAGGTTCGCCGCAAACAGTGTAGGTTAGCCACAAACATTGTAGGTTCGCGGCAAACAGTGTAGGTTCGCCGAAAACAGTGTAGGTTCGCCGATAAACAGTGTAGGTTCGCCGCAAACATAGTAGGTTCGCCGGAAACAGTGTAGGTTCGCCGCAAAAAGAGTAGGTTCGCCGAAAACAGTGTAGGTTAGCCGCAAACAGTGTAGGTTCGCCGCAAACAGTGTAGGTTCGCCGCAAACAGTATAGGTTCGCCGAAAACAGTGTAGGTTCGCCGCAAACAGAGTAGGTTCGCCGCAAACATATTAGGTTCGCCACAAACAGAGCAGGTTCGCTACAGAGAGAGTAGGTTTGCCGCAAACAGAGCAGGTTCGCCACAGAGATAGTAGGTTCGCCACAGAGATAGTAGGTTCGCCACAAACAGAGTAGGTTCGCCACAGAGAGAGTAGTTTCGGCACAGAGAGAGTAGGTTCGCAACAGAGAGAGTAGGTTCGCCAAAAACAGAGCAGGTTCTCCACAAACAGAGCAGATTCGCCTCAAACAGAGTAGGTTCGCCACAGAAAGAGTAGGTACCCCACAAACAGAGTAGGTTCGCCACAAACAGAGTAGGTTCGCCGCAAACAGTGTAGGGACGCCGCAAACAGTGAAGGTTCGCCACAAACAGTGCAGGTTCGCCACAAACAGTGCAGGTTCGCCACAAACAGTGCAGGTTCGCCACAAACAGTGCAGGTTCGCCACAAACAGAGTAGGTTCGCCGCAAACAGAGTAGGTTCGCCGCAAACAGTATAGTTTCGCCGAAAACAGTGTAGGATCGCCGAAAACAGTGTAGGTTCGCCGAAAACAGTGTAGGTTCGCCGCAAACGGTGTAGATTTGCCGAAAACGGTGTAGATTCGCCGAAAACGGTGTAGGTTCGCCGCAAACAGTGTAGGTTCGCCGCAAACAGTGTAGGTTCGCCGCAAACAGTGTAGGTTCTCCGAAAACAGTGTAGGTTCGCCGAAAACAGTGTAGGTTCGCCGAAAACAGTGTAGGTTCGCCGCAAACAGTGTAGGTTCGCCGCAAACAGTGTAGGTTCGCCGCAAACAGTGTAGGTTCGCCGCAAACAGTGTAGGTTGGCCGAAAACAGTGTAGGTTCGCCGCGAACTGTGTAGGTTCGCTGCAAACTGTGTAGGTTCGCCACAAACAGAGCAGGTTCGCCACAAACATAGCAGGTTCGCCACAAACATAGCAGGTTCGCCACAAACATAGCAGGTTCGCCACAAACATAGCAGGTTCGCCACAGAAAGAGTATGTTTGCCACAAACAGTAGGTTCGATACAAACAGAGTAGATTCGCCACAAACAGAGTAGGTTCACCACAAACAGAGTAGGTTCGCCGCAAACAGTGTAGGTTCACCGCAAACAGAGTAGGTTTGCCGAAAACAGTGTAGGTTAGCCGCAAGCAGTGTAGGTTCGCCGCAAGCAGTGTAGGTTCGCCGCAAGCAGTGTAGGGACGCCGCAAACAGTGTAGGGACGCCGCAAACAGTGTAGGTTCGCCGAAAACAGTGTAGGTTCGCCGAAAACAGTGTAGGTTCGCCACAAACAGTGTAGGTTCGCCACAAACAGTGTAGGTTCGCCACAAACAGGGAAGGTTCGCCGCAAACAGGGAAGGTTCGCCGCAAACAGGGAAGGTTCGCCGCAAACAGTGTAGGATCGCCGCAAAAGTGTAGGTTCGCCGCAAACTGTGTAGGTTCGCCACAAACAGAGCAGGTTCGCCACAAACAGAGCAGGTTCGCCACAAACAGAGCAGGTTCGCCTAAAAACAGAGAAGGTTCGCCACAAACATAGCAGGTTCGTCACAAACATAGCAGGTTCGCCACAGAAAGAGTAAGTTTGCCACAAACAGAGTAGGTTCGCCACAAACAGAGTAGGTTCGCCACAAACAGGGAAGGATCGCCGCAAACAGTGTAGGTTCGCCGCAAACTGTGTAGGTTCGCCGCAAACAGTGTAGGTTTGCCACAAACAGAGCAGGTTCGCCACAGAGAGAGTAGGTTCGTCACAAACAGAGTAGGTTCGCCACAAACAGAGTAGGTTCGCCACAAACAGAGCAGCTTCTCCACAAACAGAGCAGATTCGCCTCAAACAGAGTAGGTTCGCCACAAACATAGCGGGTTCGCCACAAACAGAGTAGGTTCGCCACAAACAGAGTAGGTTCGCCACAAACAGAGTAGGTTCGCCACAAACAGAGTAGGCTCGCCACAGAGAGAGCAGGGTCGCCACAGAGAGAGTAGGTTCGCTAAAAAACAGAGCAGGTTCGCCACAGAGAGAGTAGGTTCGCCACAGAGATAGTAGGTTCGCCAAAGAGATAGTAGGTTCGCCACAAACAGAGCAGGTTCTCCACATACAGAGCAGGTTCGCCATAAACAGAGTAGGTTCGCCAAAAACAGAGCAGAGTTGCCACAGAAAGAGTAGGTTCGCCGAAAACAGTGTAGGTTCGCCGAAAACAGTGTAGGTTCGCCGAAAACAGTGTAGGTTCGCCGCAAAAACAGTGTAGGTTAGCCACAAACATTATAGGTTCGCGGCAAACAGTGTAGGTTCGCCGAAAACAATGTAGGTTCGCCGATAAACAGTGTAGGTTCGCCGCAAACATAGTAGGTTCGCCGCAAACAGTGTAGGTTCGCCGCAAAAAGAATAGGTTCACCGAAAACAGTGTAGGTTAGCCGCAAACAGTGTAGGTTCGCCGCAAACAGTGTAGGTTCGCCGCAAACAGTATAGGTTCGCCGAAAACAGTGTAGGTTCGCCGCAAACAGAGTAGGTTCGCCGCAAACAGATTAGGTTCGCCTCAGAGTAGGTTCGCCTCAGAGTAGGTTCGCCACAAACAGAGTAGGTTCGCCACAAACAGAGTAGGTTCACCGAAAACAGAGTAGGTTCGCCGAAAACAGTGTAGGTTCGCCGAAAACAGTGTAGGTTCGCCGAAAACAGTGTAGGTTCGCCGAAAACAGTGTAGGTTCGCCGATAAACAGTGTAGGTTCGCCGCAAACAGTGTAGGTTCGCCGCAAACATAGTAGGTTCGCCGCAAACAGTGTAGGTTCGCCGCAAACAGTGTAGGTTCGCCGCAAAAAGAGTAGGTTCGCCGCAAAAAGAGTAGGTTCGCCGAAAACAGTGTAGGTTCGCCGCAAACAGTGTAGGTTCGCCGCAAACAGTGTAGGTTCGCCGCAAACAGTATAGGTTCGCCGAAAAAAGTGTAGGTTCGCCGCAAACAGAGTAGGTTCGCCGCAAACAGATTAGGTTCGCCTCAGAGTAGGTTCGTCACAGATTAGGTTCGCCACAAACAGAGTAGGTTCGCCACAAAAAGAGTAGGTTCGACACAAACAGAGCAGGTTCGCTACAGAGAGAGTAGGTTTGCCGCAAACAGAGCAGGTTCGCCACAGAGATAGTAGGTTCGCCACAGAGAGAGTAGCTTCGCCACAGAGAGAGTAGGTTCGCCACAGAGAGAGTAGGTTCGCCAAAAACAGAGCAGGTTCGCCACAAACAGAGCAGGTTCGCCACAAACAGAGCAGGTTATCCACAAACAGAGCAGATTCGCCTTAAACAGAGTAGGTTCGCCACAGAATAAGTAGGTACCCCACAAACAGAGTAGGTTCGCCACAAACATAGTAGGTTCGCCGCAAACAGTGTAGGTTCGCCACAAACAGAGTAGGTTCGCCGAAAACAGTGTAGGTTCGCCGAAAACAGTGTAGGTTCGCCGAAAACAATGTAGGTTCGCCGATAAACAGTGTAGGTTCGCCGAAAACAGTGTAGGTTCGCCGAAAACAGTGTAGGTTCGCCGCAAACAGTGTAGGTTCGCCGCAAAAAGAGTAGGTTCGCCGAAAACAGTGTAGGTTAGCCGCAAACAGTGTAGGTTCGCCGCAAACAGTGTAGGTTCGCCGCAAACAGTGTAGGTTCGCCGCAAACAGTGTAGGTTCGCCGCAAACAGAGTAGGTTCGCCGCAAACAGATTAGGTTCGCCTCAGAGTAGGTTCGCCACAGAGTAGATTCGCCACAAACAGAGTAGGTTCGCCACAAACAGAGTAGGTTCGACACAAACAGTAGGTTCGCCACAAACAGAGTAGGATCGCCACAAACAGAGTAGGTTCGACACAAATAGAGCAGGTTCGCTACAGAGAGAGTAGGTTTGCCGCAAACAGAGCAGGTTCGCCACAGAGATAGTAGGTTCGCCACAAACAGAGTAGGTTCGCCACAGAGAGAGTAGGTTCGCCACAGAGAGAGTAGGTTCGCCACAGAGAGAGTAGGTTCGCCACAGAGAGAGTAGGTTCGCCACAGAGAGAGTAGGTTCGCCACAGAGAGAGTAGGTTCGCCACAGAGAGAGTAGGTTCGCCACAAACAGAGCAGGTTCTCCACAAACAGAGCAGATTCGCCTTAAACAGAGTAGGTTCGCCACAGAATAAGTAGGTACCCCACAAACAGTAGGTTCGCCACAAACAGAGTAGGTTCGCCGAAAACAGTGTAGGGACGCCGCAAACAGTGTAGGTTCGCCACAAACAGTGCAGGTTCGCCACAAACAGTGCAGGTTCGCCACAAACAGTGCAGGTTCGCCACAAACAGTGCAGGTTCGCCACAAACAGAGTAGGTTCGCCGCAAACAGAGTAGGTTCGCCGCAAACAGTATAGTTTCGCCGAAAACAGTGTAAGATCGCCGTAAACAGTGTAGGTTTGCCGAAAACAGTGTAGGTTCGCCGCAAACAGTGTAGGTTCGCCACAAACAGTGTAGGTTCGCCACAAACAGTGTAGGTTCGCCGCAAACAGTGTAGGTTCGCCGCAAACAGGGTAGGTTCGCCGCAAACAGGGTAGGTTCGCCGCAAACAGGGTAGGTTCGCCGCAAACAGGGAAGGTTCGCCGCAAACAGGGAAGGTTCGCCGCAAACAGGGAAGGGTCGCCGCAAACAGGGAAGGGTCGCCGAAAACAGTGTAGGTTCGCCGAAAACAGTGTAGGTTCGCCACAAACAGTGTAGGTTCGCCACAAACAGTGTAGGTTCGCCGCAAACAGTGTAGGTTCGCCGCAAACAGGGTAGGTTCGCCGCAAACAGGGTAGGTTCGCCGCAAACAGGGTAGGTTCGCCGCAAACAGGGAAGGTTCGCCGCAAACAGGGAAGGTTCGCCGCAAACAGGGAAGGGTCGCCGCAAACAGGGAAGGGTCGCCGCAAACAGGGAAGGGTCGCCGCAAACAGTGTAGGATCGCCGCAAACAGTGTAGGTTCGCCGAAAATAGTGTAGGTTAGCCGCAAACAGTGTAGGTTCGCCGCAAACGGTGTAGATTCGCCGAAAACGGTGTAGGTTCGCCGCAAGCAGTGTAGGTTCACCTGAAACAGTGTAGGTTCGCCGCAAACAGTGTAGGTTCACCGCAAACAGTGTAGGTTCACCGCAAACAGTGTAGGTTCACCGCAAACAGTGTAGGTTCGCTGCAAACAGTGTAGGTTCGCTGCAAACAGTGTAGGTTCGCCGCAAACAGTGTAGGGACGCCGCAAACTATGTAGGTTCGCAGAAAACAGTGTAGGTTCGCAGAAAACAGATTAGGTTCGCCTCAGAGTAGGTTCGCCACAGAGTAGGTTCGCCTCAGAGTAGGTTCGCCACAGAGTAGATTCGCCACAAACAGAGTAGGTTCGCCACAAACAGAGTAGGTTCGACACAAACAGTAGGTTCGCCACAAACAGAGTAGGATCGCCACAAACAGAGTAGGTTCGACACAAATAGAGCAGGTTCGCTACAGAGAGAGTAGGTTTGCCGCAAACAGAGCAGGTTCGCCACAGAGATAGTAGGTTCGCCACAAACAGAGTAGGTTCGCCACAGAGAGAGTAGGTTCGCCACAGAGAGAGTAGGTTCGCCACAGAGAGAGTAGGTTCGCCACAGAGAGAGTAGGTTCGCCACAGAGAGAGTAGGTTCGCCACAAACAGAGCAGGTTCTCCACAAACAGAGCAGATTCGCCTTAAACAGAGTAGGTTCGCCACAGAATAAGTAGGTACCCCACAAACAGTAGGTTCGCCACAAACAGAGTAGGTTCGCCGAAAACAGTGTAGGGACGCCGCAAACAGTGTAGGTTCGCCACAAACAGTGCAGGTTCGCCACAAACAGTGCAGGTTCGCCACAAACAGTGCAGGTTCGCCACAAACAGTGCAGGTTCGCCACAAACAGAGTAGGTTCGCCGCAAACAGAGTAGGTTCGCCGCAAACAGTATAGTTTCGCCGAAAACAGTGTAAGATCGCCGTAAACAGTGTAGGTTTGCCGAAAACAGTGTAGGTTCGCCGCAAACAGTGTAGGTTCGCCGCAAACGGTGTAGATTCGCCGAAAACGGTTTAGGTTCGCCGCAAGCAGTGTAGGTTCGCCGCAAACAGTGTAGGTTCGCCGCAAACAGTGTAGGTTCGCCGCAAACAGTGTAGGTTCGCCGCAAACAGTGTAGGGACGCCGCAAACAGTGTAGGTTCGCCGAAAACAGTGTAGGTTCGCCGAAAACAGTTTAGGTTCGCCACAAACAGTGTAGGTTCGCCGCAAACAGTGTAGGTTCGCCGCAAACAGGGTAGGTTCGCCGCAAACAGGGTAGGTTCGCCGCAAACAGGGTAGGTTCGCCGCAAACAGGGAAGGTTCGCCGCAAACAGGGAAGGGTCGCCGCAAACAGGGAAGGGTCGCCGCAAACAGGGAAGGGTCGCCGCAAACAGTGTAGGATCGCCGCAAACAGTGTAGGTTCGCCGAAAATAGTGTAGGTTAGCCGCAAACAGTGTAGGTTCGCCGCAAACGGTGTAGATTCGCCGAAAACGGTGTAGATTCGCCGAAAACGGTGTAGGTTCGCCGCAAGCAGTGTAGGTTCACCTGAAACAGTGTAGGTTCGCCGCAAACAGTGTAGGTTCACCGCAAACAGTGTAGGTTCGCTGCAAACAGTGTAGGTTCGCTGCAAACAGTGTAGGTTCGCTGCAAACAGTGTAGGTTAGCCGCAAACAGTGTAGGGACGCCGCAAACTATGTAGGTTCGCAGAAAACAGTGTAGGTTCGCAGAAAACAGTGTAGGTTCGCCGAAAACAGTGTAGATTCGCCACAAACAGTGTAAGTTCGCCACAAACAGTGTAGGTTCGCCACAAACAGGGTAGGTTCGCCGCAAACAGTGTAGGATCGCCGAAAACAGTGTAGGTTCGCCGCAAACTGTGTAGGTTCGCCGCAAACTGTGTAGGTTCGCCACAAACAGTGTAGGTTCGCCACAAACAGAGCAGGTTCGCCACAAACAGAGCAGGTTCGTCTAAAAACAGAGTAGGTTTGCCACAAACAGAGTAGGTTCGCCACAAACAACGTAGATTCGCCACAAACAGAGTAGGTTTGCCACAAACAGTAGGTTCGCCGAAAACAGTAAGTTCGCCGCAGACAGTGTAGGTTCACCGCAAACAGTGTAGGTTCGCCACAAACAGTGTAGGTTCGCCATAAAACAGAGCAGGTTCGCCGCAAACAGTGTAGGTTAGCCACAAACATTATAGGTTCGCGGCAAACAGTGTAGGTTCGCCGAAAACAGTGTAGGCTCGCCGATAAACAGTGTAGGTTCGCCGCAAACATAGTAGGTTCGCCGCAAACAGTGTAGGTTCGCCGCAAAAAGAGTAGGTTAGCCGCAAACAGTGTAGGTTCGCCGCAAACAGTGTAGGTTCGCCACAGAGAGAGTAGGTTCGCCACAAACAGAGTAGATTCGCTACAGAGAGAGTAGGTTCGCCACAGAGAGAGTAGGTTCGCCACACACAGAGTAGGTTCGCCACACACAGAGCAGGTTCTCCACAAACAGAGCAGATTCGCCTCAAACAGAGTAGGTTCGCCACAGAAAGAGTAGGTACCCCACAAACAGTAGGTTCGCCACAAACAGAGTAGGTTCGCCACAAACAGAGTAGGGACGCCGCAAACAGTGTAGGGACGCCGCAAACAGTGTAGGTTCGCCACAAACAGTGCAGGTTCGCCACAAACAGTGCAGGTTCGCCACAAACAGTGCAGGTTCGCCGCAAACAGTGCAGGTTCGCCGCAAACAGAGTAGGTTCGCCGCAAACAGTATAGTTTCGCCGAAAACAGTGTAGGATCGCCGCAAACAGTGTAGGTTCGCAACAAACAGTGTAGGTTCGCCGCAAACAGTGTAGGTTCGCCGCAAACAGTGTAGGTTCGCCGAAAACAGTGTAGGGACGCCGCAAACAGTGTAGGTTCACCACAAAAAGGGTAGGTTCGCCACAAACGGTGTAGGTTCGCCACAAACGGAGCAGGTTCGCCTCAAACGGAGCAGGTTCGCCTCAAACGGAGCAGGTTCGCCTCAAACGGAGCAGGTTCGCCTCAAACGGAGCAGGTTCGCCACAAACAGAAAAGGTTCGCCACAAACAGAGTAGGTTCGCCACAAACAGAGTAGGTTTGACGAAAAAAGTGTAGGGACGCCGCAAACAGTGTAGGTTCACCACAAAAAGGGTAGGTTCGCCACAAACGGTGTAGGTTCGCCACAAACGGAGCAGGTTCGCCTCAAACGGAGCAGGTTCGCCTCAAACAGAGTAGGTTCGCCAAAAACATAGCAGGTTCGCCACAAACATAGCAGGTTCGCCACAGAAAGAGTAGGTTCGCCACAAACAGAAAAGGTTCGCCACAAACAGAGTAGGTTCGCCACAAACAGAGTAGGTTCGCCACAAACAGAGTAGGTTCGCCACAAACAGAGTAGGTTCGCCACAAACAGAGTAGGTTTGCCACAAACAGAGTAGGTTCGCCACAAACAGAGCAGGTTCGCCACAGAGAGAGTAGGTTCGCCACAGAGATAGTAGGTTCGCCACAAATAGAGTAGGTTCGCCACAGAGTTGGTTCGCCACAAACAGAGTAGGTTCGCCACAAACAGAGCAGGTTCGCCACAAACAGAGCAGGTTCGCCTAAAAACTGAGTAGGTTCGCCACAAACATAGCAGGTTCGCCACAAACATAGCAGATTCGCCACAGAAAGAGTAGGTTTTCCACAAACAGAGTAGGTTCGCCACAAACGAGTAGGTTCGCCGAAAACAGAGTAGGTTCGCCGAAAACAGAGTAGGTTCGCCGCAGACAGTGCAGGTTCACCGCAAACAGTGTAGGTTCGCCACAAACAGTGTAGGTTCGCCATAAAACAGCAGGTTCGCCGCAAACAGTGTAGGTTCACCACAAACAGAGTAGGTTCTCCATAAACAAAGTAGGTTCGCCGCAAACAGTGTAGGTTCACCGCAAACAGAGTAGGTTCGCCGAAAACAGTGTAGGTTAGCCGCAAGCAGTGTAGGTTCGCCACAAACAGTGTAGGTTCGCCGCAAACAGTGTAGGTTCGCCGCAAACAGTGTAGGTTCGCCGAAAACAGTGTAGGTTCGCCATAAACAGTGTAGGGACGCCGCAAACAGAGTAGGTTCGCCACAAACAGAGCAGGTTCGCCACAGAGATAGTAGGTTCGCCACAGAGATAGTAGGTTCGCCACAGAGTTGATTAGCCACAAACAGAGTAGGTTCGCCACAAACAGAGCAGGTTCTCCACAAACAGAGCAGATTCGCCTCAAACAGAGTAGATTCGCCACAAACAGTGCAGGTTCGCCACAAACAGTGCAGGTTCGCCACAAACAGTGCAGGTTCGCCACAAACAGTGCAGGTTCGCCATAAACAGAGTAGGTTCGCCGCAAACAGAGTAGGTTCGCAGCAAACAGTATAGTTTCGCCGAAAACAGTGTAGGATCGCTGCAAACAGTGTAGGTTCGCCGAAAACAGTGTAGGTTCGCCGCAAACAGTGTAGGTTCGCCGCAAACGGTGTAGATTCGCAAAAAAACGGTGTAGATTCGCCGCAAGCAGTGTAGGTTCGCCACAAACAGTGTAGGTTCGCCGAAAACAGTGTAGGTTCGCCGAAAACAGTGTAGGTTCGCCGAAAACAGTGTAGGTTCGCCGAAAACAGTGTAGGTTCGCCGCAAACAGTGTAGGTTCGCCGCAAACAGTGTAGGCTCGCCGCAAACAGTGTAGGCTCGCCGCAAACAGTGTAGGCTCGCCGCAAACAGTGTAGGCTCGCCGCAAACAGTGTAGGCTCGCCGCAAACATTGTAGGTTCGCCGCGAACTGTGTAGGTTCGCTGCAAACTGTGTAGGTTTGCCGCAAACAGTGTAGGTTCGCCGCAAACAGTGTAGGTTCGCCAAAAACAGAGCAGGTTCGCCACAAACAGAGCAGGTTCGCCACAAACATAGCAGGTTCGCCACAAACATAGCAGGTTCGCCACAAACATAGCAGGTTCGCCACAGAAAGAGTAGGTTCGCGACAAACAGAGTAGGTTCGCCACAAACAGAGTAGGTTCACCACAAACAGAGTAGGTTCACCACAAACAGAGTAGGTTCACCACAAACAGTAAGTTCGCCATAAACAAAGTAGGTTCGCCGCAAACAGAGTAGGTTCGCCGAAAACAGTGTAGGTTAGCCGCAAGCAGTGTAGGTTCGCCGCAAACAGTGTAGGTTCGCCGCAAACAGTGTAGGCTCGCCTCAAACAGAGTAGGTTCGCCACAAACAGAGTAGGTTCGCCACAAACAGAGCAGGTTCGCTACAGAGAGAGTAGGTTTGCCGCAAACAGAGCAGGTTCGCCACAGAGAGAGTAGGTTCGCCACAGAGATAGTAGGTTCGCCACAGAGATAGTAGGTTCTCCACAAACATAGCAGGTTCGCCACAGAAAGAGTAGGTTCGCCACAAACAGAGTAGGTTCGCCACAAACAGTGCAGGTTCGCCACAAAAGTGTAGGTTCGCCACAAACAGTGTAGGTTCGCCACAAACAGAGTAGGTTTGCCACAAACAGAGTAGGTTTGCCACAAACCGAGTATGTTCGCTACAAACAGAGTAGGTTCGCCACAAACCGAGTAGGTTCGCCGCAAACGGTGTAGGTTCGCCGCAAACAGTGTAGGTTCGCTGCAAACAGTGAAGGGACGCCGCAAACAGTATAGGTTCGCCGAAAACAGTGTAGGTTCGCCGCAAACAGAGCAGGTTCTCCACAAACCTAGCAGGTTCTCCACATACAGAGCAGGTTCGCCATAAACAGAGTAGGTTCGCCAAAAACAGAGCAGATTCGCCACAGAAAGAGTAGGTTCGCAAAAAACTGAGTAGGTTCGCCGAAAACAGTGTAGGTTCGCCACAAACAGTGTAGGTTCGCCGCAAACAGTGTATGTTAGCCACAAACATTATAGGTTCGCGGAAAACAGTGTAGGTTCGCCGAAAACAGTGTAGTTTCACCGATAAACAGTGTAGGTTCGCCGCAAACAGTGTAGGTTCGCCGCAAACAGTGTAGGTTCGCCGCAAACAGAGTAGGTTCGCCGCAAACAGTGTAGGTTCGCCGCAAAAAGAGTAGGTTCGCCGAAAACAGTGTAGGTTAGCCGCAAACAGTGTAGGTTCGCCGAAAACAGTGTAGGTTCGCCACAAACAGTAAGTTCGCCATAAACAGGGAAGGTTCGCCGCAAACAGTGTGGATTCGCCGAAAACGGTGTAGGTTCGCCTCAAGCAGTGTAGGTTCACCGGAAACAGAGTAGGTTCGCCACAAACAGAGTAGGTTCGCCACAAACAGAGTAGGTTCGCCTAAAACAGAACAGGTTCGCCACAAACAGAGTAGGTTCGCCACAAACAGAGTAGGCTCGCCACAGAGAGAGCAGGGTCGCCACAGAGAGAGTAGGTTCGCCAAAAAACAGAGCAGGTTCGCCACAGAGATAGTAGGTTCGCCACAGAGATAGTACGTTCGCCACAAACAGAGTCGGTTCGCCACAAACAGAGTAGGTTCGCCACAAATAGAGTAGGTTCGCAACAGAGTAGGTTCGCCACAAACAGAGCAGGTTCTCCACAAACAGAGCAGGTTCTCCACATACAGAGCAGGTTCGCCAAAAACAGAGCAGATTCGCCACAGAAAGAGTAGGTTCGCAACAAACAGAGTAGGTTCGCCACAAACAGAGTAGGTTCGCCGAAAACGGTGTAGGTTCGCCACAAACAGTGTAGGTTCGCCGCAAACAATGTAGGTTAGCCACAAACAATGTAGGTTAGCCACAAACATTATAGGTTCGCGGCAAACATTATAGGTTCGCGGCAAACAGTGTAGGTTCGCAGAAAACAGTGTAGGTTCGCCGCAAACAGTGTAGGTTCGCCAAAAACAGGGTATGTTCGCCGGAAACAGGGAAGGTTCACCGGAAACAGGGTAGGTTCGCCGCAAACAGGGTAGGTTCGCCGCAAACAGTGTAGGTTCGCCGCAAACAGTGTAGGTTCGCCGCAAACAGAGTAGGTTCTCCGCAAACAGTGTAGGTTCGCCACAAACAGGGTAGGTTCGCCGCAAACAGTGTAGGCTCGCAGCAAACAGTGTAGGTTCGCCACAAACAGTGTAGGTTCGCCATAAACAGTGTAGGTTCGCCGTAAACAGTGTAGGTTCGCCGCAAACAGTGTAGGTTCGCCGCAAACAGTGTAGGTTCGCCGCAAACAGTGTAGGTTCGCCGCAAACAGTGTAGGTTCGTCGCAAACAGTGTAGATTCGCCACATACAGAGTAGATTAGCCACAGACAGTGTAGGTTCGCCGCAAACAGTGTAGGTTCTCCGCAAACAGAGTAGGTTCGCCATAAACAGTGTAGGTTCGCCGCAAACAGTGTAGGTTCGCCGCAAAGTGTAGGCTCGCCGCAAACAGTGTAGGTTCGCCGCAAACAGAGTAGGTTCGCCGCAAACAGAGTAGGTTCGTCGCAAACAGATTAGGTTCGCCTCAAACAGAGTAGGTTCGCCAAAAACAGAGTAGGTTCGCCACAAACAGAGCAGGTTCGCTACAGAGAGTAGGTTTACCGCAAACAGAGCAGGTTCGCCACAGAGATAGTAGGTTCGCCACAGAGATAGTAGGTTCGCCACAAACAGAGTAGGTTCGCCACAGAGAGAGTAGGTTCGCCACAGAGATAGTAGGTTCGCCACAGAGATAGTAGGTTCGCAACAAACAGAGCAGGTTCGCCACAAACAGAGCAGGTTCGCCACAAACAGAGCAGGTTCTCCACAAACAGAGTAGGTTCGCCACAAACAGTAGGTTCGCCACAAACAGAGTAGGTTCGCTGCAAACAGTGTAGGGACGCCGCAAACGGTGTAGGTTCGCCACAAACAGTGCAGGTTCGCCGCAAACAGTGTAGGTTCGCCACAAACAGTGTAGGTTCGCCATAAAAAGAATAGGTTCGCCGCAAACATTGAAGGTTCGCCGCAAACAGTGTAGGTTCGTCGCAAACAGTGTAGATTCGCCACATAAAGAGTAGGTTAGCCACAGACAGTGTAGGTTCGCCACAAACAGAGTAGGTTCGTCACAAACAGAGCAGGTTCGCTACAGAGAGAGTAGGTTCTCCATAAACAGAGCAGGTTCGCCACAGAGAGAGTAGGTTCGAGACAAACAGAGTAGGTTCGCCACAAACAGTGTAGGTTCGCTGCAAACGGTGTAGGTTTGCCGCAAGCAGTGTAGGTTCCCCGGAAACAGTGTAGGTTCGCCGCAAACAGTGTAGGTTCGCCGAAAACAGTGTAGGTTCGCAGCAAACAGTGTAGGTTCGCCGCAAACAGTGTAGGTTCGCCGCAAACAGTGTAGGTTTGTTGCAAACAGTGTAGGGACGCCGCAAACAGTGTAGGTTCGCCGCAAACAGTGTAGGCTCGCCGCAAACAGTGTAGGTTCGCCTCAAACAGAGTAGGTTCGCCACAAACAGAGTAGGTTCGCCACAAACAGAGTAGGTTCGCCACAAACAGAGTAGGTTCGCCACAAACAGAGCAGGTTCGCTACAGAGAGAGTAGGTTTGCCACAAACAGAGCAGGTTCGCCACAGAGAGAGTAGGTTCGCCACAGAGATAGTAGGTTCGCCACAGAGATAGTAGGTTCTCCACAAACAGAGTAGGTTCGCCACAAACAGAGTAGGTTCGCCACAAACAGAGCAGGTTCTCCACAAACAGAGCAGATTCGCCTCAAACAGAGTAGGTTCGCCACAAACATAGCAGACTCGCCACAGAAAGAGTAGGTTCGCCACAAAAAGAGTAGGTTCGCCACAAACAGAGTAGGTTCGCCACAAACAGAGTAGGTTCGCTGTAAACAGTGTAGGGACGCCGCAAACAGTGTAGGTTCGCCACAAACATTGCAGGTTCGCCACAAAAAGTGTAGGTTCGCCACAAACAGTGTAGGTTCGCCACAAACAGAGTAGGTTCGCCACAAACCGAGTATGTTCGCTACAAACAGAGTAGGTTCGCCAAAAACAGAGTAGGTTCGCCGCAAACGGTGTAGATTCGCCGAAAACGGTGTAGGTTCGCCGCAAACAGTGTAGGTTCGCTGCAAACAGTGTAGGGACGCCGCAAACAGTGTAGGTTCGCCGAAAACAGTGTAGGTTCGCCGCAAACAGTGTAGGTTCGCCACAAACAGTGTAAGTTCGCCACAAACAGTGTAAGTTCGCCACAAACAGTGTAAGTTCGCCACAAACAGGGTAGGTTCGCCACAAACAGGGTAGGTTCGCCACAAACAGGGAAGGTTCGCCGCAAACAGTGTAGGATCGCCGCAAACTGTGTAGGTTCGCCGCAAACAGTGTAGGTTCGCCACAAACAGAGTAGGTTCGCCACAAACAGAGCAGGTTCGCCTAAAAACAGTAGATTCGCCACAAACATAGCAGGTTCGCCACAAACATAGCAGGTTCGCCACAAACATAGTAGGTTTGCCACAAACAGAGTAGGTTTGCCACAAACAGAGTAGATTCGCCGCAAACAGTGTAGGTTCGCCGCAAAAAGAGTAGGTTCGCCGCAAAAAGAGTAGGTTCGCCGCAAAAAGAGTAGGTTCGCCGAAAACAGTGTAGGTTCGCCGCAAATAGTGTAGGTTCGCCGCAAACAGTGTAGGTTCGCCGCAAACAGATTAGGTTCGCCGCAAACAGATTAGGTTCGCCGCAAACAGATTAGGTTCGCCGCAAACAGATTAGGTTCGCCGCAAACAGATTAGGTTCGCCTCAAACAGATTAGGTTCGCCACAAACAGAGTAGGTTCGCCACAAAAAGAGTAGGTTCGCCACAAACAGAGTAGGTTTGCCACAAACAGAGCAGGTTCGCTACAGAGAGAGTAGGTTTGCCGCAAACAGAGCAGGTTTGCCACAGAGAGAGTAGGTTCGCCACAGAGATAGTAGGTTTGCCACAAACAGAGTAGGTTCGCCACAGAGAGAGTAGGTTCGCCACAGAGAGAGTAGGTTCGCCACAGAGATAGTAGGTTCGCCACAAATAGAGTAGGTTCGCCACAGAGTTGGTTCGCCACAAACAGAGCAGGTTCTCCACAAACAGAGCAGGTTCGCCGCAAACAGTGTATGTTAGCCACAAACATTATAGGTTCGCGGCAAACAGTGTAGGTTCGCCGAAAACAGTGTAGTTTCGCCGATAAACAGTGTAGGTTCGCCGTAAACAGTGTAGGTTCGCCGCAAACAGTGTAGGTTCGCCGCAAACAGAGTAGGTTCGCCGCAAACACTGTAGGTTCGCCGCAAAAAGAGTAGGTTCTCCGAAAACAGTGTAGGTTAGCCGCAAACAGTGTAGGTTCGCCGAAAACAGTGTAGGTTAGCCGCAAACAGTGTAGGTTTGCCACAAACAGTGTAAGTTCGCCACAAACAGTGTAGGTTCGCCACAAACAGGGTAGGTTTGCCACAAACAGGGAAGGTTCGCCGCAAACAGTGTAGATTCGCCGAAAACGGTGTAGGTTCGCCGCAAGCAGTGTGGGTTCACCGGAAACAGTGTAGGTTCGCCACAAACAGAGTAGGTTCACCACAAACAGAGTAGGTTCGCCTAAAACAGAACAGGTTCGCCACAAACAGAGTAGGTTCGCCACAAACAGAGTAGGCTCGCCACAGAGAGAGCAGGGTCGCCACACAGAGAGTAGGTTCGCAAAAAAACAGAGCAGGTTCGCCACAGAGAGAGTAGGTTCGCCACAGAGATAGTAGGTTCGCCACAGAGATAGTACGTTCGCCACAAACAGAGCAGGTTCTCCACAAACAGAGCAGGTTCTCCACATACAGAGCAGGTTCGCCATAAACAGTAGGTTCGCCAAAAACAGAGCAGATTCGCCACAGAAAGAGTAGGTTCGCAACAAACAGAGTAGGTTCGCCACAAACAGTGTAGGTTCGCCGCAAACAATGTAGGTTAGCCACAAACATTATAGGTTCGCGGGAAACATTATAGGTTCGCGGCAAACAGTGTAGGTTCGCAGAAAACAGTGTAGGTTCGCCGCAAACAGTGTAGGTTCGCCAAAAACAGGGTATGTTCGCCGGAAACAGGGAAGGTTCACCGGAAACAGGGTAGGTTCGCCGCAAACAGTGTAGGTTCGCTGCAAACAGTGTAGGTTCACCGCAAACAGTGTAGGTTCTCCGCAAACAGAGTAGGTTCGCCGCAAACAGTGTAGGTTCGCCACAAACAGTGTAGGTTCGCCACAAACAGGGTAGGTTCGCCGCAAACAGTGTAGGCTCGCCGCAAACAGTGTAGGTTCGCCACAAACAGTGTAGGTTCGCCATAAACAGTATAGGTTCGCCGCAAACAGTATAGGTTCGCCGCAAACAGTGTAGGTTCGTCGCAAACAGTATAGATTCGCCACATACAGAGTAGATTAGCCACAGACAGTGTAGGTTCGCCGCAAACAGTGTAGGTTCGCCGCAAACAGAGTAGGTTCGCCATAAACAGTGTAGGTTCGCCGCAAACAGTGTAGGTTCGCCGCAAACAGTAGGTTCGTCGCAAACAGTGTAGATTCGCCACATACAGAGTAAGTTAGCCACAGACAGTGTAGGTTCGCCGCAAACAGTGTAGGTTCGCCACAAACAGAGCAGGTTCGCTACAGAGAGAGTAGGTTCGCCATAAACAGAGCAGGTTCGCCACAGAGAGAGTAGGTTCGAGACAGAGTAGGTTCGCCACAAACAGAGTAGGTTCGCCACAAACAGAGTAGGTTCGCCGCAAACAGTGTAGATTCGCCGAAAAAAGAGTAGGTTCGCCGAAAACAGTGTAGGTTAGCCGCAAACAGTGTAGGTTCGCCGCAAACAGTGTAGGTTCGCCAAAACAGAGTAGGTTCGCCACAAACAGAGCAGGTTCGCTACAGAGAGAGTAGGTTTACCGCAAACAGAGCAGGTTCGCCACAGAGAGAGTAGGTTCGCCACAGAGATAGTAGGTTCGCCACAAACTCAGTAGGTTCGCCACAGAGAGAGTAGGTTTGCCACAGAGATAGTAGGTTCGCAACAAATAGAGTAGGTTCGCCACAGAGTAGGTTCGCCACAAACAGAGCAGGTTCTCCACAAACAGAGCAGATTCGCCTCAGAGTAGGTTCGATACAAACATAGCAGGTTCGCCACAGAAAGAGTAGGTTCGCCACAAACAGAATAGGTTCGCCACAAACAGAGTAGGTTCGCCACAAACAGTAGGTTCGCCACAAACAGTAGGTTCGCCACAAACAGAGTAGGTTCGCTGCAAACAGTGTAGGGACGCCGCAAACGGTGTAGGTTCGCCACAAACAGTGCAGGTTCGCCACAAACAGTGCAGGTTCGCCGCAAACAGTGTAGGTTCGCCACAAACAGTGTAGGTTCGCCATAAAAAGAATAGGTTCGCCGCAAACAGTGAAGGTTCGCCGCAAACAGTGAAGGTTCGCCGCAAACAGTGAAGGTTCGCCGCAAACAGTGTAGGTTCGTCGCAAACAGTGTAGATTCGCCACATAAAGAGGTTAGCCACAGACAGTGTAGGTTCGCCACAAACAGAGTAGGTTCGTCACAAACAGAGCAAGTTCGCTACAGAGAGAGTACGTTCGCCATAAACAGAGCAGGTTCGCCACAGAGAGTAGGTTCGAGACAGAGTAGGTTCGCCACAAACAGAGTAGGTTCGCCACAAACAGAGTAGGTTCGCTACAGAGAGAGTAGGTTTGCCGCAAACAGAGCAGGTTCGCCACAGAGAGAGTAGGTTCGCCACAGAGATAGTAGGTTCGCCACAGAGATAGTAGGTTCTTCACAAACAGAGTAGGTTCGCAACAAACAGAGTAGGTTCGCCACAAACAGAGCAGGTTCTCCACAAACAGAGCAGATTCGCCTCAAACAGAGTAGGTTCGCCACAAACAGTAGGTTCGCCACAAACAGAGTAGGTTCGCCACAAACAGAGTAGGTTCGCCGAAAACAGTGTAGGTTAGCCGCAAACAGTGTAGGTTCGCCACAAACAGTGCAGGTTCGCCACAAAAAGTGTAGGTTCGCCACAAACAGTGTAGGTTCGCCACAAACAAAGTAGGTTTGCCACAAACCGAGTATGTTCGCTACAAACAGAGTAGGTTCGCTACAAACAGTAAGTTCGCCGCAAACGGTGTAGATTCGCCGAAAACGGTGTAGGTTCGCCGCAAACAGTGTAGGCTCGCCGCAAACAGTGTAGGCTCGCCGCAAACAGTGTAGGTTCGCCACAAACAGTGTAGGTTCGCCGCAAACAGTGTAGGTTCGCCGCAAACAGTGTAGGTTCGCCGCAAACAGTGTAGGTTCGCCGCAAACAGTGTAGATTCGCCACATACAGAGTAGGTTAGCCACAGACAGTGTAGGTTCGCCGCAAACAGTGTAGGTTCGCCGCAAACAGTGTAGGTTCTCCGCAAACAGAGCAGGTTCGCTAGAGAGAGAGCAGGTTCGCCATAAACAGAGCAGGTTCGCCACAGAGAGAGTAGGTTCGAGACAAACAGAGTAGGTTCGCCACAAACAGAGTAGGTTCGCCGCAAAAAGAGTAGGTTCGCCGCAAAAAGAGTAGGTTCGCCGAAAACAGTGTAGGTTAGCCGCAAACAGTGTAGGTTAGCCGCAAACAGTGTAGGTTCGCCGCAAACAGTGTAGGTTCGCCGCAAACAGTGTAGGTTCGCTGCAAACAGTGTAGGTTCGCCGCAAACAGAGTAGGTTCGCCAAAAACAGAGTAGGTTCGCCAAAAACAGAGTAGGTTCGCCACAAACAGAGTAGGTTCGCCACAAACAGAGCCGGTTCGCTACAGAGAGAGTAGGTTTGCTGCAAACAGAGCAGGTTCGCCACAGAGAGAGTAGGTTCGCCACAGAGATAGTAGGTTCACCACAGAGATAGTAGGTTCTCCACAAACAGAGTAGGTTCGCCACAAACAGAGCAGGTTCTCCACAAACAGAGCAGATTCGCCTCAAACAGAGTAGGTTCGCCACAAACATGGCAGGTTCGCCACAGAAAGAGTAGGTTCGCCACAAACAGAGTAGGTTTGCCTTAAACAGAGTAGGTTCGCCACAAACAGTAGGTTCGCCACAAACAGTAGGTTCGCCACAAACAGTAGGTTCACCACAAACAGAGTAGGTTCGCCACAAACAGAGTAGGTTCGCCGCAAACAGTGTAGGGACGCCACAAACAGTGTAGGTTCGCCACAAACAGTGCAGGTTCGCCACAAACAGTGTAGGTTTGCCACAAACAGTGTAGGTTCGCCACAAACAGAGTAGGTTCGCCACAAACCGAGTAGGTTCGCCACAAACCGAGTATGATCGCCACAAACAGAGTAGGTTCGCCACAAACAGAGCAGGTTCTCCACAAACAGAGCAGATTCGCCTCAAACAGAGTAGGTTCGCAACAAACAGTAGGTTCGCCACAAACAGAGTAGGTTCGCCACAAACAGAGTAGGTTCGCTGTAAACAGTGTAGGGACGCCGCAAACAGTGTAGGTTCGCCACAAACAGTGCAGGTTCGCCACAAAAAGTGTAGGTTCGCCACAAACAGTGTAGGTTCGCCACAAACAGAGTAGGTTCGCCACAAACAGAGTAGGTTCGCCACAAACAGAGTAGGTTCGCCACAAACAGAGTAGGTTCGCTGTAAACAGTGTAGGGACGCCGCAAACAGTGTAGGTTCGCCGCAAACAGTGTAGTTTCGCCGAAAACAGTGTAGGTTAGCCGCAAACAGTGTAGGTTCGCCGCAAACGGTGTAGATTCGCCGAAAACGGTGTAGGTTTGCCGCAAGCAGTGTAGGTTCACCGGAAACAGTGTAGGTTCGCCGCAAACAGTGTAGGTTCGCCGAAAACAGTGTAGGTTCGCAGCAAACAGTGTAGGTTCGCCGCAAACAGTGTAGGTTCGTTGCAAACAGTGTAGGGACGCCGCAAACAGTGTAGGTTCGCCGAAAACAGTGTAGGTTCGCCGCAAACAGTGTAGGTTCGCCACAAAAAGTGTAAGTTCGCCACAAAAAGTATAGGTTCGCCACAAACAGGGAAGGTTCGCCGCAAACAGGGTAGGCTCGCCGCAAACAGTGTAGGCTCGCCGCAAACAGTGTAGGCTCGCCGCAAACAGTGTAGGATCGCCGCAAACTGTGTAGGTTCGCCGCAAACAGTGTAGGTTCGCCACAAACAGAGTAGGTTTTCCACAAACAGAGCAGGTTCGCCTAAAAACAGAGTAGGTTCGCCACAAACATAGCAGGTTCGCCACAAACAGAGCAGGTTCGCCACAGAAAGAGTAGGTTTGCCACAAACAGAGTAGGTTCGCCACAAACAGAGTAGATTCGCCACAAACAGAGTAGATTCGCCGCAAACAGTGTAGGTTTCGCCGCAAAAAGAGTAGGTTCGCCGAAAACAGTGTAGGTTAGCCGCAAACAGTGTAGGTTCGCCGCAAATAGTGTAGGTTCGCCGCAAACAGTGTAGGTTCGCCGCAAACAGTGTAGGTTCGCCGCAAACAGAGTAGGTTCGCCGCAAACAGATTAGGTTCGCCTCAAACAGAGTAGGTTCGCCACAAACAGAGTAGGTTTGCCACAAACAGAGTAGGTTTGCCACAAACAGAGCAGGTTCGCAACAGAGAGAGTAGGTTCGTCACAGAGATAGTAGGTGCCACAAATAGAGTAGGTTCGCCACAGAGTAGGTTCGCCACAAACAGAGTAGGTTCGCCACAAACAGAGTAGGTTCTCCACAAACAGAGCAGATTCGCCTCAAACAGAGTAGGTTCGCCACAAACATAGCAGGTTCGCCACAGAAAGAGTAGGTTCGCCACAGAAAGAGTAGGTTCGCCACAAACAGAGTAGGTTCGCCACAAACAGAACAGGTTCGCCACAAACAGTAGGTTCGCCACAAACAGAGTAGGTTCGCTGCAAACAGTGTAGGGACTCCGCAAATAGTGTAGGGACGCCGCAAACAGTGTAGGTTTGCCACAAACAGTGCAGGTTCGCCACAAACAGTGTAGGTTCGCCACAAACAGTGTAGGATCGCCGCAAACAGTGTAGGTTCGCCGCAAACTGTGTAGGTTCGCCGCAAACTGTGTAGGTTCGCCGCAAACAGTGTAGGTTCGCCACAAACAGTAGGTTCGCCACAAACAGAGCAGGTTCGCCTAAAAACAGAGTAGGTTCGCCACAAACATAGCAGGTTCGCCACAAACATAGCAGGTTCGCCACAGAAAGAGTAGGTTTGCCACAAACAAAGTAGTTTCGCCACAAACAGAGTAGTTTCGCCACAAACAGAGTAGGTTCACCACAAACAGAGAAGGTTCGCCATAAACAAAGTAGGTTCGCCGCAAACAGTGTAGGTTCACCGCAAAACAGTGTAGGTTCGCCACAAACAGAGTAGGTTCGCCACAAACAGAGCAGGTTCTCCACAAACAGAGCAGGTTCTCCACAAACAGAGCAGATTCGCTTCAAACAGAGTAGGTTCGCCACAAACATAGCGGGTTCGCCACAGAAAGAGTAGGTTCGCCACAAACAGAGTAGGTTCGCCACAAACAGAGTAGGTTCGCCACAAACAGAGTAGGTTCGCCACAAACAGAAGTAGGTTCGCCACAAACATAGTAGGTTCGCCACAAACAGAGTAGGTTCGCAACAAACAGTAGGCTCGCCACAGAGAGAGCAGGGTCGCCACAGAGAGAGTAGGTTCGCCACAGAGAGAGCAGGTTCGCCACAGAGAGAGCAGGTTCGCCACAGAGATAGTAGGTTCGCCACAGAGATAGTAGGTTCGCCACAAACAGAGTAGGTTCGCCACAGAGTAGGTTCGCCACAAACAGAGCAGGTTCTCCACAAACAGAGCAGGTTCTCCACAAACAGAGCAGGTTCTCCACATACAGAGCAGGTTCGCGATAAACAGAGTAGGTTCGCCAAAAACAGCAGATTCGCCACAGAAAGAGTAGGTTCGCCAAAAACAGAGTAGGTTCGCCAAAAAATGAGTAGGTTCGCCACAAACAGAGTAGGTTCGCCACAAACAGAGTAGGTACGCCACAAACAGAGAAAGTTCTCCACAAACAGAGTAGGTTCGACACAAACAGAGTAGGTTCGCCACAAACAGAGCAGGTTCGCTACAGAGAGAGTAGGTTTTCCGCAAACAGAGCAGGTTCGCCACAGAGTAGGTTTGCCACAGAGAGAGTAGGTTCGCCACAGAGAGAGTAGGTTCGCCACAGAGTAGGTTCGCCACAAACAGAGCAGGTTCTCCACAAACAGAGCAGGTTCGCCTCAAACAGAGTAGGTTCGCCACAAACATAGCAGGTTCGCCACAGAAAGAGTAGGTTCGCCACAAACAGAGTAGGTTCGCCAAAAACAGAGTAGGTTCGCCGAAAACAGTGTAGGGACGCCGCAAACAGTGTAGGTTCGCCACAAACAGTGCAGGTTCGCCAAAAACAGTGCAGGTTCGCCACAAACAGTGCAGGTTCGCCACAAACAGTGCTGGTTCGCCACAAACAGTGTAGGTTCGCCACAAACAGAGTAGGTTCCCGCAAACAGAGTAGGTTCGCCGCAAACAGTGTAGTTTCGCCTAAAACAGTGTAGGTTAGCCGCAAATAGTGTAGGTTTGCCGCAAACAGTGTAGGTTTGCCGCAAACGGTGTAGATTCGCCGAAAACGGTGTAGGTTCGCCGCAAGCAGTGTAGGTTCGCCGCAAACAGTGTAGGTTCACCGAAAACAGTAGGTTCGCCACAAACAGAGCAGGTTCGCCACAAAAAGAGCAGGTTATCCACAAACAGAGCAGGTTATCCACGAACAGAGCAGATTCGCCTCAAAGAGAGTAGGTTCGCCACAAACATAGCGGATTCGCCACAGAAAGAGTAGGTTCGCCACAAACAGAGTAGGTTCGCCACAAACAGAGTAGGTTCACCACAAACAGTAGCTTCGCCACAAACAGAGTAGGTTCGCCACAAACAGTAGGTTCGCCACATACAGAGTTGGTTCTCCACAAACAGAATAGGTTAGCCACAAATAGAGTAAGTTCGCAACAGAGTAGATTCGCCACATACAGAGTTGGTTCTCCACAAACAGAGTAGGTTCGCAACAGAGTAGGTTCGCCACAAACAGAGTAGTTTCGCCAAAAACAGAGTAGGTTCGCCACAAACAGTATGTTCGCCACAAATAGTGTAGGTTCGCCGATACAGAGTAGGTTCGCCACAAACAGTAGGCTCGCCACAAACAGAGTAGGTTCACCACAAACAGAGTAGGTTCGCCAAAAACAGTGTAGGTTCGCCAAAAACAGTGTAGGTTCGCCAAAAACAGTGTAGGTTCGCCACAAACAGGGTAGGTCCGCCACAAATAGGGTAGGTTCGCCACAAATAGGGTAGGTTCGCCACAAATATGGTATGTTTGCCACAGAGAGAGTAGGCTCGCCACAGAGAGAGTAGGCTCGCCACAGAGAGAGTAGGCTCGCCACAGAGAGAGTAGATTCGCCACAAACAGAGTAGGTTCGCCACAAACAGTGTAGGTTCGCCACAAACAGTGTAGGTTCGCCACAAACAGTGTAGGTTCGCCACAAACAGTGTAGCTTCGCCACAAACAGAGTAGGTTCGCCACATACAGAGTTGGTTCTCCACAAACAGAATAGGTTAGCCACAAACAGAGTAGGTTCGCCACAGAGTAGGTTCGCCACAAACAGAGCAGGTTCTCCACAAACAGAGCAGGTTCGCCACAAACAGAGTAGGTTCGCCACAAACATAGCAGGTTCGCCACAGAAAGAGTAGGTTCGCCACAAACAGAGTAGGTTCGCCAAAAACAGAGTAGGTTCGCCGAAAACAGTGTAGGGACGCCGCAAACAGTGTAGGTTCGCCACAAACAGTGCAGGTTCGCCAAAAACAGTGCAGGTTCGCCACAAACAGTGCAGGTTCGCCACAAACAGTGCAGGTTCGCCACAAACAGTGTAGGTTCGCCACAAACAGAGTAGGTTCCCGCAAACAGAGTAGGTTCGCCGCAAACAGTGTAGTTTCGCCTAAAACAGTGTAGGTTAGCCGCAAACAGTGTAGGTTTGCCGCAAACAGTGTAGGTTTGCCGCAAACGGTGTAGATTCGCCGAAAACGGTGTAGGTTCGCCGCAAGCAGTGTAGGTTCGCCGCAAACAGTGTAGGTTCACCGAAAACAGTAGGTTCGCCACAAAACAGAGCAGGTTCGCCACAAACAGAGCAGGTTATCCACAAACAGAGCAGGTTATCCACGAACAGAGCAGATTCGCCTCAAACAGAGTAGGTTCGCCACAAACATAGCGGATTCGCCACAGAAAGAGTAGGTTCGCCACAAACAGAGTAGGTTCGCCACAAACAGAGTAGGTTCACCACAAACAGTAGGTTCGCCACAAACAGAGTAGGTTCGCCACAAACAGAGTAGGTTCGCCACAAACAGAGTAGGCTCGCCACAGAGAGAGCAGGGTCGCCACAGAGAGAGTAGGTTCGCAAAAAAACAGAGCAGGTTCGCCACAGAGATAGTAGGTTTGCCACAAACAGAGTAGGTTCGCCACAAAAAGAGTAGGTTCGCCACAGAGTAGGTTCGCCACAAACAGAGCAGGTTCTCCACAAACAGAGCAGGTTCTCCACAAACAGAGCAGGTTCTCCACATACAGAGCAGGTTCGCCATAAACAGAGTAGGTTCACCAAAAACAGAGCAGATTCGCCACAGAAAGAGTAGGTTCGCAAAAAACAGAGTAGGTTCGCCACAAACAGAGTAGGTTCGCCGAAGACAGTGTAAGTTCGCCACAAACATTATCGGTTCGCGGCAAACAGTGTAGGTTCGCCGAAAACAGTAGGTTCGCCGTAAACAGTGTAGGTTCGCTGCAAACAGTGTAGGGACGCCGCAAACAGTGTAGGTTCACCACAAACAGTGTAGGTTCACCACAAACAGTGTAGGTTCGCCACAAACAGAGCAGGTTCGCCACAGAAAGAGTAGGTTCGCCATAAACAGAGTAGATTCGCCACAAACAGTACGTTCGCCACAAACAGAATAGATTCGCCACAAACAGAGTAGGCTCTCCACAAATAGGGTAGGTTCGCCACAAACAGGGTAGGTTCGCCACAAACAGGGTAGGTTCGCCACAAACAGGGTAGGTTCGCCACAAACAGGGTAGGTTCGCCACAAACAGGGTAGGTTCGCCACAAACAGGGTAGGTTCGCCACAAACAGGGTAGGTTCACCACAAACAGGGTAGGTTCACAACAAACAGGGTATGTTCGCCAAAGAGAGAGTAGGTTCGCCACAGAGAGAGTAGGCTCACCACAGAGAGAGTAGATTCGCCACAAATAAAGTAGGTTCGCCACAAACAGTGTAGGTTCGCAACAAACAGTGTAGGTTCGCCACAAACAGTGTAGGTTCGCCACAAACAGTGTAGCTTCGCCACAAACAGAGTAGGTTCGCCACAAACAGTAGGTTCGCCACATACAGAGTTGGTTCTCCACAAACAGAATAGGTTAGCCACAAACAGAGTAGGTTCGCAACAGAGTAGATTCGCCACATACAGAGTTGGTTCTCCACAAACAGAGTAGGTTCGCAACAGAGTAGTTTCGCCAAAAACAGAGTAGGTTCGCCACAAACAGTATGTTCGCCACAAATAGTGTAGGTTCGCCGATACAGAGTAGGTTCGCCACAAACAGTAGGCTCGCCACAAACAGAGTAGGTTCACCACAAACAGAGTAGGTTCGCCAAAAACAGTGTAGGTTCGCCAAAAACAGTGTAGGTTCGCCAAAAACAGAGTAGGTTCGCCGAAAACAGTGTAGGGACGCCGCAAACAGTGTAGGTTCGCCACAAACAGTGCAGGTTCGCCAAAAACAGTGCAGGTTCGCCACAAACAGTGCAGGTTCGCCACAAACAGTGCTGGTTCGCCACAAACAGTGTAGGTTCGCCACAAACAGAGTAGGTTCCCGCAAACAGAGTAGGTTCCCGCAAACAGAGTAGGTTCGCCGCAAACAGTGTAGTTTCGCCTAAAACAGTGTAGGTTAGCCGCAAATAGTGTAGGTTTGCCGCAAACAGTGTAGGTTTGCCGCAAACGGTGTAGATTCGCCGAAAACGGTGTAGGTTCGCCGCAAGCAGTGTAGGTTCGCCGCAAACAGTGTAGGTTCACCGAAAACAGTAGGTTCGCCACAAACAGAGCAGGTTCGCCACAAAAAGAGCAGGTTATCCACAAACAGAGCAGGTTATCCACGAACAGAGCAGATTCGCCTCAAAGAGAGTAGGTTCGCCACAAACATAGCGGATTCGCCACAGAAAGAGTAGGTTCGCCACAAACAGAGTAGGTTCGCCACAAACAGAGTAGGTTCACCACAAACAGTAGCTTCGCCACAAACAGAGTAGGTTCGCCACAAACAGTAGGTTCGCCACATACAGAGTTGGTTCTCCACAAACAGAATAGGTTAGCCACAAATAGAGTAAGTTCGCAACAGAGTAGATTCGCCACATACAGAGTTGGTTCTCCACAAACAGAGTAGGTTCGCAACAGAGTAGGTTCGCCACAAACAGAGTAGTTTCGCCAAAAACAGAGTAGGTTCGCCACAAACAGTATGTTCGCCACAAATAGTGTAGGTTCGCCGATACAGAGTAGGTTCGCCACAAACAGTAGGCTCGCCACAAACAGAGTAGGTTCACCACAAACAGAGTAGGTTCGCCAAAAACAGTGTAGGTTCGCCAAAAACAGTGTAGGTTCGCCAAAAACAGTGTAGGTTCGCCACAAACAGGGTAGGTCCGCCACAAATAGGGTAGGTTCGCCACAAATAGGGTAGGTTCGCCACAAATATGGTATGTTTGCCACAGAGAGAGTAGGCTCGCCACAGAGAGAGTAGGCTCGCCACAGAGAGAGTAGGCTCGCCACAGAGAGAGTAGATTCGCCACAAACAGAGTAGGTTCGCCACAAACAGTGTAGGTTCGCCACAAACAGTGTAGGTTCGCCACAAACAGTGTAGGTTCGCCACAAACAGTGTAGCTTCGCCACAAACAGAGTAGGTTCGCCACATACAGAGTTGGTTCTCCACAAACAGAGTTGGTTCTCCACAAACAGAATAGGTTAGCCACAAACAGAGTAGGTTCGCCACAGAGTAGGTTCGCCACAAACAGAGCAGGTTCTCCACAAACAGAGCAGGTTCGCCACAAACAGAGTAGGTTCGCCACAAACATAGCAGGTTCGCCACAGAAAGAGTAGGTTCGCCACAAACAGAGTAGGTTCGCCAAAAACAGAGTAGGTTCGCCGAAAACAGTGTAGGGACGCCGCAAACAGTGTAGGTTCGCCACAAACAGTGCAGGTTCGCCAAAAACAGTGCAGGTTCGCCAAAAACAGTGCAGGTTCGCCACAAACAGTGCAGGTTCGCCACAAACAGTGCAGGTTCGCCACAAACAGTGTAGGTTCGCCACAAACAGAGTAGGTTCCCGCAAACAGAGTAGGTTCGCCGCAAACAGTGTAGTTTCGCCTAAAACAGTGTAGGTTAGCCGCAAACAGTGTAGGTTTGCCGCAAACAGTGTAGGTTTGCCGCAAACGGTGTAGATTCGCCGAAAACGGTGTAGGTTCGCCGCAAGCAGTGTAGGTTCGCCGCAAACAGTGTAGGTTCACCGAAAACAGTAGGTTCGCCACAAACAGAGCAGGTTCGCCACAAACAGAGCAGGTTATCCACAAACAGAGCAGATTCGCCTCAAACAGAGTAGGTTCGCCACAAACATAGCGGATTCGCCACAGAAAGAGTAGGTTCGCCACAAACAGAGTAGGTTCGCCACAAACAGAGTAGGTTCACCACAAACAGTAGGTTCGCCACAAACAGAGTAGGTTCGCCACAAACAGAGTAGGTTCGCCACAAACAGAGTAGGCTCGCCACAGAGAGAGCAGGGTCGCCACAGAGAGAGTAGGTTCGCAAAAAAACAGAGCAGGTTCGCCACAGAGATAGTAGGTTTGCCACAAACAGAGTAGGTTCGCCACAAAAAGAGTAGGTTCGCCACAGAGTAGGTTCGCCACAAACAGAGCAGGTTCTCCACAAACAGAGCAGGTTCTCCACAAACAGAGCAGGTTCTCCACATACAGAGCAGGTTCGCCATAAACAGAGTAGGTTCACCAAAAACAGAGCAGATTCGCCACAGAAAGAGTAGGTTCGCAAAAAACAGAGTAGGTTCGCCACAAACAGAGTAGGTTCGCCGAAGACAGTGTAGGTTCGCCACAAACATTATCGGTTCGCGGCAAACAGTGTAGGTTCGCCGAAAACAGTAGGTTCGCCGTAAACAGTGTAGGTTCGCTGCAAACAGTGTAGGGACGCCGCAAACAGTGTAGGTTCACCACAAACAGTGTAGGTTCACCACAAACAGTGTAGGTTCGCCACAAACAGAGCAGGTTCGCCACAGAAAGAGTAGGTTCGCCATAAACAGAGTAGATTCGCCACAAACAGTACGTTCGCCACAAACAGAATAGATTCGCCACAAACAGAGTAGGCTCTCCACAAATAGGGTAGGTTCGCCACAAACAGGGTAGGTTCGCCACAAACAGGGTAGGTTCGCCACAAACAGGGTAGGTTCGCCACAAACAGGGTAGGTTCGCCACAAACAGGGTAGGTTCGCCACAAACAGGGTAGGTTCGCCACAAACAGGGTAGGTTCACCACAAACAGGGTATGTTCGCCAAAGAGAGAGTAGGTTCGCCACAGAGAGAGTAGGCTCACCACAGAGAGAGTAGATTCGCCACAAATAAAGTAGGTTCGCCACAAACAGTGTAGGTTCGCAACAAACAGTGTAGGTTCGCCACAAACAGTGTAGGTTCGCCACAAACAGTGTAGCTTCGCCACAAACAGAGTAGGTTCGCCACAAACAGTAGGTTCGCCACATACAGAGTTGGTTCTCCACAAACAGAATAGGTTAGCCACAAACAGAGTAGGTTCGCAACAGAGTAGATTCGCCACATACAGAGTTGGTTCTCCACAAACAGAGTAGGTTCGCAACAGAGTAGGTTCGCCACAAACAGAGTAGTTTCGCCAAAAACAGAGTAGGTTCGCCACAAACAGTATGTTCGCCACAAATAGTGTAGGTTCGCCGATACAGAGTAGGTTCGCCACAAACAGTAGGCTCGCCACAAACAGAGTAGGTTCACCACAAACAGAGTAGGTTCGCCAAAAACAGTGTAGGTTCGCCAAAAACAGTGTAGGTTCGCCAAAAACAGTGTAGGTTCGCCACAAACAGGGTAGGTCCGCCACAAATAGGGTAGGTTCGCCACAAATAGGGTAGGTTCGCCACAAATATGGTATGTTTGCCACAGAGAGAGTAGGCTCGCCACAGAGAGAGTAGGCTCGCCACAGAGAGAGTAGGCTCGCCACAGAGAGAGTAGGCTCGCCACAGAGAGAGTAGGCTCGCCACAGAGAGAGTAGATTCGCCACAAACAGAGTAGGTTCGCCACAAACAGTGTAGGTTCGCCACAAACAGTGTAGGTTCGCCACAAACAGTGTAGGTTCGCCACAAACAGTGTAGCTTCGCCACAAACAGAGTAGGTTCGCCACATACAGAGTTGGTTCTCCACAAACAGAATAGGTTAGCCACAAACAGAGTAGGTTCGCAACAGAGTAGGTTCGCCACAAACAGAGTAGGTTCGCCACAAATAGTGTAGGTTCGCCAATAACAGTAGGTTCGCAACAAACTGTAAGTTCGCCACAAACAGTGTAGGTTCACCACAAACAGAGTAGGTTCGCCACAAACAGAGTAGATTCGCCACATACAGAGTTGGTTCTCCACAAACAGAGTAGGTTCGCCACAAACAGAGTAGGTTCGCAACAGAGTAGGTTCGCCACAAACAGAGTAGTTTCGCCAAAAACAGAGTAGGTTCGCCACAAATAGTGTAGATTCGCCACAAACAGTATGTTCGCCACAAACAGTGTAGGTTCGCCGATACAGAGTAGGTTCGCCACAAACAGTAGGTTCGCCACAAACAGTGTAGGTTTGCCACAAACAGAGTAGCTTCGCCACAAACAGAGTAGGCTCGCCACAAACAGAGTAGGTTCACCACAAACAGAGTAGGTTTGCCAAAAACAGTGTAGGTTCGCCAAAAACAGTGTAGGTTCGCCAAAAACAGTGTAGGTTCGCCACAAACAGGGTAGGTCCGCTACAACTAGGGTAGGTTCGCCACAAATAGGGTAGGTTCGCCACAAATATGGTATGTTCGCCACAGAGAGAGTAGGCTCGCCACAGAGAGAGTAGGCTCGCCACAGAGAGTAGGCTCGCAACAGAGAGAGTAGGCTCGCCACAGAGAGAGTAGATTCGCCACAAACAGAGTAGGTTCGCCACAAGCAGAGTAGGTTCGCCACAGAGTAGGTTTGCCACAAATAGAGTAGGTTCGCCACAAACAGAGTAGGTTCGCCACAAACAGAGTAGGTTCGCCACAAACAGAGTAGGTTCTCCACAAATAGAGCAGGTTCGCCGCAAGCAGTGTAGGTTCGCCGCAAACAGTATAGGTTCGCGGCAAGCTGAGTAGGTTCGCGGCAAGCAGAGTAGGTTCGCCGCAAACAATGTAGTTTCGCCGCAAACAGTGTAGGTTCGCCGCAAACAGTGTAGGTTCGCCACAAACAGCGTAGGTTCGCCGCAAACAGTGAAGGTTCTCCGCAAACAGTGAATGTTCGCCGCAAACAGTGAAGGCTCGCCGCAAACAGTATACGTTCGCAGCAAGCAGAGTAGGTTCGCCGCAAACAGTGTAGGTTCGCCGAAAACAGTGTAGGTTCGCCACAAACAGAGTAGGTTCACCACAAACAGTGTAGGTTCGCAGCAAACAGTGTAGGTTCGCAGCAAACAGTGTAGGTTCGCCACAAAAAGAGTAGGTTTGCCACAATAAGAGTAGCTTCGCCACAAACAGAGTAGGTTCGCCACAAACAGAGTAGGTTCGCCACAAATAGAGCAGGTTCGCCGAAAGCAGTGTAGGTTCGCCGCAAACAGTAGGTTCGCCGCAAACAGTATAGGTTCGCAGCAAGCAGAGTAGGTTCGCCGCAAGCAGAGTAGGTTCGCCGCAAACAGTGTAGGTTCGCCGCAAACAGTGTAGGTTCGCCGCAAACAGTGTAGGTTCGCCGCAAACAGTGTAGGTTCGCCACAAACAGTGTAGGTTCGCCGCAAACAGTGAAGGCTCGCCGCAAACAGTATACGTTCGCAGCAAGCAGAGTAGGTTCGCCGCAAACAGTGTAGGTTCGCCGCAAACAGTGTAGGTTCGCCGCAAACAGTGTAGGTTCGCCGCAAACAGTGTAGGTTCGCCAGAAACAGTAGGTTCACCACAAACCGTGTAGGTTCGCAGCAAACAGTGTAGGTTCGCCACAAAAAGAGTAGCTTCGCCACAATAAGAGTAGCTTCGCCACAAACAGAGTAGGTTCGCCTAAAACAGTGTAGGTTCGCCACAAACAGTGTAGGCTCGCCACAAACAGCGTAGGTTCGCCACAAACGGCGTAGGTTTGCCAAAAAAAGGGTAGGTTCTGCACAAACAGTGTAGGTTTGCCAAAAACAGATTAGGTTCGCCACAAAAAGAGTAGGTTCGCCACAAACAGAGTAGTTTCGTAACAGAGTAGGTTTGCCACAAACAGTAGATTCGACACAAACAGAATAGGTTCGCCACAAACAGTGTAGGTTCGCCACAAACAGTGTAGGTTCGCCACAAACAGTGTAGGTTCGCCTAAAACAGTGTAGGTTCGGCTAAAACAGTGTAGGCTCGACGAAAACAGTGTAGGTTCGCTGCAAACAGAGTAGGTTCGCCGCAAACAGTGTAGGTTCGCCAAAAACAGTGTAGGTTCGCCTAAAACAGTGTAGGTTCGGCTAAAACAGTGTAGGCTCGACGAAAACAGTGTAGGTTCGCCACAAACAGAATAGGTTCGCTACAAACAGTATAGGTTCGCCGCAAACAGTGTAGGTTCGCCGCAAATAGAATAGGTTTGCCGCAAACAGTGTAGGTTCGCCACAAACAGTAGGTTCGCCACAAACAGAGTAGGTTCGCCACAAACAGAGTAGGTTTGCCACAAACAGAGTAGGTTCGCCACAAACAGAGTAGGTTCGCCACAAACAGAGTAGGTTCGCCACAAACAGAGTAGGTTTGCAACTGATTATGTTTGCCACAGAGCAGGTTCGCCACAGAGTAGGTTCGCCATAAACAGTAGGTTCGCCACAAAAAGAGTTGGTTCGCCATAAACAGAGTTTTTTCGCCACAAACAGAGTAGGTTCGCCACAAACAGTGTAGGTTCGCCAATAACAGTAGGTTCGCAACAGAGTAGGTTCGCCACATACAGAGTTGGTTCTCCACAAACAGAGTAGGTTCGCCACAAACAGAGTAGGTTCGCAACAGAGTAGGTTCGCAACAAACAGAGTAGTTTCGCCACAAACAGAGTAGGCTCGCCACAAATAGTGTAGATTCGCCACAAACAGTATGTTCGCCACAAACAGTGTAGGTTCGCCGATACAGAGTAGGTTCGCCACAAACAGTAGGTTCGCCACAAACAGTGTAGGTTTGCCACAAACAGAGTAGCTTCGCCAAAACAGAGTAGGCTCGCCACAAACAGAGTAGGTTCGCCACAAACAGAGTAGGTTCACCACAAACAGAGTAGGTTTGCCAAAAACAGTGTAGGTTCGCCAAAAACAGTGTAGGTTCGCCAAAAAGTGTAGGTTCGCCACAAACAGGGTAGGTCCGCCACAAATAGGGTAGGTTCGCCAAAAATAGGGTAGGTTCGCCACAAATATGGTATGTTCGCCACAGAGAGAGTAGGCTCGCCACAGAGAGAGTAGGCTCGCCACAGAGAGAGTAGGCTCGCCACAGAGAGAGTAGGCTCGCCACAGAGAGAGTAGGTTCGCCACAGAGAGAGTAAGCTCGCCACAGAGAGAGTAGGCTCGCCACAGAGAGAGTAGGCTCGCCACAGAGAGAGTAGGCTCGCCACAGAGAGAGTAGGTTCGCCACAAACAGAGTAGGTTCGCCACGAACAGAGTAGGTTCGCCACAAATAGAGCGGTTCGCCGAAAGCAGTGTAGGTTCGCCGCAAACAGTAGGTTGGCCGCAAGCAGAGTAGGTTCGCGGCAAGCAGAGTAGGTTCGCCGCAAACAATGTAGGTTCGTGGCAAACAGTGTAGGTTCGCAACAAACAGTGTAGGTTCGCCGCAAACAGTGAAGGTTCGCCGCAAACAGTGAAGGCTCGCCGCAAACAGTATACGTTCGCAGCAAGCAGAGTAGGTTCGCAGCAAGCAGAGTAGGTTCGCCGCAAACAGTGTAGGTTCGCCGCAAACAGTGTAGGTTCGCCACAAACAGTAGGTTCGCCACAAACAGTGTAGGTTCGCAGCAAACAGTGTAGGTTCGCCACAAAAAGAGTAGGTTTGCCACAATAAGAGTAGCTTCGCCACAAACAGAGTAGGTTCGCCACAAACAGAGTAGGTTCGCCACAAATAGAGCAGGTTCGCCGAAAGCAGTGTAGGTTCGCCGCAAACAGTAGGTTCGCCGCAAACAGTATAGGTTCGCAGCAAGCAGAGTAGGTTCGCAGCAAGCAGAGTAGGTTCGCCGCAAACAGTGTAGGTTCGCCGCAAACAGTGTAGGTTCGCCGCAAACAGTGTAGGTTCGCCACAAACAGTGTAGGTTCGCCGCAAACAGTGAACATTCGCCGCAAACAGTGAAGGCTCGCCGCAAACAGTATACGTTCGCAGCAAGCAGAGTAGGTTCGCAGCAAGCAGAATAGGATCGCCGCAAACAGTGTAGGTTCGCCGCAAACAGTGTAGGTTCGCCGCAAACAGTGTAGGTTCGCCACAAACAGAGTAGGTTCACCACAAACAGTGTAGGTTCGCAGCAAACAGTGTAGGTTCGCCACAAAAAGAGTAGCTTCGCCACAATAAGAGTAGCTTCGCCACAAACAGAGTAGGTTCGCCACAAACAGAGTAGGTTCGCCACAAACAGAGTAGGTTCGCCTAAAACAGTGTAGGTTTGCCTAAAACAGTGTAGGTTTGCCACAAACAGCGTAGGTTCGCCACAAACGGCGTAGGTTTGCCAAAAAAAGGGTAGGTTCTGCACAAACAGTGTAGGTTCGCCAAAAACAGAGTAGGTTCGCCACAAAAAGAGTAGGTTCGCCACAAACAGAGTAGTTTCGTAACAGAGTAGGTTTGCCACAAACAGTAGATTCGACACAAATAGAATAGGTTCGACACAAACAGAATAGGTTCGCCACAAACAGAGTAGGTTCGCTACAAACAGTGTAGGTTCGTCACAAACAGTAGGTTCCCCACAAACAGTGTAGGTTCGCCACAAACAGTGTAGGTTCGCCACAAACAGTGTAGGTTCGCTGCAAACAGAGTAGGTTCGCCGCAAACAGTGTAGGTTCGCCACAAACAGTGTAGGTTCGGCTAAAACAGTGTAGGCTCGGCTAAAACAGTGTAGGTTCGCCACAAACAGAATAGGTTCGCTACAAACAGTGTAGGTTCGCCGCAAACAGTGTAGGTTCGCCGCAAATAGAATAGGTTCGCCGCAAACAGTGTAGGTTCGCCACAAACAGTAGGTTCGCCACAAACAGAGTAGGTTTGCCAAAAACAGAGTAGGTTCGCCACAAACAGAGTAGGTTCGCCACAAACAGAGTAGGTTCGCCACAAACAGAGTAGGTTTGCAACTGATTATGTTCGCCACAGAGCAGGTTCGCCACAGAGTAGGTTCGCCACAAACAGTAGGTTTGCCACAAACAGTAAGTTCGCCACAAACGGAGTAGGTTCGCCACAAACAGAGTAGGTTCGCCACAGAGAGAGTAGTTTTGCCACAAACAGAATAGGTTCGCCACAAACAGAGTAGGTTCGCCACAAACAGAGTAGGTTCGCAACAAACAGTTGGTTCGCCACAAACAGAGTAGGTTCGCCACAAACAGAGTAGGTTCGCCATAAACAGAGTAGGTTCGCCAAAAACAGAGTAGGTTCGCCAAAAACAGAGTAGGTTTGCCACAAACAGAGTAGGTTCGCCACAAACAGAGTAGGCTCACCACAGAGAGAGTAGGCTCGCCACAGAGAGAGTAGATTCGCCACAAATAAAGTATGTTCGCCACAAACAGAGTAGTTTCGCCACAAACAGTGTAGGTTCGCAACAAACAGTGTATGTTCGCCACAAACAGCGTAGGTTCGCCACAAACAGCGTAGGTTTGCCACAAACAGTGTAGGTTCTCCACAAACAGTGTAGGTTCGCCACAAACAGTGTAGGTTCGCCACAAACAGTGTAGGTTCGCCACAAACAGTGTAGCTTCGCCACAAACAGAGTAGGTTCGCCACAAACAGAGTAGGTTCGCCACATACAGAGTTGGTTCTCCACAAACAGAGTAGGTTAGCCACAAACAGAGTAGGTTCGCAACAGAGTAGGTTCACCACAAACAGAGTAGTTTCGCCACAAACAGAGTAGGTTCGCCACAAATAGTGTAGGTTCGCCACAAATAGTGTAGGTTCGCCACAAACAGTAGGTTCGCCACAAACAGTAGGTTCGCAACAAACTGTGTAGGTTCGCCACAAACAGAGTAGGTTCGCCACATGCAGAGTTGGTTCGCCACAAACAGAGTAGGTTCGCAACAGAGTAGGTTCGGCACAAACAGAGTAGTTTCGCCACAAACAGAGTAGGTTCGCCACAAATAGTGTAGGTTCGCCACAAACAGTATGTTCGCCACAAACAGTGTAGGTTCGCCGAAACAGAGTAGGTTCGCCAAAAACAGTGTAGGTTCGCCAAAAACAGTGTTGGTTCGCCAAAAACAGTGTAGGTTCGCCACAAACAGTGTAGGTTCGCCACAAACAGTGTAGGTTCGCCAAACAGAGTAGGTTCACCACAAACAGAGTAGGTTCGCCACAAACAGAGTAGGTTCACCACAAATAGTAAGTTCGCCACAAACAGTAGGTTCGCCACAAACAGTAGGTTCGCTACAAACAGAGTAGGTTCGCTCCAAACAGAGTAGGTTTGCCACAAACAGAAGGTTCGCCACAAACAGAGTAGGTTCGCCAAAAAACAGAGCAGGTTCGCCACAAACAGATTAGGTTCGCCACAAATAGATTAGGTTCGCCACAAACAGAGTAGGTTCGCCACAAAGAGAGGAGGTTCGCCACAAACAGATTAGGTTCACCTCAAACAGAGTAGGTTCGCCACAAACAAAGTAGGTTAGCCACAAACAGAGTAGGTTCGCCACAAACAGATTAGTTTCGCCACAATCAGTGTAGGTTCGCCGAAAACAGTGTAGGTTCGCCACAACCAGTGTAGGTTCACCGAAAACAGTGTAGGTTCGCCGTAAAGGGTGTAGGTTCACCGCAAACAGTGTAGGTTCACCGCAAACAGTGTAGGTTCGCAGCAAACAGTGTAGGTTCGCAGCAAACAGTGTAGGTTCGCCGCAAACAGTGTAGGTTCGCCGAAAACTGTGTAGGTTCGCCGAAAACAGTGTAGGTTCGCCACAAACAGAGTAGGTTCGCAACAGAGTAGGTTCGCAACAAACAGAGTAGTTTCGCCACAAACAGAGTAGGCTCGCCACAAATAGTGTAGATTCGCCACAAACAGTATGTTCGCCACAAACAGTGTAGGTTCGCCGATACAGAGTAGGTTCGCCACAAACAGTAGGTTCGCCACAAACAGTGTAGGTTTGCCACAAACAGAGTAGCTTCGCCAAAACAGAGTAGGCTCGCCACAAACAGAGTAGGTTCGCCACAAACAGAGTAGGTTCACCACAAACAGAGTAGGTTTGCCAAAAACAGTGTAGGTTCGCCAAAAACAGTGTAGGTTCGCCAAAAAGTGTAGGTTCGCCACAAACAGGGTAGGTCCGCCACAAATAGGGTAGGTTCGCCAAAAATAGGGTAGGTTCGCCACAAATATGGTATGTTCGCCACAGAGAGAGTAGGCTCGCCACAGAGAGAGTAGGCTCGCCACAGAGAGAGTAGGCTCGCCACAGAGAGAGTAGGCTCGCCACAGAGAGAGTAGGCTCGCCACAGAGAGAGTAGGCTCGCCACAGAGAGAGTAGGCTCGCCACAGAGAGAGTAGGCTCGCCACAGAGAGAGTAGGTTCGCCACAAACAGAGTAGGTTCGCCACGAACAGAGTAGGTTCGCCACAAATAGAGCGGTTCGCCGAAAGCAGTGTAGGTTCGCCGCAAACAGTAGGTTGGCCGCAAGCAGAGTAGGTTCGCGGCAAGCAGAGTAGGTTCGCCGCAAACAATGTAGGTTCGTGGCAAACAGTGTAGGTTCGCAACAAACAGTGTAGGTTCGCCGCAAACAGTGAAGGTTCGCCGCAAACAGTGAAGGCTCGCCGCAAACAGTATACGTTCGCAGCAAGCAGAGTAGGTTCGCAGCAAGCAGAGTAGGTTCGCCGCAAACAGTGTAGGTTCGCCGCAAACAGTGTAGGTTCGCCACAAACAGTAGGTTCGCCACAAACAGTGTAGGTTCGCAGCAAACAGTGTAGGTTCGCCACAAAAAGAGTAGGTTTGCCACAATAAGAGTAGCTTCGCCACAAACAGAGTAGGTTCGCCACAAACAGAGTAGGTTCGCCACAAATAGAGCAGGTTCGCCGAAAGCAGTGTAGGTTTGCCGCAAACAGTAGGTTCGCCGCAAACAGTATAGGTTCGCAGCAAGCAGAGTAGGTTCGCAGCAAGCAGAGTAGGTTCGCCGCAAACAGTGTAGGTTCGCCGCAAACAGTGTAGGTTCGCCGCAAACAGTGTAGGTTCGCCACAAACAGTGTAGGTTCGCCGCAAACAGTGAACATTCGCCGCAAACAGTGAAGGCTCGCCGCAAACAGTATACGTTCGCAGCAAGCAGAGTAGGTTCGCAGCAAGCAGAATAGGATCGCCGCAAACAGTGTAGGTTCGCCGCAAACAGTGTAGGTTCGCCGCAAACAGTGTAGGTTCGCCACAAACAGAGTAGGTTCACCACAAACAGTGTAGGTTCGCAGCAAACAGTGTAGGTTCGCCACAAAAAGAGTAGCTTCGCCACAATAAGAGTAGCTTCGCCACAATAAGAGTAGCTTCGCCACAAACAGAGTAGGTTCGCCACAAACAGAGTAGGTTCGCCACAAACAGAGTAGGTTCGCCTAAAACAGTGTAGGTTTGCCACAAACAGCGTAGGTTCGCCACAAACGGCGTAGGTTTGCCAAAAAAAGGGTAGGTTCTGCACAAACAGTGTAGGTTCGCCAAAAACAGAGTAGGTTCGCCACAAAAAGAGTAGGTTCGCCACAAACAGAGTAGTTTCGTAACAGAGTAGGTTTGCCACAAACAGTAGATTCGACACAAATAGAATAGGTTCGACACAAACAGAATAGGTTCGCCACAAACAGAGTAGGTTCGCTACAAACAGTGTAGGTTCGTCACAAACAGTAGGTTCGCCACAAACAGTGTAGGTTCGCCACAAACAGTGTAGGTTCGCCACAAACAGTGTAGGTTCGCCACAAACAGTGTAGGTTCGCTGCAAACAGAGTAGGTTCGCCGCAAACAGTGTAGGTTCGCCACAAACAGTGTAGGTTCGGCTAAAACAGTGTAGGCTCGGCTAAAACAGTGTAGGTTCGCCACAAACAGAATAGGTTCGCTACAAACAGTGTAGGTTCGCCGCAAACAGTGTAGGTTCGCCGCAAATAGAATAGGTTCGCCGCAAACAGTGTAGGTTCGCCACAAACAGTAGGTTCGCCACAAACAGAGTAGGTTTGCCAAAAACAGAGTAGGTTCGCCACAAACAGAGTAGGTTCGCCACAAACAGAGTAGGTTCGCCACAAACAGAGTAGGTTTGCAACTGATTATGTTCGCCACAGAGCAGGTTCGCCACAGAGTAGGTTCGCCACAAACAGTAGGTTTGCCACAAACAGTAAGTTCGCCACAAACGGAGTAGGTTCGCCACAAACAGAGTAGGTTCGCCACAGAGAGAGTAGTTTTGCCACAAACAGAATAGGTTCGCCACAAACAGAGTAGGTTCGCCACAAACAGAGTAGGTTCGCAACAAACAGTTGGTTCGCCACAAACAGAGTAGGTTCGCCACAAACAGAGTAGGTTCGCCATAAACAGAGTAGGTTCGCCAAAAACAGAGTAGGTTCGCCAAAAACAGAGTAGGTTTGCCACAAACAGAGTAGGTTCGCCACAAACAGAGTAGGCTCACCACAGAGAGAGTAGGCTCGCCACAGAGAGAGTAGATTCGCCACAAATAAAGTATGTTCGCCACAAACAGAGTAGTTTCGCCACAAACAGTGTAGGTTCGCAACAAACAGTGTATGTTCGCCACAAACAGCGTAGGTTCGCCACAAACAGCGTAGGTTTGCCACAAACAGTGTAGGTTTGCCACAAACAGTGTAGGTTCTCCACAAACAGTGTAGGTTCGCCACAAACAGTGTAGGTTCGCCACAAACAGTGTAGGTTCGCCACAAACAGTGTAGCTTCGCCACAAACAGAGTAGGTTCGCCACAAACAGAGTAGGTTCGCCACATACAGAGTTGGTTCTCCACAAACAGAGTAGGTTAGCCACAAACAGAGTAGGTTCGCAACAGAGTAGGTTCACCACAAACAGAGTAGTTTCGCCACAAACAGAGTAGGTTCGCCACAAATAGTGTAGGTTCGCCACAAATAGTGTAGGTTCGCCACAAACAGTAGGTTCGCCACAAACAGTAGGTTCGCAACAAACTGTGTAGGTTCGCCACAAACAGAGTAGGTTCGCCACATGCAGAGTTGGTTCGCCACAAACAGAGTAGGTTCGCAACAGAGTAGGTTCGGCACAAACAGAGTAGTTTCGCCACAAACAGAGTAGGTTCGCCACAAATAGTGTAGGTTCGCCACAAACAGTATGTTCGCCACAAACAGTGTAGGTTCGCCGAAACAGAGTAGGTTCGCCAAAAACAGTGTAGGTTCGCCAAAAACAGTGTTGGTTCGCCAAAAACAGTGTAGGTTCGCCACAAACAGTGTAGGTTCGCCACAAACAGTGTAGGTTCGCCAAACAGAGTAGGTTCACCACAAACAGAGTAGGTTCGCCACAAACAGAGTAGGTTCACCACAAATAGTAAGTTCGCCACAAACAGTAGGTTCGCCACAAACAGTAGGTTCGCTACAAACAGAGTAGGTTCGCTCCAAACAGAGTAGGTTTGCCACAAACAGAAGGTTCGCCACAAACAGAGTAGGTTCGCCAAAAAACAGAGCAGGTTCGCCACAAACAGATTAGGTTCGCCACAAATAGATTAGGTTCGCCACAAACAGAGTAGGTTCGCCACAAAGAGAGGAGGTTCGCCACAAACAGATTAGGTTCACCTCAAACAGAGTAGGTTCGCCACAAACAAAGTAGGTTAGCCACAAACAGAGTAGGTTCGCCACAAACAGATTAGTTTCGCCACAATCAGTGTAGGTTCGCCGAAAACAGTGTAGGTTCGCCACAACCAGTGTAGGTTCACCGAAAACAGTGTAGGTTCGCCGTAAAGGGTGTAGGTTCACCGCAAACAGTGTAGGTTCACCGCAAACAGTGTAGGTTCGCAGCAAACAGTGTAGGTTCGCAGCAAACAGTGTAGGTTCGCCGCAAACAGTGTAGGTTCGCCGAAAACTGTGTAGGTTCGCCGAAAACAGTGTAGGTTCGCCACAAACAGAGTAGGTTCGCAACAGAGTAGGTTCGCAACAAACAGAGTAGTTTCGCCACAAACAGAGTAGGCTCGCCACAAATAGTGTAGATTCGCCACAAACAGTATGTTCGCCACAAACAGTGTAGGTTCGCCGATACAGAGTAGGTTCGCCACAAACAGTAGGTTCGCCACAAACAGTGTAGGTTTGCCACAAACAGAGTAGCTTCGCCAAAACAGAGTAGGCTCGCCACAAACAGAGTAGGTTCGCCACAAACAGAGTAGGTTCACCACAAACAGAGTAGGTTTGCCAAAAACAGTGTAGGTTCGCCAAAAACAGTGTAGGTTCGCCAAAAAGTGTAGGTTCGCCACAAACAGGGTAGGTCCGCCACAAATAGGGTAGGTTCGCCAAAAATAGGGTAGGTTCGCCACAAATATGGTATGTTCGCCACAGAGAGAGTAGGCTCGCCACAGAGAGAGTAGGCTCGCCACAGAGAGAGTAGGCTCGCCACAGAGAGAGTAGGCTCGCCACAGAGAGAGTAGGCTCGCCACAGAGAGAGTAGGCTCGCCACAGAGAGAGTAGGCTCGCCACAGAGAGAGTAGGCTCGCCACAGAGAGAGTAGGTTCGCCACAAACAGAGTAGGTTCGCCACGAACAGAGTAGGTTCGCCACAAATAGAGCGGTTCGCCGAAAGCAGTGTAGGTTCGCCGCAAACAGTAGGTTGGCCGCAAGCAGAGTAGGTTCGCGGCAAGCAGAGTAGGTTCGCCGCAAACAATGTAGGTTCGTGGCAAACAGTGTAGGTTCGCAACAAACAGTGTAGGTTCGCCGCAAACAGTGAAGGTTCGCCGCAAACAGTGAAGGCTCGCCGCAAACAGTATACGTTCGCAGCAAGCAGAGTAGGTTCGCAGCAAGCAGAGTAGGTTCGCCGCAAACAGTGTAGGTTCGCCGCAAACAGTGTAGGTTCGCCACAAACAGTAGGTTCGCCACAAACAGTGTAGGTTCGCAGCAAACAGTGTAGGTTCGCCACAAAAAGAGTAGGTTTGCCACAATAAGAGTAGCTTCGCCACAAACAGAGTAGGTTCGCCACAAACAGAGTAGGTTCGCCACAAATAGAGCAGGTTCGCCGAAAGCAGTGTAGGTTTGCCGCAAACAGTAGGTTCGCCGCAAACAGTATAGGTTCGCAGCAAGCAGAGTAGGTTCGCAGCAAGCAGAGTAGGTTCGCCGCAAACAGTGTAGGTTCGCCGCAAACAGTGTAGGTTCGCCGCAAACAGTGTAGGTTCGCCACAAACAGTGTAGGTTCGCCGCAAACAGTGAACATTCGCCGCAAACAGTGAAGGCTCGCCGCAAACAGTATACGTTCGCAGCAAGCAGAGTAGGTTCGCAGCAAGCAGAATAGGATCGCCGCAAACAGTGTAGGTTCGCCGCAAACAGTGTAGGTTCGCCGCAAACAGAGTAGGTTCACCACAAACAGTGTAGGTTCGCAGCAAACAGTGTAGGTTCGCCACAAAAAGAGTAGCTTCGCCACAATAAGAGTAGCTTCGCCACAATAAGAGTAGCTTCGCCACAAACAGAGTAGGTTCGCCACAAACAGAGTAGGTTCGCCACAAACAGAGTAGGTTCGCCTAAAACAGTGTAGGTTTGCCACAAACAGCGTAGGTTCGCCACAAACGGCGTAGGTTTGCCAAAAAAAGGGTAGGTTCTGCACAAACAGTGTAGGTTCGCCAAAAACAGAGTAGGTTCGCCACAAAAAGAGTAGGTTCGCCACAAACAGAGTAGTTTCGTAACAGAGTAGGTTTGCCACAAACAGTAGATTCGACACAAATAGAATAGGTTCGACACAAACAGAATAGGTTCGCCACAAACAGAGTAGGTTCGCTACAAACAGTGTAGGTTCGTCACAAACAGTAGGTTCGCCACAAACAGTGTAGGTTCGCCACAAACAGTGTAGGTTCGCCACAAACAGTGTAGGTTCGCCACAAACAGTGTAGGTTCGCTGCAAACAGAGTAGGTTCGCCGCAAACAGTGTAGGTTCGCCACAAACAGAATAGGTTCGCTACAAACAGTGTAGGTTCGCCGCAAACAGTGTAGGTTCGCCGCAAATAGAATAGGTTCGCCGCAAACAGTGTAGGTTCGCCACAAACAGTAGGTTCGCCACAAACAGAGTAGGTTCGCCACAAACAGAGTAGGTTCGCCACAAACAGAGTAGGTTTGCAACTGATTATGTTCGCCACAGAGCAGGTTCGCCACAGAGTAGGTTCGCCACAAACAGTAGGTTTGCCACAAACAGTAAGTTCGCCACAAACGGAGTAGGTTCGCCACAAACAGAGTAGGTTCGCCACAGAGAGAGTAGTTTTGCCACAAACAGAATAGGTTCGCCACAAACAGAGTAGGTTCGCCACAAACAGAGTAGGTTCGCAACAAACAGTTGGTTCGCCACAAACAGAGTAGGTTCGCCACAAACAGAGTAGGTTCGCCATAAACAGAGTAGGTTCGCCAAAAACAGAGTAGGTTCGCCAAAAACAGAGTAGGTTTGCCACAAACAGAGTAGGTTCGCCACAAACAGAGTAGGCTCACCACAGAGAGAGTAGGCTCGCCACAGAGAGAGTAGATTCGCCACAAATAAAGTATGTTCGCCACAAACAGAGTAGTTTCGCCACAAACAGTGTAGGTTCGCAACAAACAGTGTATGTTCGCCACAAACAGCGTAGGTTCGCCACAAACAGCGTAGGTTTGCCACAAACAGTGTAGGTTCTCCACAAACAGTGTAGGTTCGCCACAAACAGTGTAGGTTCGCCACAAACAGTGTAGCTTCGCCACAAACAGTGTAGCTTCGCCACAAACAGAGTAGGTTCGCCACAAACAGAGTAGGTTCGCCACATACAGAGTTGGTTCTCCACAAACAGAGTAGTTTCGCCACAAACAGAGTAGGTTCGCCACAAATAGTGTAGGTTCGCCACAAATAGTGTAGGTTCGCCACAAACAGTAGGTTCGCCACAAACAGTAGGTTCGCAACAAACTGTGTAGGTTCGCCACAAACAGAGTAGGTTCGCCACATGCAGAGTTGGTTCGCCACAAACAGAGTAGGTTCGCAACAGAGTAGGTTCGGCACAAACAGAGTAGGTTCGCCACAAATAGTGTATGTTCGCCACAAACAGTGTAGGTTCGCCGAAACAGAGTAGGTTCGCCAAAAACAGTGTAGGTTCGCCAAAAACAGTGTAGGTTCGCCAAAAACAGTGTAGGTTCGCCACAAACAGTGTAGGTTCGCCACAAACAGTGTAGGTTCGCCAAACAGAGTAGGTTCGCCACAAACAGAGTAGGTTCGCCACAAACAGAGTAGGTTCACCACAAATAGTAAGTTCGCCACAAACAGTAGGTTCGCCACAAACAGTAGGTTCGCTACAAACAGAGTAGGTTCGCTCCAAACAGAGTAGGTTTGCCACAAACAGAAGGTTCGCCACAAACAGAGTAGGTTCGCCAAAAAACAGAGCAGGTTCGCCACAAACAGATTAGGTTCGCCACAAATAGATTAGGTTCGCCACAAACAGAGTAGGTTCGCTACAAAGAGAGGAGGTTCGCCACAAACAGATTAGGTTCACCTCAAACAGAGTAGGTTCGCCACAAACAAAGTAGGTTAGCCACAAACAGAGTAGGTTCGCCACAAACAGATTAGTTTCGCCACAATCAGTGTAGGTTCGCCGAAAACAGTGTAGGTTCGCCACAACCAGTGTAGGTTCACCGAAAACAGTGTAGCTTCGCCGTAAAGGGTGTAGGTTCACCGCAAACAGTGTAGGTTCACCGCAAACAGTGTAGGTTCGCAGCAAACAGTGTAGGTTCGCAGCAAACAGTGTAGGTTCGCAGCAAACAGTGTAGGTTCGCCGCAAACAGTGTAGGTTCGCCGAAAACTGTGTAGGTTCGCCGAAAACAGTGTAGGTTCGCAGCAAACAGTGTTGGTTCGCCACAAACAGTGTAGGTTCGCCACAAACAGTGTAGGTTTGCCACAAACAGTGTAGGTTTGCCACAAACCGTGTAGGTTCGCCACAAACAGTGTAGGTTCGCCACAAACAGTGTAGGTTCGCAATAAACAGTGTAGGTTCGCCACAAACAGAGTAGGTTCGCCAAAAACAGAGTAGGTTCGCCAAAAACAGAGTAGGTTCGCCGAAAACAGTGTAGGTTCGCCACAAACAGAGTAGGTTCACCACAAACAGTGTAGGTTCGCAGCAAACAGTGTAGGTTCGCCACAAAAAGAGTAGGTTTGCCACAATAAGAGTAGCTTCGCCACAAACAGAGTAGGTTCGCTACAAACAGAGTAGGTTCGCCACAAATAGAGCAGGTTCGCCACAGAGAGAGTATGTTCGCCACAGAGAGAGTAGGTTCGCCACAAACATAGTAGGTTCGCCCCAAACAGAGTAGGTTTACCACAGACAGAGTAGGTTCGCCACAGACAGAGCAGGTTCGCTACAAACAGAGTAGGTTCGCCACAGAGTAGGTTTGCCACAAACAGAGTAGTTTCGCCACAAACAGTGTAGGTCGCCACAAACAGTGTAGGTTCCCCACAAACAGTGTAGGTTCCCCACAAACAGAGTAGGTTCCCCACAAACAGAGTAGGTTCGCCACAAACAGAGTAGGTTCGCCACAAACAGAGTAGGTTCGCCACAAACAGAGTAGGTTCGCCACAAACAGTGTAGGTTCGCCACAAACAGTGTAGGTTCGCCACAAACAGTGTAGGTTCGCCACAAACAGTGTAGGTTCGCCACAAACAGAGTAGGTTCGCCACAAACAGAGTAGGTTCGCCACAAACAGAGTAGGTTCGCCACAAACAGAGTAGGTTCACCGCAAACAGTAAGTTCGCCACAAACAGTATTTTCGCTACAAACAGTATTTTCGACACAAACAGTATTTTCGCCACAAACAGTATTTTCGCCACAAACAGTAGGTTCGCTACAAACAGAGTAGGTTTGCCACAAACAGAAGGTTCGCCACAAACAGATTAGGTTCGCCACAAACAGATTAGGTTCGCCACAAACAGAGTAGGTTCGCCACAAAGAGAGGAGGTTCGCCACAAACAGATTAGGTTCACCTCAAACAGAGTAGGTTCGCCACAAACAGCGTAGGTTTGCCACAAACAGCGTAGGTTTGCCACAAACAGTGTAGGTTCTCCACAAACAGTGTAGGTTCGCCACAAACAGTGTAGGTTCGCAAGAAACAGTGTAGGTTCGCCACAAACAGTAGGTTCGCCACAAACAGAGTAGGTTCGCCACATACAGAGTTGGTTCTCCACAAACAGAGTAGGTTAGCCACAAACAGAGTAGGTTCGCAACAGAGTAGGTTCGCCACAAACAGAGTAGTTTCGCCACAAACAGAGTAGGTTCGCCACAAATAGTGTATGTTCCCCACAAACAGTAGGTTCGCCACAAACTGTAAGTTCGCCACAAACAGAGTAGGTTCGCCACATGCAGAGTAGGTTTGCCACATGCAGAGTTGGTTCTCCACAAACAGAGTAGGTTCGCAACAGAGTAGGTTCGCCACAAACAGTGTAGGTTCGCCACAAATAGTGTAGGTTCGCCACAAATAGTATGTTCGCCACAAACAGTATGTTCGCCACAAACAGTGTAGGTTCGCCGAAACAGAGTAGGTTCGCCACAAACAGAGTAGGTTCGCCACAAACAGTGTAGGTTTGCCACAAACAGTGTAGGTTCCCCATAAACAGAGTAGGTTCGCAACAGTGTAGGTTCGCCACAAACAGAGTAGGTTCGCCACAAACAGAGTAGGTTCGCCACAAACAGAGAAGGTTCGCCAAAAACAGTGTAGGTTCGCCAAAAACAGTGTAGGTTCGCCAAAAACAGTGTAGGTTCGCCACAAACAGTGTAGGTTCACCACAAATAGTAAGTTCGCCACAAACAGTAGGTTTGCCACAAACAGTATTTTCGCCACAAACAGTAGGTTCGCTACAAACAGAGTTGGTTTGCCACAAACAGAAGGTTCGCCACAAACAGAGTAGGTTCGCCAAAAAACAGATTAGGTTCGCCACAAACAGATTAGGTTCGCCACAAACAGATTAGGTTCGCCACAAACAGAGTAGGTTCGCCACAAAGAGAGGAGGTTCGCCACAAAGAGAGGAGGTTCGCCACAAACAGATTAGGTTCACCTCAGAGTAGGTTCGCCACAAACAAAGTAGGTTAGCCACAAACAGAGTAGGTTCGCCACAAACAGATTAGTTTCGCCACAATCAGTGTAGGTTCGCCGAAAACAGTGTAGGTTCGCCACAACCAGTGTAGGTTCACCGAAAACAGTGTAGGTTCGCCGTAAAGGGTGTAGGTTCACCGCAAACAGTGTAGGTTCACCGCAAACAGTGTAGGTTCGCAGAAACAGTGTAGGTTCGCAGCAAACAGAGTAGGTTCGCCGCAAACAGTGTAGGTTCGCCGAAAACTGTGTAGGTTCGCCGAAAACAGTGTAGGTTCGCAGCAAACAGTGTTGGTTCGCCACAAACAGTGTTGGTTCGCCACAAACAGTGTAGGTTTGCCACAAACAGTGTAGGTTTGCCACAAACAGTGTAGGTTCGCCACAAACAGTGTAGGTTCGCCACAAACAGTGTAGGTTCGCAAAAAAACAGTGTAGGTTCGCCACAAACGGAGTAGGTTCGCCAAAAACAGAGTAGGTTCGCCAAAAACAGAGTAGGTTCGCCAAAAACAGAGTAGGTTCGCCGAAAACAGAGTAGGCTCGCCGAAAACAGAGTAGGTTCGCCGCAAACAGTGTACGTTCGCCGGAAAGAGTGTAGGTTTTCCGGAAACAGTGTAGGTTCGCCGCAAACAGTGTAGGTTCGCCACAAACTGAGTATGTTCGCCACAAACAGTGTACGTTCGCCACAAACAGAGTACGTTCGTCACAGAGTACGTTCGCCACAAATAGAGCAGGTTCGCCACAAATAGAGTAGGTTCTCCACAAACAGTAGGTTCGCCGCAAACAGTGTAGGTTCGCCGCAAACAGTGTAGGTTCGCCGCAAACAGTGTAGGTTCGCCGCAAACAGTGTAGGTTCGCCGCAAACAGTGTAGGTTCGCCGCAAACAGTGTAGGTTCGCCACAAACAGTGTACGTTCGCCACAAACAGAGTACGTTCGTCACAGAGTACGTTCGCCACAAATAGAGCAGGTTCGCCACAAATAGAGTAGGTTCGCCACAAACAGAGTATGTTCTCCACAGAGAGAGTAGGTTCGCCACAAACATAGTAGGTTCGCCCCAAACAGAGTAGGTTCACCACAGACAGAGTAGGTTCGCCACAGACAGAGCAGGTTCGCTACAAACAGAGTAGGTTCGCCACAGAGTAGGTTTGCCACAAACAGAGTAGTTTCGCCACAAACAGTGTAGGTTCGCCACAAACAGTGTAGGTTCCCCACAAACAGAGTAGGTTCGCAATAGTGTAGGTTCGCCACAAACAGAGTAGGTTCGCCACAAACAGTGTAGGTTCGCCAAAAACAGTGTAGGTTCGCCAAAAACAGTGTAGGTTCGCCACAAACAGTGTAGGTTCGCCACAAACAGAGTAGGTTCGCCACAAACAGAGTAGGTTCGCCACAAACAGAGTAGGCTCACCACAAATAGTAAGTTCGCCACAAACAGTAGGTTCGCCACAAACAGTATTTTCGCCACAAACAGTAGGTTCGCCACAAACAGTAGGTTCGCTACAAACAGAGTAGGTACGCCACAAACAGAGTAGGTTTGCCACAAACAGAGTAGGTTCGCCACAAACAGAGTAGGTTCGCCACAAACAGAGTACGTTCGCCACAAATAGAGCAGGTTCGCCACAAATAGAGTAGGTTCGCCACAAACAGAGTATGTTCGCCACAGAGAGAGTAGGTTCGCCACAAACATAGTAGGTTCGCCCCAAACAGAGTAGGTTAACCACAGACAGAGTAGGTTCGCCACAGACAGAGCAGGTTCGCTACAAACAGAGTAGGTTCGCCACAGAGTAGGTTTGCCACAAACAGAGTAGTTTCGCCACAAACAGTGTAGGTCGCCACAAACAGTGTAGGTTCCCCACAAACAGAGTAGGTTCCCCACAAACAGAGTAGGTTCGCAACAGTGTAGGTTCGCCACAAACAGAGTAGGTTCGCCACAAACAGAGTAGGTTTGCCACAAACAGAGTAGGTTTGCCACAAACAGTGTAGGTTCGCCAAAAACAGTGTAGGTTCGCCAAAAACAGTGTAGGTTCGCCACAAACAGAGTAGGTTCGTCACAAACAGAGTAGGTTCACCACAAATAGTAAGTTCGCCACAAACAGTAGGTTCGCCACAAACAGTATTTTCGCCATAAACAGTATTTTCGCCACAAACAGTATTTTCGCCACAAACAGAGTAGGTTTGCCACAAACAGAAGGTTCGCCACAAACAGAGTAGGTTCGCCAAAAAACAGAGCAGGTTCGCCACAAACAGAGCAGGTTCGCCACAAACAGATTAGGTTCGCCACAAACAGATTAGGTTCGCCAAAAACAGAGTAGGTTCGCCACAAAGAGAGGAGGTTCGCCACAAACAGATTAGGTTCGCCACAAACAGATTAGGTTCACCTCAAACAGAGTAGGTTCGCCACAAACAGCGTAGGTTTGCCACAAACAGCGTAGGTTCTCCACAAACAGTGTAGGTTCGCCACAAACAGTGTAGGTTCGCAACAAACAGTGTAGGTTCGCCACAAACAGTGTAGCTTCGCCACAAACAGAGTAGGTTCGCCACAAACAGAGTAGGTTCGCCACATACAGAGTTGGTTCTCCACATACAGAGTTGGTTCTCCACAAACAGAGTAGGGTAGCCACAAACAGAGTAGGTTCGCAACAGAGTAGGTTCGGCACAAACAGAGTAGTTTCGCCACAAACAGAGTAGTTTCGCCACAAACAGAGTAGGTTCGCCACAAACAGTAGGTTCGCAACAAACGGTATGTTCGCCACAAACAGTGTAGGTTCGCCGAAACAGAGTAGGTTCGCCACAAACAGAGTAGGTTCGCCACAAACAGTGTAGGTTTGCCACAAACAGTGTAGGTTTCCCACAAACAGAGTAGGTTCCCCACAAACAGAGTAGGTTCGCAACAGTGTAGGTTCGCCACAAACAGAGTATGTTCGCCACAAACAGAGTAGGTTCGCCACAAACAGAGTAGGTTCGCCACAAACAGTGTAGGTTCGCCAAAAACAGTGTAGGTTCGCCAAAAACAGTGTAGGTTCGCCACAAACAGTGTAGGTTCGCCACAAACAGTAGGTTCACCACAAATAGTAAGTTCGCCACAAACAGTAGGTTTGCTACAAACAGTATTTTCGCCACAAACAGTAGGTTCGCTACAAACAGTAGGTTTGCCACAAACAGAAGGTTCGCCACAAACAGAGTAGGTTCGCCAAAAAACAGAGTAGGTTCGCCAAAAAACAGAGCAGGTTCGCCACAAACAGATTAGGTTCGCCACAAACAGATTAGGTTCGCCACAAACAGATTAGGTTCGCCACAAACAGATTAGGTTCGCCACAAAGAGAGTAGGTTCGCCACAAAGAGAGGAGGTTCGCCACAAACAGATTAGGTTCATCTCAGAGTAGGTTCGCCACAAACAAAGTAGGTTAGCCACAAACAGAGTAGGTTCGCCACAAACAGATTAGTTTCGCCACAATCAGTGTAGGTTCGCCGAAAACAGTGTAGGTTCGCCACAATCAGTGTAGGTTCACCGAAAACAGTGTAGGTTCGCCGTAAAGGGTGTAGGTTCACCGCAAACAGTGTAGGTTCACCGCAAACAGTGTAGGTTCGCAGAAACAGTGTAGGTTCGCAGCAAACAGTGTAGGTTCGCCGCAAACAGTGTAGGTTCGCCGCAAACAGTGTAGGTTCACCGAAAACTGTGTAGGTTCGCCGAAAACAGTGTAGGTTCGCCGAAAACAGTGTTTGTTCGCCACAAACAGTGTAGGTTCGCCACAAACAGTGTAGGTTTGCCACAAACAGTGTAGGTTTGCCACAAACAGTGTAGGTTCGCCACAAACAGTGTAGGTTCGCCACAAACAGTGTAGGTTCGCCACAAACAGTGTAGGTTCGCCACAAACAGAGTAGGTTCGCCAAAAACAGAGTAGGTTCACCACAGACAGAGTAGGTTCGCCACAGACAGAGCAGGTTCGCTACAAACAGAGTAGGTTCGCCACAGAGTAGGTTTGCCACAAACAGAGTAGTTTCGCCACAAACAGTGTAGGTTCGCCACAAACAGTGTAGGTTCCCCACAAACAGAGTAGGTTCGCAATAGTGTAGGTTCGCCACAAACAGAGTAGGTTCGCCACAAACAGTGTAGGTTCGCCAAAAACAGTGTAGGTTCGCCAAAAACAGTGTAGGTTCGCCACAAACAGTGTAGGTTCGCCACAAACAGAGTAGGTTCGCCACAAACAGAGTAGGTTCGCCACAAACAGAGTAGGTTCACCACAAATAGTAAGTTCGCCACAAACAGTAGGTTCGCCACAAACAGTATTTTCGCCACAAACAGTAGGTTTGCCACAAACAGTAGGTTCGCTACAAACAGAGTAGGTTCGCCACAAACAGAGTAGGTTTGCCACAAACAGAGTAGGTTCGCCACAAACAGAGTAGGTTCGCCACAAACAGAGTACGTTCGCCACAAATAGAGCAGGTTCGCCACAAATAGAGTAGGTTCGCCACAAACAGAGTATGTTCGCCACAGAGAGAGTAGGTTCGCCACAAACATAGTAGGTTCGCCCCAAACAGAGTAGGTTAACCACAGACAGAGTAGGTTCGCCACAGACAGAGCAGGTTCGCTACAAACAGAGTAGGTTCGCCACAGAGTAGGTTTGCCACAAACAGTGTAGGTCGCCACAAACAGTGTAGGTTCCCCACAAACAGAGTAGGTTCCCCACAAACAGAGTAGGTTCGCAACAGTGTAGGTTCGCCACAAACAGAGTAGGTTCGCCACAAACAGAGTAGGTTTGCCACAAACAGAGTAGGTTTGCCACAAACAGTGTAGGTTTGCCACAAACAGTGTAGGTTCGCCAAAAACAGTGTAGGTTCGCCAAAAACAGTGTAGGTTCGCCACAAACAGAGTAGGTTCGTCACAAACAGAGTAGGTTCACCACAAATAGTAAGTTCGCCACAAACAGTAGGTTCGCCACAAACAGTATTTTCGCCATAAACAGTATTTTCGCCACAAACAGTATTTTCGCCACAAACAGAGTAGGTTTGCCACAAACAGAAGGTTCGCCACAAACAGAGTAGGTTCGCCAAAAAACATAGCAGGTTCGCCACAAACAGAGCAGGTTCGCCACAAACAGATTAGGTTCGCCACAAACAGATTAGGTTCGCCAAAAACAGAGTAGGTTCGCCACAAAGAGAGGAGGTTCGCCACAAACAGATTAGGTTCGCCACAAACAGATTAGGTTCACCTCAAACAGAGTAGGTTCGCCACAAACAGCGTAGGTTTGCCACAAACAGCGTAGGTTCTCCACAAACAGTGTAGGTTCGCCACAAACAGTGTAGGTTCGCAACAAACAGTGTAGGTTCGCCACAAACAGTGTAGCTTCGCCACAAACAGAGTAGGTTCGCCACAAACAGAGTAGGTTCGCCACATACAGAGTTGGTTCTCCACATACAGAGTTGGTTCTCCACAAACAGAGTAGGGTAGCCACAAACAGAGTAGGTTCGCAACAGAGTAGGTTCGGCACAAACAGAGTAGTTTCGCCACAAACAGAGTAGTTTCGCCACAAACAGAGTAGGTTCGCCACAAACAGTAGGTTCGCAACAAACGGTATGTTCGCCACAAACAGTGTAGGTTCGCCGAAACAGAGTAGGTTCGCCACAAACAGAGTAGGTTCGCCACAAACAGTGTAGGTTTGCCACAAACAGTGTAGGTTTCCCACAAACAGAGTAGGTTCCCCACAAACAGAGTAGGTTCGCAACAGTGTAGGTTCGCCACAAACAGAGTATGTTCGCCACAAACAGAGTAGGTTCGCCACAAACAGAGTAGGTTCGCCACAAACAGTGTAGGTTCGCCAAAAACAGTGTAGGTTCGCCAAAAACAGTGTAGGTTCGCCACAAACAGTGTAGGTTCGCCACAAACAGTAGGTTCACCACAAATAGTAAGTTCGCCACAAACAGTAGGTTTGCTACAAACAGTATTTTCGCCACAAACAGTATTTTCGCCACAAACAGTAGGTTCGCTACAAACAGTAGGTTTGCCACAAACAGAAGGTTCGCCACAAACAGAGTAGGTTCGCCAAAAAACAGAGCAGGTTCGCCACAAACAGATTAGGTTCGCCACAAACAGATTAGGTTCGCCACAAACAGATTAGGTTCGCCACAAACAGAGTAGGTTCGCCACAAAGAGAGGAGGTTCGCCACAAACAGATTAGGTTCATCTCAGAGTAGGTTCGCCACAAACAAAGTAGGTTAGCCACAAACAGAGTAGGTTCGCCACAAACAGATTAGTTTCGCCACAATCAGTGTAGGTTCGCCGAAAACAGTGTAGGTTCGCCACAATCAGTGTAGGTTCACCGAAAACAGTGTAGGTTCGCCGTAAAGGGTGTAGGTTCACCGCAAACAGTGTAGGTTCACCGCAAACAGTGTAGGTTCGCAGAAACAGTGTAGGTTCGCAGCAAACAGTGTAGGTTCGCCGCAAACAGTGTAGGTTCGCCGCAAACAGTGTAGGTTCGCCGAAAACTGTGTAGGTTCGCCGAAAACAGTGTAGGTTCGCCGAAAACAGTGTTTGTTCGCCACAAACAGTGTAGGTTCGCCACAAACAGTGTAGGTTTGCCACAAACAGTGTAGGTTTGCCACAAACAGTGTAGGTTCGCCACAAACAGTGTAGGTTCGCCACAAACAGTGTAGGTTCGCCACAAACAGTGTAGGTTCGCCACAAACAGAGTAGGTTCGCCAAAAACAGAGTAGGTTCGCCAAAAACAGTAGGTTCGCCAAAAACAGAGTAGGTTCGCCGAAAACAGAGTAGGCTCGCCGAAAACAGTAGGTTCGCCGCAAACAGTGTACGTTCGCCGGAAAGAGTGTAGGTTTTCCGGAAACAGTGTAGGTTCGCCGCAAACAGTGTAGGTTCGCCACAAACTGAGTATGTTCGCCACAAACAGAGTAGGTTCGCTACAAATAGAGTAGGTTCTCCACAAATAGAGTAGGTTCTCCACAAACAGTAGGTTCGCCGCAAACAGTGTAGGTTCGCCGCAAACAGTGTAGGTTCGCCGCAAACAGTGTAGGTTCGCCGCAAACAGTGTAGGTTCGCCGCAAACAGTGTAGGTTCGCCGCAAACAGTGTAGGTTCGCCGCAAACAGTGTAGGTTCGCCGCAAACAGTGTAGGTTCGCCACAAACAGTGTACGTTCGCCACAAACAGAGTACGTTCGCCACAAACAGAGTACGTTCGCCACAAACAGAGTACGTTCGCCACAAATAGAGCAGGTTCGCCACAGAGAGAGTATGTTCGCCACAGAGAGAGTAGGTTCGCCACAGAGAGAGTAGGTTCGCCACAAACATAGTAGGTTCGCCCCAAACAGAGTAGGTTCACCACAGACAGAGTAGGTTCGCCACAGACAGAGCAGGTTCGCTACAAACAGAGTAGGTTCGCCACAGAGTAGGTTTGCCACAAACAGAGTAGTTTCGCCACAAACAGTGTAGGTTCGCCACAAACAGTGTAGGTTCCCCACAAACAGAGTAGGTTCCCCACAAACAGAGTAGGTTCGCAACAGTGTAGGTTCGCCACAAACAGAGTAGGTTCGCCACAAACAGTGTAGGTTCGCCAAAAACAGTGTAGGTTCGCCAAAAACAGTGTAGGTTCACCACAAACAGTGTAGGTTTGCCACAAACAGAAGGTTCGCCACAAACAGAGTAGGTTCGCAAAAAAACAGAGCAGGTTCGCCACAAACAGATTAGGTTCGCCACAAACAGATTAGGTTCGCCACAAACAGAGTAGGTTCGCCACAAAAAGAGGAGGTTCGCCACAAACAGATTAGGTTCACCTCAAACAGTAGGTTCGCCACAAACAAAGTAGGTTAGCCACAAACAGTGTAGGTTCGCCACAAACAGATTAGTTTCGCCACAATCAGTGTCGGTTCGCCGAAAACAGTGTAGGTTCGCCACAACCAGTGTAGGTTCACCGAAAACAGTGTAGGTTCGCCACAAACAGAGTATGTTCGCCACAAACAGTGTATGTTCGCGACAAACAGTGTAAATTCGCCGGAAACAGTGTAGGCTCGTCGCAAACAGTGTAGGTTCGCCACAAACAGAGTAGGTTCGCCACAAACAGAGTAGGTTCGCCACAAACAGAGTAGGTTCGCCACAAACAGAGTAGGTTCGCCACAAACAGAGTAGGTTCGCCACAAACAGTATGTTCGCCGCAAACAGTGTAGGTTCGCCGCAATCAGTTTAGGTTCGCCGCAAAACAGTGTAGGTTCGCCGCAAAACAGTGTAGGTTCGCCACAAACAGAGTAGGTTCGCCACACACAGAGTAGGTTCGCCACACACAGAGTATGTTCGCCACAAACGGAGTAGGTTCACCACAAACGGGGTAGGTTCGCCACACAAACGGGGTAGGTTCGCCAAACAAACGGGGTAGGTTCGCCAAACAAACGGGGTAGGTTCGCCAAAAAAACGGGGTAGGTTCGCCAAACAAACGGGGTAGGTTCGCCAAACAAACGGGGTAGGTTCGCCAAACAAAGCGGAGTGGGCCCGCCGGCCACAAAGCAGAGTGGGCCCGCCGGCCACAAAGCAGAGTGGGCCACACTCTCTCTCTCTCTTTTTATATTTGTTTAATGTTTGTAAAATGTCTTGCATATTCCATATATTTGTCCTAGATAGATAGGCTCTTGACCGTGTATAGTTTGTGATCATTTATTATTATCTGTTGAGTTGATTTCTTGTTTACTTTGCTAATGATCTTTTCTGTGTTAGTGAATCCATAATCTTGAATGTTTTTTAGTTGATTCTTGTTCATTTTCATCTAACAGAGCTGTGTTATCCACATATCTGACTGAGGTTATTTATTGATAATCTACAGATGGTATATCTTGGATGATATCTTGGCATATCTTCTATCTGTCTAAAAATGTTTACTGTGAAAATATTACATTCATCCATTGTAAAATTTCCTTTATAAACCATTTCTTCATTGCAGCCCGTCTCATTTCTGCTATGGTTCCCTTGGATGTATTGATTCTGTTAGCATTCTCTGCTGATCATTGATGCTGAGCATTATTTCTTATGGGATTGTATCAGTTCTGTATTATATGCTATATCTGTCATTTGATTATCTACATTTTAAAAAGTTTTTATAATTTTTTTCTTAAATTTCTTCATTTTCAATTTAGTTTTACAATTACAGGCACATGATACACGTTTCAGAACCTACAAGATTCTAAGCAATGTCAAAGGTGATAAAACAATAAAACCACAGCATCTTCAAAGATGTGACATTTAGGAAAAATGTCTTTCATATTGTTAAAAAATAACTGTTTTTGCCCTGTGGAAACTTATTACGCACATCAGACTGGAGCCATCCACATTTTATTTGGTGAATATGTCATGAGAAGAGTCAATTAAAATACATTATGTGAAAATAGAGTAAGAAGAAACATTATTCAGAGAAGTGGATCATCAACGGAAATAATATCAAAGCTAGTGACAGAAATTGTAAATATATGGAAGCATTATGGAAAACCAGATAAATTTATAAGAATTGTACCAGATTTCTATGAAGAGGCCACAAAGATTAATGGTCAAATAATTGAACAAGTGCAACATTTTTACGTATTTGGGAAGCTAATTGATAAAGACGGAGTATCAAACCAAGAACTCTCTTCACCCAATATTGAACTCTGCAGCATTCTCTATGGAGAACAGGATTATGGCATGTGACTAAGGGTATCACATCCAGACTGCAGGCTTTTGTTAACAAGTGCATTCATCGCATACTTCGAGTTAGATGGCAAGTGATATGGACAGACAAGAATATCAGTGTCAGTAAGGAACTTAGTGAGGATGATATTGAAAGAGTCCAGTAAAAAACAATATTCCTTATATAACATCAAGTTTTAATTTTGTTGCCTTTGTGTATCCAGTAAAGCAAAAAAACAGAACCACTGCAGCCTTTGAATAATATAATAAAGGGGGACTAATGAGGGTTGTGCTTGGGACTAGCAACCTCATCATATAAATCAAGTTGCTACAGATGCCATAACTGCAAGAGTGCACAAAGTGCTTTGAGGTAGGCTGATGTAAAAAGGCCAGCCGGCATCATGCGGAAAAGCAACAAGAATAATTAATTTGCCGTATAATTAAAAGCTGTAAATTTGTTTAAAGATGTTGAAATGTTTTATATTTAATTAGTTATATGCAGTTGTGACCAGCATACAAGAAAGCACTAACACGTTCCCTCGTGTATTGTCTGATGACAGAGAGTGGATCTATGTAGAGAGAAGTAAGTGGATGTTGATATGAGGGCTCTCTAGAATGACATTGTCATCATAAGTTTTAAATCTCATCCTCAAATGCCAACTTATATTATTATGCGCCTTTTTGATGTCAAATCGTCTATAATGTGTCATTTGTCTGGCTTTTGAAATATATATATGATTGGCATCCTAGAGAGGGGACAGTTGTTGCCCTTGCTTTCACCTCACATGTTTGGAGATATATATATCTTCTGTTATTAACATTGTATCATCAGCATATCTATATTCAATCCAGGCATGTCATCTATGTCTTTGAAAATCTGCTCTATGTATGCATTAAACAAGCAAGGGCAGAGCACACATCCCTGTCTAACACCTAGTTATACTTGGGGACTGAATGAGAAAGACACTCAAAAAGCAGAGCAAACATATCCAGCGAGATTGTAAACAGGAGAATGATATATTGGTGATACCATTCTCCTTGCCAGAACTTCCTTCCTTCCTCCCTCCCTCCCTTCCTCCTTCTTCCTTCTGCTTCTGCTTCGTTCGTTCGTTCTCAATCTCCCACTACCAAACCCTGAAAGGGTAAGTAGCAGAATGTAGTCCAGAGAACGGAATGTGTTGTGTCGTAGTTTACAGCTTGGCTGCAATATTTGCACCTTTTGGTCCAACACTCCGACTTCAGCAAGCATTTTTTGAGTACCGGGTTAGCATTCCCTCTTCGATCCCTTCTCCTTAGCCCTGCTGCAGCCTGTTATCCAGGATCACCGCGTGGAGGTGTAGAAGGGTCTTGTTGTCAGCTATGGTTCGCTGGCCCTGACGCTAGCAGTCGGCTATGGGTCGCTGACCACTGCAGCTCATGTGCTGTTCAGCATCTTGATCCCCTTGCCAGAGCTAAATGATGCAATACATCAAATGAAAAACAAGATGGCTTGAGAAAAATGAAAAACTTTGGACCAGAAACCATCAAATGGCTGCTAAAGCTTTTCAACACATGCATCGGTTGTATGCAAATTTCTAAAAGAGCAAATCCCTTGTGGTTGCTGTGCTAAAACCAGGAAAAGCCCTATCAGAACCTAAGAACTTCCGACTGGTTTCACCACTGGGCCATCTGTATAAAGTCTTTGAAAGAATGATCCTGAACCATATTGCCCCTCCTCATAGACAAGAATCACATCAAGGAGCATCAGGCCTGGAAGATCATGGAAAATTCTTAATCTGGCACAACTGGTCGAAGACGGATATGAACGTAAACAGATCACAGAAGTAATTTTATTGACTTAAATACACAATCACCTACCGAAGGAGGTCGGCAGTTGTAAAGAGGTCAAGAAAGCCATACAACAAAAGATGAGAGAGGCGAAAGAAGCGTGGATATGTGAGCAATGCGCAAACATCGAAGAGAGACTAAACAGAAATGATGCTAAAGGAGCATACAATGTGGTCAAAGAACTGGTAACACCAAGACAAAGCAGGAACCTTATGATTCATGATAAAAAAGGCAAGTGTCTCATTGAGGGAAATGACGTACTGGCAAGATGGACAGAGAACTGTTCCGAGCTATATATCTATGAAGGGCGAAACAAACCCGAGAAAATATTCCCCCCAACACCAACAAATATAGAGGATAACCATCTGATAACGCAGGAAGAGGTAATTGCAGCGGTAAAGACATTGAGAAGAGGGAAGGCGGCCGGCGTGGACAATATACCAGCAGAGCTCTTACAAGCAGGTGGAGAGGTAGTGGTGGAAGGCCTGACACACATCTGTAACAAAATATGGGCGACAGGAAACTGGCCGGACTTATGGACGAAATCAATAGTTATACCGTTAAATAAGTCTGGAAACCTAAAGCTGTGAAAAAATTACAGAAGAATAAGCCTCATTAGCCACCCTAGCAAGGTCATGCTTAGATTAATCCTAGACCGATTGAAACCCCAAGCAGAGAACATTATTGCAGAGGAGCAAGCAGGGTTCAGACAGGGAAAAAGCACTACAGAACAGATATTTAATTTAAGGCTGCTAAGCGAGAAATATCTAGAACAGCAGCAAACACTGTATCATGTGTTTGTTGATTATAAGAAGGCGTTTGATAGGGTATGGCATTAAGCGCTTTGGGCAACCATGAAGATGTATAATATCAATGGAAATATTAAAACGGTCCTTGAACACCTGTATAACAAGGCGTCTAGTGCAGTTCTTGTGAATGGGAGGCGAGGAGACTGGTTTCGCACATCAGTTGGTGTGAGACGGGGTGTACACTCTCTCCAACTCTTTTCAATATATTCCTTGAAGGAATTATGAGTGAGGTACTTGGAGGTCACGTTGGAACTGTCAAGATAGGGGAGCCGAACGATTACCAACCTTCATTTTGCAGATGATATTGACGGGTTGGCGGATTCAGAACTCCAGGAATGGGTCAGAAGGCTCGATGAAACAGCTCTTGACTATGATATGGAGATAAACGCTGGAAAGACAAAATTAATGACCAACAACGCTACGTGCTTCAACGGCAAGATAAAAGCTAACGGTCAGGAACTCGAAGTGGTTGACCGTTTTAAATATCTTGGGTTGATTGTCAGTGATGAAGAATCAAAATGTGAAGTGTTGGCCAGAATAGCACAGACAATAGCGTCGCTTGCACGGCTTAACAAAATCTGGCAAGATATACGGTTAGCACTAAGCACGAAAATCAGATTAATGCGTACACTGGTCCTGTCAATATTCCTCTATGCGTGTGAGACATGGACAGTTACAGCTGACCTTCAACGAAGGATACAGGCCTTGGAGATGAGATGTTTCCGAAAACTTTTAAACGTCACGTACAAAGATTGTGTTATAAACGAGGAAATACGAGATAGAATTACAACAGTAATAGTGCCTTTCGAAGATCTCTTGGCAACTGTCAAAAGAAGGAAACTCACTTGGTACGGTCACATATCGAGATCAAGTGGTCATGTAAACACAATCCTCCACGGGAAGGTGCATGGCAGACGACGAAGAGGCCGGCCCAAAAAGAGATGGGAGGACAACATAAAAGAATGGACCAGTGTCCGACCAGAAGAGTCACAGGCAGCGGAATCTGACAGAGAGGGATGGCGTGGAGTTGTGAGGATGTCTTCATGTGTGCCCCAACGACCTCACCGGTTACGGGATGACCTGACCTGACCGAAAATACAGCATATGACACCATAAACCACCAGAAGTTGTTTGCTAAGCTATACTCTATGACAAAGGACTGGTGATAAGTTTGATATCCTAACCGTCCAGATTGATATCCTCCATACATCTTATCAACTGTTCATGCTTCACGTTATCGAACGCTTTATTGTAAACACAGAAACAAACATATATGCCTTTTACATATCCAAATATTTTTCTGCAATTATTCTCATTCAGAAAATATATACACATATGTCATACATACGTGTGACATAATGTTTTTCACACTTTATTTCTCAATCTTTCATTTTTGTTCCTTGGTCAGGGTCTATATATCACCCTGATAATAGAGGTGGTATGGATATACTATTGATCATTTGTCTTAGGTTTCCATTGAAATGATTAGATGTCTTAATAATGATAATCGATGATAATTTTATGGAAAATAGTGTGAATATTGATGGTTCCAGTAGCTCACTGATTAAACACACTCCTGCTCCATCTTTCCCTGCTCAACCCACATTTGATATCAAATTCCTGCAGTCTGTAGATTTTCAATTCAATTATTACAGCGCCATTCATCCAAGAGGCAATAATTTATTGAATTCAATATGTCCCCACTATCCAAATTTAGTGTCCCCATCAATGGGTTTTTCCATAACTGTTAACCTCTGCATGATCAAGACAGATGCTTCAAGATTGCTATGTCTGTTTGCTATCTACTTATACCTTATACATTTCTTGCATACCATCTGCAGATTGGACTGAGAGTTAGACACAAAGAAAAGCTCTAATTAATGAAGTGTTAAAAAACTGCATTAGAGTTGATGTAGCTGCCTCAATATACATTCTCATACTGGAGGTTGTCATCATGTATGCCCTGCTCTACTCAGGTTGTCATCATGTATGCCCTGCTCTACTCAGGTTGTCATCATGTATGCCCTGCTCTACTCAGGTTGTCATCATGTATGCCCTGCTCTACTCAGGTTGTCATCATGTATGCCCTGCTCTACTCAGCAATTGCCATACCTCTCATTTTAGACCCGAACCCACATTGCCATTTCTCACCACACATGTATAATGCATCTGTATATACGATGCGTTATCACTTATCAGCTGGTTAACCTCAAGGTTAACTTTACCAGTGCACCACTCTCTGCATTCCCTAATGGTATTCATTTTGTCACCAGTATGAATCTATTCCTGCACATTTATTAGTTTTAATGTTTTTGCACAGCATATGTCTTGCATCTCCAGAAACTCACATAATCTTTTGCCTGATCCATTTCATATCTGGATTTTAATGACAGAAGTCCAAGCATGTTTATATGGGAGTGTCCCTAGTGAAACCAGTCACATTCCTTCATTCTCAATGAATTCCTACCCTTCACATTGTGACTGTGACAATATAAAGATGCTCAGTGAAGAGGGCAGCACCAGGCAGGCAGTGTGCGCATTCAGGTCCAGTGTTTTGTGTTATTCTGCATCCCCTGGACCTTCATGTGGATTAAAAATGTGTATCTGTTTTAGCATACATCCGAGGACATAATCTAGGAAAGTTTGTGCACTCACATGGACAATTGTGATTGGACATATCTTTTTCTTCATCGATTACCTAAGTTGTCTAGGAGGACTGAATGAACTGTGTCCACTGCTTGTGCCTAGACAGAACGCACAAACAACAATGAACCCAGGTCAAGGTATTCACTACCTCACCTGTATATAGTCCATGCCACTCCTATTTCCTTAACTCACCGAATGGAAAAAGAACATGAAAAAAAACTTGTAAATGTTGATTAAGGTTGAGTTTAATCAAAATTTAAAAATGGGTATGGTCAGATACCGCACCGAGACAAGAACACAAAACAAAACCTACGTTACGACCAATAGGCCTTCATCAGGGACAACAGTACTGAACTAACAAATCAACATATAAGAAAAAATGGTCAACTCATCTGTTTCTGATAGAAGAGAGCTGCTGTCATGTATAGGCTTTCTGACAGACTTCTACACGCTAGACTGTCATGGGGATGGATCCATCTCCATATTAGTTGCAAATACCCCTAACCCCCACGAAGATCTCCCACCCCAGCCAGAAGGACATTTGTTAATCCCACTTGCACATCTCCACCCAGAAAGTTCACCCTCACAAGAAACTTGCCCTTGACGATTTAAAAACATAAAGGGTGCACTGCACGGCTAAGGCCGCTGTCAACACTGATCACCTTCTCCTTATCGCTAGTATGGCCGTCTTGCCAAGGTAACACAATAAGACTGCACCTGCTGATATGATATGAAATCTCTTTGACCAAAGCCTAGTCTCACAACAAATTTGCTGCCATGGGTACTGCTTCAGATGATTCTTAATTCTGTCTGACCCCAGGTCATGCACAAAGTTCTCAACGCAGTCCTGGGTCAAAGAGAGACCATCCGGAAACCCTGGCTGAAAGTGTCTACCCTGACAATCATCATCATCATGTAGCATGTCCTTTGTAGAACGTCGCTCTCATCAGCCAGCCGATATGAATCTCGGTCTGCAATCAGTCTTCTCGTCTGCTCCATACTCATATTTAGAGTTTCCTTGATATCTTGTATTCACCTTCGTCTTGGTCGACCCCTTCGTCACCTTCCAGGTACTATGCCCTTCATGACCGTTCTTTCCAGTCCGTCATGACGTTTGACGTGGTTGAAAAAATTATATTTCCGGAAACAGACCATTGTTTATGAGCCAGTTTTCATCAACATTTAGGTCTTCTAGGATGGCTTTATTTGTCTTTCCAAGGAATTTTTAGGATTTTTCTGTAACATTTTGTTTCAAACGCTCCAATTTTCTTCGTTGCTGCTTGTGTCATAGTCCCTGTCTCGCACCCGTACATTACCACAAGGAATATGCATGTTTTCAGGATCTTCAGTTTTAGTTGCTTGTTAGTATTATGCCATATATTGTGCATGTTGTTAAGCTTCTGCATCGCCATGGCCAAAAGTCTTCTAATTTCTTTTAAGCAATCTCCGTAGTTGGATAACGTAGAGTCAAGGTATTCAAAATGTGTGACAATTTTGATGTCTTCATTATTAATAGCAATCTGGGGTTGCAGTGCTGTCTTGTCAGTGAACATTATTTTAGTTTTCTTAATGTTCAGGAAAAGGTTCTGAGCTTCACTGTGCTTCTGAATGGACATGAGCAGTCGTTCCAGGCCGTTGGTGCTGTTTGACAGCATGACTGTGTCATCTGCATATCTTAGCTCTGACATTCCTAAATGAAAAAAGATAGGTAAAGACCAGAGTCAACCCCCCTTTAACAGTGTCGCTTGCAAAATAAATTCCAGGCATTCACCAAGAAGACCTTGAGCTCTACTATAGCTCTATTGCCCGCAGTGCATAGTGCTTGAAACATAGTGACATGAGATTGACATACCTTTTGATCAAAGCTCTTAGCTGCGACCTCAACATCGCTTGGACACCCTTCCGATGTCTGAAAAATTATGATGTATCCCCCTACTCGTTAAAAGAGGAAATAGCTAGGAGGTGGGTCGAACATTACAGCGCGGCTTTGAACCATCCTCCCACTATCCTCTCTCCGGATCTACGCCACGAATTCCTGACACAGACATCATTGCCATATGGGCTGCCTTTGATTCCGTGGGCAGACTCGCCTTATAGAGGGCCCTTCAATGTGTGGGTATACATCGCGCCCTGCTGATCCTAACTGAGAAGCTCCACAGTCACACTAGCGCCAAAATTTGACTCGTACAAGATTATGCTGACAAGTTCTCTACATCATCTGTCGTCCGGCAGGGGTCCGTATCTGTGACTCCCTGGGGACCGATCTCATCTACGCTGATGATATCATCATAGTGGGCATCTACTTTCAGACCTAGATGTTTGGCTGCCCAGTTAGGCTTGCACATCACCTGGGCAAAGGCAAAAATCAACCAAGCCTCCGGAAGAGGCCATGCTCATCCTGGAGACGTCCTTAGGGTCACTTTCGCAGCACCTAGTTGAAACAGAAAGCCTTCTCCCCAAGAAAACTGCGGGCTGCCTGGAACTTGGCCATCAGACATGGTTACGGATATGGTCATTTGATGTGACGGGCCTGGTTGCCTAAATGTACTATTTATTGTATTCCATAATCAATGGCTGATAGAGCCAACTGAAAATGTAAGATAAAAAGTCACTCAAGTTTTGTATCTGTCTTGAGTGCCGCCATACCTCACTTGCATCTTGGTATGGGCTAATCTACATTATATTATTATGGGAGACTGCAAGGAAGCGTTATACTCCTTTCAGTGTTGCACCCAATGAGAGGGTTACACTAGGAAGGCCAACCTCTACTAAGGAGTTGCTCAAAGATGTTTGTTGTGTGATAGTGTATTTAACTAATTACATACAAGGACTACATTAGATGCAGAACAGTAAAATTTACAAAATGTTACTCATATTATATATTCTTTATTTTACTCTCTGCATTTCTTAGATGAACGATTTGTTTACCCAAACATGAACAAGTACACTGTGCAGCTCTTCACTCCAAGCACTTGGGAAGTCATTCCTGACGCCAGGTCAGAAGATTTTCAATTTTGCGAGCAAGATTGATTAATTTTGTGGTTTAAGTTTTGAAATAAGACCAAACTCGTTGCCACATTTCAATCTCGTTAATATTAATAAAAAAGTTATACAAGTGTACTAGAGCCGATCTATTTGATGGAGCTCTGTCGCAGATGGTAAAGGAGTCTGCTCTATTCTATTGCACTCTACACTCACTCTAAATAAATTCAAGTAACACTAAATATAAACACAATACAACAGATTCTTTATTCAAGTAACACTAAATATAAACACAATACAACATATTCTTTATTCAAGTAACACTAAATATAAACACAATACAACAGATTCTTCATTCAAGTAACACTAAATATAAACACAATACAACAGATTCTTTATTCAAGTAACACTAAATATAAACACAATACAACAGATTCTTTATTCAAGTAACACTAAATATAAACACAATACAACAGATTCTTTATTCAAGTAACACTAAATATAAACACAATACAGCAGATTCTTTATTCAAGTAACACTACCAACTAACAATTTAAACTTTCTCTCACATGCTTGCTAAAACACTCCTACCGCTAAAACACTCCTACCGCTAAAACACTCCTACCGCTAAAACACTCTTACCGCTAAAACACTCCTACCGCTAAAACACTCCTACCGCTAAAACACTCCTGCCGCTAAACCTAACCAATCGATACTGTTATTGCCCGGTTCTTTCTCCTCTCCTAATCTGGCCTGATGTGATTGAACTTTGTTGCGGATTGCCGCTGATGATGAAGTTTGTAGGTCCTAAACCCGGATATGACGTCCGTGGTCTTATTCCTCTTTGTCGGTGGTAGATCAAAGTGGTCTCAATGTGATCAGGATAGACTGCATCAAATATGATCCATGGGATCACTGAAAAAACTGCTTCTTACTACTTACTTCTTACGGCTTACATTCACGTGATCAAGGTTATATTGACGTGATCGGTGGGACTGCGTCAATATGATGAATGGGATGACTGGAAGACTGCCTCCATAAGCTACTGACGACTTGTAATCACAACCACTACATAATATGCTTGCTGCGTGTCTCTCTTAACTGCCTCTCTCCGTCGCCTAAATCTCAACTCAAAAACGGTGTCCAATTCCACTATTTGTTTCTGTGTGTCTCCTCTCTGAAGTGAAATGTTCTTTCTCTGTGATTCTCAACTCAAATTTCCCTCCACTGAGCGTCTCTCTCCTAAGTGATGTCTAAAATGTGCCACACTTCTCTTCCCCGGGATTTATTTTCGATCTGCATCCCAGATCGCGTGATTTCCAAAACGGCGTGCGTTTTTTTCAGTCTGCTTGCCCATTATCCCCCATCCTGATCGCGCGTTTTCCAGACGATGCGGGTTTGTCTCTGTAGACCATGCACGCCCTGTGAGTTTTGTCGAGCTCTGTCACCTGTATTTCGACACTGTCTGCTGTGACCGTAAAGGCCAATCCGCGAGTGACAGTCCTTGTCACAGATCGTACAACCATGCTGAGGAGGCAGACTTTCTGGGGTGTTCCTTGATCTCTTCAGTCTTTCTCTTTTCTTCAGAAAAGTACTCTTCGAGCGTCGGCAGCCACTATGCCCCTTCCAACTGACTATCTCCAAACAACACGATCCTGAGCAATTGTTTCCCAGCCCTCAAATGGGATGTCGCATCATTTCCCTCTTGTATACGTCCTTGAATCGCTGTGTCAGACAGCCTATTCTTCTAGCTCCAATGGCCAGCTGTCCATAGATTGTCCTTTGGTAAACATGCGCCAACCATCGAAGATGTTGTTGGCTCAACAGCAAGTACATGCTGTGAGTGTTTGCTTGCTGTAAGATCACATTATGTGGCACTTTCTCTTGCCACCCAATCCCCAATATACGCCATAGACACCTCATGGGAAAGGTGTTGAGCCGCTGTTCCTGCTTAGTGTAAGTGCTTTAAGTCTCACTTCCATATCTAAATCCGACCTCAATATATCTACCTCTGCTTTCGATGAGACACTACTGCATAGTTTTGTGTCATCAGCAAATTTTGCAATCATGGAGCCCAAACCAATGTCCAAATTGTTTATATATACCAAGAACAAAAAGTGGTCCCAAAAACCGAGCCCTGTGGCACATCACGTTTCACTTCACACCACTCAGAGTACTCCTTATTTATGCCCACCCTCTGCCTTCTTCCCGTTAACCAATTTTCAATCCATTCGGCAACTTCCCCACCTATTGCATGTGATTTTAACTTTCGAAATAATCTTTGATGATGTACTCTATCAAAGGCCTTTGCAAAGTCTAGATAAACAACGTCCACTGGCTCCCCTTTATCTATGATTTTAGTAACCTCCTCCATGAATTTTAATAGATTTGTTAAGCATGATCTCCCTCTAGTAAACCCATGCTGACTATTTCTAATTAGATTAAATTTGTCTAAATGCATTACAATGTTTTCTTTCATTACAGACTATGCTCGTTAAACTCACTGGTCTATAATTTGCTGGATCTGATTTTTTGCCCTTTTTGAATAAGGGAATCACTCCTGCATCTTTCCAATCCCGTGGAACAATCCCTTTTGTAAGTGATTGAGAACATGATATAGCCAATGGTTTTGCTAGTGGGTCTCTAATTTCAAACAGCAATTTTGGATGAATACCATCTTGACCTGGATATTTATTCACTTTCAACCCCTCCAATTTGTTAAAAACAATTTCCTCTGTAATACATACTGATCTTAATCCCGTTGTATCCATGGCTCTTTGAAAAATATCTATAGGCTCTGGGATCTTGGAGCAGTTTTTTTTGTGTGTAGACTGTGCCAAAGTACTGATTGAGTAGATTAGCTGCCTCCCTATTCTCAATTATTATTTTCCCTGTACTGTCTATGAGAGGGCCTACTTTGTCTTTCGTTCTTTGTTTATTTATAACATAAGACTAAAAGCTTTTACTATCAATCTTGATCCTCTGAGCAAGTTTTTTTCGAAGTCTATTTTTGCTGTTTTTTTGCTTTCTGAGATATGTTCTGCTTGTCCAAATATTTTAAATGTTTCTTTTGATTTACCTGCCTCTATTTTTTTTTCCATGTTTTATTTTTAGCTCTTCTACATTTCACTACAAATCTAGTTATTCACTTTTACACTTGGGGTTTACCTCCCTACATGGAACACATTCCTCTTTTAGCGTTTCTAAAACTGTTTTAAAACTCTCCCACTCCTGTTCAACATCTGTTCCTACGACAATATCTTTCCAGATTATGTGGTTCGCTGCCTCTTTCATCCTCTTAACATCTGCCTTAGAGTAGTCGTATGTTCACATGTGTATGTTTACTTCTTTCCTTGCAATAAGATCCCAACGGAGTTCAAGATAGTGCTCTACCCAACTGTCTGCTTCCTCTTATCAGTGATGATTTCCCCAGATAGAGCTTTTAGCGGCGCACTCTTCTTCACTGTTGGGCCGATGGCTTTCTTTATCCTTTCATACATGCCTCTGATGTTATCATTATTAACGGCACCTTGGATATTCTCACATAAATGTATCCAATAATCATTTGCACACTGTCTAGCTGTCCTTTGCACTTCTTTTCTCGCTTGTTTCAATACATTCAGAGAGTTTTGTGTTTTTTCTTTGTTTCTCAGTAATCCTGTCAATCAAAGGCTGCAGTATCTTACTATTTGCTTCAAACCAGTCTTGATTGCTGTGTTCTCAAATGCCATAAGCTGTTACTGCTGCCTTAAGAGTAACTTTTTTGATTAAATCCCATTTTTCACTAGCTGTACAGTCTCCTGATGTATCAGTGAGAACGTCTGCAAGCTGCTGTTGGATCCTGAAACACTTTTCTGGATCCTTGGTGTTGACTAAATTTTTCCTCAAAAAGGGTTTATTCATCACCGTAAATATTCTCTTAGGTCTCAGCTTGACGCGGGCAACGACTGTGTGGTCAGTATCACAGTCAGCACTCGGGTAGGTGCGTGTTAATTGTGTTTGATTCAGATGTTGTCTCCTGGTGATAATAAAGTCCAGCTGGTGCCAATGACCAAATCGTGGGTTTTAGTATACACTATAAATCTCGCAACATACCTCTTTCTTAACTTGTTCAATTCACATTCTCTTTGTTTATTACCCCTGTGCCTTTTATTCTGCTATGCCTGTTGTTCATAGTTGACCATAACCACCGGCTGGTGACCTGTGTCGATATCTATGTTGGGCATTGCTTTGAAAAATGTCATCATACTCATTTATTGTCTGGTTCTCCATTTGGTTAGTATGAAGTCAATCTGCGATGCTTGGTTGTTCCAGGGCTATTAGAGAATATTAGAGCATTGTGTCACAGTATAGTAGGAACAACAGATGGTCAGACCGAAACAATGGAGATAACAATCGGGTTGAAACAAGGGTGTGTGTAACTAGGAGAGACAGTTGAAACAAGGGTTTGTGTAACTAGGAGAGACAGTTGAAGCAAGAGTTTGTGTAACTAGGAGAGACAGTTGAAGCAAGGGTTTGTGTAACTAGGAGAGACAGTTGAAGCAAGGGTTTGTGAAACTAGGAGAGACAGTTGAAGCAAGGGTTTGTGTAACTAGGAGAGACAGTTGAAACAAGGGTGTGTGTAACTAGGAGAGACAGTTGAAACAAGGGTGTGTGTAACTAGGAGAGACAGTTGAAGCAAGACCCTGCTCTGAATATATTAATCCATTGATGTCATTGCATATTTCACAGCCACGCCAAAAATCGAAACTGTCTGCTGACATGGCGACAGATGTCAATCTCGTGAAGTTCAAGAAAGTGCAGGAGACTGTGAATGGATGTGCCATTACTTCGGGATAACCTTTGATCATAGCCTCTCAAAAGCCATCTAATAAGATACCACGTCGAGCAGACCATACATAGATGCAAACGAGGCCTGGAATCATAACCGTGGCAGCCGTAAACTAGGAACAACTGCTTTTCATCTTATACCGTCAGTTTTTGAGTTGTTGATTACCGACTGGACATTATTACGCTATCAAGATTACAGCGTGGGCGCTTAGAGCGCATCCAGAAGTGATGCGCATAGTTCTGGGATACACTAGAGATATCTCGATATTGAAAATGCAGGACAAGCTGGGTCTTCTGTTTGTGTCATTCAGTTATAAATTGGCACAGGCTAAAGTATATATGCGGGTTATCATAAACAGGCGGCACAATAACACATCAGACATCTAGGGACAAACAATCAGGAGAGGGGCGTCATGATAGCACAGGGAGAGAGAACAATTGGGCAGGTGACCAAAGTAGAGACAAGAGAGAAGAAATGGTTCCCACTGGCGATAGAAGGACAGATTTACCACAGTCATCATAACCATGGGAAGGGTATGCACAGAGTGCTGCGACGGAGCTCTTCTTCTTGTGACGTCATCATACAGCGATTTACGGGATATACTGTTTCGTTAAGCCTGTGGCCCAGTGCATCCGATTTCAAAAGGCGTTTCTGTAAGGTTGCCCTCCTTAGCCTTTGGCTGTCCCCAGCCCATCTGCAAGGAGTGCGTATATTTATACCAAGGTCCTTCAGGGCCTAAATCATTTATATTTCTATGGATTCTGGGTCAGTTGCTTTGCCTTTTATCATAGTTTGTATCACATTTTCTACCTCTGATATGAAGATGCTACGTTCTTCATTATCATATGTTGATGGTTTGGCTCAGCGACCGTCCTCAAAAAGCTCCCTTGTATATTCCGCCCATCTGTTTGACATGCCCATTCTCATCCATCAAAATGGCATCATTCTTATCTCGGAAGCCTCCCCACTCTGGATAACCTGTGTCTTGTTTTAACAAATTTCCATATGCATTTCTCTGGTACTGTGTTTTAGTCCCATGTCTTCTATTACCTTGCATTTTTCACCCAAACTTTTCACACACAATGTTCCTTAGTCAGCCTGTACATTGTTTGTATCTCTTTGTTAAGTGATGAAATACAGGAGTGCTTTTAGCCTTTTTTCTATCTGCAATCTTGTGTTTTCCTGTCCATTATCTGATAACGGTTTTTTTGCTACTTGCATACTGGTTTTTGCGGTCGTTCCCATTTAGTGTTTATTCTCCGCTCTGTTTTTCATTCCTTGTCCTCTGATTGTAAGTTTTCATACCCGTTCTTAACTGATACCTGGTACGTTTGCCATATATCTGGTTGCTTTAGCGTTGACGTGTCTTTACTAAGTGTTTTTATTCCTTTGCTCTCTGAGTTGTATATGCACTTTCATACAAACTGGATTGTGGTCGGAGTTGTTGTCTTTTTTTGGATGTTCGAATTATTTCTCTAATCCCCAAGGCGGTGTGCGTTGCACTGTGGTTTTTATTTTGCGGCTGTCGGCCCAGTGCATCTGACTTTAGCATGCATTTCCTGCATTTTTTAAGAGTTTACTTCCCTGGGGTAACGGCCGGTGCTAGAATGGGGATCTACCCCAGCACCTTCGGGTTGTGAGCCGTGCCACTTAACCACTAGCCTCCTCTGTCCACTGGTCGGAGTTGATGTCTGCTCTTGGGTATGTCTTGGGTATGTATTGGGCATGTCTTGGTGTTTTTGACACTATTTCTAAATGTGTTTCTGATCAAAATAAAAATCACTCTGATTTCTTGCTCGATCACTTTGGCGTTTCCATGTATGTAATTTTCTAATATGGTGTCAATAAAGTGTTACAAATACTAAGTTTGTTTTCCTCGCATGATTGTTTAATTCTCTCTCTCGGTGTGTTGATATAGATTAATAAGCAGATATGACTGAACAAGGGCTACTACTACTTCTACATTATGTGTTCCAATTCCATATTTTCCCACGCAGTTTTTAAATTCCCCTGATATTGGGTCATCTATATCGGCTCAAAATCTTCCAAACAAATAAATGTCCACGTGGGACATTAGTGCACACAGCTGAACACGAATTTCAAGAATGCCAGGTCCAAGAATAACTAAAATGCTAGACCTGGCCAGATGGAGCAGAACTGAGGCAAAAACTTTGGGGTCATCGCTCAAACCTGGAAAGGACTGTGGACTTCATCCTGACGATAGGACTAAAGATTTAGCATGTTAAGAAAACCCTAATGCAGAAGAAGTAGAAGGAATGTCTTGTGATACGGTTCCCTCATCCCAACACTGGCAGAAATGCTCGTACAGGTATTGAAGAAGGACGATCTGAACTAAAACACATTTTGCAAACGTGCACGCGGACTTCAATACTGACCAATAGCTGGTCTGCTGCAAGATGAGGCTCCAGCCCAAGATGATGACCTATATTCTGTACAATTCTGAAAAATAGACTTCCCTAAGTCATAGAACCGCAGCTTAGCGAAGCACAAATGGGATTTAGGAAAAAGAGGAGCTATACAGATGCAATATTCTCACTCGAGCAACTAAGGGAGAAAACAATCCAGTAAAATCAAACACTACACGCAGCTTTCGTAGACGAAGAGAAGGCATGAATAGTTACCAACTGCGGACAACATTAGAACAATATGGAGTAAATAAATATTCGACCAACCTATGTAACAGTCTTTATGTGAATAGCCAATGCACAGTAAGAACAACCGCAGGATATTCCGAAAAAAATCATATAAGAACCTGTGTACGGCAAGGTTGTATACTTTCTATCTATCAGATGCAAAAAAGAACGCTATACAACACAATATTCCTACCAACATTGTGCTATCGAAACAAGAGATGAAATGCCTGAATAGAATGCTGGGAGTAATAAGTATTTTCGTTTCTGATTCTATCCATTTTTAAGAATGGATTAAATCAGACACGAAGATATTAGGAGACAAGTAGGTACACCCCCAGTGATATACCTCATAAAGAGACAGCAAACCAAATGGTTCGGCCACGTGTCACCTCAAACACCAGATAGTAAAGATCAGAAAGCAATTCTATGCAGACACAATGGATACAAAGCCAAGGGCCGACCACGCAAAAGATAGATAGCAGAAATAACAGAAGTAGGAAAGCTCCGCGTGTATGAAGCTCAACCAGGTAGCAGTAAAGAAAGTGTATAAAAACTTACAATCAGAGGACAAGGATGGAAACAGAGCGGAGAAAACACACTAAATGGGAACGTATAAAAACCAGTATCCAAGTAGCAAATAAATCATTACCAGATAAAGAACTTAGCAAAAACAAAGAAGGGATGACAGATGGCATCTTAACTAAAATGGCAGATATAAAGAAGGCTATCAACACTCCTTTAAATTCATAACTACACAAAGAGATACGTACAATGTGCAGCTCTGACCACTACTATCACTCACAAACTGTCTCACTCACTCACTCTCTGACCGCCACTACCACTATTATCACTCACTAACTCACTCTCTGACCGCCTCTACCACTACTATCACTCACTCACTCTCTGACCGCCTCTACAACTACTCTCACTCTCTGACCGCCTCTACCACTACTATCACTCACTGACTCACTCACTCTCTTACCGCCTCTACCACTACTCTCACTCACTCACTCACTCACTCTCTGACCGCCTCTACCTCTACTCTCACTCACTCACTCTCTGACCGCGTCTACCACTACTCTCAATCTCTGGTTGCCTCTACCACTACTATCACTCACTCTCTGACCGCCTCTACCACTACTATCACTCACTCACTCTCTGACCACCTCTATCCCTACACTCTCTCTGACTACCTCTACCACTACACTAACTCACTCTCTGACCGCCTCTACCATTACTATCACTAACTCACTCACTCTCTGAATGCCTATACCACTACACTCACTCACTCTCTGACCGCCTTTACCATTACTATCACTCACTCACTCTCTGACCGCCTCTACCACTACAATCACTATCTCACTCACTCACTCTCTGACTGCCTCTACCAATACTATCACTCTCTGTTGGCCTATACTACTACTATCACTCCCTCACTCACTCTCTAACGGCCTCTACCACTACTATCACTCACTCACTCTCTGACCGCCTCTGCCACTACAATCACTCACTCACTCACTCACTCTCTGACTGCCTCTACCACTACTATCACTCCCTCACTCATTCTCTGACCACCTCTACCACTTCTCTGACTGCCTCTACCACTACTCTCACTCACTCTCTGACCGCCTCTACCACTACTCTCACTCACTCACTCTCTGACCGCCTCTACCACTACTCTCACTCTCTGACCGCCTCTACCACTACTATTACTCACTCACTCACTCACTCTCCGACCGCCTCTACCACTACTATCACTCACTCACTCTCTGACCGCCTCTGAAACTACTATCACTCACTCACTCTCTCTCTGACCGCCTCTACCACTACTTTCATTCCCTCACTCATTCTCTGACCACCTCTACCACTTCTCTGACTGCCTCTACCACTACTCTCACTCACTCTCTGACCGCCTCTACCACTACTCTCACTCACTCACTCTCTGACCACCTCTACCACTACACTCACTCTCTGACTGCCTCTACCACTACACTCACTCACTCTCTGATCGCCTCTACCATTACTATCACTCACTCACTCACTCTCTGACCGCCTCTACCACTAAACTCACTCGCTCTCTTACCGCATCTACCATTACTATCACTCACTCATTCACTCTCTGACCGCCTCTACCACTACTCTCACTCACTCGCTCTCTGACCGACCATACCACTACTCTCACTCACTCACTCTCTGACCGCCTCTACCACTACTCTCACGCTCTGACCGCCTAAACTATCACACACTCACTCTCTGACCGACTCTACCACTACTATCACTCTCTGGCCGCCTCTACCACTACTATCACTCACTCTCTGACCGCCTCTACCACTAATATCACTCACTCTCTATCTGACCGCCTCTACCACTACTATCACTCACTCACTGACCGCCTCTACCACTACTATCACTCACTCACTCTCTGACTGCCTCTATCACTACTATCACTCACTCACTCTCTGACCACTACTATCACTCACTCACTCTCTGACCGCCTCTACCACTACTATCACTCACTAACTCACTCTCTGACCGCCTCTACCACTACTATCACTCACTCTCTGACCGCCTCTACCACTATTCTCACTCTCTGACCGCCTCTACCAGTACTATCACTCTCTGACCGCCTCTACTACTACTATCACTCACTCACTCACTCTCTGACCGCCACTACAACTACTATCACTCACTCACTCACTCTCTTACAGCCTCTACCACTACTCTCACTAACTCGCTCACTCTCTGACCGCCTCTACCACTACTATCACTCACTAACTCACTCTCTGACCGCCTCTACCACTACTATCATTCTCTGACCGCCTCTACCACTACTATCACTCTCTGACCGCCTCTACCACTACTATCACTCACTCACTCACTCTCTTACCGCCTCTACCACTACTATAACTCACTCACTCACTCTCTGACTGCCTCTACCACTACTATCACTCACTAATTCTCTGACCACTACTATCACTCACTCACTCTCTGACCGCCTCTACCACTACTATCACTCACTAACTCAATCTCTGACCGCCTCTATCACTACTATCACTCACTCACTCACTCTCTGACCGCCTCTACCACTACTATCACTCACTCACTCTCTGACCGCCTCTACCACTACTCTCACTCTCTGACCGACTCTACCACTACTGTCACTCTCTGACCGCCTCTACCAGTACTATCACTCACTCACTCTCTTACCGCCTCTACCACTACTCTCGCTCACTCTCTGACCGCCTCAACCACTACTATCACTCACTCACTCTCTGACTGCCTTTACCACTACTATCACTCTCTGACCGCCTCTATTGCTACTATCACTCTCTGACTGCCTCTACCCCTACTATCACTCACTCTCTGACCGCCTCTACCACTACTCTCACTCACTCGCTCACTCTCTTACCACCTCTACCTCTACTCTCACTCACTCACTCTCTGGCCGCCTCTACCACTACTCTCACTCTCTGACTGCCTTTACCACTACTATCACTCACTCTCTGACCACCTCTACCACTACACTCACTCTCTGACTACCTCTAACACTACACTCACTCACTCTCTGACCGCCTCTACAATTACTATCACTCACTCACTCACTCACTCACTCTCTGAACGCCTCTACCACTACACTCACTCACTCTCTGACCGCCTCTACCACTACTATCACTCACTCACTCTCTGATTGCCTCTACCACTACTCTCACTCTCTGACCGCCTCTACCACTACTATCCCTCTCTGACCGCCTGTACTACTACTATTACTCACTCACTCACTCTCTGACCGCCTCTACCACTACTATCACTCTCTGACCGCCTCTACCACTACTATCACTCACTCACTCACTCTCTGACCGCCTCTACCACTACTATCACTCACTAACTCACTCTCTGACAGCCTCTACCACTACTATCACTCACTCACTCTCTGACCGCCTCTACCACTACTATCACTCTCTGACAGCCTCTACCACTACTATCATTAACTCACTCACTCTCTTACCGCCTCTACCACTACTATCACTCACTCACTCTCTGAACACTACTATCACTCACTCATTCTCTGACCGCCTCCACCACTACTATCATTTACTCACTCAATCTCTGACCGCCTCTACTACTACTATCACTCACTCACTCACTCTCTGAACGCCTCTACCACTACACTCACTCACTCTCTGACCGCCTCTACCACTACTATCACTCACTCACTCTCTGATTGCCTCTACCACTACTCTCACTCTCTGACCGCCTCTACCACTACTATCACTCTCTGACCGCCTCTACCACTACTATCACTCACTCACTCACTCTCTTACCGCCTCTACCACTACTCTCACTCTCTGACTCCCTCTACCACTACTATCACTCTCTGACCGCTTCTACCACTACTATCACTCACTCGCTCACTCTCTGACCGCCTCTACCACTACTATCACTCACTAACTCACTCTCTGACAGCCTCCACCACTACTATCACTCACTCACTCTCTGACCGCCTCTACCACTACTATCACTCTCTGACTGCCTCTACCACTACTATCACTCTCTGACCGCCTCTACCACTACTATCACTAACTCACTCACTCTCTTACCGCCTCTACCACTACTATCACTCACTCACTCTCTGAACACTACTATCACTCACTCATTCTCTGACCCCTTCCACCACTACTATCATTATCTCACTCAATCTCTGATCGCCTCTACCACTACTATCACTCACTCACTCTCTGTCTGCCTCTACCACTACTCTCACTCTCTGATTGCCTCTACCACTACTATCACTCTCTGACCGCCTCTACTACTAGTATCACTCACTTACTCACTCTCTGACCGCCTCTACCACTACTATCACTCTCTGACCGCCCTACCGCTACTATCACTCTCTGACCGCCTCTAGCATTACTATCACTAACTCACTCACTCTCTTACCGCCTCTACCACTACTATCACTCACTCACTCACTCTCTGACTGCCTCTACCACTACTATCACTCACTCACTCTCTGAACACTACTATCACTCACTCATTCTCTGACCGCCTCCACCCCTACTATCACTATCTCACTCAATCTCTGACCGCCTCTACCACTACTATCACTCACTCACTCTCTGACCGTCTCTACCACTACTCTCACCCTCTGATTGCCTTTACCACTACTATCACTCTCTGACTGCCTCTACCACTACTATCACTCACTCACTCTCTGAACACTACTATCACTCACTCATTCTCTGACCGCCTCCACCACTACTATCACTATCTCACTCAATCTCTGACCGCCTCTACCACTACTATCACTCACTAACTCACTCTCTGACCGCCTCTTCCACTACTATCACTCACTCACTCTCTGACCGCCTCTACCACTACTCTCACTCTCTGACCGCCTCTACCACTACTATCACTCTCTGACCGCCTCTACTATTACTATCAGTCACTCACTCACTCTCTGACCGCCTCTACCACTACTATCACTCACTCACTCTCTGACCGCCTCTATCACTACTCTCACTCTCTGACCGTTTCTACCACTACTATCACTCACTCACTCTCTGGTCGCCTCTGCCACTACTATCACTCACTCACTCACTCACTCTCTGATCGCCTCTACCACTACTATCACTCCCTCAATCATTCTCAGACCACCTCTACCACTTCTCTGACTGCCTCTACCACTACTCTCACTCACTCACTCTCTGACCCCTTCTACCACTACTCTCACTCTCTGACTGTCTCTACCACTGCTATCACTCACTCTCTGACCACCTCTTCCACTACTATCACTCACTCACTCTCTGACCGCCTCTACCACTACACTCACCCTCTGACTGCCTCTACTACTACACTCACTCACTCTCTGACCGGATCTACCATTACTATCACTCACTCACTCACTCTCTGACCGCCTCTACCACTACACTCACTCACTCTCTGACCGCCTCTACCATTACTATCGCTCACTCACTCACTCTCTGAACGCCTCTACCACTACACTCTCTCACTCTCTGACCGCCTTTACCATTATTATCACTCAATCACTCTCTGACCGCCTCTACCACTACTATCACTCTCTGACCGCCTCTACTACTACTATCACTCACTCACTCACTCTCTGACCGCCTCTATCACTACTCTCACTCTCTGACCGCCTCTACAACTACTATTTCTCACTCCCTCACTCACTCTCCGACCGCCTCTACCACTACTATCACTCACTCACTCTCTGGTTGCCTCTGCCACTACTATCACTCACTCACTCACTCTCTGATTGCCTCTACCACTACTATCACTCCCTTAATCATTCTCAGATCACATCTACGACTGCCTCTACCACTACTCTCACTAAGTCTCTGAGCGCCTCTACCACTACTATCACTCACTCACTCTCTGACCGCCTCTACCACTACTATCACTCTCTGACCGCCTCTACTACTACTATCACTCACTCACTCACTCTCTGACCGCCTCTACCACTACTATCACTCACTCACTCTCTGACCGCCTCTATCACTACTCTCACTCTCTGACCGCCTCTACAACTACTATCACTCACTCCCTCACTCACTCTCTGACTGCCTCTACCACTACTATCACTCACTCACTCTCTGGTCGCCTCTGCCACTACTATCACTCACTCACTCACTCACTCACTCTCTGATCGCCTCTACCACTACTATCACTGTCTGTTGGCCTATACCACTACTATCACTCACTCACTCACTCTCTGACAGCTTCTACCACTACTATCACTCACTCACTCTCTGACCGCCTCTACCACTACTATCACTCTCTGACCGCCTCTACCACTACTATCACTCTCTTACCGCCTCTACCACTACTATCACTCGCTCACTCACTCTCTGACTGCCTCTACCACTACTATCACTCACTCACTCTCTGAACACTAATATCACTAACTCACTCTCTGACCGCCTCTACCACTACTCTCACTCTCTGACCGCATCTTCAACTACTATCACTCACTCCCTCACTGACTCTCCGACCGCCTCTACCACTACTATCACTCACTCACTCTCTGATCGCCTCTGCCACTACCATCACTCACTCACTCACTCACTCTCTGATCGCCTCTACCACTACTATCACTGTCTCAATCATTCTCAGACTACCTCTACCACTTCTCTGACTGCCTCTACCACTACTCTCACTCAGTCTCTGACCGCCTCTACCACTACTCTCACTCTCTGACTCTCTCTACCACTGCTATCACTCATTCTCTGACCGCCTCTACCACTACTCTCACTCTCTGACTGTCTCTACCACTGCTATACCTCATTCTCTGACCGCCTCTACCACTACTATCACTCACTCACTCTCTGACTGCCTCTACCACTACACTCACCCTCTGACTGCCTCTACTACTACAATCACTAACTCTCTGACCGCCTCTACCACTACTCTCACTCTCTGACTGTCTCTATCACTGCTATCACTCACTCTCTGACCGCCTCTACCACTACTATCACTCACTCACTCTCTGACCGCATCTACCACTACACTCACCCTCTGACTGCCTCTACTACTACACTCACTCACTCTCTGACCGCCTCTATCATTACTATCACTCACTCACTCACTCTCTGACCGCCTCTACCACTACACTCACTCGCTCTCTGACCGCCTCTACCATTACTATCATTCACTCACTCACTCTCTGACCGCCTCTACCACTACTCTCACTCACTCACTCTCTGACCGCCTCTACCACTACTCTCACTCAATCACTCTCTGACCGCCTCTACCACTACTATCACTCTCTGACCGCCTCTACCACTACTATCACTCTCTGACCGCCTCTACCACTACTATCACTAACTCACTCACTCTCTTGCCGCCTCTACCACTACTATCACTCACTCACTCACTCTCTGACTGCCTCTACAACTACTATCACTCACTCACTCTCTGAACACTACTATCACTCACTCATTCTCTGACCGCCTCCACCACTACTATCACTATCTCACTCAATCTCTGACCGCCTCTACCACTACTATCACTCACTCACTCTCTGACCGCCTCTACCACTACTCTCACTCTCTGATTGCCTCTACCCCTACTATCACTCTCTTACCGCCTCTACTACTACTATCACTCACTCACTCACTCTCTGACCGCCTCTACCACTACTATCACTCACTCACTCTCTGACCGCATCTACCACTACTCTCACTCTCTGACCGCCTCTACCACTACTATCACTCTCTTACCGCCTCTACCACTACTCTCACTCACTCGCTCACTCTCTGACAGACTCTACCACTACTCTCACTCTCTGACTGCCTCTACCACTACTATCACTCACTCACTCTCTCTCTGACCGCCTCTACCACTACTCTCACTAACTCGCTCACTCTCTTACCGCCTCTACCCCTACTTTCACTCACTCACTCTCTGACCACCTCTACCACTACACTCACTCTCTGACTACCTCTAACACTACACTCACTCACTCTCTGAATGCCTCTACCACTACTATCACTCACTCACTCTCTGACCGCCTTTACCATTACAATCACTCACTCACTTTCTGACCGCCTCTACCACTACTCTCACTCTCTGTTGGCCTATACCACTACTATCACTCACTCACTCACTCACTCTCTGAGCGCCTCTACCACTACTATCACTCACTCACTCTCTGACCGCCTCTACCACTACTATCACTCTCTGACCGCCTCTACTACTACTATCACTCACTCACTCACTCTCTGACCGCCTCTACCACTACTATCACTCACTCACTCTCTGACCGCCTCTATCACTACTCTCACTCTCTGACCGCCTCTACAACTACTATCACTCACTCCCTCACTCACTCTCCGACTGCCTCTACCACTACTATCACTCACTCACTCTCTGGTCGCCTCTGCCACTACTATCACTCACTCACTCACTCACTCACTCTCTGATCGCCTCTACCACTACTATCACTGTCTGTTGGCCTATACCACTACTATCACTCACTCACTCACTCTCTGACAGCTTCTACCACTACTATCACTCACTCACTCTCTCACCGCCTCTACCACTACTATCACTCTCTGACCGCCTCTACCACTACTATCACTCTCTTACCGCCTCTACCACTACTATCACTCGCTCACTCACTCTCTGACTGCCTCTACCACTACTATCACTCACTCACTCTCTGAACACTAATATCACTAACTCACTCTCTGACCGCCTCTACCACTACTCTCACTCTCTGACCGCATCTTCAACTACTATCACTCACTCCGTCACTGACTCTCCGACCGCCTCTACCACTACTATCACTCACTCACTCTCTGATCGCCTCTGCCACTACCATCACTCACTCACTCACTCACTCTCTGATCGCCTCTACCACTACTATCACTGTCTCAATCATTCTCAGACCACCTCTACCACTTCTCTGACTGCCTCTACCACTACTCTCACTCAGTCTCTGACCGCCTCTACCACTACTCTCACTCTCTGACTCTCTCTACCACTGCTATCACTCATTCTCTGACCGCCTCTACCACTACTCTCACTCTCTGACTGTCTCTACCACTGCTATACCTCATTCTCTGACCGCCTCTACCACTACTATCACTCACTCACTCTCTGACTGCCTCTACCACTACACTCACCCTCTGACTGCCTCTACTACTACAATCACTAACTCTCTGACCGCCTCTACCACTACTCTCACTCTCTGACTGTCTCTATCACTGCTATCACTCACTCTCTGACCGCCTCTACCACTACTATCACTCACTCACTCTCTGACCGCATCTACCACTACACTCACCCTCTGACTGCCTCTACTACTACACTCACTCACTCTCTGACCGCCTCTATCATTACTATCACTCACTCACTCACTCTCTGACCGCCTCTACCACTACACTCACTCGCTCTCTGACCGCCTCTACCATTACTATCATTCACTCACTCACTCTCTGACCGCCTCTACCACTACTCTCACTCACTCACTCTCTGACCGCCTCTACCACTACTCTCACTCAATCACTCTCTGACCGCCTCTACCACTACTATCACTCTCTGACCGCCTCTACCACTACTATCACTCTCTGACCGCCTCTACCACTACTATCACAAACTCACTCACTCTCTTACCGCCTCTACCACTACTATCACTCACTCACTCACTCTCTGACTGCCTCTACAACTACTATCACTCACTCACTCTCTGAACACTACTATCACTCACTCATTCTCTGACCGCCTCCACCACTACTATCACTATCTCACTCAATCTCTGACCGCCTCTACCACTACTATCACTCACTCACTCTCTGACCGCCTCTACCACTACTCTCACTCTCTGATTGCCTCTACCCCTACTATCACTCTCTTACCGCCTCTACTACTACTATCACTCACTCACTCACTCTCTGACCGCCTCTACCACTACTATCACTCACTCACTCTCTGACCGCATCTACCACTACTCTCACTCTCTGACCGCCTCTACCACTACTATCACTCTCTTACCGCCTCTACCACTACTCTCACTCACTCGCTCACTCTCTGACAGACTCTACCACTACTCTCACTCTCTGACTGCCTCTACCACTACTATCACTCACTCACTCTCTCTCTGACCGCCTCTACCACTACTCTCACTAACTCGCTCACTCTCTTACCGCCTCTACCCCTACTTTCACTCACTCACTCTCTGACCACCTCTACCACTACACTCACTCTCTGACTACCTCTAACACTACACTCACTCACTCTCTGAATGCCTCTACCACTACTATCACTCACTCACTCTCTGACCGCCTTTACCATTACAATCACTCACTCACTTTCTGACCGCCTCTACCACTACTCTCACTCTCTGTTGGCCTATACCACTACTATCACTCACTCACTCACTCACTCTCTGAGCGCCTCTACCACTACTATCACTCACTCACTCTCTGACCGCCTCTACCACTACTATCACTCTCTGACCGCCTCTACTACTACTATCACTCACTCACTGACTCTCTGACCGCCTCTACCACTACTATCACTCACTCACTCTCTGACCGCCTCTATCACTACTCTCACTCTCTGACCGCCTCTACAACTACTATCACTCACTCCCTCACTCACTCTCCGACTGCCTCTACCACTACTATCACTCACTCACTCTCTGGTCGCCTCTGCCACTACTATCACTCACTCACTCACTCACTCACTCTCTGATCGCCTCTACCACTACTATCACTGTCTGTTGGCCTATACCACTACTATCACTCACTCACTCACTCTCTGACAGCTTCTACCACTACTATCACTCACTCACTCTCTGACCGCCTCTACCACTACTATCACTCTCTGACCGCCTCTACCACTACTATCACTCTCTTACCGCCTCTACCACTACTATCACTCGCTCACTCACTCTCTGACTGCCTCTACCACTACTATCACTCACTCACTCTCTGAACACTAATATCACTAACTCACTCTCTGACCGCCTCTACCACTACTCTCACTCTCTGACCGCATCTTCAACTACTATCACTCACTCCGTCACTGACTCTCCGACCGCCTCTACCACTACTATCACTCACTCACTCTCTGATCGCCTCTGCCACTACCATCACTCACTCACTCACTCACTCTCTGATCGCCTCTACCACTACTATCACTGTCTCAATCATTCTCAGACCACCTCTACCACTTCTCTGACTGCCTCTACCACTACTCTCACTCAGTCTCTGACCGCCTCTACCACTACTCTCACTCTCTGACTCTCTCTACCACTGCTATCACTCATTCTCTGACCGCCTCTACCACTACTCTCACTCTCTGACTGTCTCTACCACTGCTATACCTCATTCTCTGACCGCCTCTACCACTACTATCACTCACTCACTCTCTGACTGCCTCTACCACTACACTCACCCTCTGACTGCCTCTACTACTACAATCACTAACTCTCTGACCGCCTCTACCACTACTCTCACTCTCTGACTGTCTCTATCACTGCTATCACTCACTCTCTGACCGCCTCTACCACTACTATCACTCACTCACTCTCTGACCGCATCTACCACTACACTCACCCTCTGACTGCCTCTACTACTACACTCACTCACTCTCTGACCGCCTCTATCATTACTATCACTCACTCACTCACTCTCTGACCGCCTCTACCACTACACTCACTCGCTCTCTGACCGCCTCTACCATTACTATCATTCACTCACTCACTCTCTGACCGCCTCTACCACTACTCTCACTCACTCACTCTCTGACCGCCTCTACCACTACTCTCACTCAATCACTCTCTGACCGCCTCTACCACTACTATCACTCTCTGACCGCCTCTACCACTACTATCACTCTCTGACCGCCTCTACCACTACTATCACTAACTCACTCACTCTCTTACCGCCTCTACCACTACTATCACTCACTCACTCACTCTCTGACTGCCTCTACAACTACTATCACTCACTCACTCTCTGAACACTACTATCACTCACTCATTCTCTGACCGCCTCCACCACTACTATCACTATCTCACTCAATCTCTGACCGCCTCTACCACTACTATCACTCACTCACTCTCTGACCGCCTCTACCACTACTCTCACTCTCTGATTGCCTCTACCCCTACTATCACTCTCTTACCGCCTCTACTACTACTATCACTCACTCACTCACTCTCTGACCGCCTCTACCACTACTATCACTCACTCACTCTCTGACCGCATCTACCACTACTCTCACTCTCTGACCGCCTCTACCACTACTATCACTCTCTTACCGCCTCTACCACTACTCTCACTCACTCGCTCACTCTCTGACAGCCTCTACCACTACTCTCACTCTCTGACTGCCTCTACCACTACTATCACTCACTCACTCTCTCTCTGACCGCCTCTACCACTACTCTCACTAACTCGCTCACTCTCTTTCCGCCTCTACCCCTACTTTCACTCACTCACTCTCTGACCACCTCTACCACTACACTCACTCTCTGACTACCTCTAACACTACACTCACTCACTCTCTGAATGCCTCTACCACTACTATCACTCACTCACTCTCTGACCGCCTTTACCATTACAATCACTCACTCACTTTCTGACCTCCTCTACCACTACTCTCACTCTCTGTTGGCCTATACCACTACTATCACTCACTCACTCACTCACTCTCTGACAGCCTCCACCAATACTATCACTCACTCACTCTCTGACCGCCTCTACCACTACTATCACTCTCTGACCGCCTCTACCACTACTATCACTCTCTGACCGCCTCTACCACTACTATCACTAACTCACTCACTCTCTTACCGCCTCTTCCACTACTATCACTCGCTCACTCACTCTCTGACTGCCTCTACCACTACTATCACTCACTCACTCTCTAAACACTACTATCACTCACTCACTCTCTGACCGCCTCCACCACTACTATCACTATCTCACTCAATCTCTGACCGCCTCTTCCACTACTATCACTCACTCACTCTCTGACCGCCTCTGCCACTACTCTCACTCTCTGACCGCCTCTACCACTACTATCACTCTCTGACGGCCTCTACTATTACTATCACTCACTCACTCACTCTCTGACCGCCTCTACCACTACTATCACTCACTCACTCTCTGACCGCCTCTATCACTACTCTCACTCTCTGACCGCCTCTACAACTACTATCACTCACTCCCTCACTCACTCTCCGACCGCCTCTACCACTACTATCACTCACTCACTCTCTGGTCGCCTCTGCCACTACTATCACTCACTCACTCACTCACTCTCTGATCGCCTCTACCACTACTATCACTGTCTGTTGGCCTATACCACTACTATCACTCACTCACTCACTCTCTGACAGCTTCTACCACTACTATCACTCACTCACTCTCTGACCGCCTCTACCACTACTATCACTCTCTGACCGCCTCTACCACTACTATCACTCTCTGACCGCCTCTACCACTACTATCACTAACTCACTCACTCTCTTACCGCCTCTACCACTACTATCACTCACTCACTCTCTGACCGCATCTATCACTACTCTCACTCTCTGACCGCCTCTACCACTACTTTCACTCTCTGACCGCCTCTACCACTACTTTCACTCTCTGACCGCCTCTACCACTACTATCACTAACTCACTCACTCTCTTACCGCCTCTACCACTACTATCACTCGCTCACTCACTCTCTGACTGCCTCTACCACTACTATCACTAACTCACTCTCTGAACACTACTACTATCACTAACTCACTCTCTGACCGCCTCTACCACTACTCTCACTCTCTGACCGCCTCTGCAACTAATATCACTCACTCCCTCACTGACTCTCCGACCGCCTCTACCACTACTATGACTCACTCACTCTCTGATCGCCTCTACCACTACTATCACTGTCTCAATCATTCTCAGACCACCTCTACCAGTACTCTCACTCAGTCTCTGACCGCCTCTACCACTACTCTCACTCTCTGACTTTCTCTACCACTGCTATCACTCATTCTCTGACCGCCTCTACCACTACTCTCACTCTCTGACTGTCTCTACCACTGCTATACCTCATTCTCTGACCGCCTCTACCACTACTATCACTCACTCACTCTCTGACTGCCTCTACCACTCACTCACTCTCTGACTGTCTCTATCACTGCTATCACTCACTCTCTGACCGCCTCTACCACTACTATCACTCACTCACTCTCTGACCGCATCTACCACTACACTCACCCTCTGACTGCCTCTACTACTACACTCACTCACTCTCTGACCGCCTCTACCATTACTATCACTCACTCACTCACTCTCTGACCGCCTCTACCACTTCACTCACTCGCTCTCTGACCGCCTCTACCATTACTATCATTCACTCACTCACTCTCTGACCGCCTCTACCACTACTCTCACTCACTCACTCTCTTACTGCCTCTACCACTACTCTCACTCACTCACTCTCTGACCGCCTCTACCACTACTATCACTCTCTGACCGCCTCTACCACTACTATCACTCTCTGACGCCTCTACCACTACTATCACTAACTCACTCACTCTCTTACCGCCTCTACCACTACTATCACTCACTCACTCACTCTCTGACTGCTTCTACAACTACTATCACTCATTCACTCTCTGAACACTACTATCACTCACTCATTCTTTGACCGCCTCCACCACTACTATCACTATCTCACTCAATCTCTGACCGCCTCTACCACTACTATCACTCACTCACTCTCTGACCGCCTCTACCACTACCCTCACTCTCTGATTGCCTCTACCACTACTATCACTCTCTTACCGCCTCTACTACTACTATCACTCACTCACTCACTCTCTGACCGCCTCTACCACTACTATCACTCACTCACTCTCTGACCGCCTCTACCACTACTCTCACTCTCTGACCGCCTCTACCACTACTATCACTCTCTTACCACCTCTACCACTACTCTCACTCACTCGCTCACTCTCTGACAGCCTCTACCATTACTCTCACTCTCTGACTGCCTCTACCACTACTATCACTCACTCACTCTCTCTCTGACCGCCTCTACCACTACTCTCACTCACTGGCTCACTCTCTTACCGCCTCTACCCCTACTTTCACTCACTCACTCTCTGACCACCTCTACCACTACATTCACTCTCTGACTACCTCTAACACTACACTCACTCACTCTCTGAATGCCTCTACCACTACTATCACTCACTCACTCTCTGACCGCCTTTACCATTACCATCACTCACTCACTTTCTGACCGCCTCTACCACTACTCTCACTCTCTGTTAGCCTATACCACTACTATCACTAACTCACTCACTCTCTTACCACCTCTTCCACTACTATCACTCGCTCACTCACTCTCTGACTGCCTCTACCACTACTATCACTCACTCACTCTCTAAACACTACTATCACTCACTCACTCTCTGACCACCTTTACCACTACTATCACTCACTCACTCTCTGATCGCCTCTACCACTACTATCACTCTCTGACCGCCTTTACCACTACAATCACTCTCTGACCGCCTCTACCACTACTATCACTAACTCACTCACTCTCTTACCGCCTCTACCACTACTATCACTCACTCACTCACTCTCTGACTGCCTCTACCACTACTATCACTCACTCACTCTCTGAACACTACTATCACTCACTCATTCTCTGACCGCCTCCACCCCTACTATCACTATCTCACTCAATCTCTGACCGCCTCTACCACTACTATCACTCACTCACTCTCTGACCGTCTCTACCACTACTCTCACCCTCTGATTGCCTTTACCACTACTATCACTCTCTGACTGCCTCTACCACTACTATCACTCACTCACTCTCTGAACACTACTATCACTCACTCATTCTCTGACCGCCTCCACCACTACTATCACTATCTCACTCAATCTCTGAGCGCCTCTACCACTACTATCACTCACTAACTCACTCACTGACCGCCTCTTCCACTACTATCACTCACTCACTCTCTGACCGCCTCTACCACTACTCTCACTCTCTGACCGCCTCTACCACTACTATCACTCTCTGACCGCCTCTACTATTACTATCTTTCACTCACTCACTCTCTGACCGCCTCTACCACTACTATCACTCACTCACTCTCTGACCGCCTCTATCACTACTCTCACTCTCTGACCGTTTCTACCACTACTATCACTCACTCACTCTCTGGTCGCCTCTGCCACTACTATCACTCACTCACTCACTCACTCTCTGATCGCCTCTACCACTACTATCACTCCCTCAATCATTCTCAGACCACCTCTACCACTTCTCTGACTGCCTCTACCACTACTCTCACTCACTCACTCTCTGACCGCCTCTACCACTACTCTCACTCACTCAGTGTCTGACTGCCTCTACCATTACTCTCACTCACTCACTCTCTGACCGCCTCTACCACTACACTCATCCTCTGACTGCCTCTACTACTACACTCACTCACTCTCTGACCGCCTCTACCACTACTCTCACTCTATGACTGTCTCTACCACTGCTATCACTCATTCTCTGACCGCCTCTACCACTACTATCACTCAATCACTCTCTGACCGCCTTTACCACTACACTCACCCTCTAACTGCCTCTACTACTACACTCACTCACTCTCTGACCGCCTCTACCACTACTCTCACTCTCTGACTGTCTCTACCACTGCTATCACTCACTCTCTGACCGCCTCTACCACTACTATCACTCACTCACTCTCTGACCGCCTCTACCACTACACTCACCCTCTGACTGCCTCTACTAATACACTCACTCACTCTCTCACGCCTCTACCATTACTATCACTCACTCACTCACTCTCTGACCGCCTCTACCACTACACTTACTCGCTCTCTGACCGCCTCTACCATTACTATCACTCACTCACTCACTCTCTGAACGCCTCTACCGCTACTCTCACTCTCTGACTGCCTCTACCACTACTATCACTCATTCTCTTATCGCCTCTACCACTACTATCACTCACTCACTCTCTGACCACCTTTACCACTACTATCACTCACTCACTCTCTGATCGCCTCTACCACTACTATCACTCTCTGACCGCCTCTACCACTACTATCACTCTCTGACCGCCTCTACCACTACTATCACTAACTCACTCACTCTCTTACCGCCTCTACCACTACTATCACTCACTCACTCACTCACTCTCTGACTGCTTCTACCACTACTATCACTCACTCACTCTCTGAACACTACTATCACTCACTCATTCTCTGACCGCCTCCACCCCTACTATCACTATCTCACTCAATCTCTGACCACCTCTACCACTACTATCACTCACTCACTCTCTGACCGTCTCTACCACTACTCTCACCCTCTGATTGCCTTTACCACTACTATCACTCTCTGACTGCCTCTACCATTACTATCACTCACTCACTCTCTGAACACTACTATCACTCACTCATTCTCTGACCGCCTCCACCACTACTATCACTATCTCACTCAATCTCTGACCGCCTCTACCACTACTATCACTCACTAACTCTGACCGCCTCTACCACTACTCTCACTCACTGGCTCACTCTCTTACCGCCTCTACCCCTACTTTCACTCACTCACTCTCTGACCACCTCTACCACTACACTCACTCTCTGACTACCTCTAACACTACACTCACTCACTCTCTGAATGCCTCTACCACTACTATTACTCACTCACTCTCTGACCGCCTTTACCATTACCATCACTCACTCACTTTCTGACCGCCTCTACCACTACTCTCACTCTCTGTTGGCCTATACCACTACTATCACTCACTCACTCACTCTCTGACAGCCTCCACCACTACTATCACTCACTCACTCTCTGACCGCCTCTACAGCTACTATCACTCTCTGACCGCCTCTACCACTACTATCACTCTCTGATCGCCTCTACCACTACTATCACTAACTCACTCACTCTCTTACCGCCTCTTCCACTACTATCACTCGCTCACTCACTCTCTGACTGCCTCTACCACTACTATCACTCACTCACTCTCTAAACACTACTATCACTCACTCACTCTCTGACCGCCTCCACCACTACTATCACTCACTAACTCACTCTCTGACCGCCTCTTCCACTACTATCACTCACTCACTCTCTGACCGCCTCTACCACTACTCTCACTCTCTGACCGCCTCTACCACTACTATCACTCTTTGACCGCCTCTACTATTACTATCACTCACTCACTCACTCTCTGACCGCCTCTACCACTACTATCACTCACTCACTCTCTGACCGCCTCTATCACTACTGTCACTCTCTGACCGCCTCTACAACTACTATCACTCACTCCCTCACTCACTCTCTGACCGCCTCTACCACTACTATCACTCACTCACTCTCTGGTCGCCTCTGCCACTACTATCACTCACTCACTCACTCACTCTATGATCGCCTCTACCACTACTATCACTCCCTCAATCATTCTCAGACCACCTCTACCACTTCTCTGACTGCCTCTACCACTACTTTCACTCACTCACTCTCTGACCGCCTCTACCACTACTCTCACTCACTCAGTCTCTGAGCGCCTCTACCATTACTCTCACTCACTCACTCTCTGACCGCGTCTACCACTACACTCATCCTCTGACTGCCTCTACTACTACACTCACTCACTCTCTGACCACCTCTACCACTACTCTCACTCTCTGACTGTCTCTACCACTGCTATCACTCATTCTCTGACCGCCTCTACCACTACTATCACTCAATCACTCTCTGACCGCCTCTACCACTACACTCACCCTCTAACTGCCTCTACTACTACACTCACTCACTCTCTGACCGCCTCTACCACTACTCTCACTCTCTGACTGTCTCTACCACTGCTATCACTCACTCTCTGACCGCCTCTACCACTACTATCACTCACTCACTCTCTGACCGCCTCTACCAATACACTCACCCTCTGACTGCCTCTACTACTACACTCACTCACTCTCTGACGCCTCTACCATTACTATCACTCACTCACTCACTCTCTGACCGCCTCTTCCACTACACTTACTCGCTCTCTGACCGCCTCTACCATTACTATCACTCACTCACTCACTCTCTGAACGCCTCTACCGCTACTCTCACTCTCTGACTGCCTCTACCACTACTATCACTCACTCTCTTATCGCCTCTACCACTACTATCACTCACTCACTCTATGACCACCTTTACCACTACTATCACTCACTCACTCTCTGATCGCCTCTACCACTACTATCACTCTCTGACCGCCTCTACCACTACTATCACTCTCTGACCGCCTCTACCACTACTATCACTAACTCACTCACTCTCTTACCGCCTCTACCACTACTATCACTCACTCACTCACTCTCTGACTGCCTCTACCACTACTATTACTCACTCACTCTCTGAACACTACTATCACTCACTCATTCTCTGACCGCCTCCACCACTACTATCACTATCTCACTCAATCTCTGACCGCCTCTACCACTACTATCACTCTCTGATTGCCTCTAACACTACTATCACTCTCTTACCGCCTATACTACTACTATCACTCACTCACTTACTCTCTGACCGCCTCTACCACTACTATCACTCACTCACTCTCTGACCGCCTCTACCACTACTCTCACTCTCTGACCGCCTCTACCACTACTATCACTCTCTTACCGCCTCTACCACTACTCTCACTCACTCGCTCACTCTCTGACAGCCTCTACCACTACTCTCACTCTCTGACTGCCTCTACCACTACTATCACTCACTCACTCTCTCTCTGACCGCCTCTACCACTACTCTCACTCACTCGCTCACTCTCTTACCGCCTCTACCCCTACTTTCACTCACTCACTCTCTGACCACCTCTACCACTACACTCACTCTCTGACTACCACTAACACTACACTCACTCACTCTCTGAATGCCTCTACCACTACACTCACTCACTCTCTGACCGCCTTTATCATTACCATCACTCACTCACTTTCTGACCGCCTCTACCACTACTCTCACTCTCTGTTGGCCTATACCACTACTATCACTCACTCACTCACTCTCTGACAGCCTCTACCACTACTATCACTCACTCACTCTCTGAACGCCTTTACCACTACTATCACTCTCTGACCGCCTCTACCACTACTCTCACTCTCTGACTGTCTCTACCACTGCTATCACTCACTCTCTGACCGCCTCTACCACTACTATCACTCACTCACTCTCTGACGCCTCTACCATTACTATCACTCACTCACTCACTCTCTGACCGCCTCTACCACTACACTTACTCGCTCTCTGACCGCCTCTACCATTACTATCACTCACTCACTCACTCTCTGAACGCCTCTACCGCTACTCTCACTCTCTGACTGCCTCTACCACTACTATCACTCACTCTCTTATCGCCTCTACCACTTCTATCACTCACTCACTCTCTGACCACCTTTACCACTACTATCACTCACTCACTCTCTGATCGCCTCTACCACTACTATCACTCTCTGACCGCCTCTACCACTACTATCACTCTCTGACCGCCTCTACCACTACTATCACTAATTCACTCACTCTCTTACCGCCTCTACCACTACTATCACTCACTCACTCACTCTCTGACTGCCTCTACCACTACTATCACTCACTCACTCTCTGAACACTACTATCACTCACTCATTCTCTGACCGCCTCCACCACTACTTTCACTATCTCACTCAATCTCTGACTGCCTCTACCACTACTATCACTCACTCACTCTCTGACCATCTCTACCACTACTCTCACCCTCTGATTGCCTTTACCACTACTATCACTCTCTGACTGCCTCTACCACTACTATCACTCACTCACTCTCTGAACACTACTATCACTCACTCATTCTCTGACCGCCTCCACCACTACTATCACTATCTCACTCAATTTCTGACCGCCTCTACCACTACTATCACTCACTCACTCTCTGACCGCCTCTACCACTACTCTCACTCTCTGATTGCCTCTACCACTACTATCACTCTCTTACCGCCTCTACTACTACTATCACTCACTCACTCACTCTCTGACCGCCTCTACCACTACTATCACTCACTCACTCTCTGACCGCCTCTACCACTACTCTCACTCTCTGACCGCCTCTAACACTACTATCACTCTCTTACCGCCTCTACCACTACTCTCACTCACTCGCTCACTCTCTGACAGCCTCTACCACTACTCTCACTCTCTGACTGCCTCTACCACTACTATCACTCACTCACTCTCTCTCTGACCGCCTCTACCACTACTCTCACTCACTCGCTCACTCTCTTACCGCCTCTACCCCTACTTTCACTCACTCACTCTCTGACCACCTCTAACACTACACTCACTCACTCTCTGAATGACTCTACCACTACACTCACTCACTCTCTGACCGCCTTTATCATTACCATAACTCACTCACTTTCTGACCGCCTCTACCACTACTCTCACTCTCTGTTGGCCTATACCACTACTATCACTCACTCACTCACTCTCTGACAGCCTCTACCACTACTATCACTCACTCACTCTCTGACCGCCTCTACCACTACTATCACTCTCTGACCGCCTCTACCACTACTATCACTCTCTGACCGCCTCCACCACTACTATCACTCACTAACTCACTCTCTGACCGCCTCTTCCACTACTATCACTCACTCACTCTCTGACCGCCTCTACCACTACTCTCACTCTCTGACCGCCTCTACCACTACTATCACTCTTTGACCGCCTCTACTATTACTATCACTCACTCACTCACTCTCTGACCGCCTCTACCACTACTATCACTCACTCACTCTCTGACCGCCTCTATCACTACTGTCACTCTCTGACCGCCTCTACAACTACTATCACTCACTCCCTCACTCACTCTCTGACCGCCTCTACCACTACTATCACTCACTCACTCTCTGGTCGCCTCTGCCACTACTATCACTCACTCACTCACTCACTCTATGATCGCCTCTACCACTACTATCACTCCCTCAATCATTCTCAGACCACCTCTACCACTTCTCTGACTGCCTCTACCACTACTTTCACTCACTCACTCTCTGACCGCCTCTACCACTACTCTCACTCACTCAGTCTCTGAGCGCCTCTACCATTACTCTCACTCACTCACTCTCTGACCGCGTCTACCACTACACTCATCCTCTGACTGCCTCTACTACTACACTCACTCACTCTCTGACCACCTCTACCACTACTCTCACTCTCTGACTGTCTCTACCACTGCTATCACTCATTCTCTGACCGCCTCTACCACTACTATCACTCAATCACTCTCTGACCGCCTCTACCACTACACTCACCCTCTAACTGCCTCTACTACTACACTCACTCACTCTCTGACCGCCTCTACCACTACTCTCACTCTCTGACTGTCTCTACCACTGCTATCACTCACTCTCTGACCGCCTCTACCACTACTATCACTCACTCACTCTCTGACCGCCTCTACCAATACACTCACCCTCTGACTGCCTCTACTACTACACTCACTCACTCTCTGACGCCTCTACCATTACTATCACTCACTCACTCACTCTCTGACCGCCTCTACCACTACACTTACTCGCTCTCTGACCGCCTCTACCATTACTATCACTCACTCACTCACTCTCTGAACGCCTCTACCGCTACTCTCACTCTCTGACTGCCTCTACCACTACTATCACTCACTCTCTTATCGCCTCTACCACTACTATCACTCACTCACTCTCTGACCACCTTTACCACTACTATCACTCACTCACTCTCTGATCGCCTCTACCACTACTATCACTCTCTGACCGCCTCTACCACTACTATCACTCTCTGACCGCCTCTACCACTACTATCACTAACTCACTCACTCTCTTACCGCCTCTACCACTACTATCACTCACTCACTCACTCTCTGACTGCCTCTACCACTACTATTACTCACTCACTCTCTGAACACTACTATCACTCACTCATTCTCTGACCGCCTCCACCACTACTATCACTATCTCACTCAATCTCTGACCGCCTCTACCACTACTATCACTCTCTGATTGCCTCTATCACTACTATCACTCTCTTACCGCCTATACTACTACTATCACTCACTCACTTACTCTCTGACCGCCTCTACCACTACTATCACTCACTCACTCTCTGACCGCCTCTACCACTACTCTCACTCTCTGACCGCCTCTACCACTACTATCACTCTCTTACCGCCTCTACCACTACTCTCACTCACTCGCTCACTCTCTGACAGCCTCTACCACTACTCTCACTCTCTGACTGCCTCTACCACTACTATCACTCACTCACTCTCTCTCTGACCGCCTCTACCACTACTCTCACTCACTCGCTCACTCTCTTACCGCCTCTACCCCTACTTTCACTCACTCACTCTCTGACCACCTCTACCACTACACTCACTCTCTGACTACCACTAACACTACACTCACTCACTCTCTGAATGCCTCTACCACTACACTCACTCACTCTCTGACCGCCTTTATCATTACCATCACTCACTCACTTTCTGACCGCCTCTACCACTACTCTCACTCTCTGTTGGCCTATACCACTACTATCACTCACTCACTCACTCTCTGACAGCCTCTACCACTACTATCACTCACTCACTCTCTGAACGCCTTTACCACTACTATCACTCTCTGACCGCCTCTACCACTACTCTCACTCTCTGACCGCCTCTACCACTACTATCACTCTCTGACCGCCTCTACCACTACTATCACTAACTCACTCACTCTCTTACCGCCTCTTCCACTACTATCACTCGCTCACTCACTCTCTGACTGCCTCTACCACTACTATCACTCACTCACTCTCTAAACACTACTATCACTCACTCACTCTCCGACCGCCTCCAACACTACTATCACTCACTAACTCACTCTCTGACCGCCTCTACCACTACTATCACTCACTCACTCTCTGACCGCCTCTACCACTACTCTCACTCTCTGACCGCCTCTACCACTACTATCACTCTCTGACCGCCTCTACTACTACTATCACTCACTCACTCACTCTCTGACCGCCTCTATCACTACTCTCACTCTCTGACCGCCTCTACCACTACTATCACTCACTCACTCTCTGACCGCCTCTACCACTACTCTCACTCTCTGACTGTCTCTGCCACTGCTATCACTCATTCTCTGACCGCCTCTACCACTACTATCACTCAATCACTCTCTGACCGCCTCTACCACTACACTCACCCTCTGACTGCCTCTACTACTACACTCACTCACTCTCTGACCGCCTCTACCACTACTCTCTCTCTGACTGTCTCTAGCACTGCTATCACTCACTCTCTGACCGCCTCTACCACTACTATCACTCACTCACTCTCTGACCGCCTCTACCACTACACTCACCCTCTGACTGCCTCTACTACTACACTAACTCACTCTCTGACCGCCTCTACCATTACTATCACTCACTCACTCACTCTCTGACCACCTCTACCACTACACTTACTCGCTCTCTGACCGCCTCTACCATTACTATCACTCACTCAATCACTCTCTGAAAACCTCTACCACTACTCTCACTCTCTGAACGCCTCTACCACTACTCTCACTCTCTTATCGCCTCTACCACTACTATCACTTACTCACTCTCTGACCACCTTTACCACTACTATCACTCACTCACTCTCTGATCGCCTCTACCACTACTATCACTCTCTGACCGCCTCTACCACTACTATCACTCTCTGACCGTCTCTACCACTACTATCACTAACTCACTAACTCTCTTACCGCCTCTACCACTACTATCACTCACTCACTCACTCTCTGACTGCCTCTACCACTACTATCACTCACTCACTCTCTGAACACTACTATCACTCACTCATTCTCTGTCCGCCTCCACCACTACTATCACTATCTCACTCAATCTCTGATTGCCTCTACCACTACTATCACTCACTCACTCTCTGACCGCCTCTACCACTACTCTCACTCTCTGACCGCCTCTACCACTACTATCACTCTCTTACCGCCTCTACCACTACTCTCACTCACTCGCTAACTCTCTGACCGCCTCTACCACTACTCTCACTCTCTGACCGCCTCTACCACTACTATCACTCTCTTACCGCCTCTACCACTACTCTCACTCACTCACTCTCTCTCTGACCGCCTCTACCACTACTCTCACTCTCTGACTGCCTTTACCGCTACTATCACTCACTCTCTGACCGCCTCTACCACTACTATAACTCATTCACTCTCTGACCACCTCTACCACTACACTCACTCTCTGACTACCTCTAACACTACACTCACTCACTCTCTGACCGCCTCTACCATTACTATCAATCACTCACTCACTCTCTGAACGCCTCTAACACTACACTCACTCACTCTCTGACCGCCTTTACCATTACCATCACTCACTCACTTTCTGACCGCCTCTACCACTACTCTCACTCTCTGTTGGCCTATACCAATACTATCACTCATTCACTCACTCTCTGACAGCCTCTACCACTACTATCACTCAATCACTCCCCTACCGCCTCTACCACACCTATCACTCTCTGAGCGCCTCTACCACTACTATCACTCTCTGACCGCCTCTACCACTACTATCACTAACTCACTCACTCTCTTACCGCCTCTACCAATACTATCACTCGCTCACTCACTCTCTGACTGCCTCTACCACTACTATCACTCACTCACTCTCTGATCACTACTATCACTCACTCACTCTCTGACCGCCTCTACCACTACTATCACTCACTCACTCTCTGACCGCCTCTACCACTACTTTCACTCTCTGACCGCCTCTACTCTACTATCACTCACTCACTCTCTGACTGCCTCTACCACTACTCTCACTCTCTGACCACCTCTACAACTACTATCACTCACTCCCTCACTCACTCTCCGACCGCCTCTACCACTACTATCACTCACTCACTCTCTGGTCGCCTCTGCCACTACTATCACTCACTCACTCAGTCATTCTCAGACCACCTCTACCACTTCTCTGACTGCCTCTACCACTACTATCACTCACTCACTCTCTGAACACTACTATCACTCACTCACTCTCTGACCGCCTCCACCACTACTATCACTCACTAACTCACTCTCTGAACGCCTCTACCACTACTATCACTCACTCACTCTCTAACCGCCTCTACCACTACTCTCACTCTCTGACCGCCTCTACTACTACTATTAATCACTCACTCACTCTCTGAACTTCTCTACCACTACTATCACTCACTCACTCTCGCTAGCCTCTACCACTACTCTCACTCTCTGACCGCCTCTACAACTACTATCACTCACTCCCTCACTCACTCTCCGACCGCCTCTACCACTACTATCACTCACTCACTCTCTGACCGCCTCTATCACTACTCTCACTCTCTGACCGCCTCTACAACTACTATCACTCACTCACTCACTCTTTGACCGCCTCTACCACTACTATCACTCACTCACTCTCTGACCACTACTATCACTCACTCATTCTCTGACCGCCTCTACCACCATAATCTAGACCAAAATTTGCCCCCAAATCTAGACCAAAATCTAGACCCCAATATACACCAAAATCTAAACCAAAATCTAGACCAAAACCTAAAACGAAATCTGGACCGAAATCTAAACTAAAATCTAGACCAAAATCTATAATATAATCTAGACACATATCTAGAACAAAATCTAGACCAAAATCTAGACCGACATCTGGACCAAAATTAAGACCAAAATCTAGACCAAAATTTATACTACACAAAAATCCATACCAAAATCTAGACTATAATCTAGACAAACATCTAAACCAAAATCTTGACCGATCTCTAGACCAAAATCAAGACCCTAGTCTAGAAATAAATCTACACAAAAATCTGGACCCCAATCTAGAATAAAATCTAGAACAAAATCATGACCAAAATCTAGACCAAAATCTAGTACAAAATCTAGAACAAAATCAAGACCTAAATCTATACCAAAATCCAGACCAAAATTTAGACCAAAATCTAGACGAAAATCTGGACCAATATCTTTTCCAAAATCTAGACCAAATTCTAGACCAAAATCTGCACCAAAATCTAGAACAAAATCTAGAACAAAATCTGAATCAAAATGTACACCAAAATCTAGACCCAGTTCTAGACCAAAATCTAGACTAAAAATTTAAAACCGATATCTAGACCAAAATCTATACCAAAATCTAGACTAAACTAAAATGAAGACCAAAGCCTTCAATAAAAACTGGACCAAAATCTAGACCGATATCTAGACCAAAATCTGCACCAAAATCTAGAACAAAATCTAGACCAAAATCTGGATCAAAATGTACACCAAAATCTAGGCCCAGTTGTAGACCAAAATGTAGACCAAAATGTAAACGGATATCTAGACCAAAATCTGGACCAAAATCTAGACCGATATCTAGACCCAGTTCTAAAACAAAATCTAGACCAAAATCTGGATAAAAATCTAGGCCAAAATTTACACCAAAATCTAGAACTAGTTCTAGACCAAAATCTAGACCAAAAATTTAAACCGATATATAGACCTAATCTAGACCAAAATCTAGACTTAACTAAAATCCTGATCAAAATCTGAACTAAAATCTAGACCGAAATCTAGACCGAAATCTAGACCAAAATCTAATGCCAGTTCTAGAAAAAAATCTAGACCAAAATCTAGACCAAAATTTGCACCAAAATCTAAACCAAAATCTAGACCCCAATCAAGATCCTAATGTAGACCAATATCTAGAGCAAAATCTGAACAAAAAATCTGGTCAAAAATCTAGACAAAAATCTGGAATGAAATCAAGACCAAAATCTAGATCAATTCCTAGACCAAAATCTAAACCGAAATCTAGACCGATTCTAGACCAAAATCTAGACCAAAATCTAGATTAAAATCTACACCAAAATCTAGACCAGAATCTAGACCCAATTCTAAAAAAATCTAAACCAAAATGTACATAAAAATCTAGACCCAGTTCTAGACCAAAATCTAGACCAAAATGTAAACCGATATTTATACCAAAATCAAGAACAAAATCTAGACTAAATTAAAATCTGGACTAAATTCTAGACCATAATGTACACAAAAATGTACACCAAAATCTGGACAAAAATGTAGACCGAAATCTAATCCGAAATCTGGAAGAAAATCTAAGCGAAAATCTAGACCCCAATCTAGACCAAAATCTAGACAAAAATCTGAACCAAAATCTAGACCAAAATCTAGATCAAAGTCTAGACCAAAATCTAGAATAAAATCTAGATCAAAATCTATACCGAAATCTAGACCGATCTCTAGACCAAAATCTAGACCCAATTCTATAAAAAAATCTACACAAAAATCTAGACCAAAATCTGGACCGAAATCTAGACCCCTTTATAGACTAAAATCTAGACCCCAATCTAGACCAAAATCTAAGCTAATTCATAATCCGGACCAAAATCTGGACTTAAATTTAGACCAAAATTTAGACCAAAATCTTGACCAAAATCAAGTCCAAATCGTAGACCAAAATCTAGACCAAAATCTAGACCAAAGTCTACAACAAAATCTAGACACAAATCTAGACTAAACCAAAATCCGGACCAAAATCTAGACCGATATTTAGAACAAAATCTAGACCAAAATCTAGACTAAACCAAAATCCAGACCAAAATCTAGACCGATATTTAGACCAAAATCTAGACCAAAATCTAGACTAAACTAAAATACGGACCAAAATATGGACAAACATCTGGACCAAAATCTACACCAAAATTTGCACCAAATAGTATACCAAAATCTAGACCCCAATCTAGACCCCAATATAGACTAAAATCTAGACCAAAATCTGAACAAAAATCTGGTTCAAAACCTGGACCAAAATCTAATACAAATCCTAGACCAAAATCTAGACCGAAATCTAAACCAAAATGTACACCAAAATCTAGACCCAGTTCTTGACCAAAATCTAGACCAAAATGTGAACAGAAATTTAGACCAAAATCGAGAACAAAATCTAGACTAAACCAAAATCTGGACCAAAATCTAGACCAAAATCTTGACGACAATCTGGACGAAAACTAGAACAAAGTCTAGACAAAAATCTAGACCAAAATCTAGACTGAAATCCCGACCGAAATCTAGACTAAAATTTAGACCAAAATCTTGACCATAATCTAGACCACTATCTAGACCTAAATCTGGACTAAACCAAAATCCGGACCAAAATCTGGACCAATATCTAGACCAAAATCTGGACCAAAATCTTGATCAAAATCTGGACCAAAATCTAGACCGATATCTAAACCAAAATCTAGACTAATTTTTAGAAAAAAATCTACACGAAAATCTAGACTAAAATTTGCCCCCAAATCTAGACCAAAATCTAGACCCCAATATTCACTAAAATCTAAACCAAAATCTAGACCAAAACCTAAAACGAAATCTGAACCGAAATCTAGACTAAAATCTAGACCGACATCTGGACCAAAATTAAGACCAAAATCTAGCCCAAAATCTAGACTACACAAAAATCCGGACCAAAATCTAGACTATAATCTATACAAACATCTAAACCGAAATCTAGACCAAAATCCAGACCCAAGTCTAAAAAAAAATCTACACCAAAATCTAGACCAAAATTTGCACAAAAATCTAGACCCCAATCTAGAACAAAATCTAGACCGAAATCTGGACCGAAATCTAGACCATAATCTAGACTAACATCTAGACCAAAATCTAGACTGACGTCTGGACATAAATTCAGACCAAAATCTAGATTAAACAAAAATCAGGACCAAAATCTGGACAAACATCTAGACTAAAATCTAGACAAAAATCTGAACAAAAATCTGGATCAAAATCTGCACCAAATACTAGTACAAATTCGATTCTAGACTAAAATCTAGACCAAAATCTAGATTAAAATCTACACCAAAATCTAGACCAGAATCTAGACCTAATTCTAAAAAAAAATCTAAACCAAAATCTAGACAGAAATCTAAACCAAAATGTACATAAAAATCTAGACCCAGTTCTAGACCAAAATCTAGACCAAAATGTAAACCGATATTTATACCAAAATCGAAAACAAAATCTAGACTAAATTAAAATCCGGACAAAAATCTAGACCATAATGTACACAAAAATGTACACCAAAATCCGGACCAAAATCTAGACCGATATTTAAACCAAAATCTAGACCAAAATCTAGACTAAACTAAAATACGGACCAAAATATGGACAAACATCTGGACCAAAATGTACACCAAAATTTACACCAAAATCTGGACCAAAATCTAGACCAAAATCTGGATCAAAATCTTGACCGAAATCTAGACCGAAATCTGGACGAAAATCTAAATCAAAATCTAGACCAATATCTCGATCAAAATCTAGAATAAAATAACAACCGGACCAAAATCTGGTCGAAAATCTATACCGAAATCTAGACCAAAATCTAAAACAAAATCTATACAAAAATCTATACCAAAATCTAGTACAAAATCTAGACCAAAATCTGAAGCAAAATCTAGAACAAAATCTATACAAAAATCTAGACCAAAATCTAGACCAAAATCTAGGCTAATTCATAATCCGGACCAAAATCTGGACCAAAATTTAGACCAAAATTTTGAGCAAAATCAAGTTCAAATCGTAGACCAAAATCTAGACCAAAATCTACAACAAAATCTAGTCACAAATCTAGACTAAACCAAAATCCGGACCAAAATCTAGACCGATATTTAGAACAAAATCTAGACCAAAATCTAGACTAAACCAAAATCCGGACCAAAATCAAGACCGATATTTAGACCAAAATCTAGACCAAAATCTAAACTAAACTAAAATACGGACCAACATATGGACCAAAATCTGGACCAAAATGTACACCAAAATTTACACCAAAATCTGGACCAAATACTAGACCAAAATCTGGATCAAAATCTTGACCGAAATCTAGACCGAAATCTGGACGAAAATCTAAATCAAAATCTATACCAATATCTCGATCAAAATCTAGACTAAAATAACACCCGGACCAAAATGTAGTCGAAAATCTATACCGAAATCTAGACCAAAATCTAGAACAAAATCTAGACTGAAATCTATACCAAAATCTAGTACAAAATCTAGACCAATATCTGGACCAAAATCTGGACCATGATCTAGACCAAAATCTAGACCAAAATTTGGACCAAAATCTAGACCAAAATCTGGACCAAAATCTAGACCAAAATCTTTACTAAAATCTAGACCAAAATCTAGTCTAAATCAAAATCCGGACCAAAATCTAGACCAAAATCTAGACTCAACTAAAATAAGGACCCAAATATGGACAAAATCTGGACCAAAATCTAGACCAAAATCTAGTCTAAATCAAAATCTGGACCAAAATCATGACCAAAATCTAGTACAAAATCTAGAACAAAATCAAGACCTAAATCTATACCAAAATCCAGACCAAAATCCAGACCAAAATCTAGACCAAAATCTGGACCAATATCTTTACCAAAATCTAGACCAAATTCTAGACCAAAATCTGCACCAAAATCTAGAACAAAATCTAGAACAAAATATGAATCAAAATGTACACCAAAATCTAGACCCAGTTCTAGACCAAAATCTAGACCAAAAATTTAAAACCTATATCTAGACCAAAATCTATACCAAAATCTAGACTAAACTAAAATGAAGACCAAAGTCTACATTAAAAACTGGACCAAAATCTAGACCGATATCTAGACCAAAATCTAGACCAAAATCTGCACCAAAATCTAGAACAAAATCTAGACCAAAATCTAGTACAAAATCTAGAACAAAATCAAGACCTAAATCTATACCAAAATCCAGACCAAAATCCAGACCAAAATCTAGACCAAAATCTGGACCAATATCTTTAACAAAATCTAGACCAAATTCTAGATCAAAATCTGCACCAAAATCTAGAACAAAATCTAGAACAAAATCTGAATCAAAATGTACACCAAAATCTAGACCCAGTTCTAGACCAAAATCTAGACCAAAAATTTAAACCGATATATAGACCTAATCTAGACCAAAATCTAGACTTAACTAAAATCCTGATCAAAATCTGGACCAAAATCTATACCAAAATCTAAACCCAGTTCTAGAAAAAAATCTAGACCAAAATCTAGACCAAAATTTGCACCAAAATCTAAACCAAAATCTAGACCCCAATCAAGATCCTAATGTTGACCAATATCCAGAGCAAAATCTGAACAAAAAATCTGGTCAAAAATCTGGACAAAAATCTGGAATGAAATCTAGACCAAAATCTAGATCAATTCCTAGACCAAAATCTAGACCGAAATCTAGACCGATTCTAGACCAAAATCTAGATTAAAATCTACACCAAAATCTAGACCAGAATCTAGACCCAATTCTAAAAAAATCTAAACCAAAATGTACATAAAAATCTAGACCCAGTTCTAGACCAAATTCTAGACCAAAATGTAAACCGATATTTATACCAAAATCGAGAACAAAATCTAGACCAAAATCTAGACTAAATTAAAATCCGGACAACAATCTAGACCATAATGTACACAAAAATGTACACCAAAATCTGGACAAAAATCTAGACCGAAATCTAATCCGAAATCTGGAAGAAAATCTAAGCGAAAATCTAGACCCCAATCTAGACCAAAATCGAGACAAAAATCTGAACCAAAATCTAGACCAAAATCTAGATCAAAGTCTAGACCAAAATCTAGTATAAAATCTATACCGAAATCTAGACCGATCTCTAGACCAAAATCTAGACCCAATTCTATAAAAAAATCTACACAAAAATCTAGACCAAAATTTAGACCGAAATCTAGACCCCAATATAGACTAAAATCTAGACCGCAATCTAGACCACAATTTAGACCAAAATCTAGACCAAAATCTAGGCTAATTCATAATCCGGAGCTAAATCTGGACTAAAATTTTGACCAAATATTTGACCAAAATCAGGTCCAAATCGTAGACCAAAATCTAGACCAAAATCTACAACAAAATCTAGACACAAATCTAGACTAAACCAAAATCCGGACCAAAATCAAGACCGATATTTAGACCAAAATCTAGACCAAAATCTAGACTAAACTAAAATACGGACCAACATATGGGCCAAAATCTGGACCAAAATGTACACCAAAATTTACACCAAAATCTGGACCAAATACTAGACCAAAATCTGGATCAAAATCTTGACCGAAATCTAGACCGAAATCTGGACGAAAATCTAAATCAAAATCTATACCAATATCTCGATCAAAATCTAGACTAAAATAACACCCGGACCAAAATGTAGTCGAAAATCTATACCGAAATCTAGACCAAAATCTAGAACAAAATCTATACAAAAATCAATACCAAAATCTAGTACAAAATCTAGACCAATATCTGGACCAAAATCCGTACCAAAATCTAGACCAAAATCTGAACAAAAATCTAGAACAAAATCTATACAAAAATCTGGAACAAAATCTAGACGAAAATCTGGACCATGAACTAGACCAAAATCTTGACCAAAATTTGGACCAAAATCTAGACCAAAATCTTAACCAAAATCTAGTCTAAATCAAAATCCGGACCAAAATCTAGACCACTATTAAGACCAAAATCTAGACCAAAATCTAGACTAAACTAAAATACGGACCAAAATATGGACCAAAATATGGACCAAAATCTAGACCAAAATCTAGAACAAAATCTAGACCAAAATCTAGACTAAACGAATCTACGGACGAAAATCTGGACGAAGATCTGGACCAAAATGTACACCAAAATCTGGATCAAAATCTAGACCAAAATCTGGACCAAAATCTAGACCGAAATCTAGACCGAAATCTGGACGAAAATCTAAATCAAAATCTAGACTAAAGTAAAACCCGGACCGAAATCTGGACCAAAATCTAGACCAAAATCTAAAACAAAATCTATACCAAATATTAGACCAAAACCTACACTAAAATCTAGACAAAAATCTGGACCATGATCTAGACCAAAATCTAGACCAAAATTTGGACAAAAATCTAGACCAAAATCTGCACCAAAATCTAGACCAAAATCTTAACTAAAATCTAGACAAAAATCTAGACCAAAATCTAGACCAAATCAAAATGCAGAACAAAATCTAGACCGATATTTAGACCACAATCTAGACCAAAATCTAGACTAAACTAAAATACGGACCAAAATATGGACTAAAATCTGGATCAAAATGTATACCAAAATGTCCACTAAAATCTAGACCCAAATCTTGACCAAAATTTGGATCAAAATGTACATCAAAATCTAGACCCAGTTCTAGACCAAAATTCAGACATAAAAGTTAAAACTGATATCTAGACCAAAATCTATACCAAAATCTGGACCGAAATCTAGACCGAAATCTAAACCCAGTTCTAGAACGAAATCTAGACCAAAATCTGGACCGAAATCTAGGCCGAAATCTAGACCAAAATCTAGACCCAGTTCTAGACAAAAATCTACACCAAAATCTAGACGAAAATTTGCACCAAAATCTAGATCCCAATCTACACCAAAATCTAGACCACAATCTAGACCATAGTCTAGACCAAAATCTTGACCAAAATCTGGACCCAAATCTAGACCAAAATCTTAACTAAAATCTAGACCATAATCTAGAAACAAATGTAGACTAAACCAAAATCCGGACCAAAATCTAGACCGATATTTAGACCAAAATCTGGACCAAAATTTAGACCAAAATCTAGACCAAAATCTAGAGCAAAATCTAGACAAAAGTCTAGACCAAAATCTAGATCGAAATCTAGATCTAAATCTAGACCAAAACCTGGACCAAAATCTTTATAAATATCTAGACCAAAATCTAGACCAAATCTACACCAAAATCTAGACACAAATCTAGACTAAACCAAAATCCGGACCAAAATCTAGACCGATATTTAGAACAAAATCTAGACCAAAATCTAGACTAAACCAAAATCAGGACCAAAATCTAGACCGATATTAAGACCAAAATCTAGACTAAACTAAAATACGGACCAAAATATGGTCCAAAATCTGGACCAAAATGTACACCAAAATATACACCAAAATCTGGACCAAAATCTAGACCAAAATCTTGACCAAATACTAGAACAAAATCTAGACTGAAATCTATACTAAAATCTAGACCAAAATCTAGACCAATATCTGGACCAAAATCTTTACCAAAATCTAGACCAAAATCTGGACCAAAATCTAGAACACAATCTAGACCAAAATTTGGACGAAAATCTAGACGAAAATCTGGACCATGATCTAGACCAAAATCTAGACCAAAAACTGGACCAAAATCTAGACCAAAATCTTAACCAAAATCTAGACAAAAATCAAGACTAAATTAAAATACGGACCAAAATATGGACCAAAATCTAGACCAAAATTTGTACATAAATCTAGACCGAAATCTACACCAAAATCTAGACTAAAATAAAATCCGAACCAAAAATCTGGTCGAAAATCTATACCGAAATCTAGACCAAAATCTATAACAAAATCTAGACTGAAATCTATACCAAAATCTAGACCAAAATCTAGACCAATATCTGGACCAAAATCCGTACCAAAATCTATACCAAAATCTAGACCAAAATCTGAACCAAAATCTAGAACAAAATCTAGACCAAAATCTGGACCAAAATTTGGACCAAAATCTACACCAAAATCTGGATCAAAATCTAGACCAAAATCTAGAATAAACAGAAATACGGACCAAAATATGGACCAAAATCTAGACCTAATCCTAGTTCAAAATCTACACCAAAATCTGGACTGAACCAAAATCCGGACCAAAATATGGACCAAAATCTAGACCTAAATCCAGACCGATATCCAAACCAAAATTTAGACCAAAATCTATACCAATATCTAGATCAAAATCCAAACTAAACTAAAATCCGGTCCAAAATCTGGACTAAATCTAGACCAAAATCAGACCTAAATCCAGACAGATATCCAAACCAAAATCCGGACCAAAATCTAGACCGATATTTAGACCAAGATCTAGACCAAATTCTAGACTAAACTGAAATACGGACCAAAATATGGACCAAAACCGGGGCCAAAATGTACACCAAAATTTGGACCAAAATCTAGACCGAAATCTGGACAAAATCGAGACCGAAATCTAGACCTAAATCTGGACGAAAATCAAAATCAAGACCAAAATCTACACTAAAATCTACCCCAAAATATAGACCCAGTTCTAGACCAAAATTTAGATCAAAATGTAAACCGAATTCTAGACCAAAATCTAGACATAAATCTAGACTAAACTAAAATCTAAACAAAAATCTGCACCAAAATCTGGAACATCTAAACCAAAATTTGCACCAAAAATCCTGTCCAAAATCTAGACCCCAATCTAGACCAAAATCTAGACCAAAATCTGAACAAAAATCTAGACCAAAATCTACACCAAAATCTGGACCGAAATCTAGACCAAAATCTGGACCAAAATCTAGACCAAAATCTAGATCAAAATCTAGACCATAATCTAGACCAAAACCTAGAACAAATTCTACACCAAAATCTGGACCAAAATCGAGAAGAAAATCTAGACTTAACCAAAATCTGGACCAAAATCTGGAACAAAGTCTAGACTAATATCTTGACTAAATTCTAGACCATAATGTACACAAAAATGTACACCAAAATCTGGACAAAAATGTAGACCGAAATCTAATCCGAAATCTGGAAGAAAATCTAAGCGAAAATCTAGACCCCAATCTAGACCAAAATCTAGACAAAAATCTGAACCAAAATCTAGACCAAAATCTAGATCAAAGTCTAGACCAAAATCTAGAATAAAATCTAGATCAAAATCTATACCGAAATCTAGACCGATCTCTAGACCAAAATCTAGACCCAATTCTATAAAAAAATCTACACAAAAATCTAGACCAAAATCTGGACCGAAATCTAGACCCCTTTATAGACTAAAATCTAGACCCCAATCTAGACCACAATCTAGACCAAAATCTAAGCTAATTCATAATCCGGACCAAAATCTGGACTTAAATTTAGACCAAAATTTAGACCAAAATCTTGACCAAAATCAAGTCCAAATCGTAGACCAAAATCTAGACCAAAATCTAGACCAAAGTCTACAACAAAATCTAGACACAAATCTAGACTAAACCAAAATCCGGACCAAAATCTAGACCGATATTTAGAAAAAAATCTAGACCAAAATCTAGACTAAACCAAAATCCAGACCAAAATCTAGACCGATATTTAGACCAAAATCTAGACCAAAATCTAAACTAAACTAAAATACGGACCAAAATATGGACAAACATCTGGACCAAAATCTACACCAAAATTTGCACCAAATAGTATACCAAAATCTAGACCCCAATCTAGACCCCAATATAGACTAAAATCTAGACCAAAATCTGAACAAAAATCTGGTTCAAAACCTGGACCAAAATCTAATACAAATCCTAGACCAAAATCTAGACCGAAATCTAAACCAAAATGTACACCAAAATCTAGACCCAGTTCTTGACCAAAATCTAGACCAAAATGTGAACAGAAATTTAGACCAAAATCGAGAACAAAATCTAGACTAAACCAAAATCTGGACCAAAATCTAGACCAAAATCTTGACGACAATCTGGACGAAAACTAGAACAAAGTCTAGACAAAAATCTAGACCAAAATCTAGACTGAAATCCCGACCGAAATCTAGACTAAAATTTAGACCAAAATCTTGACCATAATCTAGACCACTATCTAGACCTAAATCTGGACTAAACCAAAATCCGGACCAAAATCTGGACCAATATCTAGACCAAAATCTGGACCAAAATCTTGATCAAAATCTGGACCAAAATCTAGACCGATATCTAAACCAAAATCTAGACTAATTTTTAGAAAAAAATCTACACGAAAATCTAGACTAAAATTTGCCCCCAAATCTAGACCAAAATCTAGACCCCAATATTCACTAAAATCTAAACCAAAATCTAGACCAAAACCTAAAACGAAATCTGAACCGAAATCTAGACTAAAATCTAGACCGACATCTGGACCAAAATTAAGACCAAAATCTAGCCCAAAATCTAGACTACACAAAAATCCGGACCAAAATCTAGACTATAATCTATACAAACATCTAAACCGAAATCTAGACCAAAATCCAGACCCAAGTCTAAAAAAAAATCTACACCAAAATCTAGACCAAAATTTGCACAAAAATCTAGACCCCAATCTAGAACAAAATCTAGACCGAAATCTGGACCGAAATCTAGACCATAATCTAGACTAACATCTAGACCAAAATCTAGACTGACGTCTGGACATAAATTCAGACCAAAATCTAGATTAAACAAAAATCAGGACCAAAATCTGGACAAACATCTAGACTAAAATCTAGACAAAAATCTGAACAAAAATCTGGATCAAAATCTGCACCAAATACTAGTACAAATTCGATTCTAGACTAAAATCTAGACCAAAATCTAGATTAAAATCTACACCAAAATCTAGACCAGAATCTAGACCTAATTCTAAAAAAAAATCTAAACCAAAATCTAGACAGAAATCTAAACCAAAATGTACATAAAAATCTAGACCCAGTTCTAGACCAAAATCTAGACCAAAATGTAAACCGATATTTATACCAAAATCGAGAACAAAATCTAGACTAAATTAAAATCCGGACAAAAATCTAGACCATAATGTACACAAAAATGTACACCAAAATCCGGACCAAAATCTAGACCGATATTTAAACCAAAATCTAGACCAAAATCTAGACTAAACTAAAATACGGACCAAAATATGGACAAACATCTGGACCAAAATGTACACCAAAATTTACACCAAAATCTGGACCAAAATCTAGACCAAAATCTGGATCAAAATCTTGACCGAAATCTAGACCGAAATCTGGACGAAAATCTAAATCAAAATCTAGACCAATATCTCGATCAAAATCTAGAATAAAATAACAACCGGACCAAAATCTGGTCGAAAATCTATACCGAAATCTAGACCAAAATCTAAAACAAAATCTATACAAAAATCTATACCAAAATCTAGTACAAAATCTAGACCAAAATCTGAAGCAAAATCTAGAACAAAATCTATACAAAAATCTAGACCAAAATCTAGACCAAAATCTAGGCTAATTCATAATCCAGACCAAAATCTGGACCAAAATTTAGACCAAAATTTTGAGCAAAATCAAGTCCAAATCGTAGACCAAAATCTAGACCAAAATCTACAACAAAATCTAGTCACAAATCTAGACTAAACCAAAATCCGGACCAAAATCTAGACCGATATTTAGAACAAAATCTAGACCAAAATCTAGACTAAACCAAAATCCGGACCAAAATCAAGACCGATATTTAGACCAAAATCTAGACCAAAATGTAAACTAAACTAAAATACGGACCAACATATGGACCAAAATCTGGACCAAAATGTACACCAAAATTTACACCAAAATCTGGACCAAATACTAGACCAAAATCTGGATCAAAATCTTGACCGAAATCTAGACCGAAATCTGGACGAAAATCTAAATCAAAATCTATACCAATATCTCGATCAAAATCTAGACTAAAATAACACCCGGACCAAAATGTAGTCGAAAATCTATACCGAAATCTAGACCAAAATCTAGAACAAAATCTAGACTGAAATCTATACCAAAATCTAGTACAAAATCTAGACCAATATCTGGACCAAAATCTGGACCATGATCTAGACCAAAATCTAGACCAAAATTTGGACCAAAATCTAGACCAAAATCTGGACCAAAATCTAGACCAAAATCTTTACTAAAATCTAGACCAAAATCTAGTCTAAATCAAAATCCGGACCAAAATCTAGACCAAAATCTAGACTCAACTAAAATAAGGACCCAAATATGGACAAAATCTGGACCAAAATCTAGACCAAAATCTAGTCTAAATCAAAATCTGGACCAAAATCATGACCAAAATCTAGTACAAAATCTAGAACAAAATCAAGACCTAAATCTATACCAAAATCCAGACCAAAATCCAGACCAAAATCTAGACCAAAATCTGGACCAATATCTTTACCAAAATCTAGACCAAATTCTAGACCAAAATCTGCACCAAAATCTAGAACAAAATCTAGAACAAAATATGAATCAAAATGTACACCAAAATCTAGACCCAGTTCTAGACCAAAATCTAGACCAAAAATTTAAAACCTATATCTAGACCAAAATCTATACCAAAATCTAGACTAAACTAAAATGAAGACCAAAGTCTACATTAAAAACTGGACCAAAATCTAGACCGATATCTAGACCAAAATCTAGACCAAAATCTGCACCAAAATCTAGAACAAAATCTAGACCAAAATCTAGTACAAAATCTAGAACAAAATCAAGACCTAAATCTATACCAAAATCCAGACCAAAATCCAGACCAAAATCTAGACCAAAATCTGGACCAATATCTTTAACAAAATCTAGACCAAATTCTAGATCAAAATCTGCACCAAAATCTAGAACAAAATCTAGAACAAAATCTGAATCAAAATGTACACCAAAATCTAGACCCAGTTCTAGACCAAAATCTAGACCAAAAATTTAAACCGATATATAGACCTAATCTAGACCAAAATCTAGACTTAACTAAAATCCTGATCAAAATCTGGACCAAAATCTATACCAAAATCTAAACCCAGTTCTAGAAAAAAATCTAGACCAAAATCTAGACCAAAATTTGCACCAAAATCTAAACCAAAATCTAGACCCCAATCAAGATCCTAATGTTGACCAATATCCAGAGCAAAATCTGAACAAAAAATCTGGTCAAAAATCTGGACAAAAATCTGGAATGAAATCTAGACCAAAATCTAGATCAATTCCTAGACCAAAATCTAGACCGAAATCTAGACCGATTCTAGACCAAAATCTAGATTAAAATCTACACCAAAATCTAGACCAGAATCTAGACCCAATTCTAAAAAAATCTAAACCAAAATGTACATAAAAATCTAGACCCAGTTCTAGACCAAATTCTAGACCAAAATGTAAACCGATATTTATACCAAAATCGAGAACAAAATCTAGACCAAAATCTAGACTAAATTAAAATCCGGACAACAATCTAGACCATAATGTACACAAAAATGTACACCAAAATCTAGACAAAAATCTAGACCGAAATCTAATCCGAAATCTGGAAGAAAATCTAAGCGAAAATCTAGACCCCAATCTAGACCAAAATCTAGACAAAAATCTGAACCAAAATCTAGACCAAAATCTAGATCAAAGTCTAGACCAAAATCTAGTATAAAATCTATACCGAAATCTAGACCGATCTCTAGACCAAAATCTAGACCCAATTCTATAAAAAAATCTACACAAAAATCTAGACCAAAATTTAGACCGAAATCTAGACCCCAATATAGACTAAAATCTAGACCACAATCTAGACCACAATTTAGACCAAAATCTAGACCAAAATCTAGGCTAATTCATAATCCGGAGCTAAATCTGGACTAAAATTTTGACCAAATATTTGACCAAAATCAGGTCCAAATCGTAGACCAAAATCTAGACCAAAATCTACAACAAAATCTAGACACAAATCTAGACTAAACCAAAATCCGGACCAAAATCAAGACCGATATTTAGACCAAAATCTAGACCAAAATCTAGACTAAACTAAAATACGGACCAACATATGGGCCAAAATCTGGACCAAAATGTACACCAAAATTTACACCAAAATCTGGACCAAATACTAGACCAAAATCTGGATCAAAATCTTGACCGAAATCTAGACCGAAATCTGGACGAAAATCTAAATCAAAATCTATACCAATATCTCGATCAAAATCTAGACTAAAATAACACCCGGACCAAAATGTAGTCGAAAATCTATACCGAAATCTAGACCAAAATCTAGAACAAAATCTATACAAAAATCAATACCAAAATCTAGTACAAAATCTAGACCAATATCTGGACCAAAATCCGTACCAAAATCTAGACCAAAATCTGAACAAAAATCTAGAACAAAATCTATACAAAAATCTGGAACAAAATCTAGACGAAAATCTGGACCATGAACTAGACCAAAATCTTGACCAAAATTTGGACCAAAATCTAGACCAAAATCTTAACCAAAATCTAGTCTAAATCAAAATCCGGACCAAAATCTAGACCACTATTAAGACCAAAATCTAGACCAAAATCTAGACTAAACTAAAATACGGACCAAAATATGGACCAAAATATGGACCAAAATCTAGACCAAAATCTAGAACAAAATCTAGACCAAAATCTAGACTAAACGAATCTACGGACGAAAATCTGGACGAAGATCTGGACCAAAATGTACACCAAAATCTGGATCAAAATCTAGACCAAAATCTGGACCAAAATCTAGACCGAAATCTAGACCGAAATCTGGACGAAAATCTAAATCAAAATCTAGACTAAAGTAAAACCCGGACCGAAATCTGGACCAAAATCTAGACCAAAATCTAGAACATAATCTATACCAAATATTAGACCAAAATCTACACTAAAATCTAGACAAAAATCTGGACCATGATCTAGACCAAAATCTAGACCAAAATTTGGACAAAAATCTAGACCAAAATCTGCACCAAAATCTAGACCAAAATCTTAACTAAAATCTAGACAAAAATCTAGACCAAAATCTAGACCAAATCAAAATGCAGAACAAAATCTAGACCGATATTTAGACCACAATGTAGACCAAAATCTAGACTAAACTAAAATACGGACCAAAATATGGACTAAAATCTGGATCAAAATGTATACCAAAATGTCCACTAAAATCTAGACCCAAATCTTGACCAAAATTTGGATCAAAATGTACATCAAAATCTAGACCCAGTTCTAGACCAAAATTCAGACATAAAAGTTAAAACTGATATCTAGACCAAAATCTATACCAAAATCTGGACCGAAATCTAGACCGAAATCTAAACCCAGTTCTAGAACAAAATCTAGACCAAAATCTGGACCAAAATCTAGGCCGAAATCTAGACCAAAATCTAGACCCAGTTCTAGACAAAAATCTACACCAAAATCTAGACGAAAATTTGCACCAAAATCTAGACCAAAATCTAGATCCCAATCTACACCAAAATCTAGACCACAATCTAGACCATAGTCTAGACCAAAATCTAGAGCAAAATCTGGACCAAAATCTAGACCAAAATGTACACCAAAATCTAGACCAAAATGTATACCGATATCTAGACCAAAATCTAGACTAAACTAAAATAGAGACCGAAATCTAGACAGAAATCTGGACAAAAAATCTAGACGAAAATCTGGACCATGATCGAAACAAAAATCTAGAACAAAATTTGAACCAAAATCTGGACCCAAATCTAGACCAAAATCTTAACTAAAATCTAGACCATAATCTAGAAACAAATGTAGACTAAACCAAAATCCGGACCAAAATCTAGACCGATATTTAGACCAAAATCTGGACCAAAATTTAGACCAAAATCTAGATCAAAATCTAGAGCAAAATCTAGACAAAAGTCTAGACCAAAATCTAGATCGAAATCTAGATCTAAATCTAGACCAAAACCTGGACCAAAATCTTTATAAATATCTAGACCAAAATCTAGACCAAATCTACACCAAAATCTAGACACAAATCTAGACTAAACCAAAATCCGGACCAAAATCTAGACCGATATTAAGACCAAAATCTAGACTAAACTAAAATACGGACCAAAATATGGTCCAAAATCTGGACCAAAATGTACACCAAAATATACACCAAAATCTGGACCAAAATCTAGACCAAAATCTTGACCAAATACTAGAACAAAATCTAGACTGAAATCTATACCAAAATCTAGACCAAAATCTAGACCAAAATCTGGACCAAAATCTAGAACACAATCTAGACGAACATATAGACAAAATCCTAGACCAAAATCTACACCAAAATCTGAACCAAAATCTACTCCAAAATCTAGACCATAATCTAGACCAACATCTAGACCAAAATCTGGACCCAAATCTAAACCAAAATCCACACCGATATCTAGACCAAAATCTAGACCAAAATCTAGACAAATATCTAGACCAAAATCTATACTAAACGAAAATCCGGACCAAAAACTGGACCAAAATCTAGACCAAAATCTAGACCAAAATCTAGACTAAACTAAAATACAGACCAAAATATGGACCAAAATCTTGAAGAAAATATACACCAAAATCTGGACCAAAATCTAGACAAAAATCTGGACAAAAATCTAGACCGAAATCTAGACCGAAATCTGGATGAAAATCTTAATCAAAATCTAGACCAAAATCTGCACCAAAATCTACTCTAAAATTTAGACCCAGTTCTAGACCAAAATCTGGACCAAAATGTAAACCGATATCTAGACCAAAATCTAGACCCCAATCTAGACCAAAACCTAGACCAAAATCTAGACCAAAATCTAGACCATATTCTAAACCAACATCTAGACCAAAATTTTGACCACAATCTACACCAAAATCTAGACCAAACTAGACTAAACCAAAAAAGGATCAAAATCTAGACCAAAATTCGCTCCAAAATCTAGACCAAAATCTAGACCCCAATCTAGACCAAAATCTAGACCAAAATCTAAACAAAAATCTGGACCAAAATCTGTACCGAAATCTAGACCGAAATCTAGACTAAAATATAGACTAAACCAAAATCTGGACCAAAATCTGGACCAAAAACTAGACCAAAATCTAGACCTAAGTTCAGACCGATATCTTGACCACAATCTAGACCCAAAATCTACACCAAAATCTAGACTAAAATCAAGACTAAACCAAAATCCGGACCAAAATCTGGACCTAAATCTAGACTAAAATCTAAACCGAAATCTAGACTGAAATCTGGAGCGAAATCTAGAACAAAATCTGGACAAAAATCTGGACCAAAACTTAGACCAAAATCTAGACTAAAATCTAGACTAAAGTCTAGACCAAAATCTTTACCAAAATCTAGACGAAAATCTAGACTAAGCAGAAATCCGGACCAAAATCTTGATCAAAATTTAGCACAAAATCTAGATAAAAATCTAGACCAAAATCTAGACCAAAATCTAGACCAAGATCTAGACCAAATCCTAGACCAAAATCTATACCAAAATCTGGACCAAAATCTAGTCAAAAATCTAGACTAAACCAAAATCCAGACCAAAATCTGGACCAAAATCTAGACAAGAATCTAGAACAGTTTCTTGAAAACAATTTAAACCAAAATCTAAACCAAAATGTACACCAAAATCTAGACCCAGTTCTAGACCAAAATCTTGACCAAAATGTAAACCGATATTTATACCAAAATCTAGAACAAAATCTAGACCAAAATCTAGACTGAAATCTAGACCGATCTCTATATCAAAATCTAGACCCAGTTCTAGAAAAAAATCTACACTTAAATCTAGACCAAAATTTTCACCAAAATCTAGACTGAAATCTGGACCGAAATTTAGAACAAAATCTAGACCAAATTCTAGTCCAAAATATAGACCAAAATCTAGATCAAAATCTAGATTAAAATCTAGACCAAAATCTAGACGAACATATAGACAAAATCCTAGACCAAAATCTACACCAAAATCTGAACCAAAATCTACTCCAAAATCTAGACCATAATCTAGACCAACATCTAGACCAAAATCTGGACCCAAATCTAGACCAAAATCCACACCGATATCTAGACCAAAATCTAGACCAAAATCTAGACAAATATCTAGACCAAAATCTATACTAAACGAAAATCCGGACCAAAAACTGGACCAAAATCTAGACCAAAATCTAGACCAAAATCTAGACTAAACTAAAATACAGACCAAAATATGGACCAAAATCTTGAAGAAAATATACACCAAAATCTGGACCAAAATCTAGACAAAAATCTGGACAAAAATCTAGACCGAAATCTAGACCGAAATCTGGATGAAAATCTTAATCAAAATCTAGACCAAAATCTGCACCAAAATCTACTCTAAAATTTAGACCCAGTTCTAGACCAAAATCTGGACCAAAATGTAAACCGATATCTAGACCAAAATCTAGACCCCAATCTAGACCAAAACCTAGACCAAAATCTAGACCAAAATCTAGACCATATTCTAAACCAACATCTAGACCAAAATTTTGACCACAATCTACACCAAAATCTAGACCAAACTAGACTAAACCAAAAAAGGATCAAAATCTAGACCAAAATTCGCACCAAAATCTAGACCAAAATCTAGACCCCAATCTAGACCAAAATCTAGACCAAAATCTAAACAAAAATCTGGATAAAAATCTGGACCAAAATCTGTACCGAAATCTAGACCGAAATCTAGACTAAAATTTAGTACAAATCATAGACCAAAATATAGATCGATATCTAGACCGAAATCTAGACCAAAATCTAGACCAACATCTACACCTAAATCTACACCAAAATCCAGACCAGAATCTAGACCCAATTCTAGAAAAAAAATTAAACTAAAATCTAAATCAAAATGTACACTAAAATATAAACCCAGTTCTAGACCAAAATCTAGACGAAAATGTAAACCGATATTTATACCAAAATCGAGAATAAAATCTAGACCAAAATCTAGACTTAGCCAAAATCCGTACCAAAATTTAGAACAAAATCTGGACCATGATCTAGACTAAAATCTAGACCAAAAACTGGACCAAAATCTAGTCCAAAATCTAGACTAAACCAAAATCCGGACCAACATCTAGACCGATATTTAGACCAAAATCTAGACCAAATTCTAGACTAAACTAAAATACGGATCAAAATATGGACCAAAATCTGGACCAAAATATAAACCAAAATGTAGACCAAAATGTAAACCAAAATCTAGACCTAAGTCCAGACCGATATCTTGACCACAATCTAGACCAAAATCTACACCAAAATCTGGACCAAAATCTAGACTAAAATCTAGACTAAACCAAAATCCGGACCAAAATCTGGACCAAAATCTAGACCAAATCCTATACCAAAATCTACACCAAAATCTAGACCAAAATCTAGACTAAAATATAGACTAAACCAAAATCTGGACCAAAATATGGACCAAAATCTAGACCAAAATCTAGACCTAAGTTCAGACCGATATCTTGACCACAATCTAGACCCAAAATCTACACCAAAATCTGGACCAAAATCTAGACTAAAATCTAGACTAAACCAAAATCCGGACCTAAATCTAGACTAAATTCTAAACTGAAATCTAGACTGAAATCTGGAGCGAAATCTAGAACAAAATCTGGACAAAAATCTGGACCAAAACTTAGACCAAAATCTAGACTAAAATCTAGACCAAAGTCTAGACCAAAATCTTTACCAAAATCTTGACGAAAATCTAGACTAAGCAGAAATCCGGACCAAAATCTGGATCAAAATTTAGCACAAAATCTAGATAAAAATCTAGACCAAAATCTAGACCAAAATCTAGACCAAGATCTAGACCAAATCCTAGACCAAAATCTATACCAAAATCTGGACCAAAATCTAGTCAAAAATCTAGACTAAACCAAAATCTAAACCAAAATGTACACCAAAATCTAGACCCAGTTCTAGACCAAAATCTTGACCAAAATGTAAACCGATATTTATACCAAAATCTAGAACAAAATCTAGACCAAAATCTAGACTGAAATCTAGACCGATCTCTATATCAAAATCTAGACCCAGTTCTAGAAAAAAATCTACACTTAAATCTAGACCAAAATTTTCACCAAAATCTAGACTGAAATCTGGACCGAAATTTAGAACAAAATCTAGACCAAATTCTAGTCCAAAATATAGACCAAAATCTAGATCAAAATCTAGATTAAAATCTAGACCAAAATCTAGACGAACATATAGACAAAATCCTAGACCAAAATCTACACCAAAATCTGAACCAAAATCTACTCCAAAATCTAGACCATAATCTAGACCAACATCTAGACCAAAATCTGGACCCAAATCTAGACCAAAATCCACACCGATATCTAGACCAAAATCTAGACCAAAATCTAGACAAATATCTAGACCAAAATCTATACTAAACGAAAATCCGGACCAAAAACTGGACCAAAATCTAGACCAAAATCTAGACCAAAATCTAGACTAAACTAAAATACAGACCAAAATATGGACCAAAATCTTGAAGAAAATATACACCAAAATCTGGACCAAAATCTAGACAAAAATCTGGACAAAAATCTAGACCGAAATCTAGACCGAAATCTGGATGAAAATCTTAATCAAAATCTAGACCAAAATCTGCACCAAAATCTACTCTAAAATTTAGACCCAGTTCTAGACCAAAATCTGGACCAAAATGTAAACCGATATCTAGACCAAAATCTAGACCCCAATCTAGACCAAAACCTAGACCAAAATCTAGACCAAAATCTAGACCATATTCTAAACCAACATCTAGACCAAAATTTTGACCACAATCTACACCAAAATCTAGACCAAACTAGACTAAACCAAAAAAGGATCAAAATCTAGACCAAAATTCGCACCAAAATCTAGACCAAAATCTAGACCCCAATCTAGACCAAAATCTAGACCAAAATCTAAACAAAAATCTGGATAAAAATCTGGACCAAAATCTGTACCGAAATCTAGACCGAAATCTAGACTAAAATTTAGTACAAATCATAGACCAAAATATAGATCGATATCTAGACCGAAATCTAGACCAAAATCTAGACCAACATCTACACCTAAATCTACACCAAAATCCAGACCAGAATCTAGACCCAATTCTAGAAAAAAAATTAAACTAAAATCTAAATCAAAATGTACACTAAAATATAAACCCAGTTCTAGACCAAAATCTAGACGAAAATGTAAACCGATATTTATACCAAAATCGAGAATAAAATCTAGACCAAAATCTAGACTTAGCCAAAATCCGTACCAAAATTTAGAACAAAATCTGGACCATGATCTAGACTAAAATCTAGACCAAAAACTGGACCAAAATCTAGTCCAAAATCTAGACTAAACCAAAATCCGGACCAACATCTAGACCGATATTTAGACCAAAATCTAGACCAAATTCTAGACTAAACTAAAATACGGATCAAAATATGGACCAAAATCTGGACCAAAATATAAACCAAAATGTAGACCAAAATGTAAACCAAAATCTAGACCTAAGTCCAGACCGATATCTTGACCACAATCTAGACCAAAATCTACACCAAAATCTGGACCAAAATCTAGACTAAAATCTAGACTAAACCAAAATCCGGACCAAAATCTGGACCAAAATCTAGACCAAATCCTATACCAAAATCTACACCAAAATCTAGACCAAAATCTAGACTAAAATATAGACTAAACCAAAATCTGGACCAAAATATGGACCAAAATCTAGACCTAAGTTCAGACCGATATCTTGACCACAATCTAGACCCAAAATCTACACCAAAATCTGGACCAAAATCTAGACTAAAATCTAGACTAAACCAAAATCCGGACCAAAATCTGGACCAAAATCTAGACCAAATCCTAGACCGAAATCTACACCAAAATCTGGACCAAAATCTAGACTAAAATCTAGACTAAACCAAAATCCGGACCAAAATCTGGACCAAAATCTAGACCAAATCCTATACCAAAATCTACACCAAAATCTAGACCAAAATCTAGACTAAAATATAGACTAAACCAAAATCTGGACCAAAATATGGACCAAAATCTAGACCTAAGTTCAGACCGATATCTTGACCACAATCTAGACCCAAAATCTACACCAAAATCTGGACCAAAATCTAGACTAAAATCTAGACTAAACCAAAATCCGGACCAAAATCTGGACCAAAATCTAGACCAAATCCTAGACCGAAATCTACACCAAAATCTGGACCAAAATCTAGACTAAAATATAGACTAAACCAAAATCAGGACCAAAATATGGACAACAATCTAGACCAAAATCTAGACCTAAATCCAGACCGATATCAAAACCAAAATCCGGACTAAAATCTAGACCGATAATTAGACCAAAATCTAGACCAAATTCTAGACTAAACTAAAATACGGACCAAAATCTAGACCAAAATCTAGACCCCAATCTAGACCAAAATCTAGACCAAAATCTAAACAAAAATCTGGATAAAAATCTGGACCAAAATCTGTACCGAAATCTAGACCGAAATCTAGACTAAAATTTAGTACAAATCATAGACCAAAATATAGATCGATATCTAGACCGAAATCTAGACCAAAATCTAGACCAACATCTACACCTAAATCTACACCAAAATCCAGACCAGAATCTAGACCCAATTCTAGAAAAAAAATTAAACTAAAATCTAAATCAAAATGTACACTAAAATATAAACCCAGTTCTAGACCAAAATCTAGACGAAAATGTAAACCGATATTTATACCAAAATCGAGAATAAAATCTAGACCAAAATCTAGACTTAGCCAAAATCCGTACCAAAATTTAGAACAAAATCTGGACCATGATCTAGACTAAAATCTAGACCAAAAACTGGACCAAAATCTAGTCCAAAATCTAGACTAAACCAAAATCCGGACCAACATCTAGACCGATATTTAGACCAAAATCTAGACCAAATTCTAGACTAAACTAAAATACGGATCAAAATATGGACCAAAATCTGGACCAAAATATAAACCAAAATGTAGACCAAAATGTAAACCAAAATCTAGACCTAAGTCCAGACCGATATCTTGACCACAATCTAGACCAAAATCTACACCAAAATCTGGACCAAAATCTAGACTAAAATCTAGACTAAACCAAAATCCGGACCAAAATCTGGACCAAAATCTAGACCAAATCCTATACCAAAATCTACACCAAAATCTAGACCAAAATCTAGACTAAAATATAGACTAAACCAAAATCTGGACCAAAATATGGACCAAAATCTAGACCAAAATCTAGACCTAAGTTCAGACCGATATCTTGACCACAATCTAGACCCAAAATCTACACCAAAATCTGGACCAAAATCTAGACTAAAATCTAGACTAAACCAAAATCCGGACCTAAATCTAGACTAAATTCTAAACTGAAATCTAGACTGAAATCTGGAGCGAAATCTAGAACAAAATCTGGACAAAAATCTGGACCAAAACTTAGACCAAAATCTAGACTAAAATCTAGACCAAAGTCTAGACCAAAATCTTTACCAAAATCTTGACGAAAATCTAGACTAAGCAGAAATCCGGACCAAAATCTGGATCAAAATTTAGCACAAAATCTAGATAAAAATCTAGACCAAAATCTAGACCAAAATCTAGACCAAGATCTAGACCAAATCCTAGACCAAAATCTATACCAAAATCTGGACCAAAATCTAGTCAAAAATCTAGACTAAACCAAAATCCAGACCAAAATCTGGACCAAAATCTAGACAAGAATCTAGAACAGTTTCTTGAAAACAATTTAAACCAAAATCTAAACCAAAATGTACACCAAAATCTAGACCCAGTTCTAGACCAAAATCTTGACCAAAATGTAAACCGATATTTATACCAAAATCTAGAACAAAATCTAGACCAAAATCTAGACTGAAATCTAGACCGATCTCTATATCAAAATCTAGACCCAGTTCTAGAAAAAAATCTACACTTAAATCTAGACCAAAATTTTCACCAAAATCTAGACTGAAATCTGGACCGAAATTTAGAACAAATCTAGACCAAATTCTAGTCCAAAATCTAGACCAAAATCTAGATCAAAATCTAGATTAAAATCTAGACCAAAATCTAGACGAACATATAGACAAAATCCTAGACCAAAATCTACACCAAAATCTGAACCAAAATCTACTCCAAAATCTAGACCATAATCTAGACCAACATCTAGACCAAAATCTGGACCCAAATCTAGACCAAAATCCACACCGATATCTAGACCAAAATCTAGACCAAAATCTAGACAAATATCTAGACCAATATCTATACTAAACGAAAATCCGGACCAAAAACTGGACCAAAATCTAGACCAAAATCTAGACCAAAATCTAGACTAAACTAAAATACAGACCAAAATATGGACCAAAATCTTGAAGAAAATATACACCAAAATCTGGACCAAAATCTAGACAAAAATCTGGACAAAAATCTAGACCGAAATCTAGATCGAAATCTGGATGAAAATCTTAATCAAAATCTAGACCAAAATCTGCACCAAAATCTACTCTAAAATTTAGACCCAGTTCTAGACCAAAATCTGGACCAAAATGTAAACCGATATCTAGACCAAAATCTAGACCCCAATCTAGATCAAAACCTAGACCAAAATCTAGACCAAAATCTAGACCATATTCTAAACCAACATCTAGACCAAAATTTTGACCACAATCTACACCAAAATCTAGACCAAAATCTAGACTAAACCAAAAAAAGGATCAAAATCTAGACCAAAATTCGCACCAAAATCTAGACCAAAATCTAGACCCCAATCTAGACCAAAATCTAGACCAAAATCTAAACAAAAATCTGGATAAAAATCTGGACCAAAATCTGTACCGAAATCTAGACCGAAATTTAGACTAAAATCTAGTACAAATCATAGACCAAAATATAGATCGATATCTAGACCGAAATCTAGACCAAAATCTAGACCAACATCTACACCTAAATCTACACCAAAATCCAGACCAGAATCTAGACCCAATTCTAGAAAAAAAATTAAACTAAAATCTAAATCAAAATGTACACTAAAATATAAACCCAGTTCTAGACCAAAATCTAGACGAAAATGTAAACCGATATTTATACCAAAATCGAGAATAAAATCTAGACCAAAATCTAGACTTAGCCAAAATCCGTACCAAAATTTAGAACAAAATCTGGACCATGATCTAGACTAAAATCTAGACCAAAAACTGGACCAAAATCTAGACCAAAATCTAGACCAAAATCTAGACCAAATTCTAGACTAAACTAAAATACGGATCAAAATATGGACCAAAATCTGGACCAAAATATAAACCAAAATGTAGACCAAAATGTAAACCAAAATCTAGACCTAAGTCCAGACCGATATCTTGACCACAATCTAGACCAAAATCTACACCAAAATCTGGACCAAAATCTAGACTAAAATCTAGACTAAACCAAAATCCGGACCAAAATCTGGACCAAAATCTAGACCAAATCCTATACCAAAATCTACACCAAAATCTAGACCAAAATCTAGACTAAAATATAGACTAAACCAAAATCTGGACCAAAATATGGACCAAAATCTGGACCTAAGTTCAGACCGATATCTTGACCACAATCTAGACCCAAAATCTAGACCCAAAATCTACACCAAAATCTAGACTAAAATCTAGACTAAACTAAAATACAGACCAAAATATGGACCAAAATCTTGAAGAAAATATACACCAAAATCTGGACCAAAATCTAGACAAAAATCTGGACAAAAATCTAGACCGAAATCTAGATCGAAATCTGGATGAAAATCTTAATCAAAATCTAGACCAAAATCTGCACCAAAATCTACTCTAAAATTTAGACCCAGTTCTAGACCAAAATCTGGACCAAAATGTAAACCGATATCTAGACCAAAATCTAGACCCCAATCTAGATCAAAACCTAGACCAAAATCTAGACCAAAATCTAGACCATATTCTAAACCAACATCTAGACCAAAATTTTGACCACAATCTACACCAAAATCTAGACCAAAATCTAGACTAAACCAAAAAAAGGATCAAAATCTAGACCAAAATTCGCACCAAAATCTAGACCAAAATCTAGACCCCAATCTAGACCAAAATCTAGACCAAAATCTAAACAAAAATCTGGATAAAAATCTGGACCAAAATCTGTACCGAAATCTAGACCGAAATTTAGACTAAAATCTAGTACAAATCATAGACCAAAATATAGATCGATATCTAGACCGAAATCTAGACCAAAATCTAGACCAACATCTACACCTAAATCTACACCAAAATCCAGACCAGAATCTAGACCCAATTCTAGAAAAAAAATTAAACTAAAATCTAAATCAAAATGTACACTAAAATATAAACCCAGTTCTAGACCAAAATCTAGACGAAAATGTAAACCGATATTTATACCAAAATCGAGAATAAAATCTAGACCAAAATCTAGACTTAGCCAAAATCCGTACCAAAATTTAGAACAAAATCTGGACCATGATCTAGACTAAAATCTAGACCAAAAACTGGACCAAAATCTAGTCCAAAATCTAGACTAAACCAAAATCCGGACCAACATCTAGACCGATATTTAGACCAAAATCTAGACCAAATTCTAGACTAAACTAAAATACGGATCAAAATATGGACCAAAATCTGGACCAAAATATAAACCAAAATGTAGACCAAAATCTAGACCTAAGTCCAGACCGATATCTTGACCACAATCTAGACCAAAATCTACACCAAAATCTGGACCAAAATCTAGACTAAAATCTAGACTAAACCAAAATCCGGACCAAAATCTAGACCAAATCCTATACCAAAATCTACACCAAAATCTAGACCAAAATCTAGACTAAAATATAGACTAAACCAAAATCTGGACCAAAATATGGACCAAAATCTGGACCTAAGTTCAGACCGATATCTTGACCACAATCTAGACCCAAAATCTAGACCCAAAATCTACACCAAAATCTAGACTAAAATCTAGACTAAACCAAAATCCGGACCAAAATCTGGACCAAAATCTAGACCAAATCCTAGACCGAAATCTACACCAAAATCTGGACCAAAATCTAGACTAAAATATAGACTAAACCAAAATCAGGACCAAAATATGGACAACAATCTAGACCAAAATCTAGACCTAAATCCAGACCGATATCAAAACCAAAATCCGGACTAAAATCTAGACCGATAATTAGACCAAAATCTAGACCAAATTCTAGACTAAACTAAAATACGGACCAAAATCTAGACCAAAATCTAGACCCCAATCTAGACCAAAATCTAAACAAAAATCTGGATAAAAATCTGGACCAAAATCTGTACCGAAATCTAGACTAAAATTTAGTACAAATCATAGACCAAAATATAGATCGATATCTAGACCGAAATCTAGACCAAAATCTAGACCAACATCTGCACCTAAATCTACACCAAAATCCAGACCAGAATCTAGACCCAATTCTAGAAAAAAAATTAAACTAAAATCTAAATCAAAATGTACACTAAAATATAAACCCAGTTCTAGACCAAAATCTAGACGAAAATGTAAACCGATATTTATACCAAAATCGAGAATAAAATCTAGACCAAAATCTAGACTTAGCCAAAATCCGTACCAAAATTTAGAACAAAATCTGGACCATGATCTAGACTAAAATCTAGACCAAAAACTGGACCAAAATCTAGTCCAAAATCTAGACTAAACCAAAATCCGGACCAACATCTAGACCGATATTTAGACCAAAATCTAGACCAAATTCTAGACTAAACTAAAATACGGATCAAAATATGGACCAAAATCTGGACCAAAATATAAACCAAAATGTAGACCAAAATGTAAACCAAAATCTAGACCTAAGTCCAGACCGATATCTTGACCACAATCTAGACCAAAATCTACACCAAAATCTGGACCAAAATCTAGACTAAAATCTAGACTAAACCAAAATCCGGACCAAAATCTGGACCAAAATCTAGACCAAATCCTATACCAAAATCTACACCAAAATCTAGACCAAAATCTAGACTAAAATATAGACTAAACCAAAATCTGGACCAAAATATGGACCAAAATCTAGACCTAAGTTCAGACCGATATCTTGACCACAATCTAGACCCAAAATCTACACCAAAATCTGGACCAAAATCTAGACTAAAATCTAGACTAAACCAAAATCCGGACCAAAATCTGGACCAAAATCTAGACCAAATCCTAGACCGAAATCTACACCAAAATCTGGACCAAAATCTAGACTAAAATATAGACTAAACCAAAATCAGGACCAAAATATGGACAACAATCTAGACCAAAATCTAGACCTAAATCCAGACCGATATCAAAACCAAAATCCGGACTAAAATCTAGACCGATAATTAGACTAAAATCTAGACCAAATTCTAGACTAAACTAAAATACGGACCAAAATCTAGACCAAAATCTAGACCCCAATCTAGACCAAAATCTAGACCAAAATCTAAACAAAAATCTGGATAAAAATCTGGACCAAAATCTGTACCGAAATCTAGACCGAAACCTAGACTAAAATTTAGTACAAATCATAGACCAAAATATAGATCGATATCTAGACCGAAATCTAGACCAAAATCTAGACCAACATCTACACCTAAATCTACACCAAAATCCAGACCAGAATCTAGACCCAATTCTAGAAAAAAAATTAAACTAAAATCTAAATCAAAATGTACACTAAAATATAAACCCAGTTCTAGACCAAAATCTAGACGAAAATGTAAACCGATATTTATACCAAAATCGAGAATAAAATCTAGACCAAAATCTAGACTTAGCCAAAATCCGTACCAAAATTTAGAACAAAATCTGGACCATGATCTAGACTAAAATCTAGACCAAAAACTGGACCAAAATCTAGTCCAAAATCTAGACTAAACCAAAATCCGGACCAACATCTAGACCGATATTTAGACCAAAATCTAGACCAAATTCTAGACTAAACTAAAATACGGATCAAAATATGGACCAAAATCTGGACCAAAATATAAACCAAAATGTAGACCAAAATGTAAACCAAAATCTAGACCTAAGTCCAGACCGATATCTTGACCACAATCTAGACCAAAATCTACACCAAAATCTGGACCAAAATCTAGACTAAAATCTAGACTAAACCAAAATCCGGACCAAAATCTGGACCAAAATCTAGACCAAATCCTATACCAAAATCTACACCAAAATCTAGACCAAAATCTAGACTAAAATATAGACTAAACCAAAATCTGGACCAAAATATGGACCAAAATCTAGACCAAAATCTAGACCTAAGTTCAGACCGATATCTTGACCACAATCTAGACCCAAAATCTACACCAAAATCTGGACCAAAATCTAGACTAAAATCTAGACTAAACCAAAATCCGGACCAAAATATGGACCAAAATCTAGACCAAATCCTAGACCGAAATCTACACCAAAATCTGGACCAAAATCTAGACTAAAATATAGACTAAACCAAAATCAGGACCAAAATATGGACAACAATCTAGACCAAAATCTAGACCTAAATCCAGACCGATATCAAAACCAAAATCCGGACTAAAATCTAGACCGATAATTACACCAAAATCTAGACCAAATTCTAGACTAAACTAAAATACGGACCAAAATATAGACCAAAATCTGGACCAAAATATACACAAAATTTACACCAAAATTTGGACCAAAATCTAGACCAAAATATGGACAAAATCTAAACCGAAATCTAGACCTAAATCTGGACGAAAATCTAAACCAAAATCAAGACCTAAATCTACACTAAAATCTACCCCAAAATCTAGACCGTTCTAGACCAAAATCTAGACCAAAATGTAAACCGAATTCTAGACCAAAATCTAGACCAAAATCTAGACCAAAATCTAGACAAAAATCTGCACCAAAATCTGGACCAACATCTAGACCAAAATTTGCACCAAAATCTAGACTAAAATCTGGACTAAAATCTAGACTAAAATCTAGACTAAAATCTCGACCAAAATCTAGACCAATATCTTTACCAAAATCTGGACCAAAACCTAGACAAAAATCTTGAACGAAATCTACACCAATCAATTGAGATCCAGTTGTAGAAAAAATCTACACCAAAATCTAAACCAAATTTTGCACCCCAATCTAGACTAAAATCTATACCAAAAATCTAAACCAATATCTAGACCAAAATCTAATCCAAATCCTAGACCAAAATCTAGACCAAAATCTATACTAAACCAAAATCCGGACTAAAATCTAAACCAAAATCTAGACCATAATCTATACTGATATCTAGACTAAACTAAAATCCGGATCAAAATCTGGACCAAAATCTAGACTAAAATCTAGACAATGTTCTAGACCAAAATCTAGACCAAAATGTAAACCGATATCTAGACCGAAATCTAGACCAAAATCTACACTAAACTAAAATTTACAACAAAATGTACACCAAAATCTGGATTAAAATCTAGACCGAAATCTAGACCAAAATCTGGACCAAAATCTAGAGCCCAATATAGACTTAAATCTAGACTAAAATCTAGACCAAAATCTAGACCAAAATCTAGACCGAAATCTAGACCAAAATCTAGACTCAAATCTGGACCAAAATCTAGACCGAAATCTAGACCAAAATCTGGACCAAGATCTAGAACCCCAATATAGACTAAAATTAAGACTAAAATCTAGACCAAAGTCTAGACAAAAATCTAGACCAAAACCTGATCGAAATCTTGACCAAAATCTAGACTAAAATCTAGACCGAAATCTAGACTGAAATCTGGAACGAAATCTATAACAAAATCTAGACCAAAGTCTGGACCAAAACCTAAACCGAAATCCAGACCAAAATCTTGACCGAAATCTACACCAATCAATAGAGACCCAGTTCTAGAAAAAATCTACACCAAAATCTAGACCAAATTTTGCACCCCAATCTAGACTAAAATCTAGATAAAAAATCTAGACCAATATCTAGACCAAAATTTAGACTAAATCCTTGACCAAAATCTACACCAAAATCTGGACCAAAATCTAGACTAAAATATAGACTAAACCAAAATCTGGACCAAAATCTGGAACAAAATCTAGACCAAAATCTAGACCAATATCTAGACCAAAATTTAGACTAAATCCTTGACCAAAATCTACACCAAAATCTGGGCCAAAATCTAGACTAAAATCTAGACTAAACCAAAATTCGGACAAAAATCTGGACCAAAATCTAGACCAAATCCTAGACCAAAATCTACACCAAAATCTAGACTAAAATATAGACTAAACCAAAATCCGGACCAAAATATGGACCAAAATCTAGACCTAAATCTAGACCTAAATCCAGACCGATATCCAAACCAAAATCCGGACTAAAATCTTGACCGATAATTAGACCAAAATCTAGACCAAATTCTAGACTAAACTAAAATACGGACCAAAATATAGACCAAAATCTGGACCAAAATATACACAAAATTTACACTAAAATTTGGACCAAAATCTAGACCAAAATCTGGACAAAATCTAAACCGAAATCTAGACCTAAATCTGGACGAAAATCTAAACCAAAATCAAGACCTAAATCTACACTAAAATCTACTCCAAAATCTAGACCGTTATTAACCAAAATCTAGACCAAAATGTAAATCGAATTCTAGACCAAAATCTAGACCAAAATCTAGACTAAACTAAAATCTAAACAAAAATCTGCACCAAAATCTGGACCAACATCTAGACCAAAATTTGCACAAAAATCTAGTCCAAAATCTAGACTAAAATCTGGACTAAAATCTAGACTAAAATCTCGACTAAAATCTCGACCAAAATCTAGACCAAAATCTGGACCAAAACCTAGACTAAAATCTAGACCAAAGTCTAGACGAAAATCTAGACCAAAACCTGACCAAAATCTGGACCAAAATCTAGAACGAAATCTAGACAAAAATCAAGAAACAAAATCTAGACAAAAATCTTGAACGAAATCTACACCGATCAATTGAGACCCAGTTGTAGAAAATATCTACACCAAAATCTAAACCAAATTTTGCACCCGAATCTAGACTAAAATCTATACCAAAAATCTAAACTAATATCTAGACCAAAATCTAATCCAAATCCTAGACCAAAATCTACACCAAAATCTATACTAAACCAAAATCCGGACTAAAATCTAAACCAAAATCTAGACCATAATCTATACTGATATCTAGACTAAACTAAAATCTGGATCAAAATCTGGACCAAAATCTAGACCAAAATCTATACCAAAATCTAGACAATGTTCTAAACCAAAATTTAGACCAAAATGTAAACCGATATCTAGACCGAAATCTAGACCAAAATCTAGACTAAACTAAAATTTACAACAAAATGTACACCAAAATCTGGACTAAAATCTAGACCGAAATCTAGACCAAAATCTAGAGCCCAATATAGACTTAAATCTAGACTAAAATCTAGACCAAAATGTAGACCAAAATTTAGACCGAAATCTAGACCAAAATCTAGACTCAAATCTGGACCAAAATCTAGACCGAAATCTAGACCAAAATCTGGACCAAAATCTAGAACCCCAATATAGACTAAAATCTAGACTAAAATCTAGACCAAAGTCTTGACAAAAATCTAGACCAAAACCTGATCCAAATCTTGACCAAAATCTAGACTAAAATCTAGACCGAAATCTAGACTGAAATCTGGACCGAAATCTATAACAAAATCTAGACCAAAGTCTGGACCAAAACCTAGACCGAAATCCAGACCAAAATCTTGACCGAAATCTAAACCAATCAATAGAAACCCAGTTCTAGAAAAAATCTACACCAAAATCTAGACCAAATTTTGCACCCCAATCTAGACTAAAATCTAGACCAAAAATCTAGACCAATATCTAGACCAAAATTTAATCCAAATCCTAGACCAAAATCTAGATTAAAATCTATACTAAACCAAAATCCGGACCAAAATCAAAACCAAAATCTAGACCGTAATCTATACTGATATCTAGACTAAACTAGAATCCGGATCAAAATCTTGACCAAAATCTAGACCGAAATCTAGACCAAAATCTGGACCAAAATCTAGACCGATAATCTAGACCCAGTTCTAGAACAAAATCTAGACCAAAATCTGGATCAAAATATAGACCAAAATCTACACCGAAATATAGACCAAAATCTAGACCGAATTCTAGACAAAAATCTAGACCGAAATCTAGACCAAAATCTAGACAGAAATCTAGACCGATCCCTAGAACAAAATCTAGACCCAATTCTAAAATAAAATCTACACTAAAATCTAGACCAAAATCTGGACCAAAATCTAGACTAAACTAAAATCAGGACCAAAATCTAGTCAATAATGTACACGAAAATGTACCATAAAATAAACATCAAAATCTGGACCAAAATTTAGGCCAAAATCTAAACCAAAATCTAGACCAAAATCTAGACCGAAATCCAGACCGATCTCTAGACCAACATCTAGACCCAGTTCTAGAAAAAAATCTGCACCAAAATTTAAAACAAAATTTGCCCCAAAATCTAGACCCCAATCTGGACCAAAATTTAGACTAAAATCTAGACCGAAATCTAGACTGAAATCTGGACCGAAATCTAGAACAAAATCTAGACCAAAATCTAGACCAAAATCTAGACCAAAATCTAGACTCAAATCTGGACAAAAATCTAGACCGAAATCTAGACCAAAATCTGGACCAAAATCTAGAACCCCAATATAGACTAAAATCTTGACAAAAATCTAGACCAAAACCTGATCCAAATCTTGACCAAAATCTAGACTAAAATCTGGACCGAAATCTAGACTGAAATCTGGACCGAAATCTATAACAAAATCTAGACCAAAGTCTGGACCAAAACCTAGACCGAAATCCAGACCAAAATCTTGACCGAAATCTACACCAATCAATAGAGACCCAGTTCTAGAAAAAATCTACACCAAAATCTAGACCAAATTTTGCACCCCAATCTAGACTAAAATCTAGACCAAAAATCTAGACCAATATCTAGACCAAAATTTAGTCCAAATCCTAGACCAAAATCTAGATTAAAATCTATACTAAACCAAAATCCGGACCAAAATCAAAACCAAAATCTAGACCGTAATCTATACTGATATCTAGACTAAACTAAAATCCAGATCAAAATCTTGACCAAAATCTAGACCGAAATCTAGACCAAAATCTGGACCAAAATCTAAACCGATATCTAGACCCAGTTCTAGAACAAAATCTAGACCAAAATCTGGATCAAAATATAGACCAAAATCTACACCGAAATATAGACCAAAATCTAGACCGAATTCTAGACAAAAATCTAGACCGAAATCTAGACCAAAATCTAGACCGAAATCTAGACCGATCCCTAGAACAAAATCTTGACCCAATTCTAAAATAAAATCTACACTAAAATCTAGACCAAAATCTGGACCAAAATCTAGACTAAACTAAAATCAGGACCAAAATCTAGTCAATAATGTACACGAAAATGTACCATAAAATAAACATCAAAATCTGGACCAAAATTTAAGGCCAAAATCTAAACCAAAATCTAGACCAAAATCTAGACCGAAATCCAGACCGATCTCTAGACCAACATCTAGACCCAGTTCTAGAAAAAAATCTGCACCAAAATCTAAAACAAAATTTGCACCAAAATCTAGACCCCAATCTAGACCAAAATATAGACTAAAATCTAGACCGAAATCTAGACTGAAATCTGGACCGAAATCTAGAACAAAATCTAGACCAAAATCTAGACCAAAATCTAGACCAAAATCTAGACTCAAATCTGGACAAAAATCTAGACCGAAATCTAGACCAAAATCTGGACCAAAATCTAGAACCCCAATATAGACTAAAATCTTGACAAAAATCTAGACCAAAACCTGATCCAAATCTTGACCAAAATCTAGACTAAAATCTGGAGCGAAATCTAGACTGAAATCTGGACCGAAATCTATAACAAAATCTAGACCAAAGTCTGGACCAAAACCTAGACCGAAATCCAGACCAAAATCTTGACCGAAATCTACACCAATCAATAGAGACCCAGTTCTAGAAAAAATCTACACCAAAATCTAGACCAAATTTTGCACCCCAATCTAGACTAAAATCTAGACCAAAAATCTAGACCAATATCTAGACCAAAATTTAGTCCAAATCCTAGACCAAAATCTAGATTAAAATCTATACTAAACCAAAATCCGGACCAAAATCAAAACCAAAATCTAGACCGTAATCTATACTGATATCTAGACTAAACTAAAATCCGGATCAAAATCTTGACCAAAATCTAGATTTCGGTCTAGATTTTAGTCTATATTTTGGTGCAAATTTTGTTTTAGATTTTGGTGCAGATTTTTTTCTAGAACTGGGTCTAGATGTTGGTCTAGAGATCGGTCTGGATTTCGGTCTAGATTTTGGTCTAGATTTTGGTTTAGATTTTGGCCTTAAATTTTGGTCCAGATTTTGATGTTTATTTTATGGTACATTTTCGTGTACATTATTGACTAGATTTTGGTCCTGATTTTAGTTTAGTCTAGATTTTGGTCCAGATTTTGGTCTAGATTTTAGTGTAGATTTTATTTCAGAATTGGGTCTAGATTTTGTTCTAGGGATCGGTCTAGATTTCGGTCTAGATTTTGGTCTAGATTTCGGTCTAGATTTTTGTCTAGAATTCGGTCTAGATTTTGGTCTATATTTTGGTCTATATTTTGATCCAGATTTTGGTCTAGATTTTGTTCTAGAACTGGGTCTAGATATCGGTTTAGATTTTGGTCCAGATTTTGGTCTAGATTTCGGTCTAGATTTTGGTCAAGATTTTGATCTGGATTTTAGTTTAGTCTAGATATCAGTATAGATTACGGTCTAGATTTTGGTTTTGATTTTGGTCCGGATTTTGGTTTAGTATAGATTTTAATCTAGATTTTGGTCTAGGATTTGGACTAAATTTTGGTCTAGATATTGGTCTAGATTTTTGGTCTAGATTTTAGTCTAGATTGGGGTGCAAAATTTGGTCTAGATTTTGGTGTAGATTTTTTCTAGAACTGGGTCTCTATTGATTGGTGTAGATTTCGGTCAAGATTTTGGTCTAGATTTCGGTCTAGGTTTTGGTCCAGACTTTGGTCTAGATTTTGTTATAGATTTCGGTCCAGATTTCAGTCTAGATTTCGGTCCAGATTTTAGTCTAGATTTTGGTCAAGATTTGGATCAGGTTTTGGTCTAGATTTTTGTCAAGATTTTAGTCTATATTGGGGTTCTAGATTTTGGTCTAGATTTTGGTCTAGATTTCGGTCTAGATTTTTGTCCAGATTTGAGTCTAGATTTTGGTCTAGATTTTGGTCTAGATTTTGGTCTAGATTTTGTTCTAGATTTCGGTCCAGATTTCAGTCTAGATTTCGGTCTAGATTTTAGTCTATATTTTGGTCTAGATTGGGGTCTAGATTTTGGTGCAAATTTTGTTTTAGATTTTGGTGCAGATTTTTTTCTAGAACTGGGTCTAGATGTTGGTCTAGAGATCGGTCTGGATTTCGGTCTAGATTTTGGTCTAGATTTTGGTTTAGATTTTGGCCTAAATTTTGGTCCAGATTTTGATGTTTATTTTATGGTACATTTTCGTGTACATTATTGACTAGATTTTGGTCCTGATTTTAGTTTAGTCTAGATTTTGGTCCAGATTTTGGTCTAGATTTTAGTGTAGATTTTATTTTAGAATTGGGTCTAGATTTTGTTCTAGGGATCGGTCTAGATTTCTGTCTAGATTTTGGTCTAGATTTCGGTCTAGATTTTTGTCTAGAATTCGGTCTAGATTTTGGTCTATATTTCGGTGTAGATTTTGGTCTATATTTTGATCCAGATTTTGGTCTAGATTTTGTTCTAGAACTGGGTCTAGATATCGGTCTAGATTTTGGTCCAGATTTTGGTCTAGATTTCGGTCTAGATTTTGGTCAAGATTTTGATCCGGATTTTAGTTTAGTCTAGATATCAGTATAGATTACGGTCTAGATTTTGGTTTTGATTTTGGTCCGGATTTTGGTTTAGTATAGATTTTAATCTAGATTTTGGTCTAGGATTTGGATTAAATTTTGGTCTAGATATTGGTCTAGATTTTTGGTCTAGATTTTAGTCTAGATTGGGGTGCAAAATTTGGTCTAGATTTTGGTGTAGATTTTTTCTAGAACTGGGTCTCTATTGATTGGTTTAGATTTCGGTCAAGATTTTGGTCTGGATTTCGGTCTAGGTTTTGGTCCAGACTTTGGTCTAGATTTTGTTATAGATTTCGGTCCAGATTTCAGTCTAGATTTCGGTCTAGATTTTAGTCTAGATTTTGGTCAAGATTTGGATCAGGTTTTGGTCTAGATTTTTGTCAAGACTTTGGTCTAGATTTTAGTCTAGATTTTAGTCTATATTGGGGTTCTAGATTTTGGTCCAGATTTTGGTCTTGATTTCGGTCTAGATTTTGGTCCAGATTTGAGTCTGGATTTTGGTCTAGATTTCGGTCTAAATTTTGGTCTACATTTTGGTCTAGATTTTAGTCTAGATTTAAGTCTATATTGGGCTCTAGATTTTGGTCTAGATTTCGGTCTAGATTTTAGTCCAGATTTTGGTGTACATTTTGTTGTAAATTTTAGTTTAGTCTAGATTTTGGTCTAGATTTCGGTCTAGATATCGGTTTACATTTTGGTCTAAATTTTGGTTTAGAACATTGTCTAGATTTTGGTATAGATTTTGGTCTAGATTTTGGTCCAGATTTTGATCCAGATTTTAGTTTAGTCTAGATATCAGTATAGATTATGGTCTAGATTTTGGTTTAGATTTTAGTCTTGATTTTGGTTTAGTATAGATTTTGGTGTAGATTTTGGTCTAGGATTTGGATTAGATTTTGGTCTAGATATTAGTTTAGATTTTTGGTATAGATTTTAGTCTAGATTCGGGTGCAAAATTTGGTTTAGATTTTGGTGTAGATATTTTCTACAACTGGGTCTCAATTGATCGGTGTAGATTTCGTTCAAGATTTTTGTCTAGATTTTGTTTCTTGATTTTTGTCTAGATTTCGTTCTAGATTTTGGTCCAGATTTTGGTCAGGTTTTGGTCTAGATTTTCGTCTAGACTTTGGTCTAGATTTTAGTCTAGGTTTTGGTCCAGATTTTGGTCTAGATTTTGGTCGAGATTTTAGTCGAGATTTTAGTCTAGATTTTAGTCCAGATTTTAGTCTAGATTTTGGACTAGATTTTTGTGCAAATTTTGGTCTAGATGTTGGTCCAGATTTTGGTGCAGATTTTTGTTTAGATTTTAGTTTAGTCTAGATTTTGGTCTAGATTTTGGTCTAGAATTCGATTTACATTTTGGTCTAGATTTTGGTCAATAACGGTCTAGATTTTGGAGTAGATTTTAGTGTAGATTTAGGTCTTGATTTTGGTTTAGATTTTCGTCCAGATTTAGGTCTAGATTTCGGTTTAGATTTTGTCCAGATTTTGGTCTAGATTTTGGTCCAAATTTTAGTGTAAATTTTGTGTATATTTTGGTCCAGATTTTGGTCTATATTTTGGTCCGTATTTTAGTTTAGTCTAGAATTTGGTCTAGATTTTGGTCTAATTATCGGTCAAGATTTTAGTCCGGATTTTGGTTTGGATATCGGTCTGGATTTAGGTCTAGATTTTGGTCTAGATTTTGGTCCATATTTTGGTCCGGATTTTGGTTTAGTCTATATTTTAGTCTAGATTTTGGTGTAGATTTTGGTCTAGGATTTGGTCTAGATTTTGGTCCAGATTTTTGTCCGAATTTTGGTTTAGTCTAGATTTTAGTCTAGATTTTGGCCCAGATTTTGGTGTAGATTTTGGTCTAGATTGTGGTCAAGATATCGGTCTGGACTTAGGTCTAAATTTTGGTCTAGATTTTGTTCCAGATTTTGGTCCAGATTTTGGTTTAGTCTATATTTTAGTCTAGATTTTGGTCCAGATTTTGGTGTAGATTTTGGTCAAGGATTTAGTCTAAATTTTGGTCTAGATATTGGTCTAGATTTTTGATCTAGATTTTAGTCTAGATTGGGGTGCAAAATTTAGTCTAGATTTTGGTGTAGATTTTTTCTAGAACTGGGTCTCTATTGATTGGTGTAGATTTCGGTCAAGATTTTGGTCTGGATTTCGGTTTAGGTTTTGGTCCAGACTTTGGTCTAGATTTTGTTATAGATTTCGTTCCAGATTTCAGTCTAGATTTCGGTCTATATTTTAGTCTAGATTTTGGTCCAGATTTGAGTCTGGATTTTGGTCTAGATTTCGGTCTAAATTTGGTCTACATTTTGGTCTAGATTTTAGTCTAGATTTAAGTCTATATTGGGCTCTAGATTTTGGTCTAGATTTCGGTCTAGATTTTAGTCCAGATTTGGTGTACATTTTGTTGTAAATTTTAGTTTAGTCTAGATTTTGGTCTAGATTTCGGTCTAGATATCGGTTTACATTTTGGTCTAAATTTTGGTTTAGAACATTGTCTAGATTTTGGTATAGATTTTGGTCTAGATTTTGGTCCAGATTTTGATCCAGATTTTAGTTTAGTCTAGATATCAGTATAGATTATGGTCTAGATTTTGGTTTAGATTTTAGTCCGGATTTTGGTTTAGTATAGATTTTGGTGTAGATTTTGGTCTAGGATTTGGATTAGATTTTGGTCTAGATATTAGTTTAGATTTTTGGTATAGATTTTAGTCTAGATTCGGGTGCAAAATTTGGTTTAGATTTTGGTGTAGATATTTTCTCCAACTGGGTCTCAATTGATCGGTGTAGATTTCGTTCAAGATTTTTGTCTAGATTTTGTTTCTTGATTTTTGTCTAGATTTCGTTCTAGATTTTGGTCCAGATTTTGGTCAGGTTTTGGTCTAGATTTTCGTCTAGACTTTGGTCTAGATTTTAGTCTAGGTTTTGGTCCAGATTTTGGTCTAGATTTTGGTCGAGATTTTAGTCGAGATTTTAGTCTAGATTTTAGTCCAGATTTTAGTCTAGATTTTGGACTAGATTTTTGTGCAAATTTTGGTCTAGATGTTGGTCCAGATTTTGGTGCAGATTTTTGTTTAGATTTTAGTTTAGTCTAGATTTTGGTCTAGATTTTGGTCTAGAATTCGATTTACATTTTGGTCTAGATTTTGGTCAATAACGGTCTAGATTTTGGAGTAGATTTTAGTGTAGATTTAGGTCTTGATTTTGGTTTAGATTTTCGTCCAGATTTAGGTCTAGATTTCGGTTTAGATTTTGTCCAGATTTTGGTCTAGATTTTGGTCCAAATTTTAGTGTAAATTTTGTGTATATTTTGGTCCAGATTTTGGTCTATATTTTGGTCCGTATTTTAGTTTAGTCTAGAATTTGGTCTAGATTTTGGTCTAATTATCGGTCAAGATTTTAGTCCGGATTTTGGTTTGGATATCGGTCTGGATTTAGGTCTAGATTTTGGTCTAGATTTTGGTCCATATTTTGGTCCGGATTTTGGTTTAGTCTATATTTTAGTCTAGATTTTGGTGTAGATTTTGGTCTAGGATTTGGTCTAGATTTTGGTCCAGATTTTTGTCCGAATTTTGGTTTAGTCTAGATTTTAGTCTAGATTTTGGCCCAGATTTTGGTGTAGATTTTGGTCTAGATTGTGGTCAAGATATCGGTCTGGACTTAGGTCTAAATTTTGGTCTAGATTTTGTTCCAGATTTTGGTCCAGATTTTGGTTTAGTCTATATTTTAGTCTAGATTTTGGTCCAGATTTTGGTGTAGATTTTGGTCAAGGATTTAGTCTAAATTTTGGTCTAGATATTGGTCTAGATTTTTGATCTAGATTTTAGTCTAGATTGGGGTGCAAAATTTGGTCTAGATTTTGGTGTAGATTTTTTCTAGAACTGGGTCTCTATTGATTGGTGTAGATTTCGGTCAAGATTTTGGTCTGGATTTCGGTTTAGGTTTTGGTCCAGACTTTGGTCTAGATTTTGTTATAGATTTCGTTCCAGATTTCAGTCTAGATTTCGGTCTATATTTTAGTCTAGATTTTGGTGAAGATTTCGATCAGGTTTTGGTCTAGATTTTTGTCTAGACTTTGGTCTAGATTTTAGTCTAAATTTTAGTCTATATTGGGGTTCTAGATCTTGGTCCAGATTTTGGTCTAGATTTCGGTCTAGATTTTGGTCCAGATTTGAGTCTAGATTTTGGTCTAGATTTTGGTCTAGATTTTGGTCTAGATTTTAGTCTAGATTTAAGTCTATATTGGGCTCTAGATTTTGGTCCAGATTTTGGTCTAGATTTCGGTCTAGATTTTAATCCAGATTTTGGTGTACATTTTGTTGTAAATTTTAGTTTAGTGTAGATTTTGGTCTAGATTTCGGTCTAGATATCGGTTTACATTTTGGTCTAGATTTTGGTCTAGAACTTTGTCTAGATTTTAGTCTAGATTTTGGTCCAGATTTTGATCCGGATTTTAGTTTAGTCTAGATATCAGTATAGATTATGGTCTAGATTTTGGTTTAGATTTTAGTCCGGATTTTGGTTTAGTATAGATTTTGGTCTAGATTTTGGTCTAGGATTTGGATTAGATTTTGGTCTAGATATTGGTTTAGATTTTTGGTATAGATTTTAGTCTAGATTGGGGTGCAAAATTTGGTTTAGATTTTGGTGTAGATTTTTTCTACAACTGGATCTCAATTGAATGGTGTAGATTTCGTTCAAGATTTTTGTCTAGGTTTTGGTCCAGATTTTGGTAAAGATATTGGTCGAGATTTTGGTCGAGATTTTAGTCTAGATTTTAGTCTAGATTTTAGTCCAGATTTTAGTCTAGATTTTGGTGCAAATTTTGGTCTAGATGTTGGTCCAGATTTTGGTGCAGATTTTTGTCTAGATTTTGGTCTAGATTTTGGTCTAGATTTTGGTCTAGAATTCGGTTTACATTTTGGTCTAGATTTTGGTCTAGAACGGTCTAGATTTTGGGGTAGATTTTAGTGTAGATTTAGGTCTTGATTTTGGACAAGAAAAACCAATGATTCTAAAATCAAAATTGAGTAGGTGATTGGAAAAACAATTGCAGATCATAAGTTTAGACAATTTTCAGCACTTTGAAATGTATCGCAATTTGAACGCACTAATTATGTGGATAAGTTAAAAGCATTTCCACAGACTTTCAAGTAATTTTACTGACAAGAAAAACAAATATTTCTAAAATCAAAATTGAGTAGAAAGCGATTTGAAAAAAAAAGCAGATCATAAGTTTAGAAAATTTTTAGCACTTTGAAATGTATTGCAATTTGAACGCACCAATTATGTGGATAAGTTAAAAGCATTTCCACAGACTTTCAAGTAATTTTACTGACAAGAAAAACAAATATTTCTAAAATCAAAATTGAGTAGAAAGCGATTTTAAAAAAAAATAGCAGATCATAAGTTTAGACAATTTTCAGCACTTTGAAATGTATTGCAATTTTAACGCACTAATTATGTGGATAAGTTAAAAGGATTTCCCCTGACTTTCAAGTAATTTTACTGACAAGAAAAACTAATTTTTCTAAAATCAAATTGAGTAGAAAGCGATTTTTAAAAAAAATAGCAGATTATAAGTTTAGACAATTTTCAGAAATTTGAAATGTATTGCATTTTTAACGTGCGAATTATGTGGCTAAGTTAAAAGCATTTCAACAGACTTTCAAGTAATTTTACTGACAAGAAAAACCAATGATTCTAAAATCAAAATTGAGTAGGTGATTGGAAAAACAATTGCAGATCATAAGTTTAGACAATTTTCAGCACTTTGAAATGTATCGCAATTTTAACGCACTAATTATGTGGATAAGTTAAAAGCATTTCCACAGACTTTCAAGTAATTTTACTGACAAGAAAAACAAATATTTCTAAAATCAAAATTGAGTAGAAAGCGATTTGAAAAAAAAAGCAGATCATAAGTTTAGAAAATTTTTAGCACTTTGAAATGTATTGCAATTTGAACGCACCAATTATGTGGATAAGTTAAAAGCATTTCCACAGACTTTCAAGTAATTTTACTGACAAGAAAAACAAATATTTCTAAAATCAAAATTGAGTAGAAAGCGATTTAAAAAAAAAATAGCAGATCATAAGTTTAGACAATTTTCAGCACTTTGAAATGTATTGCAATTTTAACGCACTAATTATGTGGATAAGTTAAAAGCAATTCCACAGACTTTCAAGTAATTTTACTGACAAGAAAAACCAATGTTTCTAAAATCAAACTTGAGTAGAAATCGATTTGAAAAAAAATTGCAGATCATAAGTTTAGACAATTTTCACCACTTTTAAATGTATTGCAATTTTAACGCACCAATTATATGGCTAAGTTAAAAGCAATTCCACATACTTTCAAGTAATTTTACTGACAAGAAAAACAAATATTTCTAAAATCAAAATTGAGTAGAAGGCAATTTGAAGAAAAAAAAGCAGATCATAAGTTTAGACAATTTTCAGCAGTTTGAAATGTATTGCAATTTGAACGCACTAATTATGTGGATAAGTTAAAAGCATTTCCACTGACTTTCAAGTAATTTTACTTACAAGAAAAACCGATGATTCTAAAATACAAATTGAGTAGGTGATTGGAAAAAAAATTGCAGATCATAAGTTTAGACAATTTTCAGCAGTTTGAAATGTATTGCAATTTGAACGCACTAATTATGTGGATAAGTTAAAAGCATTTCCACAGACTTTCAAGTAATTTTACTGACAAGAAAAACCAATGTTTCTAAAATCAAACTTGAGTAGAAGGCGATTTGAAAAAAAATTGCAGATTATAAGTTTAGACAATTTTCACCACTTTTAAATGTATTGCAATTTTAACGCACCAATTATGTGGCTATTAAAAGCAATTCCACATACTTTCAAGTAATTTTACTGACAAGAAAAACCAATGTTTCTAAAATCAAACTTGAGTAGAAGGCGATTTGAAAAAAAATTGCAGATCATAAGTTTAGACAATTTTCAGCACTTTGAAATGTATTGCTATTAGAACGCACTAATTATGTGGATAAGTTAAAAGCATTTCCACTGACTTTCAAGTAATTTTACTGACAAGAAAAACCAATGATTCTAAAATACAAATTGAGTAGGTGATTGGAAAAAAAATTGCAGATCATGAGTTTAGACAATTTTCAGCACTTTGAAATGTATCGCAATTTGAACGCACTAATTATGTGGATAAGCTAAAAGCATTTCCACAGACTTTAAAGTAATTTTACTGACAAGAAAAACAAATATTTCTAAAATCAAAATTGAGTAGAAGGCGATTTGAAAAAAAAAGCAGATCATAAGTTTAGACAATTTTCAGCACTTTGAAATGTATTGCAATTTGAACGCACTAATTATGTGGATAAGTTAAAAGCATTTCCACAGACTTTCAACTAATTTTACTGACAAGAAAAACAAATATTTCTAAAATCAAAATTGAGTAGAAAGCGATTTTTAAAAAAAATAGCAGATCATATATTTAAACAATTTTCAGCACTTTAAAATGTATTGCAATTTCAACGCACTAATTATGTGGATAAGTTAAAAGCATTTCCCCTGACTTTCAAGTAATTTTACTGACAAGAAAAACCAATGTTTCTAAAATCGAACTTAAGTAGAAGGCTATTTGAAAAAAAATTCAGATCATGTTTAGACAATTTTCAGCACTTTGAAATGTATTGCAATTTGAACGCACTAATTATGTGGATAAGTTAAAAGCATTTCCACTGACTTTCAAGTAATTTTACTGACAAGAAAAACCAATGATTCTAAAATACAAATTGAGTAGGTGATTGGAAAAAAAATTGCAGATCATGAGTTTAGACAATTTTCAGCACTTTGAAATGTATTGTTATTTTAACGCACTAATTATGTGGATAAGTTAAAAGCATTTCCACAGACTTTCAAATAATTTTACTGACCAAAACCAACAATGTTTCTGAAATCAAAATTGAGTAAGAGCGATTTTTAAAAAAAATGCAGATCGTAATTTTAGACAATTTTCAGCACTTTGAAATGTATTGCAATTTTAACGCACTAATTATGTGGATAAGTTAAAAGCATTTCCACAGACTTTCAAGTAATTTTACTTACAAGAAAAACAAATATTTCTAAAATCAAAATTGAGTAGAAGGCAATTTGAAAAAAAAAAGCAGATCATAACTTTAGACAATTTTCAGCAGTTTGAAATGTATTGCAATTTGAACGCACTAATTATGTGGATAAGTTAAAAGCATTTCCACTGACTTTCAAGTAATTTTACTTACAAGAAAAACCGATGATTCTAAAATACAAATTGAGTAGGTGATTGGAAAAAAAATTGCAGATCATAAGTTTAGACAATTTTCAGCAGTTTGAAATGTATTGCAATTTGAACGCACTAATTATGTGGATAAGTTAAAAGCATTTCCACAGACTTTCAAGTAATTTTACTGACAAGAAAAACAAATATTTCTAAAATCAAAATTGAGTAGAAAGCGATTTAAAAAAAAAATAGCAGATCATATATTTAAACAATTTTCAGCACTTTAAAATGTATTGCAATTTCAACGCACTAATTATGTAGATAAGTTAAAAGCATTTCCCCTGACTTTCAAGTAATTTTACTGACAAGAAAAACCAATGTTTCTAAAATCAAACTTGAGTAGAAGGCGATTTGAAAAAAAATTGCAGATCATAAGTTTAGACAATTTTCACCACTTTTAAATGTATTGCAATTTTAACGCACTAATTATGTGGCTAAGTTAAAAGCATTTCCACTGACTTTTAAGTAATTTTACTGACAAGAAAAACCATAATTCCAAAATACAAATTGAGTAGGTGATTGGAAAAAAAATTGCAGATCATGAGTTTAGACAATTTTTAGCACTTTGAAATGTATTGTTATTTTAACGCACTAATTATGTGGATAAGTTAAAAGCATTTCCACAAACTTTCAAGTACTTTTACTGGCAAGAAAAACCAATTTTTATAAAATTAAACTTGAGTAGAAGGCGATTTGAAAACAAATTGCAGATCATATATTTAAACAATTTTCAGCACTTTAAAATGTATTGCAATTTCAACGCACTAATTATGTGGATAAGTTAAAAGCATTTCCCCTGACTTTCAAGTAATTTTACTGACAAGAAAAACCAATGTTTGTAAAATCAAACTTGAGTAGAAGGCGATTTGAAAAAAAATTGCAGATCATAAGTTTAGACAATTTTCACCACTTTTAAATGTATTGCAATTTTAACGCACCATTTATGTGGCTAAGTTAAAAGCAATTCCACATACTTTCAAGTAATTTTACTGACAAGAAAAACCAATGTTTCTAAAATGAAACTTGAGTAGAAGGCGATTTGAAAAAAAATTGCAGATCATAAGTTTAGACAATTTTCAGCACTTTGAAATGTAATGCAATTTGAACGCACTAATTATGTGGATAAGTTAAAAGCATTTCCTCTGACTTTAAAGTAATTTTACTGACAAGAAAAACCAATATTTCTAAAATCAAAATTGAGTAGAAGGCGATTTGAAAAAAAAAGCAGATCATAAGTTTAGACAATTTTCAGCACTTTGAAATGTATTGCAATTTGAACGCACTAATTATGTGGATAAGTTAAAAGCATTTCCACAGACTTTCAACTAATTTTACTGACAAGAAAAACAAATATTTCTAAAATCAAAATTGAGTAGAAAGCGATTTTAAAAAAAAATAGCAGATCATATATTTAAACAATTTTCAGCACTTTAAAATGTATTGCAATTTCAACGCACTAATTATGTGGATAAGTTAAAAGCATTTCCCCTGACTTTCAAGTAATTTTACTGACAAGAAAAACCAATGTTTCTAAAATCGAACTTAAGTAGAAGGCTATTTGAAAAAAAATTCAGATCATGTTTAGACAATTTTCAGCACTTTGAAATGTATTGCAATTTGAACGCACTAATTATGTGGATAAGTTAAAAGCATTTCCACTGACTTTCAAGTAATTTTACTGACAAGAAAAACCAATGATTCTAAAATACAAATTGAGTAGGTGATTGGAAAAAAAATTGCAGATCATGAGTTTAGACAATTTTCAGCACTTTGAAATGTATTGTTATTTTAACGCACTAATTATGTGGATAAGTTAAAAGCATTTCCACAGACTTTCAAATAATTTTACTGACCAAAACCAACAATGTTTCTGAAATCAAAATTGAGTAAGAGCGATTTTTAAAAAAAATGCAGATCGTAATTTTAGACAATTTTCAGCACTTTGAAATGTATTGCAATTTTAACGCACTAATTATGTGGATAAGTTAAAAGCATTTCCACAGACTTTCAAGTAATTTTACTGACAAGAAAAACAAATATTTCTAAAATCAAAATTGAGTAGAAGGCAATTTGAAAAAAAAAAGCAGATCATAAGTTTAGACAATTTTCAGCAGTTTGAAATGTATTGCAATTTGAACGCACTAATTATGTGGATAAGTTAAAAGCATTTCCACTGACTTTCAAGTAATTTTACTTACAAGAAAAACCGATGATTCTAAAATACAAATTGAGTAGGTGATTGGAAACAAAATTGCAGATCATAAGTTTAGACAATTTTCAGCAGTTTGAAATGTATTGCAATTTGAACGCACTAATTATGTGGATAAGTTAAAAGCATTTCCACAGACTTTCAAGTAATTTTACTGACAAGAAAAACAAATATTTCTAAAATAAAAATTGAGTAGAAAGCGATTTTTAAAAAAAATAGCAGATCATATATTTAAACAATTTTCAGCACTTTAAAATGTATTGCAATTTCAACGCACTAATTATGTAGATAAGTTAAAAGCATTTCCCCTGACTTTCAAGTAATTTTACTGACAAGAAAAACCAATGTTTCTAAAATCAAACTTGAGTAGAAGGCGATTTGAAAAAAAATTGAAGATCATAAGTTTAGACAATTTTCACCACTTTTAAATGTATTGCAATTTTAACGCACCATTTATGTGGCTAAGTTAAAAGCAATTCCACATACTTTCAAGTAATTTTACTGACAAGAAAAACCAATGTTTCTAAAATGAAACTTGAGTAGAAGGCGATTTGAAAAAAAATTGCAGATCATAAGTTTAGACAATTTTCAGCACTTTGAAATGTAATGCAATTTGAACGCACTAATTATGTGGATAAGTTAAAAGCATTTCCTCTGACTTTAAAGTAATTTTACTGACAAGAAAAACCAATGATTCTAAAATACAAATTGAGTAGGTGATTGGAAAAACAATTGCAGATCATAAGTTTAGACAATTTTCAGCACTTTGAAATGTATTGCAATTTGAACGCACTAATTATGTGGATAAGTTAAAAGCATTTCCACAGACTTTCAAGTAATTTTACTGACAAGAAAAACAAATATTTCTAAAATCAAAATTGAGTAGAAAGCGATTTTTAAAAAAAATAGCAGATCATATATTTAAACAATTTTCAGCACTTTAAAATGTATTGCAATTTCAACGCACTAATTATGTGGATAAGTTAAAAGCATTTCCACAAACTTTCAAGTATTTTTACTGGCAAGAAAAACCAATTTTTCTAAAATTAAACTTGAGTAGAAGGCGATTTGAAAACAAATTGCAGATCATATATTTAAACAATTTTCAGCACTTTAAAATGTATTGCAATTTCAACGCACTAATTATGTGGATAAGTTAAAAGCATTTCCCCTGACTTTCAAGTAATTTTACTGACAAGAAAAACCAATGTTTGTAAAATCAAACTTGAGTAGAAGGCGATTTGAAAAAAAATTGCAGATCATAAGTTTAGACAATTTTCAGAACTTTGAAATGTATTGCATTTTTAACGTGCGAATTATGTGGCTAAGTTAAAAGCATTTCAACAGACTTTCAAGTAATTTTACTGACAAGAAAAACCAATGATTCTAAAATCAAAATTGAGTAGGTGATTGGAAAAAAAATTGCAGATCATAAGTTTAGACAATTTTCAGCACTTTGAAATGTATTGCAATTTTAACACACCAATTATGTGGCTAAGTTAAAAGCAATTCCACATACTTTCAAGTAATTTTACTGACAAGAAAAACAAATATTTCTAAAATCAAAATTGAGTAGAAGGCGATTTGAAAAAAAAAGCAGATCATAAGTTTAGACAATTTTCAGCACTTTGAAATGTATTGCAATTTGAACGCACTAATTATGTGGATAAGTTAAAAGCATTTCCACAGACTTTCAAGTAATTTTACTGACAAGAAAAACAAATATTTCTAAAATCAAAATTGAGTAGAAAGCGATTTTTAAAAAAAATAGCAGATCATATATTTAAACAATTTTCAGCACTTTAAAATGTATTGCAATTTCAACGCACTAATTATGTGGATAAGTTAAAAGCATTTCCCCTGACTTTCAAGTAATTTTACTGACAAGAAAAACCAATGTTTCTAAAATCGAACTTAAGTAGAAGGCGATTTGAAAAAAAATTCAGATCATGTTTAGACAATTTTCAGCACTTTGAAATGTATTGCAATTTGAACGCACTAATTATGTGGATAAGTTAAAAGCATTTCCACTGACTTTCAAGTAATTTTACTGACAAGAAAAACCAATGATTCTAAAAGACAAATTTAGGTGATTGGAAAAAAAATTGCAGATCATGAGTTTAGACAATTTTCAGCACTTTGAAATGTATTGTTATTTTAACGCACTAATTATGTGGATAAGTTAAAAGCATTTCCACAGACTTTCAAATAATTTTACTGACCAAAACCAACAATGTTTCTGAAATCAAAATTGAGTAAGAGCGATTTAAAAAAAAAATGCAGATCGTAATTTTAGACAATTTTCAGCACTTTGAAATGTATTGCAATTTTAACGCACTAATTATGTGGATAAGTTAAAAGCATTTCCACAGACTTTCAAGTAATTTTACTTACAAGAAAAACAAATATTTCTAAAATCAAAATTGAGTAGAAGGCAATTTGAAAAAAATTGCAGATCATAAGTTTAGACAATTTTCAGCAGTTTGAAATGTATTGCAATTTGAACGCACTAATTATGTGGATAAGTTAAAAGCATTTCCACTGACTTTCAAGTAATTTTACTTACAAGAAAAACGATGATTCTAAAATACAAATTGAGTAGGTGATTGGAAAAAAAATTGCAGATCATAAGTTTAGACAATTTTCAGCAGTTTGAAATGTATTGCAATTTGAACGCACTAATTATGTGGATAAGTTAAAAGCATTTCCACAGACTTTCAAGTAATTTTACTGACAAGAAAAACAAATATTTCTAAAATAAAAATTGAGTAGAAAGCGATTTAAAAAAAAAATAGCAGATCATATATTTAAACAATTTTCAGCACTTTAAAATGTATTGCAATTTCAACGCACTAATTATGTAGATAAGTTAAAAGCATTTCCCCTGACTTTCAAGTAATTTTACTGACAAGAAAAACCAATGTTTCTAAAATCAAACTTGAGTAGAAGGCGATTTGAAAAAAAATTGCAGATCATAAGTTTAGACAATTTTCACCACTTTTAAATGTATTGCAATTTTAACGCACTAATTATGTGGCTAAGTTAAAAGCATTTCCACTGACTTATAAGTAATTTTACTGACAAGAAAAACCATAATTCCAAAATACAAATTGAGTAGGTGATTGGAAAAAAAATTGCAGATCATGAGTTTAGACAATTTTCAGCACTTTGAAATGTATTGTTATTTTAACGCACTAATTATGTGGATAAGTTAAAAGCATTTCCACAAACTTTCAAGTATTTTTACTGGCAAGAAAAACCAATTTTTATAAAATTAAACTTGAGTAGAAGGCGATTTGAAAACAAATTGCAGATCATAAGTTTAGACAATTTTCACCACTTTTAAATGTATTGCAATTTTAACGCACTAATTATGTGGCTAAGTTAAAAGCATTTCCACAAACTTTCAAGTATTTTTACTGGCAAGAAAAACCAATTTTTCTAAAATCAAAATTGAGTAGAAAGCGATTTAAAAAAAAAATAGCAGATCATAAGTTTAGACAATTTTCAGAACTTTGAAATGTATTGCATTTTTAACGTGCGAATTATGTGGCTAAGTTAAAAGCATTTCAACAGACTTTCAAGTAATTTTACTGATAAGAAAAACCAATGATTCTAAAATCAAAATTGAGTAGGTGATTGGAAAAACAATTGCAGATCATAAGTTTAGACAATTTTCAGCACTTTGAAATGTATTGCAATTTGAACGCACTAATTATGTGGATAAGTTAAAAGTATTTCCACAGACTTTCAAGTAATTTTACTGACAAGAAAAACAAATATTTCTAAAATCAAAATTGAGTAGAAAGCGATTTTAAAAAAAAATAGCAGATCATATATTTAAACAATTTTCAGCACTTTAAAATGTATTGCAATTTCAACGCACTAATTATGTGGATAAGTTAAAAGCATTTCCCCTGACTTTCAAGTAATTTTACTGACAAGAAAAACCAATGTTTCTAAAATCAAACTTGAGTAGAAGGCGATTTGAAAAAAAATTGCAGATCATAAGTTTAGACAATTTTCACCACTTTTAAATGTATTGCAATTTTAACACACCAATTATGTGGCTAAGTTAAAAGCAATTCCACATACTTTCAAGTAATTTTACTGACAAGAAAAACCAATGTTTCTAAAATCAAACTTGAGTAGAAGGCGATTTGTAAAAAAATTGCAGATCATAAGTTTAGACAATTTTCAGCACTTTGAAATGTATTGCAATTTGAACGCACTAATTATGTGGATAAGTTAAAAGCATTTCCACAGACTTTCAAGTAATTTTACTGACAAAAAAAACAAATATTTCTAAAATCAAAATTGAGTAGAAAGCGATTTTTAAAAAAAATAGCAGATCATATATTTAAACAATTTTCAGCACTTTAAAATGTATTGCAATTTCAACGCACTAATTATGTGGATAAGTTAAAAGCATTTCCCCTGACTTTCAAGTAATTTTACTGACAAGAAAAACCAATGTTTCTAAAATCGAACTTAAGTAGAAGGCGATTTGAAAAAAAATTCAGATCATGTTTAGACAATTTTCAGCACTTTGAAATGTATTGCAATTTGAACGCACTAATTATGTGGATAAGTTAAAAGCATTTCCACTGACTTTCAAGTAATTTTACTGACAAGAAAAACCAATGATTCTAAAATACAAATTGAGTAGGTGATTGGAAAAAAAATTGCAGATCATGAGTTTAGACAATTTTCAGCACTTTGAAATGTATTGTTATTTTAACGCACTAATTATGTGGATAAGTTAAAAGCATTTCCACAGACTTTCAAATAATTTTACTGACCAAAACCAACAATGTTTCTGAAATCAAAATTGAGTAAGAGCGATTTAAAAAAAAAATGCAGATCGTAATTTTAGACAATTTTCAGCACTTTGAAATGTATTGCAATTTTAACGCACTAATTATGTGGATAAGTTAAAAGCATTTCCACAGACTTTCAAGTAATTTTACTGACAAGAAAAACAAATATTTCTGAAATCAAAATTGAGTGGAAGGCAATTTGAAAAAAAAAAGCAGATCATAAGTTTAGACAATTTTCAGCAGTTTGAAATGTATTGCAATTTGAACGCACTAATTATGTGGATAAGTTAAAAGCATTTCCACTGACTTTCAAGTAATTTTACTTACAAGAAAAACCGATGATTCTAAAATACAAATTGAGTAGGTGATTGGGAAAAAAATTGCAGATCATAAGTTAAGACAATTTTC